>CM070558.1:22582205-23182205 GCA_036346405.1 Phyllostachys edulis | reverse complement strand
TTTCCATAATCCGATATCCCTAACTCCAATAATCCAAAGAAATATATTTCTATAATCCCGTAGTCAACTTTTATTTCTATATCCACCAATAATTCAATTAATCGACACTCATGTACTTCTACTAATCCGATATCCATCGATCCAATATCCACATCCATCTATTTCCATAATTCAATATTCATTAGTCCGATATCCAATAATCCGATATTAGTACATGGCTATGATCCAATACCCAATATCCATTAATCCAATAATCCAATCGTCCAATAATAACATATGCTTATGATCCAACATCCAAGATCCAATAATTACCTATTTCGCGATCACACATCCAACAATTCATTACTCCAGCCTCCATTAATAATTTAAGTAAACAATTTAATATCTCATAACGATGGGTTCTCTTATGATTCAATATTCACGATCATGCAATCCTTTAATTCGGTATTCAACAATCACGCCATTCTTCGCCAGGCGGCGACCACTACACTTTGCACAACCACGAGCTGCGGCCACAGACTGCTGCTGGGCTTTGGGTTTTCTGGAAAGACATGTTGAAAATTCTTGGTTAGAGTGGTTCATATCTTGGTGGTGGTTGCTGCGGTATGTATATGGACGGGGTCTATAAGCAAATGGTGGATGGTAGTGGTTGTTTTCTGGTATGGTAGCAGCTTGAGGTTGAAGATGTGCTGACTCATTGAGGTTCGCTGCCGGATTCTCCGTTGGCTAGTCTTGTGGCACGAGTTCCAATGTCAACCCAGTTCACGTTCTTCGCTTTCTTGACGTTCCATCCTGTAGAGGAGAAGCTTAGAGAAGGGTTACATTAGCGGTTACACTTGGGTCATTAGCAAGTTTTATGGCGTCTAGCGGTTAGTTTTTAATTAGCTCTTTACGATTCAGCAGTAATTTGCGGTAGAGGAGGAGTCGTTGTATTTATCTGACAGAGTTACGCCAAGCAGTTGGTTGGTTAAACCCACACAGAAAGCCCAAAAACAACCAAGAAACAAGGAGACGAAAAAGATCCAAATCCTATTCTAGCCGAGGCTCGTGCTCACCACGCTTGAGATCCTGCTTCAAGACCGCCCAAACCACGTGTTTGGGACCGCCGAGCTTGCCTCGAGTGCGAACCTACACTACCTCGGATCCACGTGCCTGTGCACGCCGAGATCCCGCTCGAGACCGCCTAACCACGTGTTGAGAGACGCTTAGGTTCATCCTAAGCAAGCCCAGACTTCGCTCTGGTACGCCAGAGCTACACGCCGAGTGCCACGACCACTCGTCCGGAAAACTGAGTGTAAGTGGGATAAGGCATCTTTACACCGTCACCATTAGCTTTATTTTCTTTAAGTGGTTACTAATTATTCCAGAGGTCGACGGGTCATTTTGGTGATATGGATGAAGAGGTAAAGAAGCTAACGGGTATGGTCCATACTTATCCCGAGATTGGAAAAGCAGGTCCACGCCAGAGTTCTACTTCATGCCTCTAACCCCGACATGAGAACTTACAACCTTATATTGAGAACCCCACCGCCTATAGCCTTCAAGCATTTATCCTAGGTCGAATGGCTAGCCTGACAGGTTTAAAAGCAGGAAAACAACACGAGTCCTACGACGAAGCACACGCTTTCCCCACACTCTCTCAAACGCAAGACTAAATCTAAACCTCCTACGAAGGAAAGGTTCTACGTTAGCAGGTTGTCACTTTAAGGAAGATGAGATTTTTAACATAATATTTTTGAAATGGGACGGAAATAGAAATCGATATAGCGAAGAGAGTTAATAAAGCAATTACTGCAATATAGCAGGAGAGAAAAGCACACCTAAGTTCTTGCTACAGTTTCTATTTTATTAGCGTGGTTTGATCGTATTGCTCTGATACCATCTCAGGACGCTTCGCCATTACCCCAAGGGTAATGACACTTAGGCATACGGATTACTATTCGTTTGCTCAGTAGAACACTGCTCCAACGAATAGTAAGCCCTTATCAGAGATTGCGTAGCAGAACAATAAGATAGAAACTGTACTTCATTCCAGTAGTTGCCACGCAGGGTATGGTTCTTTATACAACTATTACACGATACAAAGGGATCTGCTCCGCTTCTCTTGCCACTTGAAGCATCGCCATCTACTCGCCCCACACGTCAAACACGGCTTCCATCTCGCCTTGGTCCTCGTAGTTCGCACCTTCGCCTCCTGCAACTGCTTGCGTCGGTACCGGCAAGTCCCTCGTCCCACTCGGGATGGTTCCCGGCCGGACTCGGATCTACAAAGGAGAATACTAACAAGGTTGAGTACAAATTAATGTACTCAGCAAGCATGAATAGCAAAGAATGCACCAGATGAACTATCTCTACTGTGATTACAAGTTCTAACTCTTCTCATTCTGAAATTAATTTATTTAAAACAATTAGGTGGCAAATTTTATTCTGAAAAGACTACTGATCACTCGGAGAGAAGAAAGACCCCCAGTGGCTCCCGTAGACTCCAATCCAGGAGACTGGCATGAATTCATGATTTGTATAGCACTGCGCAGGCTTGTACCACTTTACCCATAGCAATTATGAACTCTCTTTGACTGGGTCCACCGCATTTCCTTAGATGCGATTTCGAGTTCAGAATACAGAACGTTTTCCCGTTACGTGATTTAAGTCTCCACGCATTACATTCCGTCGGTGCCGATTTAGTCACGTTGCTGACCTCGTCATCCACCGAGTTCCAGTAATGTTGGTTGGGAACAGCTTCTATCCTGCCCCCAACACTCCGCCTTAGCGCTATAGCGCCTTGGATCCCCCACCTCCGGTCTCTCCTCACGGTTCTGGGTTTCTCCATTCTTCTATCCTCATATTACTTACCCGGTGTGGAGAGTAAAATCACGTAACAAGGTAGCATTTTACGCTCACCAAACGGAAAATGGTTGGTATCTTGAATTTACTTGAGGCATCGAGCAAGAGTTTTGTCCGTCCTTATATTATATCCATATGTAAAAAGGGGTCCACCTCTTACCTCATCGTCATCGTCGTCTTCATGTTCCCCTGCCAGGGCCCCCTTTTACCCACCATAATTAACTATCTCTTAATCACTTTCATTCATTCTCATCCATTACTCATTCTCTTTACTTTCATCTAAATCATCTCTATCATTTTCATCCCAATCAAATCATATCAATTCAGTTTTTCGAAAACCATTTTAATGCAATACGATAATAGTGCGAAATACGGTTTACATTTGAGATAACTATATTGATGTTCAAGAGAATCGCTTGCCTTTGGAATTGCAGAAAGATTGGCGTCAAGACTTTCGTCCGCGACTCCCATCGATCGCTCGCTCTCCAGAGTAACCCCAAAGACGAATAATAATAATAATTAAATACGTAGTTGATTTTTGAGTGATATATAAATATCTAAGTTAGTGGCTTCTAATTGTCAAGACAATTAATTTAATAAACCTTTTTGGGTTCTACACTGTGTTAGTATTACCCGGCAATCGTTTCTACTTAAAAACGCATAATACGGCTACTATATTGATTAGCAATTTACGCTCGATTCTTCGGATTGATTAATTAGGCACAATTCGATTAAATGGACTTAACAAAGAAGAATAAATAAACAATGATAATTAAATAATTGAATAGCAAAAGTCAGTAGAATTAATGACTATACGATTTATCTAGTAATTTTAATTCACGTGTTAATTGCAATTTAGTTAATTAGACGAGATCTAAGCTAAGTTATTTAACAGCAACAATTTAACAGCTAAAGGCTAAATACTTTACAAAAGCTACCGATTAACACAATACTGCACGCTTAATTAGCAATTACCCAAAATTAGAAAAACAAACCTCTAAACCTAAAATCCTAAATCCCCTTCTAATCCTACCCCTAACCCTCTCTCTCTCAACCCAACTCCCTCTCGGACGAAACTCACACACGCACACAAGCACACACGCACAGGACACACCCACACAACCCAACACCACACAGCCCCTTGCCTTCTTCTCCCCCAAAATCCACTCCCCTCTCAAATCTCTCTCTCTCCCTCATCCAAGCCGCCATGGGGGGATGTCCCCTGGCTCGGCCCGGCCTTCCCTCTCGGCTCCTCCACGGCGGCCTCCTCCCCGCGCCCCTCCAGCGCCTCCACGCTGTCGCGCCCTCCCAGCCGCCGCCTTGCCTCGGCCGGCCTTCCTCAAGCTCCGGCCGGCTCCCTCCGGCCCAGCCGGACCCGACGCCACTCCCTGGGAGTCGCCACCAGCTCCACCGACGCCTCAGGTCTCCTCCGCACCCGGCGCTGCTCGCCCTCGGCCCTCCTCTCACGGCGCTCCCTCGCTCCCGATCCGGCCCCACTCGGTCGCCTCCGCCGGCTCCGCGACTCCCTCGGTCGCCTCCTCCTCCTCCTAGGTGCCACCGCTCCACCCGCCCACGCCCATGGACGCCCTCCTCTAGCTCCTCCTTCGGCGCGGCAAGGCCAGCGCTTCCGCCCAGCTCGGCTCGGCTCGGCCCGACTCGATTGGCTCGGCCGGCCATGCCACGGTCCTCGCCTCGCCTCCCTGGCTGCTCTCTCTCGGCTCGGTTCGGTTCCTCCCCTAACCTCTCCCTCTACTCCTCCCCCTATTGCTCTGCGATGCATTGAGATGATTGATGCTGATGAACTGATGCTACTGAGATGATGAATGTGTGCATGCTACGGGCTATTGGGATGATTGATGTTTGATTTGGGATGGCTCAACAACATGAGGTATTCTGATGGGCTGGGAGAGATGGCTACCTTGCTGGGTTCGATTTTGGGGCGAGGATGGTAGCGTCGGGATGCTGGTCGTCGCCGCGATGGTGATGACCGTGTGCCGGTGTTCTCCTTGTCGCCTGATCGTCGCCGCTGATCTGCTGCCTCCTGCTGCTTCACCTCCAGGCTTCCTGGCTTCCTTCCTCCTGGACCTCTTGTCTCCCTTGTGCTTGAGGATGGTGCTTTGTGCTGGCTTGGCTTGCTCTCTTGCTCTCTTCTGTTGCTTGAGGATGGTTCGGTGGTGGTTTGCTTGTTCTCGTTGCCTTTGGCCGAGGGTGAAATGGGGAAGAACTTGTGGGGGATGAACTTGTGGCCCGGCCGGGGATGAACTTGTGGCCCTGGCCGGGGAAAGAATGAAAATGGGGGAGAAGGCAATGCGTGGCTTTGAGAATGATACTCCTTATATGATGGTTGCTTTGGTTATGTACCCTCTTGCCCAAACACAAAGACCACTTTGCCCTTGCTCTTATTTTCATGGCAAGATTCGTTGGGGCGCGTTTTGGTCTGCGGGTTGGGAAATCACTATATGTGTGATTTTCTCATGGTGAGTCCTTTAACATACGTGGGTGTCGGATCAAGGTAAATGCTTGGGATGATGATACCCATGGAAGTGACAGTATCGGAGGACCCCGTGGTCGATATCTTGGCGATCGGAAGCCGACTAACTCGTTGGTCCGGTGTCTTGATGGTCAAGGGACCGCTACTCAAAGTTGCTCGAGTATTCCATCGCCTTCGAGACCGACGGCAAATCCTTTACTCTCTTCGTTCTCAAATATTGCTTTCAACTTAGTTTGCTAACCTTTTTCGATTCTTCCGACGAGCGATTTTAAATGGATCGCGAGATGGTTCTCGGGTTGGTGATCAACGGAAGGATACAAGGATGGCTCGGCGATCGAAGACAAGAATACGAGGAGGGCTCAACGATCGTAATGCATGATGCACTCTTTTAGTAATGAATGTAAACTATAATGACTTGTAATGATTTATGCAACAATTGATGTAATGAGATGATAATGATGCAATCGTTGTTGGATGCAAAGATTCTATTGTAAATGATATGTAATGTCGATGGATGTATACCGAGTTGCGACTATGTATGTATGATGTATTGATCAAATGGAAGTGGAAATGCAACTTGATTGTGAATTGATATTATTGCTGCAAATGCCGATCGATGAATGCAATTGACTAATGATTATATGATGAAATGATGCACTTTATGATTGAGGGTTGAATGAAAGATGCGATGCTCATAAACGACACTAAACTAATGATCGCAACACGCCGCTAGCTTACCGCTAAAACAGAATTACGACCGCTAATTACCGATTAACGCAACTAGATTAGGTCTAGAAAACGTGGGTCCTCACAAAGATCTTAAGGCAGAGTATCCCCATCTCCTTGTCGGTTAAATCAATCTCGGGTCGAGATTCCTTTAAGGGGGAAGGTTTGTAATACCCAATTTTTCAAATTCAGAGAAAATTTAAAACATATTTATTTTTGTGGATTTTCTGAATTTTTAAAAACTTTTTCTTAATTAGTTATAGCTAAAACAAATTTAATTGCAAAATATATTATCAAGTTTAAGGTGGAAATAATTTTAACAAGTCTAAAATGTCTCTAAGAATTTATGAGAATTTTTCTAGAATTTTTTGGAATTACTTTGCTATATTCTAAAGTCAAATGAATTAAATGAATATTTAAAATAGAAAATGAAAAGAAAATCGCAAAAATAAAGGCATGGGCGAAACCCAAGCCGCCCATCTCCTATTCACGCGCTCACGCCCAAGCCGCCCGCTTCCACGCTACGCTTTCCTTTCACGGACCGCTGGATTTCAATCCAACGGTCCATACACGCACGACGCTAGATTTGCTCCGAGCCCTTGGACCGAAATCCTACGGCTCGGACCCTTCTTCTTCCCCGTCCCGTCTTCCTCGCCGCGCCGCCCATTCACGCCATTAATGGCCACGCCCGAGCTCCACTACTCCGCTAATCCTCTCCTTTTCACTCACGTTTACGCACGCTTAGCCGCTTATCAATGCCGCACCTGCGCCACCCTTCCCTTCTTCGCACGATCTCACCGAACGGCCAGATGCCATAAACCGCCGCCGCCTGTGTGCGATCCTCCTCTCCTCCACCCGAACCTTATATAAGGGGCATCGGAAGCCTTTCACGCCGGCTAACACCACCACTCACCTCCTCCTCCTCTCTCCAATCGCCGTGATTTGGAGTTTCTTTATCTGTGCCGCCAAGAAAGACTTCCTTCTCCGATTCCGGTGTCTTCGCTGCGTTGTCGCGTCCTCGCCGCCGCACACAATGCATTAGCGCTTTCACGCCTACCCCTGTCGCGCACTACCACCTCATGGGAGACCCACGGACCAACCTCGCTGTCAGAAGCCCGCCGCCGCCGATTTTTCGCCGCCACCGGCCACTGTCACGCCCGCTCTCGTCCAAGGTGAGCCATAGAACCCCCGTTGTCCCTTTCCCCGTTGAGCTCGTCGCCGCACCTCGCCGTGGCGCAACGCGCCGGCGAGGCCAAGTCCGCACCGCCACCGCTCATCGTGCTTACGTGGCTCGGCCACGACGGCGACAGGTCAGCGCCACGTGTGCGTTTTCGCCGAGTCAGCGCCCATGTGGCGCCACGTCATCACAACCCCTGAGCCCTAAAATTCCGTGGACTTGGTCCATGTGAGCCATGTCAATGACATGTAGGCCCCACCTGTCAGAAAATTAATTCAAATTCATTTAAATCCCGGAAAATCATCGCTGACGTCATCATGCGCAATAATTAGAATTTCCTTTAGGAGAATAATTCGAGAAAATTGTTTAAATAACAGATTTGGTTTAAAATTTGTAAAATTCATAACTTTTGCATTATAACTCCAAATTAGATGATTCAAGTTGCTAAAATTTTAGAAAATTATTGTCTAACTAAATAAAATATAATTATTCAACTTGGAGTTCAGTTTTGTTTTGTTTTAGAATTTAGAATTCATTTAAATCTCAAATTTAGGTTAAAATTTGTAAAATTCATAATAATTGAATCCTAACTCCAAATTTAGTGAAACAAATTTCTAAAATTTTATAATTTGATTATTTAGCTCAATAAAACAAAGTTATTATATTTAGACTTGGTTTATTTTGTATTTTTGAGTTTTATTTGAATTCTATTTGATTTGACTTATTTTCACGCTTAGACTTGACGATTAAAATTTGATACTTCTCAAGACTTAGATTTTCCCGATCGCAACGAAGGCAAGTTATACTTTGACCATTTTGCCCTATTATTTTAAAGTTAATTAAATTCAGTTTTTAAATTATTAAATGCATGCATAATTTTATTCAAGTATTTCAAATTCTGCTTAAATAATTAGTTATTCCTATTATCCTTGTATGCCAAATTTTGATGTTGCCATGTCATTCCTTTGTCACTTTAGATAAATTATTATGTTTAATAATCAAATGCTTCGTAAATACTTAAACCATGATTTATGTTTTTGGGAGAATTTTAGCCAACTCAATAAAATTTGCTGAAAATTAAAACTATGGTATTGTTTTACCATAGAGAATTTGTAAAGATGGTTTTATAGAAATAAAATCAAAAGGGTTTGGACTTGGGCGAAAAGGATGAATGGTGGGTGCGGTTTATGCACGGGTTTAGTCTGTTAAGATTAAGACCTGTGGTGTAAATTGAATGACGCCAAGTCAATTGAAGACCGGTCTTTGAGCGCATTTTGTTATGCCTTATCGTACAACCACATGTCCTGTATGGGGGGAGGACTCGCTTAATAATTTGTAATACCTCTTAGTTATTTGTGCTATGTTGTATGTATGGGTGTCGGCAGACAGCTTTTCCCATTTGGCGCAAGAGGGGTTTTAGGAGGACTACGGTCAATGGAAGCGAAACCTTAGCGGCACGAGTACTTGAGGTAGAACATTGTAACGGCCTTGTGATGTTTGTTCACACACGCCTTAGAAGCGTGGATTGGCCGACACAAAGAGTATAATATCTCGTGTGGGTAAAGTTGTACAAACTCGCAGAGTAGAAACTATTCAATAGCGCGTCATGATCATGGACATGCTAGCAAAGCCACTCGAGTTAGTTTTGTTTTTGGTTTTAAAAGTGATTTCAACAGATAATTTCGGGATGGATAGTCTGTGGGAAAATTAGGCGGGTAGCCATTGTGATTGGAGGATATCCATCATCTTTTATGGAGGTTATCCACAATAAACTATTGTCATTTAAAATGGTGATTTAGATTATTGTATGAAATGGCTTTGTAATCTAATATGATTATTTAGATTAAAACCGCCGCTTTTTAAAATAACCTTGCCAAGATCCTTTGTCTACCTTATGCATGCATATCAATTCCATATTGGTGTAACTTGCGAGCACGGTAGTAGTGCTCACTCTTCTTGAATAATCTTTATTCAGAGAAGATATCTACCAGACGGTGAGGATCTTGACGCTTAGGTCAAGCTTCCGCATTTATTGCTCGTGGCGAATCGTTGGGTCTACTACTATTATTCGCTCATTGTGTTTTACTTTATTTGGCCTCGTGCCCTTTGTAATAAACTCAATAAATATTAATAAAATGCGTGATATGTTTTGATTATCACTTTTGTTTGACTGTGTACATTAGCTATCCTGGACTAATGTATGAACACAGAGAATTCGGGATCCTTCGCTCCCGGGTTCGACATCGCTGGAGGAGAAGAATAGCCTCAGTGACTCTTGGGGATGCTCGTGGATCTCCACATGGTGCTCCTCGAGCCGGAAATTGGACCAAGACCACCAGAGGCAGTGCGGCGGCGAGGTTGACCGGAGTTGGGGAAGAACCGTGCGCCGCAGTTCCTGTGGGGGCAATTGCAAAATTAGTATGGGGGAAAGTTTTCTAGAGCTCTAGAACAGAACGTGATGCAAGTGGAGCGAGAAGGAGAGCACTAGTTCACTGGCGGTGAGGTGGCGGTGTCTCGGCCGTGACTTGGAGCTCACCTCTCCTTTGGGCTAGAGGTCAGGAAATGAGGGGAGCGTAGAGGAGAAATGTCATGGGTGAAGTAAGGGAGAGGTAGAGGGTGCTTGGGCGGTTTCTTATAACCTAGAGGGCAGATATCGCGAGAGGAGGCTGGCGGAGTCCACTGAGGAGGACGCTCGGGCATGGGCGACGCTAAGGTGGTTGCAAGACTTGACCGGGCAATTAATGCACAGTCGATGCGGTCGGAACCAAGGAAAAACAGTGGGCACAGAGGCCAAAACTGGTGATGCGCTCGAGGTGTCAAGAAGGCCGAGCGGCGCCCATGCACGGCGTCGCAAGGCGCGGTGGTCGTGCTGCAGCGTTGTTGAAGAAACCTGGCCGGTGGTCCCAGCCGGTCAGTGGGGAAAGGAAAAGAGCTGCGCTGAGCTGGTTTGACCGCGACACGGTCCACCTGGCCCGCTCGGTGGAACAAGGGGAGATTAGGGTTTAGGTTTTCTGGTTTTTATTTAATTGCAAAAGGCTGAGGCTTTAGGAATTAATTTGACATAGAAAACTAACTCCAAAAATTCTAAAAATTTTAGGAGAGGCTTAGGTTATAGTGTAGAACCTTGTATAAATTTTCTAGGGTTTTTCATATATTATATTCTTCTTTAAAAATTCTTTGAAATTTCTTTTTTTTTTACTTGTATTTTCATAAAATGATGGTTTTAGGTTTTACAATCAACAAAACCCTGATTTGAAATCCAAATAAATTGAATAACCAAGAGATGCAGCAAAAGTTTTAAAAAGAACACATTTTTATACATTTGAAATACAAACCCTAAATTTGGGATGTTACAGACCTACCCCCTTATAAAGAATCTCGTCTCTGAGATTCTGTAGGCTCGGAAAAGAAGGAGGGGAATTTGGCTCTAAGACGATCTTCCTGTTCCCACGTGGCTTCTTCTTCGGTATGGTTGCTCCACTGAATCCTTAGCATCATGATGGCGTGATTGCGGGTATGTCTTGTGGCTTCGTCTAAGATTCAGATTGGGTGTTCCCGATAAGAAAGATCCGGTTGGAGATCAATATTCTCCAACTAAGTGAGTTCAGTTGGGACTCGAAGACATTTCTTGAGCTGCGATATGTGAAAGATGTTGTGCACATCTGATAGTTGTGGTTACAGCTCTAACTGGTATACTACTTCACCTTTCCTTGCAAGGATTCGGTATGGACCGATGTACCGAGGTGCCAGTTTCCCGTAGACTTGGAAACGATGGATACCTCGCAGTAGTGAGACCTTGAGATAAACATAGTCATTTACTTCGAAGGTTAGCTCACGGCGACGACGATCATCATAGCTCTTCTGTCACGGCTACGCTTCTCTTAAGCGCCTCTTGATTGCGTTAACTTGATCTTGTGCTTCTTGGATGATGGCTGGTCCAAAGACCTGTCTCTCACTGACTTCAGACTAGAACATAGGTGTTCTGCACTTTCTCCCGTAAAGTGCTTCGAAAGGTGACATTTGGAGACTGGATTGGAAGCAGTTGCTATAAAAGAACTCGGTGAATGGCAGACATTTCTCCCAATCTATGCCATAGAATAGCACACAAGCTCGTAACCAGTGGCGGACCCAGGATTAAAATTTAGGTTGGGCGGAATAAACTAATACTATTATCCGATAACAAAGCAAGTCATATATAATACACGTTGCAATCACTTTCAATAGAGCATATGACACTAAATGGATCTCAAAACTACAATCCGCATAATGTGAACATACAAAGACGAGACAAATGTAGAAAATGTACCTCATCAATAAAGTTTACAAAACAATTTGCCACCAAAATACCAAATTATTAAATTACTAGTAACAACCTATCAAAAGTAAATGGATGGTGAGTATTCAGATTAATCCATCATAAATCATAAAAAAATATTGAACATAACAAACAGAAAGGCATACCATTAAAGTACTAATTACGTCTATGAGGCCGAGGCAATTTCATTCTCCGAGATTTCATAGCTTGAAATTGTTTCTTAATTTTATCATGATCAAGTCCTTTAAATATCTCCCGCTCGATGTAGCACACCATCAAGTCATTGAGCCACTCATCGGATAGTCTATTGCGCAAATCGGTCTTAATAATATTCATAGCCGAAAAGGCCCTTTCAACCGATGCTATTGCCACCGGTAGGAGCAATGCTAACTCAATGAGGTGGTAGACCAATGGAAAAATAATATGTCTTTCTGTTTCAACCACCTTGATGGCCAAACTTGCAAAATCATGACAAACAATGAAATCATCAATTCTTCGGACATGAAGAATGAAGGTTTCAAGTTGATCCCTTATAGCTGCACGATCAGCAATGGAGAAATCCGTATCATAGATCTCTGCAAGTCAAGCAATCTTATCCATATCAAACTTAGAGAATGAGTCTCTTGGATCAAGACAAGAAAAGCAAACAAGTAACTCCGAAGATACCTCATTGAAGCGATGATCCATCTCTGTATTAATAGCATCAACAGCAGCAAAGAAAGTATCAACACGATAATGGTGGTCTTGAGTAACCGTTACCCCATCTAACCTTGATCTGCCCCATCTTGGTATCGCTTCATCCATATTCGGTACTGGAATCTTGTTTGCATCACAAAATATTTTGACTTCTTCAAATAGAGACTCCCAACCATGGTTCCTCAAGCTGATCAAACGTGCTTTCACATCAACAAGCAATGACATGGCCTGAACAATATTTTGATCCTTCCTTTGCAACACAAGAGATAACTCATTTGTAATGCGAAATACTTTCAACATCATCTTCATAATGAACACAAAGCTAAAACTCTCCATATGCTGCATCAATCCTGCTGCTGGACCTGGTTGACGCCCATCTTCATGCACAAATTAAAGCACCTCCACCACTGCCTCCCACATTGACTCAATGCGGACTAAAGTTGTGTAATGAGAGCCCCATCTAGTATCTCCAGTGTCCGCCAAGACAAAGGTCTTGATGCTTCCCTCTTCTGTAAAGATCTCACCACTCTCCAACCTATCCAAAATATTCTTACGATGCTTCTCAGTCAATACATCCCTTCTCTTGCAAGACGCACTAGTTGTGGTCACAATCGAAGTAACATAGTTGAAAAAATCCTTAATAGTTGAACAACAACTTGTGACAGTAACAACTACCAACTGTAGCTGATGGGCAAAGCAATAGACATAGAAAGCACACGAGTTGATGTCACGAATCTGTCTTTGAAGGCCATTGAATTCACCTCTCATATTGGAAGCTCCATCGTATCCCTTCCCTCGTATTCTAGCAATAGGTAAATTATGCTTACCAAGCAAAGCAGCCAAAGCTCCCTTCAATGCATCTGCAGTTGTATCTTTGACATGTTTAAGACCCAACAATCTTTCGATGACTTTCCCTTTGTTGTTCACAAACTTGCAGAAATCATGATACAACTAGTTGAGATACATGGTACAATTAGTTGAGATAAAAAATAGAACACATAATTAATAACTAACCTTACAATACGGCCATTTGCTCTTTGATTGATATATCACGAGATTCATCGATAAGAACGGAGAAAAGACTACCTCCAATCTCATCCAAAATCACATTGGTGACCATCTGTGCACAACATTTTACAAGATCCTTTCAAATCTTTGCTGAACACATTTGGGCATTTAATGGACATAACTCCTCAAATGCAACCCTCACTTCTTCCTTCATTTCTTTGTACCAATTAATCATCTCTAGAAAATTGCCTTTGTTTATGGATGAAGAAGATTCATTATGTCCACGGAATGAGTGAACTTGCATTAATAGATATCTTGCAAAATTTAAAGAAGCAGTCAAACGGGTTTTATATTTCATTTCAGATTCTTTGCTGTGAGACTCCATCTTATGAGATACACTTGCCCGTTGATTCTTAAAAACATCACTACATCTCCTTGCATTGTTGTGAATACTATTAACCCCACCAACATGAAGAAGTAGTGATGCATATGCATTCTTCCTGTTGTTGTACCCTAATCTAGTAAAGACATCATGGCCAAATTTTTCATCTAAGGGTTACTGTCTAAAAAGAAAGCAATAGAAGCAATAAACATCATCCTTCTCTACACTATATTCCAACCAGTCCTACCTCCTAAACCATGTTTCACGAAAGCACCTAAAATCCTTTCCATATTGTTTGCGGGGAAAATTGTGACCAAAAGGTTGAGTCGGACCCTTCAACAAATAAACCCTTCTCACTTGATCTCTAATATCCGGATGGAATTCCTCAATTGGTATACAAAGTGCTGGATCGGCAACAATATGAACATCTGGGTTAAAATCCTTAATACCTTCAGTTTCTTCCTGCGGTTGTGGTTGTTATGCTACTTGTGCATCTTCAACATTGATAGCTTCAACTGGTAGTACTTGCTTTCTGTAGCTACCACAGCATTCCCGCTTGCACCGGTTCTCGGGGTCGACCCACTCGACGACGCAATGGTAAAATAGCTTTTCAAATCTAGCAAATTCAAAGCACAATGACACTATCAAATTCACAAATCATCGTATTCATTCATCAATAATAATTTATAAATTATAATCACTGTGAGTATCACACATGACACATCACAACACAGTATTCATCATTCAAGTATTCACAAATCACAATCCAATTCTTACCTTTTTCTTTAGACTTAGGAGGAGCCATCTTCAATTTCAATTTCTATTTCACCAAAAGACCAAACCCAATTTCTATTTCACCAAAGACCAAACCGAGCACCTCCTGGCAGCTCCAGGCTCCTGACCTCCTCACTCAAACACTCACCACTCACCAGACCAGGCGCCGGCGGCTCCTCCTGACCTCCTCCTCTCCCTGCCGCCTCCGGCCCGGCGCCGCCTCCGGGCTCCTCCCGACTAGCGGCTTTGGCGCGCGCTCCTCCTCCTGCTGTCCCGCCTGCCTCCGCCCTCCGGGCTCCTCGATCCTCCCGACGGGCGCCAGGCTCCTCCTCCCGGCGTCGCTCGGCCAGTGCCGCCTCGGCTCGGCCGCTCGGCCCAGCCCAGCCTCCTCGCCTCCCGCTCCTCCCGACGACCCGGCGCCATCCCCATGATCCGGAGCTCCTCCCGTGTGGCGCCTCCCGGCCTGGCAGCTGCTCGCTCCTCCCGGCTCCCCGCAGGTGCCAAGCCCGCGCCACCAAGCAGGTAGGTTGGAGATTTCGAGATTTCGAGTTTTTGTGAATTGGGGATTTGGGGGAACCGGGGAAAGGTTGAGACTATGAGATGATGGGCTTAGTTGGGCCGGATATGGGATGTAGGCGCTTTGGGCTGTAGCCACTTCCTCCTCCTCTGGACGCCTGAACCTCACCTCACCTCTTGGCTCTTGCGTGGATCGGCTGCAGATGGTGGCGCCGGGGCGGTCTTGGGTGCGGGGTTGCTTGCAGAGACCTCGGGCGGACGCCCAGCCTTGCCCTATTGCTGGGGCCGCCCCTGCTCATAACGTGTCTTCCAGAATCTTATTGGTCCTTTCTGTTTGACCTCCCGTTTGGGAGGGGGGAATGCTGTGCTAAAGAATATCTCGGTTCCCAGCAGTTCGTGCAAGCTGTCCCAAAATCGCAAGGTAAATTGAGGACCTCGGTCAGAAATTATTGTCTTTGGTACACCATGCAGGTGAACAATGTTGTTCAGGTAGAGTTCCGCGAGCTTAGCGCCCTTGTAGGTGATATTAACCGGAATGAAGTGGGCCACTTTAGTCAAGTGGTCGACAATGACCCATATCGAGTCATGCCCACTCTTGGTTTTTGGCAGCCTAGTTATGAAATGCATGCCGATTTCATCCCATTTCCACTCAGGATCCTGTAGTGGCCAAAGTAATCCTGCTGGTCGTTGGTGCTCCGCCTTGACACGTTGGCATACATCGCATATGGCAACATGCGCAACAGAACTGTTTCCGGAGGTCCTGATACATCTTGGTTCTCCCGGGGTGAATGGAGAGTGGTGATTTATGAGGTTCTTTGAGGATTAAGTCCTTGCTATCGGAATCATTAGGGACATATATTTGTTGTCCGCGCATGACTACTCCATTCGGGCTTACAGGGAATTCTAATTTACTTCCAGTCTGCAAGTCATGCTTGATTTCTACAATAATTGAGTTCTTGAGTTTAGCAGTCTGAATCTGTGACTCAAAAGTAGGTTGTAGCACTAGAGCAGCAACATAACCTTCCTCAACCACTTCTAAGTTGAGCTTCTGGAACTCTTCGTGCGGTGCCGGTTGTTTTGCTTCCACTGATGCGCTCAAGCAGTAGAGCTTCCGACTGAGGGCATCAGCTACAACATTGGCCTTACTGGGGTGGTAATCAATGCCTAAGTCGTAGTCTTTGATTAGTTCAAGCCATCTTCGCTGCCTTAAGTTTAGATCTGGCTGTGTGAAGAAGTACTTCAGGCTTTTTATGATCGGAGTAAATCTCACACTGGTTACCGATGAGGTAATGCCTCCAAATCTTGAGAGCATGAACCACAGCTACTAATTCTAAGTCATGAGTTGGGTAGTTAGCTTCATGAGGCCGCAACTATCGTGAGGTGCAAGCTACTACCTTGCCTTCTTGCATTAGCACACAGACGAGGCCGTGGCGGGATGCATCACAATATATAGTGAAGCCTTTGTGTATATCAAGCAAAGTAAGCACTGGGGCTGATGTGAGCCTTTTCCTTAACTTATGAAAGCTCTCGTCACATGCTGCTGACCATTCGAACTTCTTCTCTTTCTTCAGAAGTTGAGTCATTGGTCTTGTAATCTTAGAGAAGTTCTCGACGAACAACGGTAATATCCCGCCAGACCGAGGAAGCTTCGGACTTCTGGAACGGTGCGGTACTGTTTCCAAGCTAAGACATCTTGTATTTTGCTTGGGTCTACTACCACACCTCCTTTAGATAAGACATGGCCTAGGAATCTGACTTCCTTTAGCCAGAACTCGCATTTGCTGAACTTGACATACAGTTGATGTTAACGCAGCTTGTTGAGCACCATCCTCAGGTGTTGCTCATGTTCTTATGTGGTCTTGGAGTAGATGAGAATATCATTGACAAAGACCACCACGAATTGATCCAAATACTCCATAAAGATCTTATTCATAAGATTCATAAAATTAGCAGGAGCATTAGTCAGTCCAAAAGACATTACGGTGTACTCGTATAGACCGTAACGGGTGGTAAAAGCAGTCTTTGGAATATCTTCTAGCCTAACTTTAAGTTGAAAATACCCAGTTCTCATGTGAATCTTGGAGAAAATGCTTGTACCATTCATCTGATCAAACAAATCATCAATCCTCAGGAGGGGATATTTGTTTTTAATGGTGACTTCATTTAGAGAACGATAGTCAACACACATCCATAGACTGTCGTCTTTCTTTGTTACAAACAAAGTGGGGCTTCCCCATAGAGACGAGCTAGGGCAAATGAATCCCTTGTCCAGCTGCTCCTTGAGTTGTTTCTTCAATTCAGATAATTCATCAGAGTCCATACGATAGGGTCGTTTGGATATAGGTACTGTCCCTAGCACTAAATCGATGATGAACTTCATGTCACGATCCGGCGGCATTCCTGGTAATTCATCCGGAAATACATCGGGATATTCACATACTACAGGCACTTGACTAAGCTCTAGGATTGAGATGGAATTGAGCGTGGGCTGCTGTGATGGAACAGCATATGTGGAGGTGAAAACGACGTGTCCTCCGTTAGAGTTGACCAGAGAGATAGTTCGTTCTACGCAATCTATTACTCCTTTGTTTTTGGCTAACCAGTCCATCCCAAGAATAATATTGAACCCAGGTGTATGTATTATAATGAGGATGGCTCTGAATTTTACCCCATTTATTTCAATTTGAACATCTAAACAACCAAGCTTTGCCTTCATGACGGAACCAGGTGAGTAGATTAACATGATGCTCACTAGAGATGCAGTTTCTAGTGCTTGCTGCTTGGTAAACTTCTTAGAGACGAACGAATGGGAAGCTCTAGAATCAAATAATGCCAAATTGGGTACAGAGTGAACAAGAATGGTACCTATCACCACATCAGGTGATGCGCTAGCCTCTTCTGCGGTTGTATGATTCAGACGGCTGTGTTCGAAGCTCTGCGCTAGCTTGGGCGTTTGTGGCCCTCCTCGACCTCGTGTGAGGCCCTGGGTCATTGCTGGACACCAAGGGGTGGAGGTTGTGGTGCTGGAAGCTTCTTCTGTGGGCAATTACTCGCATAATGTCCGTGCTCTCCGCTGCTAAAGCAGGTGATGTTTGCTGCCCGGTTCTATGTATCAGGCAGCTGTACTCCATAGTTATATTGTGAAACCGCGGGTTGCTGAGGACGAGGACCATGGGCTTGAAATCTTGGAGGTGGCGGTGCAGAAGGACGTGTGTTTGCTGGTTGCCAAACGCGTGGTCAGGGTGCACTGCTGCTTGCTGATTTTTGTACAAGCCACTTATGCTTGCGGCTCTCAACAACTGCTCGGGTGCTATCTTCAACCCGAATGGCTTTGTTGATCAGATCCTGGAAGTTGGAGACGTCATGGGTAGCAAGTGATCGTTTCATCTCATCGTTGAGACGTTCCCGGAAAAGAGCAATCTTTCTCCCTTCATGTGGTATCTCAGACGCTGCATAGCGGGCAGGATACAATCGGTGGAGAAACTCAAATATTAACTCAAATTTTAAATTAAATTAGGAGAAAACACAATTCAAATTTTGAATGTAAAAAAGTTGTATCCAAATTATAATAAACGATAAGTATTAAAATTGTAAAAAAACTTAAAGTTCCCAAAGAAATTTCAATGAAAACATGTAAATTTTATATAATTTTAGAACTTTGAAGTTGTATATGCAACTAGAATTTAAGTACACAATATGGTTTTATCTTTTTAATAAAATAGGAATTAATATAAATATATACAATATGGCCAAAATTTAAAATCATCTCACTTCTATTTCTTTTATGTTTGTAAATTGTGAATGGTATTGTGTTCGAAGCTAATTAAATAAAAGTTTAAACATGGTATAGTGTTGTACTGGAACATGGAAGCCCACAATGCTATGACTATAGAAATAAAGTTTAATATCTTTAAAATAAGTAAAAGGTTATGCTTCTCGAGGTTTTATACTAATTCGGCTAGGAGTCATGTATGTGTTCTTTTAACACTAACAAAAAAAAGTTGAAGCACTATATGTAACCGGTGCAGATGCACGGTTTCACGACTAGTATATTCAAGTTTGAATGGCGAAATGAGTTGCTAACAGGTTGAGACTCTTGTACCATCCTTTCACGATTCATCACGGTATGTTTGCCGATGACGAGTTAAACGCTGACAGATTGGCCCATCCACCATCGGGAGCGACACCGCCACCAGTGATATTGTCAGTGCCACCGGCAACGACATTACCGCCACCTTGTTGGCAGTGCACAGATCCCTGCAAACTCACGCCATCGATCACCTTGACACAACTCACACTACCCATGAGGAAGAAGATGAACAGGAAGAAATCACGCACAGCAACTTTGCGACGCCGCAACTGCTTGGCGTCTTTCCTGTTTTTCTCACGTGAAAGACTCAACTTACTCGGCTAGTCTTATGACTAATTACATGACTTGCATGCACACCCGAAACTAACTCAACAACTAGTCCTATTCTTCTGCCATTCCATCACATAATAGCTTTGACAAGGTGCACTCCCTCACACACACCTACATGCATTACATGCAACACTGTCCACAACATGTGGTGACACTCCTAGACCAACATGCACACACTATTGAACAAGTTTATCGTGGCAAATATGAGTGCAAATACAACAAGATTAATCTAACACACCTCCCCCGCCGCCATTATCGCCTTCGCCGCTGCCCCAGAACTGCAAGTTGCCGCCGAGACCGAGGAACTCCCTCGGCGAGCTCATCGCCGCTGAGGGTGGGTTGTCGTCCATCTTCACCGAGGCCATCTGCGTGATAAGCCCGCCTGAGCCGGCCATGCCGGCGCTGGCCAGCATCTGTCCGGCAAGGCTCGCCGCCTCGGTATTACCTGCTTCTGCGTCGTCAAATTGATAGGATCCGGAGGACATGAGTGATGGATCTGGCGGCGGTGGCGGGGCAGCGTCGGCCGAGGTTAAGAACGGGAATTGTTGTGTCGGCGGGAGGCGCCACCTGTCTAGCTCTAGCCCGAGGCCGCCGCCGAGCTGCAGGTAGTCGAAGGCCGGGTGCAGTGAGCTGCTGAGCCCTGGAAACCCTAATCTTGATGCGCCAATAGTGCTATAGCCGTCACGCCCTAGGGAGTGTAACGAGCCGAAAGAGGGCTGCAGCGGCGGCGGCAGGACTTTGGCGGCAGTAGCGACGGCGGTGGACGATGATATGCTACTGGTAGCTGATGCCGAGGCGGTGCCGGAGGACGACGACGAGGACGAGTGCTTCTTCGAGGACTTGTTGCGCTTGTTGCGGCGGCACCCGCCGCCGACGGGGACGTTGCGGAGTGCGCCGCCGCGCGTCCAGTATCGGCGGCACGTCTTGCAGAAGTGGCGCGGCTGCGAGAGGGAGTAGTTGTTGAAGTAGCAGAACTTGGTGTTGGTGGAGTCGCATCGCGGGCACTTGAGCCTCGGCTCCAGCTGCGGCATCTTGGCCATCCGAGCGCGCTCCTCCATCGATCCTGGCCGCACCGACGAGCCGCCGGGGGCGCCGCCGCTCCCTGAAGTTGCGGCCGCCATGGCAAGAGGAGCCATCAAGGGCCGCACCGGCGGCATCTGGTGAAGCGCATCCACAACCACACTTGGAAGCTGTCCGTGGTGAAGCTGCTGCTGATAGAATCATGATTCATGAATCAAAATAATCAGGGTAAACAGAAAAGAACTGGGAAATTTAGATCACAAACAAAAGGGTGTATAAATAATAGATTCAAGAAGGGTTTGATGCAAGACTATTATATTTGCTCCCATGCTTCTTTGTTTAGTTTTGGTATATATATACATGATCGATGAGGCTCTAGATAACTAAGAAAAAGAAAAGAGAACAACTTTGGGATCGAGTAGCTAAGAGGAAGCGCATAGAAAGGATAAAGTTCTTAAATCACCTGGTTCCAGTTGGGTGGATCAAGATGCGTTGGGACAGAAGAAAAGACCATGGCGTATAGTGGGATTCTCTCCTTTTTGATCTTTCACTACCTGGGTTTTCTTTGCCTTCCTTTTGTTTGTACCCTCGCAACTTGCTTCTCTGTGAGATAAGGGAAGGGTGCACCTGTGCTTTAAGGGGCCATACATGCATGGATGGGGTGGTGATGGAGAGCAAGTGGAGAATGACGTCCACTAGCTACTAGCTGTAGGTTGGAGAAGAGAAGGGAAAAGATTTGGAGAGATGGAGGCAACAAGATCTTCCTTCGCGCGTAAGGATATGCATGTACGGCACTTAGCTGCAGAAAGAGATATGCATCGTAGGAGTTCTTTGATGTTGATAAAGTTGGAAACCCTAGAACAATGATGTGTGATGGTTTCTGGACGTAGTTGCAAGGCTCCAGTTGTAACTAGTAATCAACCTGTGCGTGGCTACATATTTTCAACAATGTTTTCATTTTTATTTTCTTTTTGTAAATTTAGATCTAAATTTGTATAAATTTCGGTAGCAAACCTTTATTTTATAAATGTTAGATATTTAAATCTTGGAAAAGGTTCCACTGGGTTGATGAATTTCTAGTTATTATTCTTAATACAGGAAGTTCTAGCCATTTTTCACATAGATCAACTTGGAGGCTAGCATCAAGAAGCGTATTATTAGCTTGCACAGTAAGCAATAAGCCGTGCACACATGCGGATTATATAGATCGACATGGTAGAAACAAAAAGGTTTCTAGATTTTTTTTCCCTTCCTCAACTATTTTCCGACTCCTCTCTTGTTGGACCCGAATTTCGCAAATCCAAATCCTCTGTGCAATTACTATGTTATTCGCTAGATCAGTAGATAGCACTCATAGACACATTGCTGAATCATTTCATACATGACGTAAAACCATACCATTCGTTAATTAACACATCATAGTTTACATAGTCCGCATTTTGGGTCAATTTTTACAATAAGAACCAAACAGGCCGAATTGATTACATTACAAAAGTAGCAGAAACGACAACAGAAGTAAAAATGTGAGAGCACATCTCTCCATAGGCAAGCGACTGGGGAAACCCATGTGCATCCGATATTACCCGAAAACTCAGATAATATAGGATGCACGCAAGCACCGATGAAGTCAGCTGGACTGGGGCGAGATCTAGACTAAAAGAACTAAACTACTCCTCATCATCTTCTGGGCCTCCAACTTCTGGATCCTCGTAGCATGTGTAATCTTCAGGATTTCCTGCTTCTGAGGGTTTTGGGGGAAAGAGCGAGAATGAGCATAACTTCCGTGGTCGCAAGCCAACACACAAGATGTAATAATATACATGCAAGGCTTTAACAAGGATGGATCGGGTTCTTTTATTTGCTAAAGCAATATTTTCAATTATCATAATTACAAATTCCTATTACTTAGTATTTTAACCAAATTGCATTTTATTAAAGAGAGTAATTGTGCAATATTTGTATCAGCAGAGATTACCTCCACCTTTATGCTTATTTTGATTGGAGCTACCTCCAATCATTAACACCACTGAGTTCGAAAACCCAGGAAAATCCAATCTCAGGGCTAGGTGAGTCCACCATATTTTTCATACTACCCACAAAGGTTTTTGAAATAAAACTAACTCTAGTTAAGTTCACATGTCTGCCTTTGACCGTAGGCGCAGCTGTCTAAACAGTTTAGACTCTGCAGAGGTTGTACACTATACCCACAAGAGATAATCATACTTGTTACCCCACATGATTACGTAGTCATGTGGTTGAGCAATCGTTACAGTAACATTTCAAAGTATCCCGCCCCTTCCGTCATCTCACCCATACGGGCTACCCCCATTTGCGGTAGGTCCCATACGTTGTGAGGGATGTTTACCACTACGATGGGCGTAGCTGGCAACTTCACCCTTCCTTGATGTCCCATTCAACCTGGATCGTATCCACTACTTGCACCACCTTGCTTGGCCACCGATGAGATGATGATTTCCAAGGTCCAATAAATCTACTAAGCCAAGTTGCAGTTTGTAGACTTGTGGTTGCACTTGTTTTATACGGGTGGTCATGACAAGATTAAGTCCTTAGGGGTTACCTGGGCGGTTCATTCTATACCAACCAACATTCCTTGGGCTACATTAGCACACACCATCATACCACCCGCCCAGATAGTAATAGCAAGCTATTAGGGTTTTTGAGGAGTAAAATACATCAACTTAACCATCTCAGTTATTTACCCACAATGACTGTCCAAAACCACTTTCATGTTTAAAAGATGATGATTGGGACATTTAATGTCCTGGTACTTAAGAAAGACTAGCATGTCGCTTAAGTACAACCTACAGCTAGTAATTACCATATAGTTATTAGGGTGACATGGAATAATGGATTCAATTGTCAAGGGATGGCATTATAATTAATTAATCAACAAATGGGTATTTAACTACCATAAGCTTTAACATACATTTGATTAAAGAATACAAAAAATGCAATTTTGGTAATTTAAATTAATATAATTTACATAAAATGTAGGATCAATATGATCAAAGTATTGACTCACCTTAGTTATAGGCAAGATAGTCTTCAAAATCTTGTGCTTGATCAAGTTGGAGATCTCCCGAGTCTTCGAATCCTGTTCAGACGAACGTACCAGAAAAAGGCACAACAAGTAAAGAGAGCAAATAATACACAAGAATAAACAAATGAACTTCAAATTAAACAAGACCTATGCCATTAGCAAGATCTTGAATTTAGAAAATTTTAGAAATAAATTTCATAATTTTTGGAGCTACGATGAGGGAGAACGAGACTTCCGAAGTTTGAATTGGAATTAAGTCGGAAACTTAAAAAGGGACAGAGAATGACCCACTGACATGTGGGACCCATGAATAGTGCTCGGTCCATGTGCACAGTGCATGGACCGGAGGTCAACATGCACTGTGCACCGGTCCACGGTGCACCAGGTGCACATTGTGTGTGGGGCTTGTAATACCCCGGCCTACTCGTAGTGCGGCCCATATGGCCCATGAGGAGTCATGTGGTGAGATTAGTCTCATATTGCTTGTCTAAAGTGAGTTGTAGTAGTATATAATGCCTGTTGGGTCCAAACATAGCACCTCTGGGTTAACCCTTTTACACGAAACGAGAACGAAAGTGTAAGTGAGGTGCTATGTGTGTGCGGGTCCGCCCCACGATGGGCTAGGCATTGAGCGGATTTTGGGCCAGGGTGTTGCAGATGGTATCAGAGCATCAACCTTCGCTGCACGGGCGCGTGCGGGACAGGGGCGCGGGCATATGGTGCATGGCTCGTGTGGTCCCGGAGTGGACACACTGCATGGCATATGTGCCGGCAGTGGACACACGGACATGTACCGAGGGGGGTGGTTCTAGGCATTTGCCGCGTATGCGGTGTGCTGTCGAGGGCGTCAGCCCTTGAGAAGGGGTGAATGTAATACCCCGGCCTACTCGTAGTGCGGCCCATATGGCCCATGAGGAGTCATGTGGTAGGATTAGTCCCATATTGCTTATCTAAAGTGAGTTGTAGTAGTATATAATGCCTGTTGGGTCCAAACATAGCACCTCCAAGTTAACCCTTTTACACGAAGCGAGGATGAAAGTGTAAGTGGGGTGCTATATGTGCGTGGGTCTATCCCACGGTGGGCTGGGCATTGAGCGGATTTTGGGCCAGGGTGTTACAGATGGTATCAGAGCATCAACCTTCGCTGCACGGCGCCATGGGACAGGGCGCATATGGCGCATGGCGCGTGTGGTCCCAGAGTGGACACACAGCATGGCATATGTGCCGGCACTGGACGCACGGACGTGTACCGAGGGCTGGTTCTGGGCATTTGCCGCGTATACGGTGTGTTGCCGAGGGCGTCAGCCCTTGGGGGTGAATGTAATACCCCGGCCTACTCGTAGTGCAGCCCATATGGCCCATGAGGAGTCATGTGGTGGGATTAGTCCCGTATTGCTTGTCTAAAGTGAGTTGTAGTAGTATATAATACCTGTTGGGTCCAAACATAGCACCTTCGGGTTAACCCTTTTACACGAAGCGAGGACGAAAGTGTAAGTGGGGTGCTATGTGTGCGCGGGTCCGCCCCACGGTGGGCTGGGCATTGAGTGGATTTTGGGCCAGGGTGTTACAGGGCCCACTCATCACTGAGTCACCGAAAACCAAACTGGTAGTTACCAATTGCGGGCCTACCAGTCAGTGAGTCAATGAGGCATTTAAGTCGACAATCAATTGAAGAAATGATTGGTTAGCAATTAAACTCCAATTTAATTAAAGCAATGATTGCTTTAGTCCTTAAGACAAGGATTAGATAATTAAATAGGGAGGGACTGTGCTGTCCAAAGCCGACAGCGAAAAGGGGGGCTCTCAGGTGGTTTGGCGGTACGGAATCGCTGCCGGCACAAGGAGGGAGGGTGGCACCGGGGGAGGCCCGGAACGGAACGCCCTTTGGTAGGCGATCACGAGGGCACCGGTGGCGAGGTCAGCGACACTGTGGAGCGACGGCGCGGTGGAAGGCAAGCGGCGGTGGGCACACGGGCGTGGAGGCGCATGGTGGTCCCATGTGTGGCGGCCGAGGAGGAGGGCGGCGAAGCACCGGCAAGGCTTCGGGGTGAGGAAGCCAGTGGTCGGCAGCTCAGGGCAGCTGGCTTTGGTGGGGCAGAATGGCCGGGACAGGCAGAGGGGAGCTCTGGTGGTGGCGCTTCTCGGCAACGGGGAAGGAGAGGGGAGGTGGGGGAAGCTTCCTTGTGTCATGGAGCAGCCGGAGACTGGGTCGGTCGGGCGAGGTGCTGACCAGAGTGGCGGCACGGCGGTGAGGCGGCGCGGCTAAAGGGGCCTTGGCTCTGCTCGATGAAGAAGGAGAAGGGGGCAAGGGCGCTGGTAGGGAGGGGAATAGGGGAGACAATGGGGTGCGCAGGGCCCCTTTATAGACAAAGGAGGGGGTGTGGAGAGCCGTTGCTTAGTGGCGACCAGCATGGGCATCCGGGATAGCGGGGCAGGCGCATGTGCGTGCATGAGCACAGTGTGCGGTCCAGGCACGTGGTGGAGGCGACAAGGCGAGTGGGAGGCAGGTGCGGAGCAGGCGGGAGCGTAGGGTGGAAGGGAAGGCGTCACGCGACACAGGCAGCTCTAGGGCGCACTCGACACGGCTGATGTGGCGTGGTCGTCATCTCTACGACCTTGCACGGGTGCGGATGGGACAAGGCAAGTGGGAGGTGCCGGAGTCAAGGCAACCCAGAGGAGCAGGTGGCGGAAGGTATGGAGCAGCAGGGCTATGACGGCTGAGGGCACAGGCGCTCGGCATGGTGTTGACAGGTGCACGGGATGGTGCAGGCGATGCACGAGGAGGTAGAGGCGGGGCGAGCGCAGAGCAAGCAGGGGCGTGGCGAAGCGCACGGGTGGCAACAACAAGGCATGTTAGCAATGCAAGCCATGGGAAGAAGAATAAAGGGGCGAGGGAGGCTCGAGCCGACTGGGCCGAAAGAGAGAAGCAAGAGGCTGAGCCGGCCAAGGGAGGAAGGGAGATGGGCCGAGGAGGCTGGGCCAAAAGGGGAAGGGAGGTGGGCTGGGCCCAAGAAGGAAAAAGGCAAAATGAGAAAGGGGCCCAAATTTGAAAAGACGAATTCAAACTGAATTTTGAATTCAGAAATTTTCTAAAGGTTTGAAACACAAACCCGAGCTTAGATAGAAGTTAGAAGATTTTGAAATTACCAACTAAATTGAAATACGGTTTGAAACTCCAAAGTCAAATGGCAATTACTATTTGCCATCCAAAAACAGATTGTTACATGTCTCCTACTTGTAGGATAAGTAACGGAATGCAAATGTGTATATGTAAAAACAGTCGGGTGCCATAGCCACTCACTTGTCTATTAAACTACTAACGTATTACTCCCTCTAGTCAAAAATAAATATCGTCCTTTATTATTTGCAGGCAAACTATTTTATCTGTGACCAACAATATCTTTATCGATATTTAGATCGGCTATATGAAAAGTATGTGAGTAGAATTATGTCAAGATAGTATTTAAAAAGTTTACAAAATTATTAGCTTTTCCAAATTTTTCACAATAGAAATTGTTGATCAAAGTTATGCTTTAGAGACCATGTTGAATTCCGAAACGACACTTATTCTAGATGGAGTAATTAAGTATTCACATGGAAAGAATTACATGTTTCCATGAAGCCTTTTTAATGGAATATTGAATTAGGCTGCTCCCAGTGCTCCACCCTGGCTGGTATCTTAAGCCTGCCATGTAGGCAAAATGATGATGTGGCACCATAGTTAATGAAGAGAGAGGGTACTCTAGTAACTAATCTGGATACCGGTTCGGTCTCGAAATCCAACGCATAAAATTTATTGTGATCGATCCCGTGCATTGAGAAGATCATGCATGTATTGCTTTAGTACATGCCACAAATAGGCCACAATGCTCAAATACTAGTAAAGATCATGCATGTAATTAAATGAAACAGCCTAAGATACTACACCATAAGAAACCATGCATTGGGAAGATAGTATCTTAACACTCCTCGTGCACTAAAGAAACTACACTAAGATACTGCCCATTGGGAGCAGCCTTAGTAATGCACAATCGCACGTAACCATAAGAAACCATGCATTGGGAAGATAGTATCTTAACACTCCTCATACACTAAAGAAACTGCACTAAGATACTGCCCATTGGGAGCAGCCTTAGTAATGCACAATCGCACGTATTGTTGAAGGGAAACCTACAAGAACCCATAAGTTAATTAAACCTGCAAGAACGTATTTTGATAACGGCGTCCAGGCGCTGGTACTTGGTAGGTGCGGAGACGAGGGTGGGGTCGGTCCAGGTGAGGAGCGGGGCGGGAGAGTGGGGGGCATGGGAAGGGAGTGGGAATAGAGATGGATAGGAAAAAGGCAGTGGAGGAAGAAGATGAGGGCAGTATGGTCATTCACGAAAAATCTGGCAAGCAAAATTAAACGGAGATAACAGCAGTGGCATAAAACGGTAAGGTTTTGATAATGCAGTAGCATGTAAGGAAGGGTATGTTTTGCAGTGGTAGATCATGGATATGAGAACTTTGCAGTGGCATATAATTTTTTTCCCCTAATTAATACCTAGCTAGTGCAATTCAGTTGCCCCGCTTCTTTTAAAAAATCCTTTAATGTTTTCTTCTAGAACCCATAAGTTAATTAAATATGTACCATTAAACTATGTTCTATCAAAATGATGTTTGAGATACTTTATTTTTCTTCTAATTGTTGGAAAAATCCTACAATGGATCTCTCTATTTCTCTGTGCTTGACGGCATGTACTAGTCTCTCTCTCTTGAGGGAATTTTTTATTAATTAACCTTTTTTTGAATTTTATTTTAAAGTTAACCCTCGGCACACTTTATTTCCAATTCTGACCCCTTTGGTCACGCCACCACCGCGTGGCGTGACAAAATAACACCGCCATGCCACCATTTCGTCAGTCTTGTCACGCCACTAGAAGTGGCGTGATAAGAAGATTTGGTCACGCCACAACCTGTGACGTGACAAAAAGTGCTATTTTGGGGACTTATCCTAGCGCGTGACAGTGTTATTTTGTCACACCACCACCCGTGGCGTGACCAAAGGGGTCAGAATTGGAAATAAAGTGCATCGGGAGTTAACTTTAAAATAAAATTCAAAAAAAGGTTAATTAATAAATAAAAAAGTTCCTCTTGAGGTATGCATCATGCACATTCGCACAGCAGGAGAACAATTGACCTCTGGATAAAACACACACACGCAAGGAGGTACAAGAGTTTTTCTTGACGTTGCAAAGCGCTCACGTCTTTTCTCTGTTATTCGGCTCGCTCAAAGCAAATACAGGAATACGCTAATATAAACTCAATGCTAGGGGTGGATAACGAGCTAGCTCGGCTCGGCTCGATTCGGCTCGTTAAGCTAACGAGCAGAATACCAGGTTCGGCTCGTTCAAAAGCTCGAACTTAGCTTGTTAGGCTCGTTATTGAATTCATAACCAAAAGTCACTATTTTCACTGCAATTGCCATTCTACACAATACAAGATTTATTCTTCCAAACATATACATCATTAATCACATCAGATGAATGAAAGAATGAACAAGTAACACAATAACATCATCCAGCAGATAGCATCCTTGTCAACACAACTGCAGACACTACTACAAAAAAGCTAATACTGGATGTCTCATCACAGACGGTTGACCAAAACCGTCTGTATTAAAGACAACCATAGACGGTTTTGCTTAACGACCGTCTGTGTTACTTTCTGCGCTAAAAACCATCTGTGAAGAGATAATATCACAGACAATTCATTTTGAAAACCGTCTGTGATATTACCAAATATCACATACGGTTCTTGTTCAGAACTGTCTGTGATACTTCACAGACGGTTTTTAACATGAACCGTCTGACTTCCCGCCCTCTTCAGAGACGGTTTGTATTAAAAACCTTCTATGATAATCTCATTTATTACAGACCCGACTCTCACAGATCGATCTGTCTTAAATTCCTGCTCTGTTCTCGCTGCTGTTGCTGGAGGCGGGGGCTTTGAGGCGACTTGGTGAAAGGAGACTACACGGATTTGGTAATTTGTTCTTGACTGTCAATGGTTAGTACGTAATTAATTTGTTCCTTGCATTATATTCTAGATCTAGCTTGGGAAATAAAGAATTGAAGATGGTTTAGATAGATAAAGAGAGAATTGAAGATGGTTTAGATCTAGCTTTTTGTGTTGTTTTGCAAGTGTTGCATGGCTAGGGTCTTGCCATCTGAAGTTAGGCATGGGCTATCTATAATGTGTTTGTGATGAACAACCTACCCCTAGAGTGCATTAGTGCTTTTCATTTCATTAGAAATACATATTTCAAATACTACTACAAAAAGGCTAATATCGACGCCATCACGCATTTGCTGACCAAAACCGCTCAGATATATTCAATCACGACGGTTTTGGCTTAGAGACCGCTCAGGCATCGCTACGCTAAAACTGCTCGTGAAGAGGTAATATCACGCATTTGTTCATGTTGAAAACCGTTTATGAAGTATCACGCGGTTCTTAACAAGAACCGCTCTGTGATATTAATTAGTATCGCAGACGGTTTTAAAACACAACCGCTCGTGAAGTAGCACGATGATTATGAACAAGAACCGCTCAGGATATTATTAGTATCACGCACGGTTCTAACAATAACCATCTGTGATAATATCGCCATGACTCCACGGTGAGTTTCTTCATCGCCGGCGCGCTCGTTCGCCGCCATCCGCTTCGCCCCGATGCGCTCTTCATCGCACGATCCGCTTCGCCTCGATGCGCTCTTCGCCTCACGCCCGAATTTATTCCTTGTTTTATAAAAGGATCATCCGCCATCCAAGATGATCATCCCCACATACTTATAAAAAACGTAAATGGATGCCTCTTCCTTGTCGCCGCATTGATGGCCTTTCCGCCACACCGACGAGCACCTCTCTGTAAGTTGAACCATGCCGCGGAAGAACATTGTTTGATCAACAAGGTCTTCACTCCTCTGCCGCGGAGAATTTGCCGAGCAGTGACGGCCACCTTCCGCCGCCTTGACATCCTCCTTCGCCGTGTCTTCCGGTGATCTCCCACTTTCGGCGAAGTTTATCACACATCGACGTAGTCCTCCAAAACGACGCTGCACGCCTTCAGAGGCTTGCCGTCACTTGGATCAGAATCGAGGCGGCAGATGCATCGAGTCGACTGTGCCGAGACCCTCAAGCAAGGAAGAGAGCCTATGGGCGCAATTCTTCTTGGTTCAACAATCGAGGGTCTTCAGAGACACTCGAACGAAGGCTATTAACGGTGGACGATTTCATGCTTCGCTCATCGATGATCGAGAATCGTCCGGCTGCCGACACTGCCGCTTATGAAGTATTGCGATGGAGATAGCACTACCTCCGCCACTAGAAAACCTTGTTTAATTATAGGTTTCGCTTTTTTAATATAAACGTGTAATTTCTTCATGTCATGTAAGTGTATATACAAGATAAATATACTTGAGAAAAACTATTTCACATACGCCCATTATGGAACCGCTCAGGATATCCTGATATCACGACGGTTCTATTATGGAACCGTCAGGATATTATCACCGACGGTTCCATAATAGAACCGCTCGTGATAAGTCTCTTTATAAGTAGGAGCCCGCCGCCGCTAGGGTTTGCGCCTAACTCGCCACTCCCAGCCGCCTTGCTCTCGTCCGCTCCTCCCGCCGCTGCCGACGCCGCCATTCTTCCTGTTGCCGACGGTTGTGGCATACGGTGACACCGCAAAGACACTCGACGATAAGAGTGTCTTTTGTAGTGTCACCGCAGCCACAACCACGGTGACACCCTAATCGTTGCCACTCCTCAGCTCCGCTTAGGTTTGCGCCGCCTCTAACTCCGCTCCTCCCACCTCGACGCCGCCACTCGACCTCGCCGCCGCCGCCGACCCGTGCGCCTGGCTAGGGCCCTAGCCAGCTTTGCTTTCCCCATCCTCCTCTATTCTCCTCTAGATCTGTTAGCTTAATGTCTTTTGTTGAGTTTGATTTTTATGCATGAGCCTTAAGTTGTGTCCCGATGTTTGTGTGATTTATGCAAGGTAAAGGAAATGGATGAGGGTTGTGTTGGTGGTGGTGGGGTCGCCACCGTGGTTGCGCTGCACTAAGGTCCCTCTCTGCCTCTACCCCCTTGCTCTATGATGAAAATGGCTAGCTAGTGCTCATGATGGATGCCGAGGGCTACTACCGTGTGGTGGGTTTGGACACCCTTGGTCTTGTTCTCTTGCCGATGAACCGCTCAATGATGTTAATAGTCTTATGCTGAAATTGAATTGATAATTAGTTCATATTAATAGTCCCTTGCTCGTGATGTAATGATGTCAATAGTCTTATGTGAAATTGAATTGATAATTAGTTCATATTAATAGTCCTCTTGCTGTGTGATGTAATGATGTCAATAGTCTTATGCTGAAATTGAATTGATAATTAGTTCATATTAATAGTCCCCTTGCTCTGTGATGTAATGGTGTCAATAGTCTTATGCTGAAATTGAATTGATAATTAGTTCATATTAATAGTCCCCTTGTTCGTATTAATATGCCGGTCAAGTTTCCTACCTCTTGCACTGTGCACGCCCTACCATTCCATTTATAATCTCTTCTCTATAAAGTCTCCAGCAGGTAGCTTGTGCCATTAAACCGCATCATATATATATATATATATATATATATATATATATATATATATATATATATATATATATATATATATATATATATATATATATATATATATATATATATATATATATATATATATATATCATTTGAGCATGTAATTATTTAAAGCCAACAAGAACACCTGCAATAAGTTGAGAATTCTTTTGAAATATGAGAATGGTTGCTTGGTGTTCTTGTTGGGTTTAAAGACGATTACATGCTCAAGAATGGTTGGTTGCTAATACATGATGCCACTTCCCACGGAGTACTCACAAGATCAATCTATTAATTTCTCGAACATAGCGACGCCCAATCCGTAATTGGATGTCCTAACGCCTTTGCATCCATACTTTAAACCCGCAAGGGCTCAATAAGGTTGCCCGTGGCTACTGCCTCATCCTTCTCATATCAAGGTGACGATCCCCAAAAGTGGTTGAGAGACTACTAACATATATATATATATATATATATATATATATATATATATATATATATATATATATGATGCCGATTTAATGGTACAAGCACCAACGCTAGGGGCTTCATAGAGAAAGTCATCACAGACGGTTTCAGCCACAAACCGCTCGGTGATATGTACTTATCACGCATTTGTTTGTGGTGAAACCGCTCGTGATATGTACTTTGATCACATGACGTTTGTGGATGAAACCGCCTGTGATATTATTTATCGCAGACGGTTTGAACCACAAACCGCTTAGAAAGTATACATCATGACGGTTCAAAATCGCTCAGGATGACCTCATGTCATCATCGACGATAAACTCAGACGGCCACTTAAACCGTCTCGTGATGACGCTTTTGAACCGCTCAGGAAAGCCTTTTTCAGAGTAGTGAAATGACATATCAAAAGTTGCATCTATAGTATACTAATTAATTAATTCAATATTTAACACCAAATTGTTATATGTGTCGCGTAGATGGACCGAAGCTGGATGTACGCTGGCAACCATGTGAGTGAAGAGTACATTAATAGCATGTCTGCTTTTACAAGAGCTACCGAGGAAGATATGTTGAATAAGGGGGTCGAATATATGTACTGTCCATGCATTGACTACGAGACTCTGAAGATGTTTAAGAACCGAGCGCAGATCGGCTAACACTTAGTTCGACGGGTTTCAAAAGGGCTATACACGCTGGACCACCACGGTGAAGAGCATATTATACAAGAAGGTAGTAATAACGACATCGCCAACGGTCAACGATATGCCACGGATGATGTCGATTGTGGTTCCGATTCGATAGGTCGCACGATGACAATCTAGATCGAGAAGCCATGATGCGTAAGAGAACTGTGATGAGAGAAAGTATGTTAAATCTCGGGGCTTGATGGAGGACTCAGAGAAACCTTTGTTCCCGGGCTGCAAGCCGGAATACACAAGGTTGTCATTCGTGCTTGAACTGCTGGAACTAAAGGCAAGCAACGGTTGGTCTGACAAGAGTTTCACGACGCTGTTAGATCTCTTAGCAGACATGTTCTGGAGGGAAATGAGTTTTCCAAAACCACCTACAAAGCCAAGAAGGTTCTTTGTCCATTGGGAATAGAAGTAGAAAGAATACATGCATGTCCGAATGATTGTATCCTCTTCCGTAACGAGTATGCAAAAATGCATGTATGTTCAGTGTGCAACGCATCCCGATACAAGCGTAAGAATCAATCAGATGACGGCGAGGGAATCGAGGTGAAGAAAGGACCTCCTGCTAAGGTGGTGTGGTATCTTCCTATAATTCCCCATTTGAAGCGGTTTTTTGCGAACCCAAAGGATACAAAACTGCTACATTGGCACTCGAATGAGTGTAAGAATGACGGAAAGCTAAGACACCCTGCTGATTCTGCCCAGTAGAGAAACATTGATAGGAGGTTTGCAGAGACTTCGGTGCGGAATCGAGGAATATAAGGTTTGGATTGAGTAAAGATGGAATGAATCCCGTGACTCTCTGTATCTACAACCTTCCTCCTTGGTTGTGTATGAAGCGAAAGTATATTTTGTTGTCGATACTTATCCAAGGGCCGAAGCAACCTAGGAATGATATTGATGTATACCTAGCACCATTAATGGAAGATCTAAAAATACTGTGGATTGAAGGGGGTACAGGTATGGGATGCGTACAAATGAGAGAAGTTCATTTTACGCTCCTTGTTGTTCTGTAGCATAAATGATTATCCTGCCCTTGCCAACCTGTCCGGCCAGAGTACAAAGGGCCAAAGCCTCAGACTCACCGCTAGATGATATCGAGAGTGTGGGTCAAGCACTCACAAGAAAATCGTACATGCGTCACCATAGGTTCCTTCGGAGGGCTTACCCATACCGCAAGATGAAGAAACAATTCGACGGAGAGAAGGAGAACAGTTCGGCTCCAAGGAATTTAAGCGGAAAAGAGGTCTATGACATGGTTAAGAATTTAGATGTTGTGCTCGGAAAGGGACGTAAATCGAGGACCCATGAGAAGAACATCTGGAAGAAGAGATCAATATTTTGGGACTTACCTTATTGGGAGCACTTAGAAGTTCGTCACTACATCGATGTCATGCATGTAGAGAAGAATGCATGTGATAGCTTGATTGGTCTCTTACTGAACATTCGTGACAAAATAAAAGATGGTGTCAACGCACGGCTTGACTTGATTGATATGGACATCAGACCTGAGTTAGCACCGACAAAGACCGATAAAGGATGAACGTACCTTCCCCCTCCTTGTTACACTCTGTCTAAGGCTGAGAGAACTAAACTGTGCTAGTGCTTGCATGGTGTGAAAGTTCCATCCGGTTACTCGGCCAACATGAAGAAACTTGTTTTGATGGAAGATTTGAAGTTAATTGGCATGAAGTCTCATGATTGTCATGTGCTAATGACACAGATGCTCCCTGTTGTAATTAGAAGTATTTTGCTAATCAAGGTCTGAGAGACAATCATGAGATTGTGTTATTTCTTTAACACAATTGGTCAAAAGGTCATCGATCCCAAAGGACTAGATGCTCTGCAGGACGAGGTGGTGACAACTCTATGTGATCTTAAGATATATTTCCCTCCGTTATTTTTTGATATCATGGTCCATCTCATTGTTCACATTGTGAGAGAGATAAAGATGTGCGGGCCCGTGTTCCTACGTAGCATGAACCCATTCAAGAGGTTCATGGGAATTCTCAAGTCCTATGTACGGAATCGATCTCGGCCGGAGGGCAGCATCGTCGAAGGTTATGCAACCGAAGATGTCATTGAGTTCTACATCGATTACATGGCTCAAGTCGAACCGATAGGTGTGTCTCGATCTCGCCATGAGGGGAGGCTCAAGGGTATCGGGACCATCGGAAAGAAAGTAATCACTCTAGATATGGATGCATATGCTCAAGCCCATTTCACGGTCTTGCAACACATGACTGAAGTATCCCCGTATATCAACTAGCACAAGGACGTGCTTCGGCAACAGAATCCGGAGCGACCGGATGTTTGGATCACGAGATAGCAAAAGGGCCAACATTTACAATTGTGACATGACGAGGATATGATATAAATGGATACACATTCTATACGCAGGCTCAGGATACAAAGAGCACTAACCAGAACAGCGGTGTCCGCATAGATGCGTTCAATACGATGGGCTGAGGAGCTCCTACTATAGGCTCATAGTAGAGATATGGGAGCTCGACTACGTGCTTTTCAAGATCCCCTTGTTTCGGTGCCATTGGGTTCATCTCCCACAGGTGAAGGTTGAGAAGTACGACGTTACTACCGTGGACCTCGAACATGTCGGATACAAAGACGAACCATTTGTACTCGTTAACCAAGTTGTTCAAGTCTTCTATGTAACCGACCAGACAAATAAGTAGTGCAACGTAGTTCTTCATAGAAAAAGGAGGATTGTCGGAATTGAGAATGTAGTGGACAAGGAAGAATACAATCAATTTAATGAGTTGTCTCCTTTCGAAAACAGCATAAGGGTTGAGGAAGAACAACATGACGAAACTAGCTATATACGTGTCGATCATCATGAAGGGCTAATTTTTAAAGATTGAACAATGTGTGTATATGTGTTCTGAATGTTTAATTTTAGTTCATTTGAGTTAATTGATTTGTACTGTGAAATGGATGTGCTTGTTTCTGAAATGAATTAGATGTATACATGTACTTGTTGTGTTTCTGCTTGTTTTAGAGGGCATGGCTAGCAATTCCTAAGGCTAGCCAATAAACAGAACTAGATTTATCAATATAAAAGAATATCAAAGCCGGTTTCATCTACAAACCGTTTGTGATAATATATTACAGACGGTTTCATCTACAAACTGTCTGTGATACACGATATATCACAGACGGTTATTTATTGGAACCGTCTGTAATACACAATCTATCACAGATGGTTCTATTTTAGAACCATCTGTGATATTATGATCCATCACAAACAGTTCTATTTCAGAACTGTCTGTGATATTATTTATCACAGACGGTTCTACTTTAGAATCTTCTGTGATGTCCAACTCTATTTATATTCGGACTCTAGGGTCTTCCCGCTTCCCCCACTCAAACGATTAAGTTTCTCAACTCTCCATCCTCACCCGAGCCCATCCTCGACGTCACCTTCTCCTCGAGCCCAGCACGCCTCCTCTCCTGAGCCCCACGCCTCCTCCCCGAGCATGAGCACGCGTTGCCTTCTCCTCCCCAAGCACACGTCGCCTCCTCCTCCCCCGAGCCCGGCGCGCCTCCCCTTCGATGCTGCCCTGCTGCTCCAGTACTGCTCCCTGCTCGTCCTTCTCCTCGACGCCCAAAGGTAACCGATGCCGATTTGTCGACCCCGACGCCCCTTTTCCTCACTCTTTTTATCAATAATCCGTCATGCTGTCATGGTCCTCATGGACTCCTGATAATTGCGCTGGTATCTAGTTCAAACACTGAGTACTATGAGGTGTTGTACTTGTTTTAGGAATTTGTATTTGTTCTAGTCAGTGATTCATATGGTATTTGTTTTGATACTGCTACGTACTGGAATATATTGCAATGTGGTGTGGTGGGCTTGAGATGAATGCTCTGTGATGATAATAGTCTTGTGCTGAAATTATTTTGATAATCGGGTTTGAACTTGAGCTCTAATTGGAATGCTTACTCTATCTCTGAGAGCAATATAAAAATAGTAAATCTTAGCTTTATGCTGATTTCATTTGTTCACATGATGTTTGTGTTGAGCATATTATTCCTTTTAAATGACTTGGTGGATTTACATGTTTAAATGTCAATTATGTCATTGTATTGGTCCTAATTTCTTCCCTACATATCTCAATTATTTATTAATTGGTGTGTATACCCATACACATAGAGATCAAATCTTATGATAATATATTCATACGTGTCAGAACTTTTATTTCTTGTGAAGATATCTTTTGTTCATTCTTCATCATCGTCGCCTCATGTGTCTGATGCGCCATCCTTTGGAATATCAAAGCGCGGTAGAGGAATATCGAAAAGGCCTAGGGGCCGATTTACCATCACGGAGGTCGGTGAGTCTGGGACCTCTATCAATCCTCGCTGAGCTGCGTCCACATTCCGAAGAACGGTCGGAATAGTTGCACGCGAACGGGTGAACATCACCTACGATTCGTTCTATTGACCAAAGCTCAGAAAGATGAGCTACCGACGGATATTTTCAAATCGTTCAAGATCCCGGAACAACATCGGGACTCCGTGCGATGACACACGTTGCTACAGGCGTGCAAAGCGTGGAAGAACTTCAAGAGCACGCTTGTCAAGAACTACGTGGAGAAGGATCTGAGGCCCTTCCACAAGTATTCGTTCTTGGAAGAGTACTGGGAAGACTTTGTGGCGAAGAAGACGATGGATGATTTTAGGAGTGAAAGTGCGGTGCACACAGCCCTCTAGGTAAAAAAACACGCACCCCACAGACTCGGCACCGCTGGGTATGTGGGTAAAATCCCATAATAGAGGGATCAGGACCAGCAGGCAAACCTTTCGAATGCCTCCCCACCATTTGCCGAGATCCCTGATGAGCGCGCCCGAAATTGGCTAAGAGCAAGGTTAGCTGTCATGTCTTCGAGGACCATCTCCTTTCCAAACTCCGCAGATGAGGAAGTGTCCCAGCGCCTGGTAAGATATCGAACTACCTAGTTTATAATTACTCCATAACTTCATAGGAAGTGAAATGGCATGTTGGGCTATTGCAGGAAATACTGAGTAACTTTTGAAGGCTCATTCCAAGCAGTCAGGGAGAGAGATATGCTCTCTAAAGCCCTGGGAAACACGGAGCATCCGGGTCACACGAGAGGTCTTGGTCTTTATGTTCTATGGAAAGATGGATTCCGACAGGACTGTGGGGCGTACTGGAGTAGGAAGAGAGCTAAAGCCGAGCGCGATGCAAAGCTACGAGAGGAGATTCGTGAATCCCTCAAAGATGAGATCACTGAATCTATCAGAGATGAGATCGATGATCGTGTCAGAGCTGAGACGCAACGACAGATGGAAAGCCTTGAGGAAAGGCTTAGGAAAAATCAGCTGCAAGCCCCTCCCCCTACTGTGCTAGCTAGCCTCCCCAAACTTCCGAGTAGCTGCGCGTCCAACCCTAACCCTACCCCAAAAGGCGATGATATATTTCCTATCGATGACATCCTGGTAATATTTATTATCTCTGGTATGCTCGATCCATTGATAGGCCTGTTGGAGTAGCTAATTTTGTATCGTTATGTAGGTGGCGATGAAGTGCAAGCTCCAAGTGAGATAGGACTCCGTTGCCCTAGATGCTGCTTAGGGCTAGGTGTATCCATCCGGTGTTTGGGCTTTAGTGCACGGTGTAAATCCAACGCCGGGTTTCGCAAAAGTAAATGTGGACGGTGTTTATGCCAATTTCGCGGTCGTCCCGCTGTAGATTCCCCCAGGTGACGAGATCATGACTCTAGGGCAAGCCATTGGGATGGTTTCGCAAAAGTAAATGTGGATGGTGTTTATGCCAATTTCGCGGTCGTCCCGCTGTAGATTCCCCCAGATGACGAGATCATGACTCTAGGGCAAGCCATTGGAAAATTCATCCAGTCACCCCAAGAGGGACATCTGCCTGGAGCTACCTAATCCGGTGTCAACTTCACGGGAATGTTATGCAATGGTGTCAAGTCCACGGGAGCTACCTGCACCGAAGCAGCAAGTGCCTGGTGCATCACATGCATCTACACCTCGTGCTCAGTCGACTCTCGTGAAGTCGACCTCTAAAACACGAGGCAGCAAGGGCAAATTGAAGACGGTCGACTCCTGTTATGATATCCCCTTCTTGTCGTTGGCCTGAAAATTCGTGCTAGGCGAGCTGTTGGTCGAGAATGTAAAGCACCACCCTACCCTAGGAATGGCTTACGCGAGATTGCATACATGGTACATGGAATAGGCCATTGTTGGCTCACCGTGACAAGGAATTTATACTTTTGCCCTACAACTAGGAGTAAGTGCTGCACTAGTGGCTATACTTATTGATTTGTACTTTATAAGAAACATGAACTTAGGTTTAATGACTATGGCGACATACCTATGTAGGTTCCACTTCATTCTAATTGTAATTATACCAAAACAGAACAAGGTAATATACTTAGATTCCCTAAAGAGGGCCACACACGACTTCACAATTGTCCGACAATTAATTGATGAGTAAACACATTTCCTCCATAGATAACTCTATTGTACAGTCTTTCCTTCCTTTGCAATGGCTAAGGCTAAGTTCTTGGAATCACGTAGGTCGTTCAAGACGTACTTCGCAAAAGGAGGGATATGCAAGGGGCGGGATCCTACGACACGATCTAAAACTCACGGTATTCACTAGTACACATTAATCCTATATAACACTTCGTAGTAATTCCTCTCGAACTAACCAATTCTATTTTTGCAATGCCACCAGCAGCCGCCGGCTTGCAACCTCTATGGATACTATGTTTGCCACAACAAGGAACTACTCGTCGGTTCCGCAATAACCAATGATTCTCAGGTTTGTCAATCTTGTAATAATTATTTCATACTTTCCAATTTATATAAGCACGAATTTAATCTTCCTAGCGACAGGTTGCGAGCATCGCTACAACTGCGTTGGAACAGTGCTAGCTCATAAATATTCGAGGACAATTTGCGTCATTCTTGAACCGTGAGGTCATAAATCCAGATGGGAAGTTCCACAATGTAGATTGAACTTGATTGGGATAAGATTGAACTTAATAGTACATGCGTGTAAATGCACATGAATGGTTAATTTTAGTTAATTCATTTGTGAATTAGATGTGCTTGTTTTTGAAATAAATGTGAATTGGATGTGCTTGTTTGTGAAATGAATGTGAATTAGATGTATACATTTACTTGTTGTGTTTCAGCTTGTTATAGAGGGCATGGCTAGCATTTCCTGAGGCTAGCTAATAAACAAAAATAGATTTAGCAATACAAAAGAATATCACAGACGGTTTGTAGATAAAACTATCTGTGATAGCTGATGTATCACAGACGGTTTCATCTACAAACCGTCTATGATAGTGAACCATCACAGACGGTTTTGAGTTAATAACCGTCTGTGATAGTCTGCATCATAGACTGTTCGAAAACCGTCTGTGATGATCTCATGTCATTACTGACCCATAAACTCATATGGCTTACGAAACCGTCTGTGATGACATTTTTGAACCGTCTGTGAAGACCTTTTCTATAGTAGTGAGAAGGCTAATGTACAACATTGGAAAAAGAATTTACAACAAAATTAGCCACTTCAACAAAACAAATGCTTTTGATTTGGCACAAACATCATCAACATACAACAACTATCCATGTCTCCTAGCAAATATCTTCTGCAAGTCCTGTGGCTCTGGAGCACGGGGCAAGGGCAGTGGGGGCAAAGAAATTTTGCTTGTGGAGGCATGGCTGTGCGGGTGGGGAAGTGCGGTCGTGCGGGCGTGGCCGTGAGGGCAGAGAACGTTGACTCGGGGTGGGGATTGGGGAATAGGGATTAGGGATTAGGGTTGTGGTGTGGTGTGGTGCGGGTGAAACAGGCAACTATTTTGGGCTAGGCCTAGTGAACTCCTTCACAGTGGTGGGCCTGGGCTTCTCTTTTGGCCTCAATTTCTTAATGAGCTAAATGAGCAACTCGCGAGCCAACTTGAACTCGGCTAGTTAAGAAAATGAGCTAAATTGTTAGCTCAGCTCAGCTCATTAAGGGACCGAGTTTGAGCCGAGTTCTTAACGAGCCGAGATGGCTCGTAAGTTTTGGGCTTTTTTTCGACCCTTACTCAACGCACGCACGGCGGCCAACTAACCAGTTCTTGCACCACAACTCATAACATTCACCTCTTTCCTCGGTAGACTAATTCTAGCCTATACATGCAGCATCGCAGCAACATGCAATACGAAGTGTTAAGAAACCGGGCCCAGGCCAGAGAGTCCTGGCCCAGGTGGACTCCTCATCCTAATCCCTAGCAGGGTCTCTAGCCCATAAATAGGGGGTGCTATTCATTGTAAACGATTGATCAATTGACGAAAGAATAAAGAGAAGCAAGAAGCCCCCAATATCTCTGTGTTCGATCTACTATTATGTTCTTGTGTTCTTGCATTGTTCTTACGATTCTGAATTTGTCTACGAAGTAATCGCTTGGACTGGACTCGCCAACAATGGTTCCTCAACACGTTATCAGCACGATCGACTCTCCTCAGATCGAAAGGTAACCGTCGAAGAACGACACTCGTAAATTGAATCGTATTTTCTAGATCGCTTTCAATTCTGCAAATTCGCTTCCTAGATTGGTTTTCTATGGTGCAAATCCATTCTAATCTACCACGATCCAACTTGAAGTCGTCGGCACAATGTCGATCGGTAGATTGCATGAAAGATTGGATGTTGATTGTACCGTAGATTGGAAATTGCAAATTCGTTCAAATCTACCGTGAGCCGACTTGAAGTCGCTGGCCAAGCCGATCGGTAATTTCATGAACGTCAATTGCATCGCATGAACAGTAAGCATGTGTGAACAATGTTTTCGCATGAATAGTACAATAGAAAAAAATCGCATGAAGCGATCGGCCCGAAGCCATTGGACACCGCGGCGTTCGAGCTCACAAGACGCCACGACGCCAAATTTTGAAGCCACCGCCACACGCGACGGCACTACACCCGGCCGCCAAGACGGCGCACCACCACCAAGACGACGACCACCACCCGTCGGCTTGAAGCCGCTACCGCATGTGCACGGCGCCTCCTTCGGCCACCTTGAAGAGCCACCGCGATCGCCCCACCGCCGCAGCCGCCGCCAGAAGACGTCGCGAGCCCGCCGCCGAACGCCTCAAAGAGCGCCACTCGCATGGCCGCATGAAGGCTCCCGAGCCCGCCGCCGTCGCCAGGCGCCGAATGCGCCGCTTCAAACGCCTCCGCCACCCGCCGCTCGCCAGCAGCACGGCAGCCTCATCCGCCGCCGCCAGAAGCCGCCCGACGACGGGCATAGGGTTGCCGCCGATAGAGCCTATGGAGCCGCCGCCACTCGCCACGCCTCCGTGTACACGATGGCATTGCCTCCAAGACGGCCATCAGAGCCGCCGCCAAGATGGACATGGGGCCTCCGCCCGAACCGGCCTGGCCAAGGAGCCGCCACCCACAATGCACCGGGGTAGGGAAACCCTACCTCGTGTGCTTCCTCTTGAAACCGGCCAACTAGGCCGGTCTTTGGGCCAGGGCAAAAAGGCCGGATAGGCCAGGTGCATGGGACGGCCCGGCTGGAAAAGAAAGGAAAAAAATGGGGAAAGAAAAGGAAATTTTGGATTTTGCAAGTCCTCGAAATTCCTGAAATTACGTGAAAAATTTTCTCTGAACTAAAATTTCGCGATTTAACCCTTGAAAATTGCATAATTCACCGAAAATTAATTTTCCAACAGAAAAGGGCCTCGGGAATTCAATTTTTGAATCAAATTTTGCATTTGAAGCATGTTTAACTTTGTTATTGTTATTTCTATGCAATTTATGTATTGTATTTACTGTTTTGATTATCTATGATTGTTTATATTACTTTTAATCACTGAAAATAATAGTAAATCATGATAAATGCATAGAAAAATACGGGAACACGAACCGGGAGTTCGAAGAACATTATGAGAATTTTGTAACCATTTTATGTAAATTACTAGCAGTAATCTTATGAACTCTTTGCATGAATATGGAAATGACTGGCATCACGAACTAGGAGTTCGAAGAACTCACTCAAAGATGGCCGTAATTTGTACTGAAATTTGTATAAGTCTTCAACTTTATAATAATGTAATCACGGATAAGCAGAAGATTGAGAAGACTCTCTTTACCTTTCACCCAAATGTGGTGCAATCCGCACACAACTATTGTCAAGACGGCTACAAGGAGTATGCCGCATTAATTGACACCATGTAAGTTGCGAAAGCTCAAGATGATGTTCTATGGAAGAACTACATACCACAGCCACCTAGTAGCAATATTGGCCATGAAGCCAATGCTAGCAGCTATAAGGTGATAAAGCCTCTCACGAAGGAGAGGGGCAAGAAGAGTAAGGTCGTGGGTCGCACGTTATTGATGCTTTCCAGTCTAAGAAGAATGACAAAAGACAGCATGAGGCACACCTCGCCATTGCAGGCACGGAGGATGCACATCCATTAGTTGCACTCATGGATGTGGACAGCCTATAGTAGCAGCTCCCATCATCCCTCCTTTGGACATCGCAGCGGCCCCAGCCATAGTTGCCCAAAAGGAGAAGATCGCCATGTAGCATATTGAGGCATAAGTTTCTGAATACTTCACTGATTCGATCTAGTGCACGCATTGCACTTGGATCTTTTATAGTAACTTGCGGTTCGTAATTGAAGTAGAACATTGAATTATTATTTTTGAATGATGGTTGTAAGCTCTAGGAGAGCAAAGCATTAAATTCTTATAATGAGTCTTGCAAGGCTTATTTTCCTGTATTTATAATAGCAAGTTATGTTCTGATATCTGAAGTATTTTATTTATTTGTTGCTTGCTTTCTACTGCATATTAATAAAATACATTATATTAGAACGCGTGTGGAACCCTATGGAGGGAGTGTGCTTAGCAGGTAGCGACACAATGAATACCATCTTAAGAGAGACGAAGCTTCTTCAGTCGATCAGCAAGAATTCTGGTAGTCTTACGACAATCGTAGGAAACAATACCTATATAATAGGCTTAGGAAGAGCCACAATTATACTCCCAATGGGCACAACATTGGTCATTAAAGAAGCCTTGTTGTATCCAGAATGGACTAGAACTCTCAAGGATATTCGCGCTAACAGTTTCCACGTAGAGACTGAAGAAGAGTATGGTAAGGAATACCTACTCATTACAAAGCGTGAAGAAAGTAGAAAAATGGTATTAGAACGACTTCCTTCATTTGAAACTAGACTATACTACACTAATTTTAAGGCATCTGCAGCCTATACTGCCCTGAAAACCGTATTTAGAAGCTCAGAACCTTTTCTATCTCTAGCATGATAGATAATACCACCCAGGTCTTAGAATGATGAGAAATATAATTAACAATTCACAGGGACATAATGTCAATGTAAAGAATTTCCTGAATCAGGAAGATTTTGTGTGCCCCGCATTTAATTACTAAACCTTCTGATCTGAAAGCGAATGATGAAGTCCCTACATTCCTGGACCGTATCTAGGGAGACTTTTTGTGGTTCTATACAGCCCCTGTAAGGGCCATTTAGGTATTTTTATAGTGCTCATCGATGCTTCCTCGAAATGGTTGCATGTATGTTTATTGTCTACGAGAAACAATGCTTTTGCAAAACTAAATCTCGCAGATAATTAAAATTAAGAATAATTTCCCTGATCATCATGTGAAATCCACCAGAATGGATAACGCTGGAGAATTTACTTCAAAGGCATTTGATGATTATTGTATGGCAATGGGAACTAAAGTTGAGCATTTCGTACCGCATGTCCACACCCAGAATGGACTAGCAGAGGCATTAATTAAAAGGATTAAATTTTTGTCTTACCACTTTGAAGAATTGTAATTTACCAACTACATGTTGGGGACACGCAGTCCTGCACGCAGCAACTCTCATCAATTTTAGACCACCGGCATATAACATCCATTCACATATGCAACTAGTGCAAGGGTCAATACCGAAAATTTCTCATCTTTGAAGATTTGGTTGCAAGGTTTATATACCTATACCACCATCACTGTGAACTGCAATGGGCCTTCTCCGAAAGTCTGGGATATACGCTGGTTATGAGATATCATCCATAATCAGGTATTTGGACCCCATGACAAGAGATTTGTATACTGCCCGATTCGCTGAAAGTATATTAGATGAGGCTAGTTTCCCATCATTAGAGGGAGGAAATCAATCTCTTGATGAAAATGTCGGAAAATAGAGAAGTCTAGAAGATAATTGAAATCTAGAAGATAATTGAAGTCCAGAAGATAATTGAAATTTATGCACATGACCCGCGCATTAGTAAAGCAAATAGAGAAGTCCAGAAGATAATTGAAGTCTAGAAGACAACTGAAGTCTAGAAGACAATTGCAGTCCATAAGATAATTGATTTGCAAGCATTTGCAAATCATCTGCCTTGCCACTTTAGTGATTTGAAGAGCGTGACCAAGTCGCATGTGCCTGCACGCAATACACCGGAGAGGGTTGAAATACCAATGAAGGTATCCCTAATCCCGTCCTAAGGCCTCTGAAAGGACGAAAACTCTGGCCTTTCGAATTTGAAGTAACCGGGGACGTTTGGTGAAAAAGGATAAGAAAGACTTGACACAGTCAATCACCAATGTTCTCCAAAACCAGAAGGAGAACCAGTTGAGACCTGGCACCAGTATGGAACCTTCAGAACAAGGTATACTAGAATTGAATATCTCCATGAAGGGAGACATCAGCATGGATATGTGCGCACATGTCGAAACTGAAAAACTAAAGGGACTTACTCCCGTAATTGGAAGCAGCGGTGAGCGAGTAAAAGCATTAGAAGAAACGTTCCTTGAAGAAATAGCTATAAACTTTGTGACCACGGGAGAATCTATAAATAAGACAACAGCCAATGTCTACGAGGTAATCGCTCGGACTGAACTCGCCACCGACGGTTCCTCAACACGAAGTACTACTCCACAACACTACTACATGCAACGGCTAGAAACTCATTCACATGCACTTTCTAGCTACAACTAAATGCATACCAAAACAAAATACAAAGATACTAATGATAAGATTAATTCCAACACTAATTAACCTAGCTAGGTATTTCGAACGATTGACCCTTTTTTATATAAGAATATTTTACTTATTAATTAGCAAAATGACCAAAAAGTATATACACATGCATCTTTGTGTCCACGTCGATGAAAGAAATCAATTCATAAAGTTAGCCTTGTTATTCTTTAGACTGTTAGCTAGGGTGATGTGGAGTTCTCGCTAGCTTTTCTCCAAGCAAAGTGAGAGACTTGTGTGGACTGTCTTATGTATGTCTAGCTTTATATATGTGCATATGGTTAAAGAAAGAAAGCAACAAAGTAGGTGTTACTTGGTCCAGGTGCTAAGTCTCTCTCTCACACGCAGATATCAAGTAGCATAGCATCTGAAGAAGAAAACATAAGTTCGAGTTGAGTCTAACATCTGCAAGTTATAAACAAACAAGAACATTCTTACTGATCCAAATAATATAGAAACTAATTTAGTATTGACTCATCGATCGACTGCATGGCAAGACATGAAGATGGCACCCTAACTTTTTATATTATTCTCTATTTTGGCATGAAAGGTGGCGCTTTGTGACTTATGAGTATTAACTTGAAATGAGATTACAATGTGGACGTCAAGATCTTAGAGCACTGGAAATGATATATATCCCGCTAGCTAGAGATGTAGTCTCTGTTTGTGATGGAGGCAAATTAACCAAAGACGAGGAATTAATATATTAACATATTTGCTATTTCACATGCGCCTAAAATTTTGCAAAATCACTATCAATTTTCTCACATTCAGATCGGCGTGGAGATTCGTGATCCGGCGAGATCATATTCCTCCTCTCTGGTGCCCAGCGACGATGGTGGTGGTGACCAGCGGATTAAAGTTAGGGTTCACCCGTTTAGGATTTGGGTTCACTAGTGCCCCCGTGCATGGAGGGAGGTCGGGGTGGCGGCGGTTGTGTCGCCGGATGCAGGCAAGGAGGAGGGCGATGGGCGGTGAGCGCTGTGGGGATGACGTGACGATGACCAAAGTGGTTAGGAGGCGGTAGCCGCCGGAGACAAGAAAGGAGGCAGTGTTGGGGTGGGATCTCGCCGGCCGGAGACGAGGAAGAAGGGTGGTAGCGGCGGCGGGAATGGGAGGCGAGACGGCAGGAGTAGGAGGAGGCGCAGAAGGAGGTCGCCGGTAGGCATCGCCGGCTCCGGTGATGCGGCGGGAGGTGGCATGGGGCGAGGCTGGGGCCGACGGCGGCTGGGTGAGGAGTGAGTTAGAATTAAGGTTAGAACGGGGTGGGTTATATAGCTGAGAGAGCGAGAGATGTGAGCCAAAAGATCGTGATCCAACGGTGAAAAAACATGACTATGATTTTGCAAATTTTTATGCACATGTAAAATAGACGGTGCCATATATTAATTGTTTCACGCGGAATTCCTATATGGTTTCCGAATATGACTTCAAATTTAACTTCTCCTAGCACTTTCATATTACAGCTGTCCGACCAAAACCTAACACACGCACTGCAAGCGTGTGGATCCCACACTAATTACGCATCTGAAGCATATTGTTTCTTGCTGTCATAAACCTGAAGCTCAATCATTGGAGTACCACTTTTTAATTTCCCTTCTTTCCTCTCGTTGATTATATGTAACATGTGAATTAGCTAATTAAGCACAAGTGACACGTCAAGTTCTTCTGTTCATAGCATGCGTACCTAGGACCAGACTAATCAAAGATGCAATACCTTTTCTTTCTCTTTGCATTATTATTGCTGCTGAAAGCAAAGCAAAAGATTTCCATCCATCCAGCATGCAAATGTTCAGATAGGCACGGCTTTCCGATCAGATAGCATGCAGAAACATATAAAAGCCTGTACACGACCCCCACATCCAGATGTTCAGATAGGCATGGCTTTCCTTTCTCTCCGACACCGCATGGTTATAGCGCGAGGTCTAAAAATTTTACTATTGTTAAAGTTTATAAATTTTTTTGAAAAATATTAAACATTTAAGTTTGATCAAAAAATAGCTGGTCTAGCCCGAGGCTTAGACCTTAGCTGGCTTCGCCCTGGCGGACAAACAATTCCCATCAACATGAACCTCAAAAAAGTTAGTCATAGGGGTCCTCCAAATTAAAACAAGTTTAGCAGAAGTTTAGCTAATATACGATTTTCTTTATGAACGCAGGAGTTGCGCAAATTCGTCCTCAAGGAGTATATATGGGTATTTGTACCCTGACCACTTTGCACAATAACTAAGTGCTATTCCATGGTACACGGCCAAAAAAGCAAATCTCGCTGAGCCACATTTGTTCAAAGAGTTACAACGAAATTAGATATTTTGCGTCTACCCCAAGTCGTGGGCGCGCCTCTCCAAGCCGCCAGATCCACGCGGGCTAAGATACGAGCCGTCTGAGGACGATGATTTTGTCGCTACGTGCGTCCATGGCTTCATTCTGAAACCGGTAAAAGAGACTTCTCGGTGTCTTGTCATAATCATCTTTGTGATAGACGAAAGTTTTTATGGTATTTTTCTTCGTCACAAGGACGGTCGGAAGTATCCTTTTAGGGGGTGGACATTCGTGTCTTTCATATTGATTCTATTGATGTTGGTGATTTCTATGTAAAGTTTCATTTAAAGAATCGAGTTGATAATTTTTAATTGGTTCTTGTAAATGTTTATGGCGCCGCTCAAGCTCAATTCAAAAAGAAGTTCCTTAATGAACTTGTTCATGCCAGTAGGAAAAAACCTCATCCCATTTTAATTAGGGTGATTTTAATATCATCAGGCATTCAGGCGAAAAAAAAGGGATAACTTCGAGTATAGATGGTATTTTCTGTTTAATGTTGTGATTAATAATCTAGACTTAAGGAAAATTGATTTATCTGGTAGACAATATACTTAGACAAATTCGTTAGCTAATCCTACTTTTGAAAAACTAGATAGAGTTTTAATAAGTACATATTATGAGCATAAATTTCCGTTGGTCACAATCACCGCTCTTGAAAGGTCCTTATCAGATCATACGCCACTACTTTTAAATACAAGAGCGGCTTCCTATAAAGGGAATCAACATTTATTTAAATTTGAATTAGGTTAATTGTATAGGGAAGTATTTAGAGAAATGGTGGCTGATGTGTGGAAAAAGGAAAATAGAGACCATTGTTCTTTACAAATTTGGCAATGTAAGGTTAGATCCCTTCGACAATTTTTTCGCGGTTGGGCTAAAAATTATAGTAGGACTTATAAAAAGGAAAAAATAGAACTCAATTTGATAATTGATACTTTAGATAAAATGGCTGAGTTTTTACATTTGTCTGATGAAGACCTTAATCTTAAAAAAATTGCTAATGAAATATTGGCACATCTTTTAAGAGAAGAAAAAAATCAAATGGTACTAAAGGTCCACATCAAAATTTCTTTTAGAGGGCGATTGAAATACACGTTTTTATCATTTGATTGCAAATGGTAAACATAGAAAGCAAAGAATATTTCAACTTGAACAAGAGGAGGGCATAATTCGAGGTGATGTACAATTAAAAAAATATATCACCAATTATTAGAAAGATCTGTTTGGACCATCTGAAGTCAACCATTTATCAATGATTGAGGCTTTTAGGAATGATATATCTCAAATTTCGGATACTGAAAATGATTTCCTTACAAAACCGTTCACTGAACAGGAGGTGAAAGAGGCAATCTTTCAAATAGAACATAACAAAGCACCTGAGCTGGATGGCTTTCCAGCAGAGTTCTATCAGCTGTTCTGGGAAGTCATTAAAAATGATATGATGGCTATGTTTCATGATTGTTATAGTTGCTTTCTACCTCTTTTTAGCTTGAATTTTGGGATCATTACACTAATCCCAAAAAAGTCAGATGCTAAGCAAATACAACAGTATAGGCTGATTTGTCTTCTAAATGTTAGCTTTAAAATATTTACTAAAGTGGCTACTAATCGAATTTTGGATGTAGCTCAAAAGGTGGTTAGATCATCCCAGTCGGCTTTTATGCAGGGGAGATTTATTCTTGATGGAGTTGTCATCCTTCATGAAACCATCCATGAGTTACATAACAAAAAATTGGATGGAATAGTTTTTAAGATTGATTTTGAGAAATCTTATGACGAAGTAAAAATAGCCATTTTTACTTCAAACATTGTGGATGAAAGGTTTTTCACCAAAATAGTGTGCCTAGGTCGAACATTTTGTTAAAGGAGGGAGTGTTGGCATAAAAGTTAATGATGATCGTAGGTCTTTTTTTCAAACTCAAAAGGGTCTTAGGTAAGGTGATCCGATGTCCCTAATTCTTTTTAATCTTGTTGCGGACATGCTTGCCATCTTTATTTCAAGAGCTAAAGAAGAAGGTATGTTATCGGGAGTAGTTCCTCACTTGATTGATGATGAGTTATCAATATTATAATATGCTGATGACACTATCCTTTTCTTGAATATGACTTAGAATAGGCAAAAAAAAAATCTCAAACTTATACTGTGTGTCTTTGAACAATTATCAGGTTTAAAGATTAATTTTCACAATAGTGAGATTTTCTGCTTTGGTAATGCGAAAGAAGTTGAATCGCAACATACTCAGTTATTTCGTTGTGAAGTGGGTAACTTTCCTTTCAGATACCTAGGTATTCCAATTCACTTCAAGAAATTAAGGAATTGTGATTATAAAGGGGTTGAGGATAGAGTTGAAAAGAAACTTAGCGGGTGGAAAGGAAAACATCTGTCTGTCGGTGGATGATTAGTACTTATTAACTCGGTACTCAGCAGTCTGCCAATGTTTATGGTATCTTTTTGTGGAGTTCCCAGAGAGGTTCTTAAAAGACTTGATTTTTATCGATCTAGATTTTACTAGCAAAGTGACAGTCATAAATGCAAATATAGACTTGCTAAATGTTGTTTAATGTGTACACCCAAAGAGTAAGGTGGTTTAGGTGGTTTAGGCATTCAGAATTTAGACACAAAAAATAAAAGTTTACTAGGAAAATAGTTGTTTAAGCTGCTTAATGAAGGAGTTTGGCAATCATTGCTAACAAGAAAATATTTGGGTGATAAGAGTCTCTCGCAGGTGGTTAATAAAGCTGGGACTTCCCAGTTTTGGTTGGGTCTTATGAAAATCAAAAACCAATTACTTCGATTTGGTTCATTCCAAGTTAAAAATGGAATGCAAACCAGGTTTTGGGAGGATATATGGTTAGGAGACACTCCTTTGAAAAATCAATATCCAATACTTTATAATGTGGTGAGGAGAAATGATGATACAGTTGCAAATATTCTGAGATCGGATCCTTTACATATATCTTTTCAGAGACCTATCATTGGACCTAAGCTAAATGCTTGGAATGAGTTAATTTTGAGAATTGCTAATTTAACATTGAGCTCTTAAAAAGATGTATTCAGGTGGAACCTGAATAAGTCTGGACTTTTCTCGGTACCATCTTTCACATGGGGCACTAATTGGAACTAGTCAAGCTCCCAATAAGGATCTTTTTTGGTTCATTAAAATTTCATTAAAAGTGAAAAATGTTCCTTTGGTATCTCAAAAGAGGGGTGGTATTAGCTAAAGATAATCTGTTTAAAAGAAATTGCAGGGGAAGCAAAAAAAAATGATGTTTTTGTTTTAAAAGGAAACAATTCAGCATCTTTTTATTGATTGCCCCTGTGAACGTCTTGCATGGTGGGCTACTCAACTTTTCTTTTTTCTTTTTTCCTCTCTCTCTCTCTCTTTCTTCTCTTTCTTTCTTTTTTTTCCTCTCTCTTTTTTCTTCCTTTCTCCTGCTCTCTGTCCCGAGCCGCGCCTTGTGCCAGCCCGCGCAGCTCCATCCCCGGGGCACACTGCCAATCATGCCGCCTTTGGCGCTGTAAGATCGACGAGGCCGACTAGAGGGGGGTGAATAGGCGGTTTTAAAAACTTCTTTGGCTAAAACCGATTTCTAATGTGGAAGCCAACAACAATACAGTTTTGCACAACTAAAGCCTAAATCAACTAGTCTTTACTAAGAGCACGAGCAACATAATACTATTGATAACGATAGCAGTCATACAAAGACATGTAAGCAATTTAATACAAGGAATGTAAATTACACAAAGTAAGGCACAAGAAGAACAAACCACAAGGACACAATGATGTTTTATTGTGGAGTTCGGAGACTTGCCAGCCTCCCCTAATCCATGTTGAGGTAAGCCCAAACTAATTGGACCAGCTCCACGAATTAAGCCAAACACCTCCGAGGTAAGTCCAACCACTTGGACCAACTCCAACACGAACCAACACCTCGATCCACTCGAGGTTGCTCTTCCTCCACTCTGGAGATGGCGAGCACCAAACCACTCACAACCGCTCGGGCCTTCTCACAACCTTCTTTGAGAAGATCACTTATGCAACTTCTCCAAACTGTCTAGGTGTCGGCAAACACCAAGAGTTGCAAGTCAAAGATGCTCACTTGAACAAATCAAGTGTCTAAGCTCAATGGATACACAATCCACTACTTAATGCAACACATGCACTTAGGGTTTGCTCTCTAAGCTCACTAAGTGCAATACATGCACATATGAAAGGAGAGCGCTTGCTCTTAGCTCAAAGAAATGAATATGGCACCAGCCACCTTGCCCACAACCGGCTTAGGTGGGTATTTATAGTCCACACACAAAAACTAGCCGTTGGAGGAAAGATTCTGAAAAAATCAGCACGAGCGGTAGTACCGCCGTTCATCGGCCGGTACTACCGCACTCCAACCGACTGCGTAGTAATGGCTATAAAAGCCTCTGAACTAGCCGTTGAGAATGCGACGTGGTACTACTACCAAATAACATGTGGTAGTTCCGCTCTCCGATAGTTCCGTTCACATAGGGCGGTACTACCGCTTCCCTTAGAGGTCCAAGACTGACCCTTTCTAGAGATAACATACTGCCAACTAAATTTAGGAACTTCCGGTGTGCGGTAGTTTCACTCATGATATGTGGTCGTACCGCGATGCGGTAGTTTCGCCAAAAGAACTCTGGTACTACCGATTTTTCTGAGAAAAGCATAGTTGGCTTTCGCTTCAACTCAATTTGCAAAACACATTTGCCAATTGATACATGAAGCAAACAAGGGTTAAAGGCGAGATTCTCAACAAGTTGCAAAACACATTTGCCAACTTTAGAATCACACCACAAGGAATAAGGTATATGGACTTAAACCATATGCAAAACACATTCGCAAACTAAAGTCACATGCTACAAGAATTACGCATGAGCCTCAACTATTTGCAAAACACATTCCCAAATATTGGCAACATGCTAACGAGAGCTAGAGCAAGCCCAACGAGCTATCAACACATGACTAACTCAAGCTACTAGTCAGGACCCCTCTTAATAGTACGACAACCTATACTAGCAAACTGGTCTTCCAACCAAACATCAAGACTAGTAAAAGACTAAGAACACATCCTTAACCCTAGCTAGTCATACCTTTGCCTTGAGCATCCTCTTGAAGCTTGATGATGCATATCTTCACTTCAAGTCTGGGTTCTTGACTTTGATAATCATCAACACATGATGATCTCCTTTACTTCAAGTTCTTGACTTGAATATGCATCAACCCATGTTGCATTCTTTCACTTGACCTCCATCAACACATGATGGGTCTTCTTTTGACTTGATAATCAACTCATGATCATCTCCTCTTCTTGAACATCATCGACACACGATGATTTCCTTTACTTCGAGATCTTGATACGCATCAATACATGATGCATCCTTTACTCCAAGCTTTTGACTTCAATATCATCATCACAGGATGATCTTCTTCACTTCGGGATCTTGATTTGAACATCATCAACACATGATGATTTCCTTCATCCCAAGACTTGACTTGATGACTATCAACTCATGATGTCATCCAAAGTCTCCATCACCATAGAACATAATCTATTCATCCAACTCATGAAAAATATTAGTTCCACAATATGATTGTCATTAATTACCACAACATACTATTAACTCATAATAGTGGGACAAGATACTTCAATCTTTCCCTCTTTGGTAATTGATGAAAACCACCTCAAATGCAGATAATTGAATATAGATCGGTATGAGTATATATGAACTACACAAGTTTTATACACTCAAGAATATGTTTCAAAGTAGAGATCAAGGATCAATACTAATGAAACCACAAAACATAGAGTGAAATCCCCCTAAATATGTGCATACACAAATGTGTAATAAGAACATATGCACATATTCAAGTTAGACTTTTAGTGGAGTTCAACCTATATTTTGGATCTGAGGCATGCAACAAGATATAGGAATAAGATGTCGAGTGCATACCTCTATGATTTTCACCTTTTCATCTAAATAAGACTACACAATAGGTATATCAACAGAAGTGTTAGTCTCACATATAAATTATTAATCACCAGAATACTCCATTAACTCATAATGGTGGGTCTAGATTCTTCAGGTGCCTGTGCCTCCACCGCATCCGCCGCCCCATGCACCCCTTGACTGCTTGCAAGACCGCCCGCCTCTCTTGCCCCTTTGTGCGCCTTGCCCAAATTTCACACCGCGTCATCGCGCCATGCGCGCGACGTTCGCCAAGCCGCCGTGTCGCCCACACCGTGCATGCGTTTCACCCATGCGTCGTGTCACACCGTACGTGCCATCAATACCCGTCTCGTGCGCCGCTCCTGCTGTGTGATTTCTGTAGTGTCTGTTGCCGAGAATCCCGCCCACGTTCCCCGTCGATCCGAGTGCCACTTTCGCCCTATAAAGGGAGCACCGCATGTTCCGATCGTCCCTCTTCGATTCTCCCTAATCTCCGTTGTCCAACTCCTCTCCGTTTGTTGGAACGTCGACGTTAATCCACCTTCTTCCTGAAGTCTGACAACGACGCAACCGCATCGATCTTCTTCTCCTATGATCCTTTGACCAAACCAACATTATCACGTTGTGTTCCCGGTACTCCTCTTCCCTTCCCCCACCTCGATTTTGTTTTTCCCGTTGCCAGAGTATGTCACCACCCCAAGCTCTTCATCGCCGATGATGGTCGATGTGACTGCACCTCCTTAGTCACCGCCAAGCCAAATTGACTGGTCCTCTACCTTCCCCATGTCGTGCCCGTGTTCCATCCTCTTTCGCCTTTGAACCGTCGGAGCACCGCCGCCTGCATCACCCCGCCACCGTCGTGCGCCTCCATGGCCGCCGTCGCCGTCGATCACCTCCCACCACGCTGTCACCTCCTATGGCCTCCTCTCAAGGCCAGCAACCAATTTTGGGTATCGTCGTCGGCCGCCACGTCTTCCCTCGCTGGCGCCGCCACCAGGACAGTGTGCCTCCCCTGCTCTGTGTGCTCTACTTTGTTTCTTCTTCTTTCTATTCCATGAGACACTTACACATAAGCCCCACAAGCCAGCATTTCCTTTTTAATCCTTTAATTCTAAAATGGAATATTCCCTCGTTTTCCATTTTCTATTATTTCATGTGATATTCAAACTTCTGAATGTTCGTTCTCCTTCATACGAACTCTGATTCCATCGATTTTTATTCCTAAATTCAATATATTCATATCTATACTAATTTTATAATTTTTGAGATTTTATTTGGATTTATTGTCTCGTTTTGCGCTGGATCAGTCTACCGAAGTATCACCATCCTTCAACGAAGGTAAGTCATAGACCTTTGATCATGTTGTACTTATTTTTACAAAGTTATATTATTTTATATCAAAATGCATTGCTAATTTTATATCAACTGTTTTCGGTGGTAGCTAAATAACTATTCAACAGTATGACACCTTGATAATTTGTGAATGCCATGTTTCCTTTCAAACCCTAGAAATGGATAATTTTAGTTGGCCATATTTTATTAACAACATGGGAAAACTTAAATATGCTTAGTCGTGCTTTAGTTGTACCATGGGTTCCTTCACACGGTTTAATCATGAAAATTTGATTTAATGAAATATGAAATTGTGGTGGGGCCACTGTTATTAAAATTTGTTGTGCCATGGTAAGGGTTTCTATTTGGCCGGGTTGAACAAAAATAGTTTCATACTCAGGCAAATGATCGTACAGTAAAGGGGATGGATTTGGGATGTAGTTACCTCGCTTGAGTAGTACAGTCCTCGTTTCACAGTATTGTACCTAGATCTTTTGCCAAGCCTATTGGTCAAGTTTCCCTTCCTGTTACGTTCGGAACTTCGAGAAACTTCAGGATGGTGAAAATCTCCTTTGATGTGGTCCATTTTGATACAACATATAATGATATTCTTTGTCTTCCAACTTTGGCAAGGTTTCTAATGGCTACCCATTATGGTTACCAATGTTTAAAGATGCCAAGTCCCGAACGAGTTATCACAGTCCGCTGTGATAAGAAGATGGCACTCACATACGACTGCAAGTCCCTCGAGCTAGTGGGTCAGATCCGTACTCGAGAAGCTCATAACGTGTAGCACTTGTCGAAGCACTCAAAGCCGAAGGTTGTGAAGGGATACAGGTAGGCTATGATAGCAACAATTCAAAAAATTCTACCACGTAAACTAGGAAGCCAAGCAAGAAGATGATCACAGATCGTTACCATCGACGCCAGAGAACAATGAAGAAGAGTTGGAGCAACTTAGTCCAACGAGAGCGCTGCCGATGTAGTGGTCGTGAGTCGATCACCAATTCCTCGCGAGTCGATCGCTCTTCAAAGAACCTCTGTAGTTCCTTGTGAAGATCGCGGATCGTCCTCAAGCACAACAGCAAAAGCAATAGCGCCTCTATGGTATCCATATGTCCAGGGAAGGAACAACCGGATGCCGGTGTGCTAGCACCAAGTCGCATAGTAGAGCTCTCAGGAAGATGACAGCTAGGGTTTCGGTGGAGCAACTCACGTCCCTCGCCACAGCCTCAAGCATCTCCTTATATAGTGCCCGTGACGGATCCTATCCGAACACGTTTGACAAATCATATCCGTACTGGTTTGTTCCAACCCGTTAAGTTCGTGACCCGTTAGGTTTATGCATATTCAGTTGTAACTCGGAAACACCTTTCCGACCACGAGTCATTAGCGGCACCTAGCAAGACATAACAATTCCCGAATACATACAAATTATATCAAACGAACCTTAATGCAATATGATCTACGACTAGGTCATCATCATTTATGACTAGATCCTATCTCTATACGACCAGTTCATATTTGGTCACGACCAGTTCGTAACTCCTTACGACCAGGTTACGACCACTCTGTGATTATGTTCGACCAGTCTACGACCAGCTCATATCTCCATACGACCAGTCCGTAACTGATCGAACTAAGAGACCTACTCGAGTATTCTCCCTTTGCCTCACGATATCTGGTTGAACTTCAGGTCAGATATCGTGTCATCCATGGACTGTTCAATACTTTCTCGATCGAGTGTCGGATAACTTCACGTGGTTGAACACTTCGATCACTAGTGGCATGGCCATGCACTTTCTTTATCCAACCACATCGAGGGGCTCAGAGATATCTCTCATGTTATGTTAGGAGAGGCAAATCCCATATCCGACCAGTTATATCCCTCCGCATGTTTCATAGCATACTCGAAAGCTACCTTTATAACTACCTAGTTACGAGTAGCTTTTGGCAACCCCTAAGAGTGCTATTACACATGTAGGGAACCATGCTGATCTCAAGTCTAAGGATTATACATCAACATTGCTTGAGACCAACTAATGACACGTAAAATCATAACAATCTCAATAGTGTCTCAAGGTGGGTCTATCCAACTCCATGTTCTCTAACATGTGTTCACATTATTGATTCGATATGCCTATATCCATGACCGGTGAAACATGGTCATCAATCAATATATGTGTTGGTCGTAGAGTCATGTCGGGACCCAAAATATGCAATTCTGGACCCTCTGTGTATAATGCACTAGTCCAGGATCATGCTAGTGCACACAGTGTCAACACAGGTGAATATCGATCCACACAAGCGATTAATAACATAACGAGTAATTTGATAACAAATAGTTGTTTTGACCTTATGGTCGAGTTTACAATTATTAAGCCACACAGGGCTAGCAAGAAATAAAATAGCAGTGGAACGAAGAAACTTCACCGGAATCCCATCAATTCACCACATGCAACCGATCGATCAAGACCCCACGATCAAGCACCTTCGATGAACTCCTCCTCGACAAAGCGAAGACTCCTCTTCTTACATTGCATGTTTTACAACAAGCATGAGTACACACCGCACTCGCAAGTCATACCACATAAATGCAATTATAGATGCAGCTTATTCCAAAGGAATGGCTTCGTGGTTCTTTTGCGTAAATGCAAAGATTTGCAATTTAAATACAAGTAATAGATTGAAAGCATAAGTAAAACAAATAGGCAATAATAATTTGACAGCTTTTATTTCACAAAGACACATAGCCTAAACAAGTTATTCACATAGCCATATGACTTAGGTCACACACTCCCTTCCCAAGGTTTTATGAAAATCTACCCTCGTGTGAAATCACCGAAAGCATGTCCATGATCATGACGCTGCTATTCAATAGATTGTTTAACACTCTGCAGAGTTTGTACACTTTACCCACAAGATACAACTAGTGTAGCTAGCACTAGCCGTAACAAAACAGTTCAGAAACTTCATCTTAACATTGACACTCCCAGTGTGCTTACAAACTGTTAAACAACCCCACATAGGAAGTCAGCCCGACACACACTGTTGGACAGGGACACGGCGAATCGCCCCGTGATGTGACTACCTGGTAGCACACCTCCACCCATGCACACAGCCTAACCTACTACCTGAGTAATCAATGTCAAGACTCCATAACTTACTAAGTTAGGCCCGTCCCATACCAGGCATGTGGTTGTACGAGAGGCTCAGTTCAATGGTGCACAAAGTTAAGTCCTTAATTGACCAAGGCAAGACTTTCAATTAAACTACAAATCCCTATGCACACAGGTTATTAAGCACACGCACATAGCTCCACCAAAATATCACACAATCCACTTGCCTCCATCTAAATCCTTTCCCACCCTGTTGGTTAAGTGCAACATATGCCATCAACGAGTAACAGCACATAGCGCACACAGTTTCTATCACATAGTTCCATAGTCACTTAGTCAAATTCATATTTGCAACTACATGAGATGGTGACTCGTAGCATGGCTAAGCAAACTAATCGTATCTAACCAACCCACGTTGGTAATACCATAGCACCAACTAAATTAACCAAACTAGGGTGACAAAAGATTATGGCATACAATTAGACAAGGAGGTCATAACAGATTGGACATTAACTAATCCCAAAAGCATTGAAATAATTAATTGAAGTAAATGCAATACTTTGAATCAATATAACTTTTAAAAACTGGGTTCAATATGATCAAAGGTATAACTTGCCTCGGAAAAGGACTTGGTATTGATCTTGGTCTTGAGATGCTCCTTGCTCTTCAAAACCTCCCGAGGTATCAACGTCTACTCGCAACGAAACAAACAAACAAAAATAAATAAAACAGAGGCAAAACAAACTCCAAAAATTAAATAAAAATCTCAGATAGGTAGATCTTGAATTTAAATGAATTTAGAAATTTGAATGGGCTCAAACGGAGTTCGGATGCAAAAGATATGGGCTTGGGAAGTTAGGAATCTAAAGAAAACCCTAATTTTGGATTATCCCGAATTATTTTTTAACAGAAAATCGGAATAATGACGTTCGCTGACGTCAGTGAAGGAAATTCCGAATTAAAATAAATCCAGAGAAAAGGTTGTGTGGCTGACATGTGGGCCCTCGGTCCATGGGTTCACAGAACAGTCAACTAACACATGGGGAACCACACGTCAGAGACTCGGCCCATGGTGGAACAGGTTCACCAAGATGGTTGGTTCTGGATTGGGGTGAGATGGCACACGGCGCTAACAGGGACGCCACGCCAGCAACAGAGGTGATGTGGCGGTGAGATGGCGTGGTGACCTGGCGTCCACGTCTATAGTGACGTCAACACCGGCGAGGTCTTCGCTCATCCCAAGAACGGCGCTCTGAGGCTCGCCGGGAGTAGCGGATGGGCTACTGGTAGAGGAGGTTATTGCAGACCTGATGGTGGGCTACTTGGCACGGGAGAACGACGGTGGTGGCCGGTGTCGGCGCCGGAGTGGAGGACGGAGATGGCTATTGTCGGCGACAAGCTCCAGGGACGGTTCGAGGTTGCGGATGAGTGCTTGAGGTTGTCCTGGTGATGACAAAGACAATGACGTAGTCCTAGGAGGCGGAGTGCTAATGGCGGCGTCGGAATTCAAAGATTAGAGTTGCGGCACAAAAACCCTAAAACTCCAAATTGCGGCGGCGGTGGAGCTTTAGGTGAGGAACGGGGTGGGGTTTCGGGATGAGGAGGCCTGGGCGGTCCTTGGGGTCCCTTTTATAGGGTGCGGATGGGCTCGAGGTGGCGTATTGGCGGCGGAGTTCAACTCGGAACCGCAAAAGGGGATAAGGAAATTCAAGAGGTTGAGATGCGATTCATTGAAGATAAGGTTCCAAAACAGCTGCGGAGAGCTCCAGGATTTAAAAGACGAGATTGGCACGGGATTTGCGGGCCAATCGTGCCGTTGTCGGATGAAGCTTCGAAGGAAACCATGGCGGACATGGCTCGGCTCTCGCGAGGATGAAGACGATACGGAGACGACGCTGAGGCGGGACCCACCTGGCAGCGGAACAAAGAAACGGGCGCGCGCGGGGGGCTGGGCTGCTGGGCGCGCGGACCTGGGTCGGAGCCATGGAGAAAGGGGCCGCGTCGGACTGGGCTGAGTGGGAATAGGATCGGGCCGAGGAGAGGATTCGGCCCGAGACCAAATCTGAGATTTTAAATACTTTTTCTTTTTAATAAAATACCAGAAATTCAAATAAGCAATAGAAAATAGCAAATGAACTTGGAAAAATTCAAGAAAATTCTAGAAAATATATCCAAGCCCAAAGAACCCAAATAAAATAGTTTTGACTATTGTTGATGTTGACCTTAACCATATTAAATTGTTTTGATGTACAAAGTCCATATTAAGCTTTGGATTTAAATTCAAAGAAAATCAAATGGTGAATTTTATCCTACTAACTCTTTAAAAGATTTTTTTAAAGCTCAGAAAATTGGGATGTTACAAGTCACTAGTGTCCTGACCAGTGACATTCGACCAAGGATACTTTTAGAATGACATCATCATAAGTTAAATGAGCTTCACCAACAAGTCATATACTCATTAATCTTTATAACTGATGATTCAATCAAGGAACAGAATAACACTTATTCAATAACTCATAAACATAGACGTGATACAATCATCTCTATGATTGCCTCTAGGGCATATCACCAACAGGTTGCACCCCAGCCAAAGGACCAGGTTAAGGAGATTCCGCTTGACACAGCAGAGCCCTCCAAGACTGTTCGCATCGGAGTCGCCCTCGACTCTGCATAGGAAGATGCGCTCATCGCCTTCCTCCGGGCAAACAAAGATGAATTTGCGTGGTAAGCATTTGACATGCCCAGGATCCCAAGGGAGGTGATCGAGCACAGGCTAGCTTTTTGGCCTGATAAGAAGCCCGTCAAACAAACTTTACGGTGCTTCGCACCCGATCGACCAAAAGCTATTGGACTTTACATGTAGGAGCACAATTGGATTTTACATGCGTTCTTGTAGAGAAAATCATAGAGCCAACGGATCACACTTAGTCACCATGTCATCATTCTTAATGGAAAAGTAGAGGCAGTTCCTCATAAACTGCAAAGCCTTTGCCTTTTCAGTGGCAGCAGGTTCAGGTGTGCCAGCGGTTGGGTCGGTAATGGTATGACATGAAGATAAACCAAGAAGATATAGTTACTGCCATCCAGGGCAAGTAAATTTCCATTCAGTGATGTCGAACATATCCAACATAATTCATGCAATTTTCTATATGTTTACAGCTAGTAAATAATTTTAAATGCATGAAACAAGTGCAAAATAGTATAGATTAATTTTATCTATTCAAGAGATAATTTTATACATTTCCCATAATTTCCATGGTATTTTTTGGGATTGTTCTGACAATTTTAAGGTCTGGAAGTAATTTTTGGAATTACTAAACCCATTAATTAATTTCCCAAAACATATAATACTAGGAAAAATCAACCATAAAAAATATGATTGCTTCCAAGGTGTACTTGGTCTAAGGTTTCACAAATTAATGGAAGCTCATATACCTTAGAAATTCAGTTTCTAGAATTTATTGAAATTTTCAGAATTTACTTAATAATTAAGGTGATTAACCTAAACCAGAGCGTCTAAGTTGTAAAAGAGTCTTAGAACTCACTGTTCCAGCACACACAAAAACGGAAACCGAAGATCTTTTCCACAATAATGCCAAAAATCCGCAAAGTGCCTTAAATCCAGAAAATACAAAGTGTTTCTCCAAGGAAACCTTTAATCCGGAAATGTCCTCGTGATTCTCCAGCAATCCGAGTGTCTTTCCGCAAAATTTCCAAATTTTCGTTTTTTTGGGCCTCTCTCCTTTGGCCCACATCGGCCCAACCAGCTAGGGTTAAAACCCTAGCCAGTCGGCCTCTTCCTCGCGCCGCACACATGGCGTGAATGATCGCGAGCGCATGAAGCGGGCGGCGACGACTGGTGGAGCACATGAGCAGCACGTCAAGACCGGGCGGCGAGCAATGCGAGCACGAGCAGTGTGGCGCAGCGCGTGTGGTGCAAGACACGCGAGCGGTGCGGCGCACGATGCGCAGGTGGCCTATGGGGTCGGTGGTGGCGGCAAGCGTGGTCGTCCTCTGGCGGTGCGGCTGCGGGTGTGCACGGCGGGGCACACAGGCGCCAACGAGTAGTGACAGTGAAGCCATCAAGGCCGTATGCAAAACGAGGGCCAAAGAAGCCGAGGCGGCGGCCATCAGGGCGTGCCATCCGTGCGAGATCGAACTGAGCCCATGCGCAGGTAATCAAGCAATTGGTATGTATATCACATAGCAATCACACAGTAAAGCTAAATGATCTCAAGATCACCTACATAGGCAATGCAATCTTACCAGGTAAAAGGGCGTAGAGGTTCTGCGCCAAAAAATGGGCCACGTCGGTAGGATTTTCATGGCCGTCGGATCGTCATTCAGCGTGTCCGCGTACGTCGGATCTTCCTCTGCGTTTTGCCATCGCAGAGATGAGCCCAAAGAATGGGAGAGGCGCCGTGGATCACCTCAAGAACGGCCGGTCGTCACGCGGGCGCGGCCCTGACCGACCTCGCTTACCGCCGCGAACGCTTCATGTTCGGCGTGCCATGCGGCGCGGGGGTGGTACTAGTAAAGAGAATAGCTCTACTGCTGTCAAAAGTAAAAGATTGATTGCTTATGTGTACTCACTGCTCTGCATCAGAGTGGATTTGTTCATTTAGATCACGAGCATAAGGTGTCGACAGCGTGCGAAATCATCCTTGGTGCGATGCAGTGGAGGTTGTCGACGGCAGCACGCGGTTAGACGGAGACTTGGACCAAAACGCCGACTCATATAGTGCGAACATGACATAGAACAAATACCAACGAGAATCATGAACAGACCAATCTGATTGCCAAAAGCATATAGAAAGACATACCCGATTTATCGTCCAAGAGCATCGTGCTGATAACATGTTAAGAAAACATAGTCGTCGTAGCATTGATACAGATCAATCACACAATGAACACCAAAAAGAGATATAATGTAGAGGAGGATCGAAGATTTTTATTCATCTCTCAATCTCTTGTACATGGTGGTCCTCATATTTATAGTCCAAAGAGGGTGAAAGCCCTCTAAAAACAGTTTAGTCTTTTGCCCATAATTAAATGTCGTAACAACTTGTAACTGCCAAGTTGAACGGAATCTTACGGGAAGTATTGCCGAGTAACAAAACTTTGGATCTGAATTCCATCAGCTTGTAGTGCTACTGGAGCTCTAGGGTAAACAAAGCCTAAACATCCCAGCTTTCATAAAAGATTTTAGGTATTTGAAAGACATATGATTAAATTCTTGAAAATCTGAGTGTAATTTTTTCACAATATGGAAATCTGAAACCTAAGCTTTCCAAATTTCAGATTTATGATATCCATATTCGTAGTTTACAAGTATTAGAATTTTTTGAAATTTTATTTTATTTTAGTATGCACCTACTATATATAAGATATTCGTAATTTTAAATTTGGCGTGCGTGTTTATTTTGGTCATGTTTTAAAATACAACACAATAATAAATGGTAGAATTAGCATATTCTTCTTTAAAAAAAAGAATTCACCCTAAACTCTTTCGAAAGTACGGAAATCAACCCTGAACTGCTAAACCACACATCTGACCCTCCTCAACTATCAATATTGTTCACTTTACCCCGCACCAAGATCTTCTCACTCCCCACCCACCTTCGTCCCTAGAGCCAGCCAAGTGCCCCGCCGCCGCCACGGTTCTTCCCCACCCGTAAGCCAACTCCACCCTCCAAAACCCAAGACCGCATCAAAAACTCCCCAAATAGGAGAGGAGCTCACCTTGGTGAAGCTCCCGCGTGCTCTCCCCGGTTGCCATCGGCCACCACCACGCGGAAGCGCTGCTAGCCCCTCGCCTTCCCCTCCCTCCGCACAGAAGTGCTGTCGCCCCGTTCGCTTCGCCCCGCTCGCACGCGCAAGAGGCGTTCGGCCTTTGGCCAGCACCTAAGGCCTTAAAGGCCTGGGCGAGTTTGGCCATTTGGGCCTGCGGCCAACGAGGCCAAGTGGGCCGACCCAATGTAGCGGCCCACCTGTAAGATCGAGGTGGCCGACTAGAGGGGGGTGAATAGGCGATTTAAAAACTTCTTTTAACTAAAACCAATTTCTAATGCGGAAGCTAAACAAATACGGTTTTGCACAATTAAAAACTAAATCAACTAGGTTCAACTAAGTGCACCAACAATATGAGACTATATAAATGATAGCAATCATACACATACAATTAAGCAATTTAAATACAAGTAATGTAAATTGCACAATGTAGAGCACAAGTAATCAAACCACAATGACACGTCGATGTTTTACCGTGGTGATCGAAGACTTGCCGGTCTCCCCTAATCCACGTTGAGGGAAACCCAAACCAATTGGGCCGGCTCCACGAATTAAGCCTTCCTCTAAGGTATCAACACCTTGCTTCACTAGGGTTGCTCCTTCCTCCACTCCGGAGATGGCGAGCACCACACCACTCACAAACCGCCCGGGTCTTCTCACAATCTTCTTTGAGAAGCTCACCGGCACAACGACGCTACCACGCCGTCTAGGTGTCGGCAAACACCAAGAGTAACAAGTCTCTAACTTTTACTTGAGCCAATCAAGTGTCAAAGCTCTATGGATACGAAATCCACAACCTAAGGCAACACATGCACTTAGGGTTTACTCTCAATCACTCACTAAGTGCAACACATGCACACTAGAGTAGAGAGGGCAGCTCTTGCTCAAAAGGAATGAGTAAGGCACTTGCAACACATGCCAAGTCCTTCACAATATCACCAGCAGCCTTCCATACACGGCCAAGGTGGGTATATATAGCCCACACAAACAAACTAGCCGTTGGAAGCAAGTCCTAGAAAATAACGGGACAATCGGTAGTACCGCCAACCAATGGCCGGTACTGCCGCGAGCTCAGTAACGGCTATAAAACTAGCCGTTACAAAGGGCTCTGGTACTACTGCCAACACATACGCCGTAGTTCCGCTTAAATGGTAATACCGCGACAAGGCATCATGCGGTACTACCGCATAACAAGAGAGCAACTCATGCGCACGAAATCGCTAAGGACCAAAATGCATCGGTTTCGGAAAATACGCATCGCCAACACAGTACGGTAGAAGTTCCGCCACCCGGTCATACCGCCACAAAGAGCCGGATTATCGCGCTACTCCAGAGCGATTCAAGTTCAAATTGCATCGCCATCGAAATTTCATACCGCACGCAAAACGTCGGTCCTTCCGACGCGCGGTAGTACCGCGCACACAGCGCCGGTATTACCGCTCCACTTGCGCGCAAATCAACACATGATCTTGACACGTGACGATCGGGATCAAAAGGGTTGTTCGACCGAGGGTTTTAACCGCTGGATTCAAGAGCCGCTCAGACGGTCCGAACGCCACGCTAATCTCGACCGTTAGATCAAGATCTAATGCCATACACGCGTGCTCGAACGTCCTCCCAGAGTACCGCCAAACACGACCGGTACTACCGCTTCACGGTAGTTCCGCTTAAACACATGCCGCACTACCGAATTTCAACAGAGAGCAAAGTTTGCATTCGTTTAACTCAATTTTGCAAAACATATTTGCCAAATTGATACGTGATGCAAACATAAGACAAGGGCATGATTCTCAATAAGTTGCAAAACACATTTGCCAACTTTTAGAATCAATGCCACAAGGAATAAGGTACATGGACTTAAACAATTTGCAAAACACATTCGCAAACTAAGTCACATGCTACAAGGACTAAACATGAGCCACAACTATTTGAAAAACACATTCACAAATATTGGCAACATGTTAAACAAGGATAAGATATATGGACTACAACTATTTGCAAAACACATTCACAAATAGCAACATCCCTTAAAGAGCATAGAGCAACCACGATGAGCTAGCAACACATGACAAACTCAAGCTACTAGACAAAGACCCCTCTTAATAGTACGGCGACCTATACTAGCAATCCGGTCTCTCAACCAAACACCGAGACCGTAAAGGACTAGGAACACCTCCTTTAGCCCTAGCTAGCCATACCTTTGCCTTTAGCGACTTCTTGAAGCTTGATGCTCATCACCACATGATGACATCCTTTGCTTGCCCTTCATCAACACATGATGAAGCTTCTTTTGACTTGATCAACACATGATCATATCTTCTTCATGAATATCATCGACACACGATGATTTCCTTCATCTTGAACTTGATGCACATCAACACATGATGTATCCTTTACACCAAGCTCTTGACTTGATGACCATCAACACATGATGTCATCCCAAATCATCAACCACATGGAACATAACCTATTTCACCCAACTCATAGAAAATGTTAGTTCCAACAATATGATTATCATTAATTACCACACCATACCATTAGCTCATAATGGTTTAGGACAAGATATCGTAATCTTTCCTTCTTTGGCAATTGATGATAATCACTTCAATAGCGAGATAATTGAATATAGATTGGTATGAGTATATATAACTACACAAGTTGCATATACTCATATGAATATATATAACTACACAAGTTGCATATACTCATATGAATATATATAACTACACAAGTTATATATATACTCAAAGGATATATGAGCACACATGTCTCATATACACACATGAATATATTAACTCGCACGAGTTATATATATTCAAGAATATGTGAGTGCACAAGAACTACACAAGTTATGCTATACTCACATACAAGTATATTTGGACTACACAAGTGCTATATACTCACAAGAATATGTTAACTACACAAGTTAAAGTATTCGAGGATATGTGAATTATAATATCGAAATACATACCTCTTTGATTTTCATCTTTATATCCAAATGAGACTAAACATGATATAACAAAGAGTTAGTCTCACGATTAGGTTTATCATTAATCACCAAAACATCATTAACACATAATGGCGGGTCTAGATTCTTCACCACCACTGTTCATAAGCCTTTTACTATTCATATCGAATTCAGCCCAGCACTATTCAATGCATAGTATTACTTTTACTGTTCATCTGGAAAAAGAAACACTATTCACAAATCCAGAAAATGCATAGTAAAATATGTTTACTGTTCAATACCCAAAAACAGTAACCCTAACTACTGTTCATACGCAGTTCTCGTTTGTGAATAGTAAAATTTGTACTATTCACTATCTGGCACTTTTTCGCCCGAAACCCTAATTTCACAATTGATACCCATTCTCACCATCTTGAGCCCAGAAAACCCATTCTTGACTCCGATCAGTTATACCAATGGTTTTTTACTTGGTTTATTTTATTGTATTACTTCTCATTAGGTCACGATCTTGACGACCAGACTCCAGAAGACGCCGAACAAGACCAGTATCAACAGGACTTTGTGCAAGAAGGCAAGTTGCATTCCTTGATCATTTTGAACCCACGTTTCATATATTTATACTATTACTTCATTATAATATTTGTGCCAATTACTTTAATTATTGAAATAATACTATTGAATGCTATTAACCCACATACAAACCCACCTAACACTTGTAGGCCATATTCACTTTGACAAGTTCACATAAAATATTAGCTATATAAGTAGCTTTGTCACACAAATGTGTTTATCAATCAAAAGAGAGTATTGGCGGTTCGCCAATGGTTTTGGTGGAGAGTTGAGGGTTGTGTCTAGAAAGTTGGACAACCCAATAGAATTGTGGTAAAAGTGAGTCATCAGTGAGATCTGGAGGTGGACAGCTAAGAGTTGGTGTTGGGTCATTCACTACTACAGAAAAGATATTCACAAACGGTTCAAAACGCCATCACGCATTTTCGTGAGCCGTCTCGAGTTTATGGGTCGATGATGACATGAGGTCATCACGCACGGTTTTCAAACCGTCTATGATGTATACTTTCACAGCATGGTTATTAATCGAGAACCGCTCGTGATAGAACCTATCATGCACGGTTTGTGGTCAAACCGCTCTGTGATAGTATATATCATGCATACGCCAGTGGTTTGGAACCGCTGTGATGACTTTTTTCTATAAAGCCACCAAGCAAAGGACTACTTGTGCCTTTAAAACCATGCATCATATATATTCATATATATATATATATATATATATATATATATATATATATATATATATATATATATATATATATATATATATATATATATATATATATATATATATATATATATATATATATGTATATATGTATATGTATATATATATATGTATATATATGTATATGTATATATATGTATATGTATATGTATATGTATATATATATATATATATATATATATATATATATATACACACACACACACACACATATATATATATATACACACACATATATACATACATATAGTCCCTTAGCCACTTTAGGAGGTGAGTCACAGAACATGAGGAGGATGAGGCGGCAACCATGTGTAACTTCATCGAGCCCTGGTTGTTTAAAATGCAATTTCCCACGGAGTACCGCAAGATCCACATCGCTTAACAGTATCTCGATCGAAGTGGTATCATGTATTAGCAACCAAGTAATTGGATGTCCTAACGCACTCCTGGCTGCCGTGCTTCTTAAACTTGCATGGGCTCGATGAAATTGTCCGTGGGTCAGCCGCCTCATCCTCCTCATGTCAAGTGGACTAATTCTAAAGTGGCTAAGGGACTTAGAACAATATATGTATAATATATATATGATGCCGGTTTTAAAGGTACAAGCAGCCACTGCTTGGAGACTTTATAGAGAAGAGATTAGGAATGGAATGGTAGGACGTAACGGATGACATCTTGACAAAATGACAAATCAACAATAAGTCATAACAAACATATCACACATTTTATACATCTATTTTTGCAAATCATCAATCATACATATCAACAGCCCATAGTTCACCAAGCAAGTTTCCACTATCAATAGCAGACAACACTTGACACTTCTGAATAAGTCATAACTCATAACAATATAACATATCAACAACCCAATAAGTCATAACATATCAACAACCTATACATATCAATAGAAAAGACAACACTTGACACTTCTGAATACTTTAATAGCAGACAACGCTTACACTTCTGAATTCACTCATTCAGCAATCAGCACAAGTGCACAATCATTACATTCATTTCTCTACTTCTCTCTACATGTATGTATCACACATTTACACTTCTCTGCAATGATGCATGCACTTCTCTTCATGTATGTATGTATTACACATTTAGCATCTGGGCTCTGGCCAATGGCCATCACCATCAGCATCAACCAACAACTAGACAACATCAAGAAGACAAGAAGGTGACTTACGCGTTAGTAGGAGAGCCGGAGAGGTTGGAGGCGCGAGGGAGGTCCAAGGTAGCGCAACGAGCCGACGGCGAGAGGGAGGAGGAGCTGGAGCTGCGGCGTAGGGAGGAGGAGCTAGGGCCGGCGGCGCAGCGTGGGAGGACTGGGAGCTTGATCCGGCGGCGCAGGGAGGAGGAAGCTTGATCCGGAGGTGCGGGAGCTGGCGGCTAGAGGGAGGAGAAGCTCGGTTCACATGATGTGAGGACTTCCTCTCGGAACGCACTGGACAGGGCAAATACCGGATTTTTTTTGTGTGTGAACACGCCCCGGTACTACCGCACCAAGGAGTGGTAGTAAAGCCCGTAGGTTCCGAGAGAGGTGGTCCATCCGGACCTCCTAGGAGATCTTCAAAGACCTCCTAGAGGACCTGACTGAGTGCACTGAGCTAGTCCCAGGAAATCCAAGCTAGCTCGCACGAAACAACATAGGTGTGATCACAACCACATGGCCAAACACAAGATGAAGCAGACAAATTAAACCTGGCATTAAACAAGACCTTATGGTCAAAGCTTGCTTACAGAAGTTTGCCAACTTGGGCTTACAAAACCGGCAAAGGAGAACCTTAACAGCCAAAAACACAAAAACGTTGGAAGCCATCCGACAAGCCCACAAGCTATCGAGTGGAGGACGTCCTAGGCAGTCAGGTCGTCAAAGAACTCCTCCTCGAAGAGGTCCGGGCATCCCTGCACTTGGTCATCTTCGACCACTACTTTAACACAGGGCTTACAGCCATGAGTACTTTGAATGTACTCAGCAAATCGCAGGGAGCAATTATGCAAATAATATTCATGATTGGCTTAACAATGAGAGCTGTAGGGTTAGTTACACAAAGCAAAGTTTGATAGTAAATAACACGTATAGATTGAAAAGCTTAATTTTGAAACAATAATACTTAAGTACATTTGTTGATAAGAGGGGGAGTGAGCACCAACCCACTTCCCAAGCCACTTGGGGGAGGTCTGGTCGCACCCACGACCAGGACCTCTCCCAAGACCACTCTGGAGCACCAACTCCAGAATTCCCAAAGACACCTTGGGGGAGATCTAATCGCACCCACGACCAGGACCTCTCCCAAGACCTCTCTGGAGCACCAACTCTAGATATTCCAAAGACCTCTTGGGGGAGGTCTGGTCGCACCCACGACCAAGACCTCTCTAGAGCACCCACTCCAGAGATTCCAAAGACCACCCTAGGGCTCCGAGATCTCCTCTGAGCACCCACTCAGGAGCTCCTGGGACCACCCTAGGGGTCACAAGACCTCCACGACCAACCCAGGACATCACAAGCACTCGAAGCCACCTAGAATACTTGCAGACGTCCCAAGCCAGCCTTGGAACACAGATTTGAGAAGTCTACCCCTTTGCACTATTTCACCGGGCATGTCCATGACCAAGAACTTGGCTATTCGAATAGATTGATACTCTGCAGAGGTGTACAACTTTACCCACAATTCACGACCTCTCTAGCGGGGCGGGTTCCCATCGAAACCCTTGCTCACTTCCGAAGGTGAGCAGTCTAGAGAGCGCGACAAGGCCTTTACAAAGCGTTGTCCTGACCTGACCTGCCCACTAAGGTTTCGCCGTCCTGTAAAAGGAACCTGGCCCCCTCTTGCGCCATGCGAATCAGCACGCACCACCACAATAGAACCAGGTCAAGACTTCACTAATTATTTGGCCCAGACTATCCACATAAAATGATCTTGTAGTTGCACTAAGAGGCCCAGATCAACAGAACACAAAGTTAAGTCCTTAATTGCTGCTCAGGCAAGGCTTCCACATCCCAGTGTGCGAAGAGCACCCCCTTTACTGCACGATCACTTGCCCGAGCAAGAACACATTTGGGGTTCACCTAGCTAAAGACCTCCCTGGTTTTGGCACACAAGATTTTAACAGAGTGGCCTCGCACCACAATCAACACAACTACGGCATCCTACCATAGTTGCTCAATAGTAGCACCAACCACAGATTCCATAGTTCCATTAGTCAGGTTATTAGAGAAGGAACATGATTCTCAAGACCCCGGTTCTAAAAGCAAGGCTAAGCATAGACATACGGTCCCATGTTGGCAATACCAAATGATACCAACTAAAATACCCCTCCTAAGGCGTCTAGGAGGATCATGTCAACATGTCAAAATCAAGTAACCAATGAGGCATATTGTCAAGTAGGAGAATAACTACTGCCCCAAACCATTTCTTATAAAAATAAGCATGCATGCTTAAGTAAAGCAAAATACATTTGAAAAGTTATGCTCAATATGATCAAAGGTCTGCGACTTACCTTCGTTGAGCAGTGATGAACCTTCAGTAGAAACTGCTGGGTCCAAGAACTCCTCCTCAAACGCGGGATCTACACGTTTGCCAAAGAACCAAAATAAGCAAACCAACTCCAAGCAAGGAACTTAAAAGAAGACTCAAAAAAGAGCTCAAATCAACTCAGCCAAAACCAAAAAACAAAGGCTCAGCACAGCCTCGGGGAGCTCCTTAGGGGAGGTCTTGAGCATGGAGAGAACCAGACGAGAGCAAGGAGATTGGAAATGAGAAAAAAGGTGACAAAGGGAGGCATGCACAGGCTATTTATAGCCAGAGCTGCTGGAGAAACAACAAGGGCCTGAGCAAAACGTGTCAATGATCGGTGGTAGCTAGGACAAGGTTAGGACAGGGTAGGTCACCAAAAGAGTAAAAAGAAGTACCCCAGATGTGACTGCATTTAATGTGATACAATAGCCCTTAAATGCGCACAAAGTTTTGAGGCAGAGGAATTGGGAAGAGTGAGCAAGGCTGACACGTAGGGCCAGTCAAATTCAAGAGAACAGATCGATCAAAGGGGTTGGTCTCAACCGCAAGGGAGGTCTTTGCAAAAGACCAGGGGTCCTAACCTCTAAGGGGAGGTCCTAACGGTCGGATCAAATCAAGGGGAGGTCCTAACAGTCAGATCTAACAAAGGGGAGGTCTGAACGGTTAAGATCTCCAAGGGGGAGATCCTAACGGTCAGATCTAACAAAGGGGAGGTCTGAACGGTTAAGATCTCCAAGGGGGAGGTCCTAACGGTTAGATCTAACAAAGGGGAGGTCTGAACGGTTAAGATCTCCAAAGGGGAGGTTCTAACGGTCAGATCTAACAAAGGGGAGGTCTGAACGGTTAAGATCTCCAAAAAGGGAGGTCCTAACGGTCATATCTAACAAAGGGGAGGTCTGAACGGTTAAGATCTTCAAAGGGGAGGTCCTAACGGTCAGATCTAACAAAGGGGAGGTCTGAACGGTTAAGATCTCCAAAGGGGAGGTCCTAACAGTCAGATCTAACAAAGAGGAGGTCTTGCACGAGGGGAGGTCCTACACGATCGTGAGATAAGGTGCGGTGGAGCAGGACCATTAGATTTCAATCGGACGAGGCAAGGTAATTGGGCTGTTCGGACCGAGCAAACGCTTCAACAGATTGAGGCCATCCAAGATGGATCGGACGACTCTAAAGGAGTGGGACGTTCGGACCATCCGAACATCTCACCAAGATCAAACCGTCCAACGCAAATCGAACGGTGCACAAGCGATAGAGGTCTGGATCAAACGGAAGGCTCGAACGGATGCGAGGGAGGTCCAAATGAACGAGGGGAAGGTCCTAAAGGACACAGGGAGGTCCTAAGGGACACAGGGATCACCCAAATTTGAATTTCAACGCTCAAGGACACTTGAAACACAAATCCGAGCTGGTCTAAGACCTAAGAGAGGAGATCCTAGACCCACAAAGGAGGTCTGGGCAGGAGGAGATCCAGCGCAAGGGCAAGCTAAGCCTAGCTTGACTCTTCGGAAAACAAAAGGGTTTGAAACAAGCCAGGCAAAGAACCACGGGGTGGTTGTGACCCAAAAGAAAAGAGGTCAGAACCAAAGATAAATTCAAACAGGGAAGGAGGTCTAAACCTTAAAGAGATTCAAACCAACAAAGGAAATCTAGATTAAAAGAAAAGGAAAGATCCAAGCTCAGAGGAGGTCCAAAGAATCTCCAATGAGGTCCTATGAACACAAAGGAGGTCCAAAGAGAGAGAGGGCTAAAATAAAAGGCACTCAGAGCACGCAAAAGAAAGAGACCTAAACCCAGAGAGCACCGGAGAACCTCAAAAGGACCAGGAACACAAACCAAAAGACTTAGTTGAGGTTTTGTTAGGTCAAGTTAAACTCCCAAATTTCCAAAATTCCCAGTTAAGCTTAAGCAAACGAATAAACCGAATGGTTCCTTTTTAGCTTTGAAAACGGCAAGAACTCTTAGGAAAAACGGGACGTTACACATGAATACCAACAACACAAACCAATAGGTGATAGATCTGTCTTACCTCGACATCGCCAGTGGAGAGGTAGCTGGGGTCGCGCACACCGGGGGGAGGAGGAAGAGGGGAAGGCACGCAGCGTCACCGTAGTTGTGACACAACGGTGACACTGCAAAAGACACTATTATCGTCGGCGGCGGGAAGAATGGCGGCGTTGGGGAGGGGAACGGACGAGAGTAAGGCTGCTGGGGAGTGACGAGTTAGCGCAAACCCTAGCGAGCTCCTACTAATAAAGAGACTTATCACAATCGATTCTATTATGGAACCATCAGTGATACTTATCACAGACGGTTTCACAATAGAACCGTCCGTGATATGGTCTCATATCACAGACGGTTCATTATTAAAACCATCTGTGAAGTATCACAGACAGTTGTTTTTGAAAATCGTCTCTGATACTAAGTAATATCACATACGGTTCTTGTTCAGAACCGTATATGATACTTTACAGACGGTTTTCAACATGAACCGTCTGTGATATTACCTCTTCACAGACGGTTTTTAGCGTAGCCAGTAACACAGGCGGTCACAAAACCAAAACCATCTGTGAATGCATGTAATACAGACGGGTTTGGGCAACCGTCCGTGATTAGGCGTCCAGTATTAGCCTTTTTGTAGTAGTGATTGCCTCACTGGATGACAAGTAAGGACAAGAACCTTGTGCCAAGTGACAGACATAGAAAACCGCTCAACCACAAGCGTGGTCATTACTTCCTAGCTTAGTACAATGTTCAGCCGTTTGAATATCTACAGTATCGAGAATGGGACAGGGGACTCGAGGATACTCACCGGTCTACACAACAATGAGGGTGTGTCAAGATTTGGGTGCAAGATCCATTGTGGACAGTGGAGTCTCCCAAGGGCTGAATGGTCCATAGACCTACCGGGTAGAGGCTAGAAAGGTTAAGCAGTGAAAAGACTTTGTCATCCCAAACTTAGTCGCACGCTAATGGGTTGCGTGTTTATGATCTGACAGTATGAGTTTGAGATATCTTGTGGGTAAAGTTGGGCAACTCTGCAGAGTGTATAAAAAGGTATTCGAATACGCCGTGCTTCCGGTTAATGAAGCTGTGTTAATGGGTGATTCGAGTATAGAGGCATAAGTAGAGTCTTTGAGATGGTAAGTTGGTATTTGAGTTTGTTGAGAAACCCCTGATGTTATTATTTATTATTATTTTACTATTTTAAAAGATTAACTGCTTTAACTGCAAATTGCATCCATATATGCCTGTTAAGGTAAACCCTAACCATTTATTGAACTCCTTGCATGTAATTATTTAGCTTTTCCATGTGGCTTGTTGAGTATGAAAGTTGTACTCATTCTTGCATAATCTGTAAAATCATCTACAGAGGAAAACTAGGAAAATGCAGAGGTTCAGGATGAACAGGATTTTGGTGGACCCACGGATGGCAGCGACTACTGTTACTAGGTCTCAGCCGTGCTCAAGTGTGCCTGTAGTTTAAAGTTCTTTTGTCTTGTATTATATTAACTTTGGGCTTGGATGCCTGTGTCAGTGTCAAAACTGGCTGTTAAACCTTAATCTTATGTAATAAAATGTTGAATTTTGTTGTAATCGAAAGCTTGCTTGAGACACTGCTTACTTCGCAACTGCACATTCTGGGCGGTTGTGAAGAGTTATAGGGCATGTACAATGGTATAGACAGCTGATGTCTATAGCAACTCTTCATGTCACCTGTAGACAGCACTAAAGACAGCTCATACAATGGTACAGATAGCTGCTGCCTTTTTTGTTGTCTTTATAGAACACACAATCTTTAATGCTTTTCTTGTTTCTTGTGCTATAGTCGATTACAAGATTGTAGACAACATCTTTCTCTCTCTTCATTATCTTTCATCCACGTCAGCAAAAATCCTACGTGACAATGACTATAAACGACTGACATAAGTCTATTGTACATGCTCTAACGGTCCCAGAATTTAGGAGCGCTACAGCGCCGCGGAGAGGTTGAGCGTCACTCGGGACAGCACGCCGTCGCCGTACATGCGGTAGCTCAGGACCGCCATTGAGCCGTAGTTGAGTGTGCACAGCACGAAGCATATCGCTAGTATAATTATTCTAGCATTACACATATCTTACGACGATTCACACCTCAACCGCAGATTGATCGAGATCAGGCTAATAATACCTTTGGGAACTGGGACTTTTCCTTCATAGAGGTGTACAGCGTTAGGAACACCGCGTGGCCACAGTAGCAGAAGGTGTACAGCCCGAGAGCCGTGGGGAGCCTGTCGAACTGTAGCGGCCAGAGAACATGCGCGAACACGCCCGTCGCGGAGACGTACGCGAGCACGCCAAGGTTGCGCAGCCACCTCGTGGGGCGCGATCATGAGCGCACCACGAAGAGCAGCTTCCACGCGAGGGACACGGCTCCACCGCTCCAGGGTGACCTAGCACCGGGGAAGAGCTTGTCGAGGTTGTCGCCGTTGAGGATGAGAAAGCCGAAGACAACGAGGTAGAGCTCAGCATACATGAAGGAGAGAGGGGGAAAGAGATATCTAGGAAGAGACGAGGAAGGAGTTAGGTGTTGACGTGAACGTAGACGTAGACGTGGATGTAGATGTGGACGTCAAATCAGTTATATATATCCACTTAGACGTCACATAAGCTAAAATCAGTTCCAAATGGTTTGAGGAGATAATTCGTTCGGTATTGATATTTAAGGAGGGTCAAATATCTGATTTTAAAGTTCAATGTTGAACTATAGGCTTTTATAAGGGTTCAAAGGTCTCGAATAGATTTTTTCCTACGGAAATGCTTCGACGCCTCTACCGCGCCGCTCACGCTCTGCCCGCCTCAGACGCCTAACGCTCTGGCGCGCCGACTCGGACCAACCCATGCGCCGTCTCCGACCGCCCGCCCAGATACTGCCCGGCCTAGCCGCCCGATCGCCGTCCGGGGCCACGTGCTCGATAAAATCGTCATGTGCATAACATTCCTCTTTTTCCTATTCGGAATGCATCAGCATCGCTTGCCTCAATATTCAGTGGGGTGTAACCGTGTAAGTCTATCCATGGGCCGGCCTGGTCAAATAGATCGGCCCAGATACTACAGAAGTTAGCTCCAACCTTTTATTATTTGATTCACATTTTTTTATTATCTGGTGGTGGAGAAGAAGGGAAAGGGGGAGAAGAGGAAGCCATTGACGGCCACGAGCGAGGAGAAGGCACACCCACCCACCCTTCCCTGCTTCCCTACTCGATCTGACCTCATTCGATCGATTCGATCCAATTCGTCTCGATTTCCCTCCGTTAGCTTCGATCCCTAGCTTGTCCCCAAGTCCAAGAACCAAGATGAGTTTCTTGTTCGGGAAGCGGAAGACGCCCGCCGGTAAGATCCTTCCGTCTAGCCTGAAAGAAATCTAGCGCAAGTTTGCATGAGAAAGATCTTGTTCCGGTCTCGTAGTTTCTACGTGCGCAAGTTGCTCTCGTGTTCTATTATATATGACGTGTGGAATTATAGCTCGTGAAGTCGTCTTCATGGATGGACGGTTCTGTGGTTGGAGAAAGGTAGGGTAAATTTAGTCTTATTGGCGCTGCTTTGGTCATAGGGAGCAAGAATTTGATGCCTTTATAGATTTTTTTTTTTGGGGAGGGGGGTAAGACCAATATTAGGATTGTATTTGTCTTAGCATGCCAAGAGTCTCATGATTAGTTGTAAAATTAAGCTGATTGCAGTCAAGCTTGAGAGCACAGTGGAACACTCTACGGGATGTGGAGGCCAAGGCTTCGTTGTAATGATTACTGAACAAGGCAGAATGATATGGCATTTAGAACGTTTGCGTTACACGTAGGACGCTTGCGGCAGTAAGATATTTTACAAATATTGTGTTAAGTGCTAATTGTTCTGTGCGTTGATTTGTGTATTTTAGTCTGACACTATGTTCATCGTGCTACCTTGTAAAGACCGGAAGTTTTAGGGCTATTACAAAAATCTGAAACTTTATCTATGAATATGTTATAAAAAAATATAGAGAATGTCACTATTTTGGCATGTTAGCATACCTTGTAAGCTTTATTTTTGAAATTGATAAAAGAGGGTTGACTTGATTTATGATCTCAAAATACCAAATATTTGTAGTTTCAACTATAATAGAGACACTGTTAGTATGTCAATAGTTTGGTTTCCCTCAACCCTGCTTGCTGTTTCAAATTGGGGATTAAAATAACTGTCACCATGACTGGAAGCAAAATACTGGTGAGCTTAAGTTCCTCGTAAACTCATGCATAGAGAAGCTGCTATTGTTTGTCAGGAGAGCTTCTGTGGGATTAGATTATGCAAATGATATATTTGATATTTCCCTTGTTGATAATGCCATTTCTTATGTGAAATGAACGATTGGCAGCAACATGTTTGTACCTATTGGCTTATGGTTGTATCTTTACTGGTTAGCTTATGGTTGTATCTTTACTGGTTACTTCAGAGCTCTTGAGAGAGAACAAGAGAATGTTGGATCGGTCAATCCGGGAAATTGAGCGGGAGAGACAGGGATTGCAAGCCCAGGAGAAAAAACTCATCACTGAGATCAAGAAAACAGCAAAGGAAGGCCAGATGGTATGAACTTAGTATTCTAAAACTTGAATCAAAGTTTTGATTGTTTCTCTTGTTTTGTGCTGGATGCATTTTTTTGTTTCTGTACTTGGTGACACATGGTTCTGTTTTGTTGTCAACCTTCATACTTATGTGAGTTTCTTTTATTTTATTTTGAGGACCAACAATTAGATTTCTGGTTAATGGCATTGAATATGTATTTTTTATACGGACATTCAATATGAATTGGTAGAAGTATTGTGCTGGGGATTTAGCAGTATATGAGGTCAGCAAAGAACTGTTGTTGAGAGCTTGCGGTTGAATATGAATTGGTAGAACTAGTGTGCTAGGAATTTGGTAACATAGAAGTTCACAAAAGAAGTGTTTTGGAGGAAAGACGTCAATGCTTGTTTTAGAATATTAAATATACATCTACCGTTTTATTGTGAATCTTGTTTGTTAATATGGGGATTGTCCTACTTTACTGCGAAGGATACTGATGTTGCTTCTTGCGTTAGTTTTAGGCAAAATTGGCTACATGACACCCAAGTTTTGTGTCAATGGCTATGAGACATCGAAAAATCGTGTCTTTGCTCCAGAACACTACAATTTTGTGTCACTTTGTTGTGAGACATTGAGGTCATTAAAATAACATATTTGACTGGTTTGGAGAGAGAAACAGCTCAAAATGACTTGAATGCCCTTCTCTTCTTCGTTCTTTCCTCCCGTCATGTCCAGCTCATCGGGCTCCATCCCGTCCGCTAGCTCCTAGTTGAAGTGGTATAGAAGGCTGACAAGCGCGAGCTCCATGTTCGCCAACCGGAACGCCATCTGCGGGGCACATCTGTCGTCCGATGCCGAACGGTGTGTACTCCAAGTTCGTCCCCTTGAAGTCAACGCTACTGCCCTCAAACCTCTCCAGCAAGAACTCCTCGAGCGTGTCCCAGTGCCTCAGGTCCCTGCCGATCGCCCACGCATTGACGAGCACCATCGCCCCCGCAGGCACGTCGAATCCGAGGACTTGGCATGGCGCCCGGCACTCCCGCGGTAGCAGAATCGTCACCGGAGGGTGCAGCCAGAGAGCCTCCTTGAGGACGAGGTGCAAGTAGTGCAGGTTGCCCAGGCTCTCCTCTGTGACACTGCCCTGTTCATCGAGGACTCACCACCAGAACTTGTCCTGCGCCTTGCGCATCACTCTCGGGTTCCTCATGAGCTCCGCCATGGCCCACCCGTCTGCAATGTCTCACTACTCGCCACAAAGATGTCCTATAGAAATGCAAGGGAAATTGGTTTCTTGTAGCGGAGTATTAGTATAAAATTTTCCATTGGGGAGGTAGCAGACTGCGGAGCTTAGCTTACGATGATCACAGTCTTGATGTTACCAGTGGTGAGGTGAGGATTGATCTTGTCCTCCCTTTGTATCCTCAACAGATCACATACTTGAGAAAACACTATACCGAACTCAAACAATCTCAATAACAACCAGTTTAATCTTTGGAACCAAATCAAATGTTCCTTTGCAGAACTCATTGAGGCATGAAAATCTCATTCCTGGGTGGCCAATTTAGAGACCCAAAACCACCTAAATTAAGCAACCAACTCAAAAGTTTCTGATGCCCAAAACAAACACCTAATCCCTCGCTAAACCTCATTGCAACCCCATCAAACAGGATCCTATCACCAAATCCACGCTGAAGTACCGATCAACAGCGCACAAGACACACAGCAAATCAGAACCACGCGAGATGATTTGAGGGGAAAAAAACAAATTGCCACAGAATCTGCACACCAAGCAACTCCTCCATCAAATGTTGTAAGAGCATAACCAAGCCGAGCAGAAGCCCACACGCACACCAAATCTACACCGAGACGTCGAGACGCACAACGCCACCTGCGCAAAGGGCCACAGGAACACGGAATTGAGCAGGACAGTGCTGAGAGTGGGTTGGGGGTCCGACCTGGATGAGGAAGCAAGCCTGCTCGATGGCTAGCATGGTGGCCTAGAGCTGTTGCGGATCGTGCGCGCCGTCCGGGAAGCCTTGCATGGCGGTGGCTGCTGCTTCCGATAGCTCATGTTGTATGTGTGCTTGGGTCTCAGGGATCTCCTAGGGCTTCGCCACCAGTGAGAGGCCGCCAGGCGTGGAGGAGTTTGCGATGGGAGCGAAGTAGTGTTCACCTAGGCGCTAGGCGGAAGGCAGGCGGGCACTGGCCGCCTATACCGCCTAGCCACTGTCTAGGCGTCGCTTAGACGGCCAACCGCCACAGCAAGGGTGCAGGAGGGAGGAGCAGCACAAGGACATGTAAAAGCAGAGCAAGAGAGGAGCAAAAGTAGAGGCAGAGCGGAGAAAGAGATAGTACACCTTGGAGCTTGGGCTAGCGGACGAGGTGGCGAGATGGGGAGGCTGCGACGGGATGGGGAGGAGGCGGCGCACAGGGAGGCGTCGCGATAGGGAGGAGGCGTCGACGGTGATGAGGAGGCGCGACGGGTGAGCCTCCTCAATTCATACCCCTCCATTCTAACCAACTCGCCGCCCAGCTTCGCCCCGATCCGCCCTGTAGCCGCCGTGCCATGCCCGCCTGCAACCGCCTTGGACCGGCGCTCACCGCCTAGGCGGGGCGAGCACCTAGGCTGCCGATTACCCCCGAATCACGGCGGCGGGGCTGCACCTAGCGCCTAGGCAAACACTGGAGCGAAGCGGAGGCGGAGGTGAAGAGAGAGCACCAGAACTTGGATGGTTCGTTTCGGGGGAGGTGGAGATCAAGAAGAGGACAGAAGAGGAAGAAAGAAGAGAAGGGGGAGAAGAAGAGAAAAGGGCAAAATGGACTTTTCACTAGCGTTCTCTCCTATTCAGCCTGAATGATATTATATTGGCCTCAGTGTTCTACAGCAAAGTGCCACAATTTTAGTGTCTTCTGGCAAAGACATGAAATTTGAATGTCTACCGGCCAATAACACAAAAGTTGGATGTCCTATAGTCAATTTTGCCTTAGTTTTAATATGTGACTTAGACCAGCCTTCCAAATAGACCACCTCTTTTGAAATATCTGTTGGATGACCTGTTGATCTGTTCTTGAACAACAAATAGTTCATGTCCAAGTTGATGTGGACATTGGGCACGCACAAGAAGTTTGCCATAGGTCTACATAATTCTGCAGCACCCTCAGCATTGATTAGTTAACATGGTCAATTGAATAATCGAAGCAAATTTTGAATCACCTCACTTGGACTATTCTACCCCCCTAACAGATTTGTTATTTTTGCTCAGTGTGAACCAGCAAAAGGCAGGGTATCCCTGACATGAGCCTGTATAATGGTTGGTCGTATTGATGGCATTGAGAAACAGAGATTGTGATCTTTTGTTTGTATCAACCAGCGTGTTCCCCATATTTCAATTTTTGACATAGTGTTTAACAATGAAGAGAGGAAATATTAACTTCCAGTTGCCATGGGTGATGGGTAGCAAAGCATGAGAGCTTCAAGACCTGTATGCTTTTCTCATTAAGCCTACTAATTTATGCCACAGCTATTTGATGTATTCCTTAACCCTGAAGTAGATCTGAAGTTGGCTATGGCCAGATGGCTAGGCGTGCGGGTGTGCACCCAACTCATTAGCATTCAAGTCCTAGACTCGGCGCTGATGTCCACAGATTTTAGGAGTACAAATACGCTTACACATTCAGTGGGAAAACACATGCCTATGATTCATGAGGCCTTGGGTGCTTCCGATAAATTACAAGCATGTGTAGGGGACTCGTACGTGTGTGTCGTGTGAGTGTGGTGTGTTGAGTGTGTGCGTCCGCCTTGTACTAAAAAAACTGAAGGAGATCAAGCAAAGGTTCTCATACCGTCATACGTTAAGTCTCAATGCTCAAATTTTACGGTAACCACATCAACCTGACATCAAATCCTTGATGTGAATACATTGAATCCTTTCCGTGGAATTTTTGCTTCTTTACTAATTCGCTCTGTGATATGTAACACACAAAGCAACATGGGACTTTTGTTTGCATGTAGCAATTTGTGTGCTTTCCTTGTAGTGTTGTCAGACAACAATTATCTATTGATTATGTTCTCTTATTATTGAATGTTGACATTTTCGCGGATGCTACTGCTACAGGGAGCAGTCAAAGTAATGGCCAAAGATCTTATCCGTACACGACATCAGATTACAAAGTTCTACCAGCTCAAATCTCAGCTTCAAGGAGTTTCTCTAAGAGTTCAGGTATCTATGCAATTGCTCTCTATAATTTTCTTGCTAACCCTTGCACTGTTCCTAGTGCGTGTGGGTATGTGATGTCAAGTAGGTCAAGGATGGCTGTGGGTGTGTGGCAGGTGGTTGATCATCTTTTGTTTATGTTGATCTAGTAATGTATTTTATTTGGTCAACTGGAGTAAGCCAGAGAGGAAAAAACTCCAGAATTGTATTGTTGCAGTGTCAGTGGTCTGTTATTAGTTATGTGTACTATAAAACAAGAAATATGTGGTGAGAATGTAATTTAATTGTCATTTGATGAAATTAATCCAGAGTGGTTGCATTTTCAGTTATTCACTTCAGTTAGTTACATGTCACATGAAAAATATAACATGCTCAAGTTGTGCTCAATTTTTTTCTTCCTGTGATCGTAACCTTAAGCTAGATAGATCTTAGTTGAAAATTGCTTTCCATGTCTTAAATTTTGTGTGCATCCATTTGTCCTTGATATTAGCATCTGAAATTTTGCAACTATTGCAGACACTGAAATCAACTCAAGCTATGGGTGATGCCATGAAAGGGGTTACAAAGGCTATGGCTCAGATGAACAGGCAGCTAAATCTTCCAGGATTGCAGAGGATTATGCAAGAGTTTGAGCGGCAAAATGAGAGGATGGAGATGACGAGTGAAGTCATGGGGGATGCTATAGATGATGCTTTGGAGGGAGATGAGGAAGAGGAAGAAACTGAGGAGCTTGTGAATCAAGTCCTCGATGAAATTGGCATTGATATTAACCAAGAGGTATGTTTTTGTTGTGCTTTACCTTTATCTTGCGAGTGCATATTTGGAAGTTACAACTGTCTTGAAAGTGGTATCGTGGTTGGAGCTAGAATAGTAAATGGTATAATGAGATTATGGCATTGGTGCTAAATGTACAAAACATAGTTATGCCAATGGAGTGCCAATAAATATAAAATATTGGGCTTGGTCCTACAGATATCTACATCCAAGTATATTCAATACATTGGGGTTCCCAATTTAAATATATATGTTTAGCCTGCCCATGGACAACTCGATCCATTCCCACCTCTCTATCTTGGCCGCCAGCCGGTGCCACAGTACCAGCATTGGATTTCTTCTCAACGATTGACGTAATTTGTACTGACTACTGAGTACAACTTGGCACGATTATTACTATCTTAGGAAATGCAAACATTTGACTATTAAGATCATACCTTCAATTTATATGAAGCTTTAAAAATTTGTAGACAATTTCAGGATATGCAGTTTGGATTTAACTACAAATAATGTAAAAAGGAAAATTCGAATGATTTTAGTACCCAATCTCAGTGTGAACATTAGGGGGGAAAACCCCATGACTTAGTGCTTGGCTTGTTTCCCTGACTGGATTGGACCCTCGCTGAGATTGGGTACCAATTGATGCTCGTCACTCACTTCCATTATATAGTGTTTTCATATGTAGGAGTTGTGTACAATTGTTAGATTTGCAAAATGAGGAAACTTAGATGTGTATTTCTGCTGTTTTTTGCAGCTTGTGAAGGCCCCGTCAGCTGCCGTGGCTCAGCCCGCTGCATCCGGAAGGGTTGCCCAGGCTGAAACCGCTGGGAATAACGCTGACGGCGGAATCGACGACGATTTGCAGGCGAGGCTGGACAATCTGAGGAAAATGTAATGGTTTGTTGTCTGGTGCTGCACTAACAAAAGAGTAGTGCCCTGTAACACTATTGCCTGTGAATGTGAATATATGTTGTGCGAAATTTGCAAGTCAGTGTATCTAGAAACATGGAAATACTGGATGTGCTAGTATAATAACGTTGATGATGATGAGCAACCTCTCCTTCCTCCGAAATCGCATTTCGTCAGATGATTGAAGCAAAACTTGGGTTTATTTGCCATGTAGGGGACGGATGAATGCTCTTGTGTTGGTTGAAACATTCAGGTTTTTTTATAACTCACTCATTGACCGTGCATTACGCAGTATGGTAGCAGAGCACATGATCATGCAGCGCAGCTCCACATCTCCAGCTAGCTAGCTTTTTTTGTAAATAATCTATTTTTTATTCGGAAATACAGAAATAATACCGCTTAATTTTTTTTACAGAATAATCTCTAGTCGTCATTCCATTGGGCGACTAGAGCCTCATGGGTATAGTCGCCAAACGGATGTACGACATTAGTGCAAGTCGCCCAACCAATGGGCGACTTAGTTAAAGTCGCCCAACCAATTAGGCGATTTAAGCTCCTAAACTCACAATTATGTAAACCCAATTGGAACAATTGTGTTAAAATAGATATTACATTTTGTAGGTATTGTATTTAGCAAATCGTATTATATGATGTTATTTTTGTAAAGATAAAAGTGTGGTGACAACGTTGGTTGGTCTGCTTATTTTCGAGAATATGAAGGGTACGAAATATGTCGACTCATAATAACATTTTGTGATCGTCGTATATTGTTGTAGTCGTCAAATTTCAGAGAATTTTGTGAGGACGATTCGGATAGTAATGAATGGTAAGTAGATAGGTAAGTGATATTCGAAATACGTAAATAATATAGGCTTGCTTTCATGGCTTAGCGGAGACACGGGCGAGAAGTACATTAAAGTCCGCGACGAAGCACATTACACGTAGTGACATGGCATGATGGTTCGGGTAATTGCTTTAGTCATCCTCGCTACTACTACGGTACACCATGATGTACATCCGGACCATATAAGTATACATGCCTTTAGGGATAATAAAAACAAGAGGGTATGACGGGTACTACTACGTAATGACCGACCTCATGCGTGGACCGGGGCCATTTTCCCTTTCTTGCTAGCTCGGCGTTGAACTCCTCGCCGCCTTCCCTTCCCTTGTCGCGGAATCGCCCACGTCGGTGGTATGTCGAAGTCGCCCATATCCTGCGATTCGATGATGTAAGTGCACCGTATAATGAGAATCGTAAGAAGGATTTAACTTCTTCATAACTAACGTCGTGGATACGGATTACGGCCGGGCGACCGGATACGCTGTGGCGGCCGGGTTCAGCCGCATGAGCCTTTCCCTTGCCTTTGTCGCGGGACTGTACATGTCGGGCTGGTATGTCGAAGTCGTCCATGTCCTGCGATTGTATGATGGATGTAAGTACACGTCATCGAAACCTTACGTAATAAGGACGCCCGGTGAGAACACTCTATGTGGGTTGCCTTATGTTCAATCTCCTAAAGCATGTAACGAAATGGTGGACGCGTTATTGCGGTTGCCTTTTATTGAGTTGACATGTTGTATTGATGTGTCGCGTGCTTTAAGTTATATGCATCGAAGAAATATGCAATGTATGAACGAGTTCTGAAAACCAAACTATTCCATATTATCCGATAGAATTAAGATAAAACATACTAGCAGTTGGGTAGTTGCTTACAAGAACCAAAGTACAATTACGACACAATTAGTTCGGCATTTGCTTACAAGAACCAAAGTTCTGACTGAACTACAAGTTACAACAGAGTAGGAAATGTAATACAAGTTCCTACGTGTCGTGACGCCTTTGCAAGTTCTCGACAAGGTGCCCATCCACACCGCGTCCGTGAGAATGCGGCCGCTCGCGATAGGCAAGCCGAAAGCAAGATCGCGACATCCTCCAGAGTCGGGGCCATCTCCCGAAGGGAGGTGGAAGGTGTCGTCTCGGGCATACGGTCCACCAGTGCGGTCGGGAGCGACGGTCGAACGGAAGCGTCGTGGCCGCTCCGGACCGCTGAACCTCCCCATCGTCGTCGACGACGGACCGCCGTCCTCTTCGGTGGCCTCAACCATCCGTCGGCGGTAGAAGACCGAACGGCTCAGCCTACAAAGCACGAAGACGTAAGTACAAAGTGCGATACGACACAAAAAAGTTACAAAGTTTACGGACAAACCTCTCTACCAACAGGGTCTAGTCTCCAAGCCGTCGGGTGTCCGCGTCTGAACCACCCCAACTCGGCCAGCGTCACGCGCCAACCGGATCCGGCACCTGACACGACGGCTTTCAGCGGTCAAGACGTCGACGAACCGGTCTAGCGGATCAAATGCCAATCCGAACCACGTGGTCTTGAGCCATACCGCAAATTAAGAAATTAAAAGCATTCATATTACTTACGCATTTAAATTATATTCCAATGGGAAATAAATCATATTTGATATGTTCGTAGTGCCACCTAAACACTTTGCCCCAACACAATGACACAATTTTTCCTACGAAGGCTATATTACGTTAACGCCTATACCGATCGCTATGGATTAAGAGATATTTATTACATCATCGTTACTATGCGTATTTATAATGCGTGAAGCTTTGGAGAAAAAAACAAAATTTCACATGTTTGATAATCCTACGTGTTTGGAACCATGTATCGCGATTTACCATTCTATAAACTAGTATTTGCGAATGCATGAGTTATCGACATGTTTATCATTTTATAAACTAGCATTTCTAAAAGTAACATGTTATCATTCATCTAGCCCAGACGCAATTAGCGCAAAGACGCATAACAAGACAACTAAAATTTGACATGTTTGATAATCCTCGTGTTTGAACCATGTATCGTGTATTTAACATTCTATAAACTAGCATTTGCGAATGCACGCGTTATCGACATGTTTATCATTCTATAAACTAGCATTTAGAAAAGTAACATATACGCAATTAGCACAAAGACGCAGAATAGTACAACTAAATTTATTTTTACTAACTCATTTTTCCTTCATGTTATCTCTCAACATTTGCTAACGCACCATGGTTACTAACTAATTATGCCATCTCTAGATATTTGCTAACAATATGTCATTACACATAAAGTTGATTGCTAACCTACCATGGTTTAGAAAAAAACTTATACAAAGTAATATCAAAACTTACCGACCTCACGCTCCTCTTCTTCCCTCCTCTTCTCCTTTTCTTCCCTCCTCTTTCCTTCTCCTCCTCTTTTCCTCTCTTTCTCCTCTCTCTCTCTCCTCTTTTCTCTGCCGATTTCATACTGAATGGCGACGGTTCGTCACATGATTTTATAGTCCGCCCCAAGTCGCCATACCGTATGGCGACTTGATTAGTTGCCACCATGTCGCCATACGGTATGGCGACGACCTTAAGTCGCCGTGCGGTATGGCGACTATGCCTCGAAACCTTCAATGTCGCCTTCGGTTGGCGACTTGATCAAGAAGTCGCCCAACCGTGCGGCGACTAGAGATTATTTCAAAAAAATTAAGCGGTATTATTTCTGTATTTCCGAATAAAAAATAGATTATTTAAAAAAAAAATCCACGCATGATGATGCATGGCCGCCCTTTACCTGACCTCCGGTAAGTGGCTGCGCCCGCCGGCCGTGGTGACCACCGGACAGCCTAGGTGGCACTAGATATGTTCTCTGGGATGTTCATGTCGCGCCTTGAGGCTTGTTTGAATATACTGTGATATAACTCAATCCCTTCTAATTCACAGTGAATTTGAAGTAATATTCTTTCTAATTGGAAGGGATCAGGTCCAATCCCTCTATAGCCAAATAAGCCACGGGTAGATGGGAATCGGATGGTCATTGATGGCTCCCTAGAGTTACACTACTAGAATTCAATGGTTTCCAATTCCCTAGTACTGAAAACCCAAGGGAACATCTGTAGAAATTTCGGGAATATTGTGTTTCTTTTGGGATCCTCACGTCCTTTATTTATAGTGCCAAATATTACAGTCCGACTTCAACACGACATGGACTCTTACTTAAACTCTGGACTGTTTCCTAATCTCTAATATCTCCAACGCTCCCCCTCAAGATGGGCATGAGATAGCAATCATGACCATCTTGTTACATAATGCAATATCATTACTAGAATCTATTAAAAACTACCATCCATCGACTCCATAACTAATACCACAAAAATAGTTGCTAACCACTAATACTACCAGGGACGTTACCAAATCCATCTCCATCTACTAGCTGCCCGACCTCAACCTCATCTTTCTCTACCCTCCTACCCCCGGCCACCCCCGACCTCCACCACTCTACCCCCCCCCCCAGTCTCGACCCCCACCACCTCTACCTCTATCACAGACCATTACGCCTGATTCCAGTCCCAATCCTCCCGAACATCTCCAGCAACACAATCTCCGGCACCCATACCAATACCACCGCACGACATAGCATCCATTGGAGTTACCACCAGCTCCTACTTCATCCTCACCATAGTCGAGCTCATCACCATCATCCAATTTCACCATTAGCACAACCATCAAAGCACCATCTGAACAGTCTTCTCCCCCTGTCCACCAAAGCAGATCCTCAAACCACGCCAAATCGTCCACCGATCTAGATCCACACCAGATCAAATCCTCCACACCGGACCAGATCATCAGACTTCCACACCGGACCACCACGACCACCACATCGGATCAGATCATCACCACATCAGATCCACACCACACCGAATAACCACACTGGATCGCCACACAGGATCCGGATCCGCACCGACCGCTCTTCTTCTCTTCCCTACCAGATCGGCCACAACAAAGTATCATGCACAGTGCGCAGCCCCAACAAGCACCAGCACCTCCAACCTTCGTCTCCCCGAACCTGCATCTTCCTCCTTCGTCTCCCCTGAAACCCGAGCACTTCCTCTCCCCTTCCTCTCTCTCGAGCGCCTTCTCTCCCCTACTTCTTCCCGAGCGCCACGCCTCCTTCCTCAAGCCGCCTCCGTCCCCTGAGCTCCTTCCTCCTCCTCTGCCGCCACACCGAAGCTCCTCACCGGATCACCTCCTTGCCGGATCTCCTCCCTCTTCAAGCCGCCGCCTCATCTGCTTGGCTCCTCCGTCGGGCAGCCGCCCGCCCTTGTCAAAGCCTCCTCACGCCCGTCGCGCCTTCCTTCTCCCTTCTTCTCCTCCCCGGCCGACGACTCCTCAGAAACTCCTCCCCCTTAAGGCCTCTACCCGCAACACACCGTGATCGCCGCTTGGCCAACCGCTCTTGTGCAGACACCACCTACGCCAACCATCGCCTCTGTGCCACCTGCGCGTGCCGTCACCCTAGCCGATGCCATGCCTCTCAGCCTCGCGTCACCGCCGCCCCAACCTCAACGCAGTGCCACGTCCTCGCCTTCCTCACCCACACCCAGATCCGGCCATGGGCCACCGGATCCCGATCCGTGGTCGCCGGATCCCGCCTCCGGTCGGCTGCTCCTCTTCCTCGCCCCCATGCAAGCCGCCCTACTCCACCGCCGCCTTGAGCACCATATCCCGATCCGTGGTCGCCGGATCCGCGCCTCCGGCCGGCTGCTCCTCTTCCTCGCCCCATGCAAGCCGCCTACTCCACCTGCCCGAGCACCATATCCCTTCCCCGAGCTCCTCCTTGCGGATCCCCTTCTTCCACCGCCAACCAAGCGCCCCCGAGCCCCACCACAGTCCAGATCCGGCGAAGGCCAAGGATCTGCCGCCCCACCGCTTCGGTGCCGCAAAGATCTGGCTGCTTGCCAACCCACCGCTACTACCGCCATGCCCTCGCCTCCTCTCCACATCATGCAGCAAGACGCCTCCCACCTCCATCGGCTACCGAAGGCCGCCGGATCTCATCTCCTCTCTGCTCTTCGTGTCATGTGAGGACCCGCATGCAACCCGGCCGGCTGCCGGTCCGCTCCCGTGAAACATGATCGCGAAGGACCACGCACGGCGGGACAGCGGCGGCCGGCGGATCGACGTCACCAGATGGCGGCGGCGGCTCTTTAGGTATGGTTTTGCTTGCTCGAGTTAGGGTTTGGGAGGTTGGCTCTGATACCATGTAGAAATTTCGGGAATATTGTGTGTCCCTTTTGGGATCCCCACGTCATTTATTTATAGTGCCAAATATTACAGTCCGACTCCAACACGACATGGACTCTTACTTAAACTCTGGACTCTTTCCTAATCTCTAATATCTCAAACAACATCTAACGGCTGCACACCATCCGATGACAAGGCCCGGTATCATGTCATGCATGTCCTCTAGCTTGTAGTGGTGCAAGACGACGGACAGTCGTGTGCTTCGCTTGCCTTCGCCTGTGTGCCCGATTGCCAGTGCCGCTGTATCTTCTCGCGGGAGATAGCAGACGACGGGAGAGGTGTCAACTCACTGGCATCTAGGGCCCACTGAGGAGTCCAATATTCGCTAGCTAACGACATGTGGGGCAGTGTTCCGGAATGTTCTGCAATGAATCCCCCCCCCCCCAAGCTAAGCGGAAAAAGTCTATTTTACAACCTTGAACTATTTGAAATGTCTGGATTTCAACCCTAAACTACAAAACTGGACATCCTACACCCCCAACTATCAAAACCATATAAAACACAACCTCCAACTCTCAAAACCGTTTTGTTTTCACCCTTCGCCCCTTCCCACCTCCGGTTTTCGCTGACGTGGAGGCGGTTTTTGCTAACATGATGGTGACTTTTGCTGGGTAAGGTGGGGCCCACATGTCAGTCCTATCGTTCCTTTCTTCCTCTTTTTTCCCCTCTCTCTCCCCACTCCGTGCCTTCACAGCGCCACCCCTCCCTCCCCGTCTCCCTCTCCACTACATCGCCCCCCCCGGCCGCCTCCTCCTCCCTCCCTCTCCATGCCTCCCTCAAGCCGCCTCCTCCGCCCCCTCTCCATGCCCCCCCCACCCGAGCTGCCTCCTCCGCCCCCCTCTACATGCCTCCACCTCCTCATCCTCCCTCCCTCTCCATGCCTCCACCACGTCGCCTACCACCACCTCCTCCTCCCTCCCTCTCCATGCCTCCAGCCGACCCAGGCCGCCTACGACCTCGCTAACCTTGTGCCAAGCGTCGCCGACCTCCACCTCTGCGCCATGGCCACCGCCGGTGCCAGCATGCCTCAGGCCACATTGGACCAAGCCGAGGCGATCACCAGTCTCACCATGCCGAGGCCGTGCTCGTGAGTACGGGAAGGGGGCGATGGCGGCGGCGGCATCGGTGGTTTCAGCTCGATTTGGGGGATTTGGAGATTTGGAGATTTTGGGGAGAAGAAGCACGGTCCCTGCACGCCTTCTCCTCTGTTTTCTCCTTCTCCATCTCCCTCTTCTCTCTATAGGGCCCCTTCCTCCGCGGCGTCATCGCCAGCAACAACTCTGCCATGCGCCTTCTTCTGAGGATGGGTGAGGCCGACCAGTAGTTCCTAGCATGGACACGCACCGTCTAGGAGGGTGAGGCTTGCCTCGTCGTCTCCACCGTGTGGGGGCTCTCATCCGTGGAGGTGGTAGCACAGCTCTGGGAGCACTGCCCCAACGAGCTCGTCGTCGCCGCCGACATGCGCGTGCTCCGCCTCATCGCCTCCACGCTCCTCTGTCCCCTCTCATCCGCCGAGGTGACGGCACGGCTCTGGGAGAAGATGGCGCACGGAGGAGAGGGGGGGCCGCTGAGCTGGCCTGCCGGCAAGCAACAGCCGAGAAGCACACGATAGGCTTAGAGGGAGCAAAGCCAGACAGAGGGAGGTGTAGGGTCGAGACCGAGCCAAGCGGCGGGCTAAGCCAAAGGATGCCAGTGGTGGTGGTCGGGAGTGGCGTCGGGACCAAGCCTGGCTGTTCAGCCGTGAGTGGAAAGAAAGGAATGAGAGGATGACATGTGGGCCCCCGTAAATAGATTTTTTTGTTTTATTTGCTAAGTGGCTGCCATGTCATCGAAAATAATCTTACATGTCAAAACCATTAACATGTCAGCGCCACATCACCCAAAACCACCCCTGTTTGGGTTGACGGGGGTAAAATGAACGGTTTTGATAGTTGGGGGTGTAGGATGTCCGGTTTTGTAGTTTAGGGTTGAAATCTAGACTTTTCGAATAGTTCAAGGTTGTAAAATAGACTTTTTCCAAGCTAAGCTAAAGTGAAACCATTTCTTACACCCTATAGTTTTAATAGACTAATATTATTTAAGCACATTGAATTCTCAAGGGATGGAAGAAGTACCTTTTATTAACTATTTTCTTTTTTACTTAACGTCCTAGAATCTATACCGTCAACATTTCTAAAGTTTGATTAGTATAATTGGTTTAAAACTATTTAGATTGGCTATATGAAAATTTGTGGCCATGATTCATTCTTAGTTGGATTCCTCGCTAATTTCCCTCTTTTCTACGTTGGTATTATCCCTCATACGCGAAAGTTAGCATTAACCATGCATCCTGCATGCAGTCAAGTGATGTCCATGATGTATAAGCTGCTATATTCGTTGGAAGCCGGGCTCTCCCAAACGGGGCCAACATTGGCTCTCCGAATGGACTTTAAATTTTTTTTTGGCTCTCTTTTTGGATACAACAACTATTTAAAAGTATTTTTAGACAGAATCTAGGAAAAGGAGAGGGGATGTACTCCGAGACTACCAGAATCCCTCGTTTTTTATTTATCAGTCCCTAATGCATGACTTTTACTATGGTTCTCGATCATTATATGTTATGAAAGTACTTTGCAACATAAATACAATGATATTATTTTCCTGTAATCAATCTATAGCAAGGTTGCAAATAGAGTATAGCGGCATTTAGTGGTGGGGGCTCCCCATAGCGTTTCACAATATAGCGTGATATATCGGCCGATAAACATTATAAAATTGTGATAATAAGATCAGTTCCACAAAATTTTACATAATTAAAAAAATTAATAGAACGCACAAGATGACATAATACATCTACAATATATAAGATTATAATTTTTATCAATACTAAGAGTGCAAGAATGACATGAGCAAATGAAGTTGAACTTGCAAACTCATTGTATCATTACGAAATAGGCAATTATGGTTTTAAGTTCAACAAGATAGCATCGTAGATACAAATAGACATGATAAAACAATTCTAAGAGAGTCACGATTAACTCACAAACAAATTAGCGAGCAACCACTAAGTACTTAAGTTACAATTCCCAAACATCAACTTAATATTTGACTTGACACCTCCAGGTTTAGGAGATGAGCTCCCTCACTCAGCCATTTGATTATCTTTAGCGTGATGCAGCGAAGAAGATGAGCAGCAGGCAGCAGCTATCAGCATGGAGCAAGGAAAAGTGAAGTGGCTAGGGTTACAAGGGAGAAGTTAACCTTATATATCGATATATTGCTATTGGACGTTAGTGGACTAAGTAGGATGGGTCAAAACTCCTCCCACAATGTTGAAAAGGAGAAGTGATGGGTATCGGCGATATATCGTGTACGGCGTGACATGATATATCGCCGATAAACATGATAAATCGCCAAAAAACGCCGGTTGCGATATCAAAGTTGCAAACAGTTGACTGCATGATCCCATAGAGACCTATGTTTAGAGAAAGCGAGAGTAGGAAACTACAAAGTTGTTGTGTTATTTTTCCTCACAGTCCAATTCCCCCAATGGTAGACGACTCGGTGGATATAAGCACAAAAGCTCAGACAACTAGATCTAAAAAATACACAAAGGAAGCTAAAGAAAAAAGTAAAATTACTTTGAAAATCAACGGGTCGCCTACCTAGTCAACACTGGCAAGAACGCCATAGAAGAGAGGAGAGGGGCCGGCGACGAGCGGGTGGAGTTGCGGTCAAGGAGCTAGGGTTCCACCCACACTCCCCTCGTCGACAGATGAAATGAGTTATATTTCGAGTTTAAGCTAATATTAAAATGTCAGTGATCATTCACCTAGAGACTTCACATGTAAATGACTGCTGCTTCTACTATTTTCTTTTCCATTTTTGCCTGATGGATTTAGCCTTAGTTTGCGGTTGCCGTGATACACTGTCTTTGCTTACTTTTTAGGGAAGATTTGATATATGTCATTGCAGAGTTCCTTGATCCAAATGTGCTACTAAAAAATTAATTCCAAGAACGCCACTCCCTAATGTAAAACTTAACACTAGGGAGTGGCATTTTTCTAAGAAAAATCTTTTCAGTGGTACATTTGTGAAACATCATCTTTGCAATGGCATATATCAATTAAATCCTATTTTTTAAGCTGTTGTGCAAAGCAAGTTGGTTTTGAAACGTCTATATATTAATCTGTTATGTAAATCAGATTCAAGTTAGATTTTTTTCTTTCCGAATGGTTATCCTCCCACATTTTATCTGAACATAGTAATATATCTGTTTGCATCTTCATTAAAGAAAAGCAGTTAGTAAAACACCCAAATATTCCAAAGCCGTTCAAACCACAATCCACCGCAATACTAAACGGAGCCTTAACGAGAAACAAATGGGAGAGCATGGAAGGAGAGTGTTCATTTCACAGTCATTGGTTACCTTCTTCGTTCATCACAAAGTTGATACGGACAGTTAATTCACAAATCACAACCACACAACGCCAACCCGCAAAAGATCGAAATGCAGCGGACGAGAGAACCGGGCTAGCCATGCATGCAGGGAGAACAAGTCCTTCAATCCTTGGCCACAAGATCCTTGCCTGCAAAAACACACGGCAGCTAGTATATAACCCTATGCAAGTCTCACAATTTCTCCTCATCACCGCACGAAACTCAAAGAAGAACAGCAGTAAATTCGCTCGACCACCATGGCCGGTCTTGCTCGCCGGTTGCTCCTATCCTCCTCGATCCTCCTCCTCCTCCTCGTCTCCACCACCCCCGCCGTCCAGTCCGTCCCCGCCCCTGCCGACAACGTCCAGACCGCGTGCAACAACACGCAGATCCCCCAGCTCTGCCTCAAGACGCTGTCGGCCAACCCGGATAGCCGGACGGCGAGCATGCACCGGCTCGCCGAGCTGTGCCTTCTGGCCGCGTCAAAGATGTCCATGGAGGCGGCCGCGTTCGCCAAAACCAAGATGGACGCCGTGAAGGAGCCCTCCCTGTGCCTCAAGAGCTGCGCCGACGACATCAATACGTTCGCGAAGAACATGGCCGGGCTCCCTTCGCAGATCACCGCAGCCATGTTTGACGACATGAAGTTGTTTCTTTTCAGGACACTTGTGTCCACCGCAGGCCCCTGGGAATGCGGGGGACACTGCGAGAAGAAACACTCGTTTGACGAGATTGCCATGCGGGAAAAGACCGCCGATCTCTGGCGTCTGATGCTGGTCACGAACGACCTCGTCCGAGCGGTGTCGCCCGGACCAGGTGAAGAAGGCCCGGACCCGGCCGGGCTTGGGCTTCATCGAGCCACCGTCAGCTGAGCCGTCATCGGCGTGATCAGCGGGACGCCACCGCGGCGCCGCCCACTGACACACTGTCCGTGGATGTCCGTGGATCCCCCACCGATAGAACTGGTTATCGCCGGTTACTGAATATTTTCGCGAAATTTCGGACGAAACTTTTGAATTTTTCAGAAGTAAGACGAAATTTATCTAAATTTTGAATTGAAATTTGAATTTGGATGAAAATTAAATAAATCCGAATTTTTTTTCCCATATAAAAATTTATCATACTCCATCGTAACCGACGGTTACTGACGAAATTTTGATGATAGATTTTTCCATGAGGCCGATGTTGACGTGTTGGCGCCGACCTCATCCATCGCCACAGTGCGCCGTCTTCCGGATCGCCGATCAATGCCACATGCCTAGGCTTAATATTTTATTCTTTGCGGCTGTCTATTGTATAATTGCCTAATTTGTTTATAAATTTTAATCACTTTTTCAGCTGGATCATCGTCTCATGGCTAATGTTATTTGATTCATTTGTTGTTTTGTTTTTCGCTGGGCTGTTTTTTTTTTTGTGTGTGTGTTTGCTGGGCTAGCCAATGTGCTTGTGCCAATTGTAACAGGCCCAGTAGGCCTAGCCTAGCTTAAACCCAGCCCACAGCTACTACTGCCTTCCTCCTCTCTTCCCCGATCGATTCACTCCCCACATGCGACGCTTGTTTGAATCCCCACCAGGTATGGAATCTCTGCCCCCGAATCCGACTCGGACTCGGGCTTGTTTGTTTCCATCGCCGGCGACGCGCCTCTGGCAATCCGCAACGATGCGGAATGCAACGTCCTCCTCTGGACCTTCTCCGTGCATAAATAGCGGCTATGCCGATGCATTCATCCTATCGCCTGCCTCCTCTCTTTGCCCCGCCGCGTCTTCGCCTCCCTCCCTCCCACCCAAGCTTCAACCTTTCGCTACCAAACCATGGCGCGTGTGAGCCTTAATCTTGGCTGACTTAGATTCTTAAGCATTGGTATCTTTTTAAGTTGTAGTCTACAGTTTCCGATAAGAAGCTTGGGTCAATGCACTCTTATGTGTCTGGTGAAGCCCTGAATCTAGCAGCTAATCCTTGATGTACAGAGTCCAAATGTAATCAATTTTTGATATGAATGGAATTTTTTGGCCTGGATTTGGGCAATATTTTGATGTTCCTGCGTCTCCAAGTGTTGGTGTGTGACTGTGCTTCTGGTGATTTAAGCAAATATAAGTGCAATGGTGTAACATCTTGTTTTCGGATGATAAATAGTAATTATTATTCTGGTTTTCGTTCTTCATCCGTATTTCAAATTATCAATTATTTTCGAAAATCTTCTTGCTTCTTTAAGCTCAGGTTTGTGTTACAAATATCCTTGACTTCTGAAATTCAAATTCAGGTTTGAATCTTCTCTCTTTTGAAAATCGGGCCTTATTCTCATTTGGCCTCCTTTCTTTCTTGGGTTGCCCCACCTCCATTGGGCCCCTTTTTCTTTTCTTCCCTACGTCTCCACCACCTCGGGACCAAGACTCGCCTTCCTCCCCAGAGCTCCCTTATCACCCTCACGCCTCCCTTCTTCTCTGGGTAAGTCCACCAAAAGCGCGCTTTTCCCTTTTTCGGCCGCCACCGCCTCCACCTCCGATCAGCCGGTCCGGCCATCTTCCGGCACCACCACCCCCGTCACCATGAGCCCCTGGCCACCAGGAGCATTTCGCCTCAAACCCCTTCACTGTAGTCCACTGTCGCTGCCGGATTCCACCTCCTTCCTCGCTTCCGGCTGCCGACTTCTCCATCACCCGCCACCATCCACAGTCCCCCTCCGGTCCTCCTCCTTGACCTGGTAGGTCCACCTCGCCATGAGCTACCCAGTGCTCCCCTTCCCTGGTGCCGACCGTCACCGGAACTCCACCGCCGCCTCCAAGCTCCACCGCCGCCGCCTCCAAGCTCCACCGTCGCCGCTCCAGTACCTCACCGGCCATGCCACCATCGTCAACGGGTCCGCCTTGCCAAGGGCTCCCCAACCCCACCCTTGTCTGGCGCCGTCGCTCCCTCCTCCGCTGGCATCGAAGTCCGGATGTGTGTGCCTGTGAAAGCCCCCGCGCGTGGCACGCTCGAACAGCCCTGTTCACCCGTGATTAAACCCTAACCGCTGTCATTAAGGCGTAATGATTGGTTAGCCTTTAATGGTTGTCCTAACCACCGGCTAAAAAGCCCCCTTCACCCATGCCTCACGGGCCCGCATGACTAGTAATGGCGGCCATTTATTTAAACCACCGGTTGTGGACCAATTGCCCTATGCACTTGAACTTGGTCTATGCCTCGTCTTTGTGCACCATTCTCTCTCTCTCTCTCTCTCTAATTCCAATTCAATCTTCATAAATTCCGTAATGGTATAGGTCTTGTTTAATTTGGAGTTCATTTATTGTTCTTTATTATTTATTAATTTTATTTTGCTTGTTGTGCATTTTTTCTATGCGTTAAATGCGATTAGGATTGAAGTCCACTTCGATCAAGCACAAGAATTGCAAGACCCTCTTACCTATAACCAAGCTTTGATCATTTTGATCCTACATTTATGTAAATTATATTTATTTAAATTAACCAAAATTGCATGCTTTAATTCTTTAATCAAATGTATGTTAAAGCTTAAGGTAGTTAAACACTCATTTGATGATTAATTAATTAATTAATATACCATCCATTGATATTTGATTCCATTATTCCATGTCATCCTAGTAACTATGTGGTAAATACTAGCCATAGGTTGTACTTAGCGACATGATAGTATTGATTAAGTACTGGGGTATTAAAATACCCCAAACATCATTCTTCAAATATGAAATGATTGTGGGCAGTCATTGGTGGTCCATGACTGAAATGAATGAAATAATTTGGTTTTACCCCTCAAAACCCTAATAATTGCTAATACCACATCTGGGCATATGGCAAGGCAGTGGGTGCTCTCAGAGCACGAGAGTGATTGGTATGTGGTACAAACCGCCCGAATGGATTAAGGACTTAATCTTATCATGATCTCCCGTGTTAAACAAGTACAACCACAAGTTTGCAAAGCGTAACTTGGCTTAGTAAAATTATTAAACCACTGAATGTATCTCCTTTGGGTGGAGAAAGGGAATGTGCAAGCGTCACGATACATCCACTTGAATGGGTGAAGTTGCCACCGTGTGGGTAGTCCAACTTCGCCGAACAACTGCGGTACAATGATCCCACGCAGCGTATGGGCGTATTCCCATATGGGTGAGATGACTATGTTGTCATGTGGGGTAACAGTATGACTATCTATTGTGGGTACAAAGGTACAACCTCTGCGAGTCTAAACTGCTTTAAGCGATCGCTTACGGTCAAAGGTGGACATGGGAACTTAATTTGAGTTCATCCGGCTTGAATGGGTGAAGTTGCCTAGTCCAACTCGCCCGGAGACAACTGTGAGACAACGATCACATAGCGTGTGGGCGTATTCCCATATGGGTGAGATGACGGAAAGGGCAAGGTAGTTTAAAAGGTTACTATGACGGTCGCTCAACTACATGACTATGTTGTCACGTGGGGTAACGAGTATGACTATCTCTGTCAGACAACCTCTGCAGAAAACTTTAAGCAGACCACGCCTACGGTCAAAGGTGGACATGGAAACTTAATTTGAGTTAGTTCTATTTCAAAAACCTTTGTGGGTGGTATGAAAAATGAGGAGGGCTCACCAAGCCACGAGTTTGGTTTTTACAGTGGAAATAATTGGTAGCTCCAATCAAAGAAGCATTGTGTAGAGTTTCAAGGAACTCTCTATCAATTACTCTCTTTAATAAAATACAATTTGGTTAAAGTGCTAAGTGATAGAAAATTTTAATTATGATAATTGAAAATGTTGCTTTAGCAAATAAAAGAACATGAGCCATCCTTGTTTAGCCTTGCATGTATATTATTGCATTGTGTGTTGGTTTGCGAGCACGGAAGTTGTGCTCATTCTCGCTCCTCTCCCCAAACTCTTTAGACAATGAAGATCAAGAAGACTGATACTATGATATGGACAAGGAAACGATGAAGAGTATAGTTCTATAGTCTCGGTCTCGCCCCTAAGTGGACTCATTGGTGCTTATATTATCTAGCTCTTGATTAATATCTGTCATACCTGAGTTGCCCTAGTCAGATCTCCACTTTTTGCTTCCACTTTCATGTAATGTAATCAAGTTAGCCTTGTATGGCCCCTTTTGTAAAACTTGGTCTATGTTACTACGTGTTATAATATATTGTGTTTTAATTCACACCTTGTATGAATGAATCGGCAATGTGCATGCTATCTCTTGATTCAAGGAATAGCATAAGCGTTTTCATTTAGATTCTCAATCCGGATCCGATGGTGTTTTATACCACTACACCTTGCGAGGCTCAATTTAGAACTTGTCTTATATTGATATGGCATGGAAAAATGGTCTAATTCACTTATCGGGACTGGTCACAACAAGATCATTGTTTGGAAGTAGACCAAGACCATTGATGTTAAAAATCTTGGCATCTTTACTTGTTTTTGAATTTCCTTTTTGTGTGAATAATATCATAGTTGAAGGACTCCATGGAATTATAAGCTGCGATAATTGCGATACTGTGAAGGGTAAGCCATGATGATGATTTTTATTTACTTCTATGAATTTGTATTACAAGACGGATGCTCTACAACATCTTAAGTCAACCAAGCTGCTATGAGTTGGTAACTATGTCTGCTGCAATAACATGAGTGAAGTTGTATGTGGGTGCATTACTACAGAAAAGGTCTTCACGGATGGTTAAAAAACGTCATCATAGACAGTTTCGTGAGCCATCTGAGTTTATGGGTCAGTGATGACATGAGGTCATCACGAGCGGTTTCAAACCGCTCGTGATGCATACTTTCCTGAGACGGTTATTAGCGAGAACCGTCGTGATAGGAACCTATCATGCATTTATTTGTAGCTGAAACCGTTTGTGATGATCGATATATCACGAGACGGTTTGTAGCTAAAACCGTCTATGATAAGTGATATATCCCAGATGGTTTATGGTTGAAACCGCTCATGATGACTTTTCTCTATAAAGCCCCAGCGGTGGTTGCTTGTGCCATTAAAATTGGCATCATATATATATATATATATATATATATATATATATATATATATATATATATATATATATATATATATATATATATATATATATATATATATATATTATTCGTAGTCCTCGGCCACTTTAGGGGGCCCACGCAGCATGAGAAGGATGAGACAGTAACCATGGGCAACTTCGTCGAGCCCATGCAGGTTTAAGAAGTATGGATGCAAGGAGATCGTTAGGACATTTAATTACCTGGATGGTGTCGATAGGTAATTGGACGTCGCTATGTTCAGAAAGTGATGTGGACGCGCAGGTATTCCAACTAGGAAGTAGTATCATGTATCAGCAACCAACCATTCTAGAGCATGTAATCGTCTTTAAACCCAACAAGAACACCAAGCAACCATTCTCACATTTCAAAAGAATTCTCAACTTGTTACTTGGTATCGGTTTTAATGGCACAAGCACCCTTTGCTTGAGACTTTATAGAGAAGAGATTATGAATGGAATGGTAGGGCGTACACAGGGCGCAAGGTAGGAGAACTTGGTAGGCATGAACACGCTTACGCACAAAGGTGAAATGAATGGCGAGAGACAGTGAAGAGGTGTTGTAGTAGTTTTTGACTCATTTGGTCTTGTTTTTGAATACAATACACACCAATTAATAAATAATTTGTATGTTAATTGTAGCTTTACAAATTAGCTTAACCTTTACAAATCTGAAAAGTTAATTGCAGCCAAGCCCCATCCGAACCACATCCAATGTAAGCCAACCAAGCACAAAGCTAGAACCGGCATCAATAACCCTCAGTATCCATCAGAGAGCATTAACCAAACCCACCATCCCCATTCATTTTTGTCAATCAGAACCCACATCATGAACTAAGCAAGATGCATAGAATGCACATACACCAATAGTCCTCAGTTTACATCACAGAGCAAGGGGACTATTATTATGAACTAATTATCAATTCAATTTCAACATGAGACTATTAACATCACTGAGCAGTTCAACAGCTAGCAAGGTGCCACTAGCCAACAAGCATCTGCATGATCATTGCATTCATTTATATTTATGATTTCTCTACTTCTCTCTACATGTATGTATTGCACATTTACAATACTTCTCTGCCATCACCATCAGCATCAACCAACAACCAGACAACATCAAGAAAACAAGAAGGGGATTTACACGCTAGTGGGAGCTAGAGCCAGAGAGGTTGGAGGCGCGAGAGAGGTCCAAGGTGGCGCAGCGAGCCAGTGGCGAGAGGGAGGAGGAGCTAGGGCGTGACACACGAGGAGGATGGGAGCTTAATCCAACGGCGCAGGGAGGAGGGAGCTTGATCCGGAGGTACGGGAGCTGGCGACGAGAGGGAGCAGGAGCTCGGTTCACATGAATACCAACAGCACAAACCAATAGGTGATAGATCTGTCTTACCTCGACATCACCGGTGGAGAGGTAGCCGGGGAGGAGGAAGAGGGGAAGGCGCACAACATCACCGTAGTTGTGGCACAACGGTGACTCTAAAAAAGACACTATTATCGTACGAGTGTTTTGTTCAGTGAACCGTGGTGTCACAACCGTCGGCGACGGGAAGAATGCATGGCGGCGTCAGCGACGGGGTCACTCGGGTGGGGAGGGGAGTCACGAGTTAGAGTGCAAACCCTAGCGGGCTCTTAGTAATAAAGAGACTTATCACAGTCGGTTCTATTATGGAACCGTCAGTGATACTTATCTCAGACGGTTCTACAATGGAACCGTCTGTGATATGGTCTCATATCATAGACAATTCATTATTAAAACCGTCTGTGAAGTATCACGAGACGGTTGTTTGTTCAAACCGTATGTGATACTTAGTAATATCATAGACGGTTCTTGTTCAAAACCGTCTGTGATAGTTCATAGACAGTTTTCAACATGAACCGTCTATGATATTACCTCTTCATAGACGGTTTTTAGCGTAGCCAGTAGCACAGACGATAGCAAAACTAAAACCATCTGTGATTGCATGTAATATAGATGGTTTTGGGCAACCGTCTGTGATGAGGCGTCCAGTATTAGCCTTTTTGTAGTAGTGGTGTGAACCATTTAGTCAGTTAATGTTAGCATTGGTCTTATCTTGCCATGGGCGGGTTTTGGCAGGTTTTCTCAGTGGACACCCGCTGAATCCAGATATTTGGGGCTATAGAAGGTTTAGGAAATACAGAAGAAAACTAAAATAAAAGCCAACGAAAATATTTTTGGGGGGATGCAGGGGCGGAGCTAGGGGTGGTTCCCAGTATGCACCAGTACACCCAAAAAATTCAAAAACATGTAGAAAGTATGTAGGTATTAAGGCTAAATTATTTGTTCCATTAAAACTTGATGAAGATTATTGTACACGACTTTAGACTTGTGTAAAGTGTGCACTCCCATCGAAATTTTTCTAGCTCCGCTACTGGGGGGATGTGTTCATTTTTCTTATCTGGTTATTTTGAGATGAAAGAAGCTGATTGCTTTCTGGATGTCCTGACATGTTGTGCAATTCAAGCCTGCAGTGAAGATGGTAAGATTCTTTTAAGATGAGGAAAACTGAAGAAACACGGGTAGGCTACACTAGCGCAATTTCAAAAATCTACTGCGCAACCAAGGAACCTCCGCTAGTAATAGATCACGGGATTACCACTAGACGCGCAGATTCGCAATGGAAGAAGAGTAGATGTAGTGCATTGGTGCGGTTGTAGTTGTACTAGTCTCATGCCTCCTCCAAGTGCTCCTCGTGACCGTCACAAATTGTGGATCGTCCTAGCATTGAAGCCTCGCATCAACGCCTCCAAGGTATCCACACGTACGGGGCAAGGACACCACGTGCCAGAGTGCTAGCGCCGGCTGCGCGGTTTTGGGTGAGGGAGGTGTGGCGGCTAGGTTTCGAGAATTCCGAAAATCACACAAACCCTATGCCACCGCCCCTCTATATATAGGCATCCATGATGGGTCTCGAATTTTGAGGCCCATTAGGAATTCATGGCCATAAGAATTTGGATCAACATCCAAAATGTGTCCCAGCCCTTTTAGCGTGTGACCCTATAGGTTCACGTATATTTAGACATGGCCTGAGTACTCCTACTCATCCACTAATCGGTAGTGGCCCCTAGCAGGACATGCCGACTCCCTAGTATACGTAAAGATCACATCGGACGAACCTCAACAAAACTCATATGTATTTCCCTTTGACTCACGATATCGGTCAAACTCAAGGCGAGTATGTGCCATTCTTGTTGGCTAGCTCGACCACTCTTTCTCGATTACGTGACTCAAATTCCCCGACTATGGCTAACTCTTTAACCGCGAGTAGCATGGCTATGCATTTCTGGAATCCAATCACTCGAGAGGCCTAGAGATATCTCTCCCATTGCACGGAGGGGCAAATCCTATCTTTATCAACCATGCCTCGATGCGTGTATCATGACAAACTCGAAAGCTACCTTTATAACTACCCAGTTACGGAGTAACGTTTGGCAACCCCTAAGTAAGTCACTACACATCTCGAGTACGTGCGACGACCTCAAGTCTAAGGATATAGCATACGCATTGTAAATGAGACCAACATATGACATATAAGAATAAAACATTCTCGTAGTGTCTGATGGTGGGTCGATCCAACCCCATGTTCGCTAACATGTGTCTATATTATTGGTTTGATATCTCCATATCTATGATCCGTGAAACATAGTCATCAACCAGTACATATGGTGATCTCACCGAGGAAGTGTATGTCAATCAACCTGAAGGTGATACCGTAAAGGGCTAAGAAGACAAGGTTTACAAGTTGTAAAAGGCTTTGTACGTGCTCAAACAAGCGCCTCGGGCCTAGAATCGCAAGCTAGATAATAGTTTGAAGAAACTTGGTTTTGAGAAATGCAAGCAGGAGCAAACACTTTATAAGAAACTGGAAGGTGGAGACACGGTCATAATAGGTGTCTATGTGGATGACTTGATTGTCACAGGCACTGATGTTGCAAAGGTTCAGTCGTTCAAACATCAGATGATGAGAGAGTTCGAAATGAGTGATTTAGGTCTTCTCAGTTTTCTATCTAGGTCTGGAGGTAGAACAACAAAGTCACAACATTTCGATCAAATAGTCAGTTTATGCAAGGAAGATACTTGATAAAGCTGGGATGGCAGATTGCAATTCATGCAAGTATCCAATGGAACAAAAAAAATCATATTAGAAAAGGATGATGATGTAGAACCGGTTGATACTTCTAATTATAGAAGCTTGATTGGTTGTTTGCACTATTTGCTACACACCCAACCATACCTCAGTTATGCAGTTGGAGTTGCAATTTGATTTTTGGAGAGACCGACCAAGACGCATGAGCAGGTGTTGAAGCATATTCTTAGGTACGTGGCTGGCTCCATTGATCATGGTTTAGTTTATACCAGGAAGTAACAGGAACCACCACTAGTTGGATACAACGACAGTAATTTAGCTGGAGACTTCATTAATAGAAAGAGCACCACAGGGACTATATTTTATCTATATGGGAATATGGTGACTTGGTGTTCTCAGAAACAAAAGAGTATAGCATTATCCAGCTACGAGGTTGAATTCATGGCTACAACCTTGGCAGCTTGTCAAGGAATCTGAATAAAGAGATTGTTGCAAGAACTGCAAGGGGAAGATACTAGATCGTTTGAGTTGTATGTCGACAACAAGGCAGCACTGACATCAATGAAGAACCCAGTATTTCATGGGAGGAGTAAACATATTGATACACGTTTTCACTTTATAAGAGAATGTGTTGACGAGGGACTGGTCGATGTACATCATGTACCAACAGATCAACAGAAGGCTGGTATCCTGACAAAAGCTTTGCCGCGTGTGCAATTTCAGAAGATATGTGATTTAATTGGTATTCATGTTCTCACTGATGATAGTCAGGATTAGGGGGAGTTTGTTGGAATTAATCATTCCTGTAATAGTTTGTTCAATTCTAGTTCGAGTCTTACAGATTTCGTTTTAGTTTCAGAGTTGAGTCAGTATCAGACTTGCGCTCGGAGTATGAATCCATATCGTTTTCAGCTGTAATATAGAGTATAAATAGTGGAGAAAACCCAGAAAAGGGTGGCAGTTTGGCACCGCAAAATTCATCTGTTCGTTCTTTGCTTTCGGTTTCGAGTACTATTTTTCGAGTATAGTTTATCGAGTACTGTACACCGAGTACTTCTCATCGGTTTCGACTACCTGGTCAGAAGAAGGTTTTGACTACATGACTGGTCGAAAGGTTTCAACTACCTGGTCGAAGAAGGTTCGACTACAGAGAGAGTTCATTTCACAGTCATTGGTTACCTTCTTCGTTCAACACAAAGTTGATACGAACAGTTAATTCACAAATCACAACCACACAACGGCAACCCGCAAAAGATTGAAATGCACCATCTTTCTATATAAAAGCTGGCGGACTTCCAGGCTAGGGAGAGTGGCCACATTGTTTTTTTTTACCGTAGGATGCCGCGGTTGTCGTCCACGACCGTCCGATCGGTTCAGTGCTGGTCACACGTACAGGCAGAAGGAAGCCTTCGAGATCCCTCCGTCGCTTCGCCCTCTCCCTCCCCGAAGCACCCCGCCGCCACTTCTGACCTCACCCTCCATCCCCGCCATCCTCCTCGCCCACTTCCCCTCATGTCCCTCCTCCCCACACATACCCGCAGCCAAAGCACCACGCCGTCGCTTCCGACCTCGCCTCCCTCGTTGCCATCCTCCCCCACATCACCTCATCTCCCCCCTTCGGACGTGCCTCCCCTTCTTCACTGCCTACAGAGCTCTGCCTCGGACCTCCGACAAGCTCTCCCCACGCCGTCTACCCCTCTAATAGAGGCGAAGAACCACCACCAGAAGCGAAAGTTGGACGAAGAGGCCACCGCCTCCTTCCCGTCGTCGCTCAGTTGCGCCCGCACCAACAACGACGACGAGGAGGAGGATGGCTCTGCCGGGCCTGAGATCTGCTGCCGCCACTCCCAGACAGCGCTCTCCCGCAACATCCGCACGCAAGTCGATGCCCTACACCGTTGCTTCTCGTGGTGCCACGTCCACCGCGCCACTGCCAAGCGTGCCACCCACGTCCTCACTGAGCTTGCCAAAAAAGGTTACCTCCCCACCTAACCCCACACCCACCGCATCGATCCATGCTTTTATGTACCCTCTATGGTGCCGTGGCTGAGGCGGATCTGGTTGTTGCTTTCTCTGTGAGGATGTTGTTAACGTGATCGTAGAGGCGGGGCCGTGTCGGCGTTGGTGTGCCACTTGAAGGAGCCCCCTGGCATCGTGGTTCTTGCAGGAGGCGGCGGCCCGTAGCCATTTGAGCATGAGGTCGAGAAGGCGCTTCCTTTGCTCTCGGTCTCCTAGCCGTAAAGGTTACTTCGATTAATTCCCTGTTTGCGTTGTAGTTGAGCTTTTGCTTCCATACCATTGCAATTGCTTGGTTTATTGTTTTGTTCTAAATTTTATGTGCGACGTCTATCTCAAATATACCATTTCCTTAGCAAAATGTAACAGCATCCTCTCCCCTTCTCCCTCATATGTCTCTATCTCCTAAAAAGCTGTAACCTATCATGCCTTTCATAAAAAAAAAAACTTGGAACTTTGCTTCAAGTTTTTAGGTAGAGCATACTTCAATCTTCCATAGTTCCTTTAAGAAATCCATCAATGAACAATGACTGCTTCATTATTATGTGTTTAGCTAGGTTGCCCTGAGAAATTTAATAATTTATTACTTTGTGTGTTGGTATATCACTGAACATCAACAACTTATTGTTGATGCTTAAGTGCCTGCCTCTGTTGGTGAATCTCATAAAAAGGCATAAAGATTGTACAGATTTGAGGCGATTAACGATTATGTCGGAGAAGCGGTTGACACAATTGCCAGTCTCGCTCATGGAAATAGCAACATCAAAACTTGCGTTAGGTTTTATTCTATACTTTGCTGATTGCTTAATGCTCCTTTTCCTTGGGAGTTTTTCTATGCTTGCTGATGATTTTGATTTACTGCAAAATTGAAGGTGGAATTCCACCTCTTGTTGAATTGCTAGAATCGTAGGATCTGAGGGTGCAGAGGGCAGCTGCAGGGCCCTTGACATATGGTATTTGAGAAGCTGATTAGGTTAGGTTAGGTTTTTTTTTGGTAATAATGTAGTACTACGAGTTACTTATGCTAGAGGTCAAAGAGGAGAATAGGAAGTAATTAATTTATGCTGCTACTGAAAAAGCTGTGAGTATAAAACAACAAATGTTTCATTCAAAGCTTGCTAAGCACATAGAAGGGAAATGGTCTCTTGCCAACATCAGCCCTTGGCTAAAGCTAAATCTGAATATTAGTGCTTAAAAATTAGTGTACTCAGTGACTTAGTTGACATATGTGCTTATAATTACTTTTTTCTGATTAATGACAATCTTTTTAGTAATCGGAGATGTGGATAGAAAGATCAGAGGCTTGGAGATGTGCGATTGCTTCATAATGGCTTAGAGATGCTCATGCTCTTACGGGTGGAAATGATGTGAGGATTTCCTCCTTATTTATTTATTTAGTTGAATCACTAATTCAATTGTTAGAATTCAATCCTCTGAATCTGAAAATAGATTAACCACAAATCCATTGCATGAGAGAAAAACTTGTTGTCACTTTTTTTTCCTCTTCTAGCATCTCAATTCTCAGATGTTATAGAAGATAGCTAAAATATGTGGCATTTCTTGTTTCAAGTCATTTGATTAATGGTTCAGTGCTAGAATCTATTTTGGCTGCCAAAATGTTGTTTGTTTTGTAACCAAAGCATGACAAGGCAAGAGTGGTTCAAACACTGCTATTTGTGACTGGGATTAAGACACTGCTCCAGATGCTATTTGGCACTCGCCTTCCTACCATCATTGGCAACTCATATGCATTTGTCGTACCAATCCTGTCCATAATCCGTGACCCCTCCCTTGCGCAAATAGCTGATGGCTATACTGTGAGTATGTAGTGATCTTCCTACATCGTTGTATCTTGAAAAAAAAATCATGACAAATCGAATAGGGAAGTATCATTAGAGCCATTGTTCTACTCCAGATTTTCATGTTATTTCCCATTAATTTTCTCTTTTGGTCTATTTGCGGAGATCTCTACATACAATAGGAGCCATACAGGGGTCCTTATAGTCTCCTCAAGCATTCAAATAATTCTTTGCTATAGCCAGTTGTGGGAAATATGCTCTAGGTATATGTAACTCTTCTTTTTTTGCTTTAGTTGATGTATGGTAGCTTTATTTGTCCACGTTTGGTGCAAACATTTATTTTCATCAGATTTGATTAGTGTATTAAGATTATTTGAAGGGATTCTTTCATCAATTTTTTGGACAATTTTTTTTCAAATAGTATGCACTTGATAACTTACAAGCATAATATGGTTACAGTCTGATCATTAGGTGGTCCACGCCATCCGATCAATTTTTTAGAACAATTTTTTTTAAAATAGTATGCACTTGATAACTTACAAATTCAATTGAAGTGTACATAATTGCATGGCTCTTGTATGGGGACATCAAGATGCTCACATCACTCATCTTAATCAGAAGTATGGGATATGGACATGTAATAGAGTCCAGAAGTCCTTTACTTATTATTTCAAGTAATGTACAAGTAGATAACATGTATAAGCACGCTTTGCCTCTGATTATCAGAATTGGTAAAAGCTCACCATGACCAAGATACATACAGATCAACCTTACTCAGAAAAAAAAACAGCAACTCTATCTTCCACTAGCATAACTGTAAAACCCCAAAAAAAATTAAATCGGGAGAGAATAAATAAATCGGGAGAGAATAATTAAATCGGGAGAATGTTTCTTTTAGCAAAGCGATTGAACAGGAGAAAGAGGGGGTTTTAATGTAATACTCCGATTTATTCTACGAAATAAAGCGTTCAAAAGAGAAATTAGATATAAAAAAGGGGGGTTTCTGCAGTTCTTTGGCAACTTGGGCCTCGGGCCTTGGCCCAAGAGGCCTATGAGGGGCCGGCCACCAATAAAAGGAAGGGGGAAACCCTAGACGCACTGTAGATACAGTACCGCCACCGCCACTGTAGCATGACTACTGTTGCACGCCCCTCTCCTCCATGGTGGTGCCTCCCTTCCTCGCCGTCGGTGCTCCCTGCTGCCGATCAAGCGAAGAAAGGAGAGGAGATCACCTTCGCGGGGAGAGTTCATTGTCTTCCTGTGATTCTACAGGGGTAACATCGCGTGTTCTTCGCTGGTTGATGTGTATTAGTTGCAATTGATTTCGTTTGGTAGATCGAGTAATCAGCAGTTAATAGATCGTGTTCTGTCTAGTAGATTGAACGATGGTTTTCATGTCTTTAGATGTAGAATCTAGGGATCCAACCTCTTAGAGATAGTTGGGTTATGTCATTAGCTTTCCGTGGCCGCCAAGAACGCCCAAATCCGATTAACGGTCAGAAAGTTATGAATTGTTTAGTGTCGCTGACCTGATAATCTATCAACATCCAGACAGTCTGTAGAAATCTGGTTTAATCTATTAGTTAAAGAAGAAATCAGAGGATCTCGTTATAACAAAAAATGTGGGTAATTTCCATACCTTTTCAGAAAGCTAAAGAACGTAAGATTTGGACTTTCGTAGCCAAAGTTATGGTGATTTTAGTGTACTGTCCAGAGAACCCGACGTGAAAACTGATGTCATTTAATTTGGCTTGGTAGGGGTAATAGATGTCAGATTCAGAAGGGCTCCTCAATTAGGTTTAGTTGGGAAATTTAATTACCTTTCCATAAAGTATTAGAACACCTTATTTGGACCCCTGTAGAAAAAAGTTATGTATTTTAGAAATTGACTGTCCGCAGAGGAGGCAGATAGATCGGTGGAAATTGGAAAATTGGAAACGCTTGGGAGTTTAGCGAGTTCTTTTGTGTTATTAATTATGCTTTTAGTCCAGTATGATTGTCTTAGCCTGGTTATAATTATGTTCAGGTGGGAGTTTGATCCCAGGGGCAGCGCCCTCTCCGCGTCCACCGTTCTCGCATGGTTGAGGCAAGTATAATGATGGTTATAATATATATGGTTGAATGGCAATGTTTGATATATATTATGAGAATTTGTGTGTTCATGAATTGTGATGATGGCATAGTTGGTAATGTTCATGGTTGCTAGAGGTTTGTGTTATGTGTTAATCATGGATGTTTGATAGTTGTGAAGTCGATGTTTATGAGCTTTTGTAGTATGAATAGAATATTCATATGCAATGTTATTCTTGGATACATGTTTGTATTAATTTGAGAATTTATACATATGCATCATGTTGGCTTATTGAAGTCTTGGTCATGTGATGACCAAGCAACTCTTGAGGTCCCCATCATGTTCATGACGGGCTAAAGGTCCCCATGCTTATAAAGCATGGGCTTTGGTCCCCATACTTGCGGAGTATGGGCAATGGTCCCTGTGCCAGATGGCACAGGCATGGGTGTGCATCGACGGATGCACACTTTGCATTACCGGTAAAATGCAAAAGGGAAAGAGAAGGAAAAGGATCATTTTGAGCATATTGCATAGCATGTGTGTGTAAGGTGATTGATATGTGGTTTTGTAAAGTATAGTTGATGATTTACATGCTTGGATGTTGTTGATGCCATTTATTATATTTGCTGAGTCTTGGACTCACCCCTTGTTGTTTGTTGTGTTTTAGGTACCTTTACGAGATCGGCATGCATGGGGTAAAGGAAGAATTAGACTTCTTGCACTTTTGCACGAACTACCCACCATAGAATGAAAGAAAAAAATTAACTAGGAGATGAATGAACTGTTTAAAGTACTCTTCTTGATTATTGCTTGCTTGGAGTAATCTGTAATAAATGAATAGTCATTTTGGATGCTTATGGTCTATTCATTAGATGTTTAGTTGCTATGGATGTCATAGTAACGAATAGCCAGTTTCGATTATATCTTGTTTATTATGCAATCTGGATTATCTTTATTTGTTATAACTGCCTATTGGAACCTCCGGTATAGGTAACTATACAAAGGAGGTTCTGCCGAAATTTTGTAGGGTGTTTTAGCTTAATTACGTTTAATTATTTAATTTAGTAGCATTCCAGGCCTTAGTTAGGCTGGGGTGTTACAATAACATCTTGCCTGTAACTATGTTTTACATCACGATGTTCCTTGGTTTTTATGTTCAGACATGGATGGCTCATATTGGCTTAGTTTTGCGAAAAGACGCAATAATTTAACAACCTACACATACTAGTTTTCAATTGCCATTTTGTAAACAGATTTGAAGTAGAAATAAAGCATGTGAATAAGTAATAAATTGATAACAAAAGGATTCAAAAACAGCAAAGTGGCTGCCCACTTTGATATAACAAAATATATGAACATCCCATTCATGCTGAACCATAAGTACCCACAAGTTTAAATACATAGTCTAACAATAGTAACCATATAACTCAAGTGGTCGTCCATAACCACAGACACGGTTATTCGAATAGATTTATACCCTGCAGGGGTGTACTACTTTACCCACACAACTCGATTAGCCCGTAAGCCACTGGATTGAACACACTTCCTTTGGTGTGTCGGTCGGGGAGAATCGAGATACGGTCATTTTTTGCAACAAGACCCTACTGAGCTAAGTCCCCCATGTGAGATGGTTCCTTTCCTAGTACAAGCATCTGATAGCACTTGCTAGGGGGCTCACAAGTTGTATTGGAAATACCGATGCAATGAACAAAAGGTAAATGGTGCATCTCCTGCACACTATAGAAATTTACATCGGCTTCTAACGAACATAGGATTTCACGGTTGCTATGTCCTTACACCACCATGAGACTTAACACAATAAAACCTTCCCCCTACTTAACCATATAGTATCCATATCCCACGTGTGATAGAACGAGTTTTACTTGAACCAAAGATGTTACCAAAGTTCGGTCTTTAATGGTCCAGACAAGAGAACCACAAACCCAAATCGTGCACGAAGGCACCCTCACTTACAAGCGCTTGTCCAGACCCCAAAACTCATTTAAAATGATATAATTCAGTTCTCAAAACAGAATCACGAAGATCTGGAATAAAATGAATATAAGAAAGTGTATATTTCCCAAAATTGTCTGGGTAATCCCGACAATCAAACTACCATTCTAGACTTGCATGGCTAAGCAAACTCAAATACCATAATTCACACAATCCTATATTAAGCATGTGGTACTGGAATAATTCAAGGATAACCTCATGATTTAGGATAAAGCTAACTACACATCACAAAAATAGCGACATAGCAAAATAAGCATGCAAACAATTATCATTGCACTAACTTAACAAAACTAGGATCAAATATGATGCAAAAGAAAGTTCAAATGATGCTTGCCTTGCTGAAAGATTAGATGCTCACTCTCAGTAGCGTAGGAGTCAACATCAACAGCCTCGTGATCTAGATATTTAACGATATCGCTAAACACCGAGAAATACTTCAAAAATCAAAGTGCTCAAAAATGCATGATTTTTCTACAGTGACTAGTTCATGATTTTAGATGAATTTAGTTGAAAGAATTATTTCATTTATAGCTATTATGTGAAAGTTATAATGGTTTGAATTTCAGATTCCAATAAGTTCAAGTTCAAGTAATTTAATTATTTGGCCAAAATTTGCAGAATAGTAGGGAATGCAAGGATTACATAGATAAATAGGGAATATTATTACAAGACCAAAATAGTTGAGTTTACCTCATTTGGAGTTTTTATGAATTAGTTATTCATTTGTAAAGTTATCGATATTTTTCTATTGTAAAGATAATAAGTTTATGGATCATTTTCCAAAATAATAATTTTTGCTACAGAGAAATGTTTGAAACCAATTTCATAACAAATTTCATCAAAAATGAAAATTATTAGAACTGGTTTCATCCATTTTGATGTTGAGGTGAATTAGTTATGCATTTTTGAAGTTATTCATATTTTTCAGTAGACAAATTAATGGATTTCGGATTTTATAAAGTAATTACTACTTTTTACACCAAGGGTTATCCTAGCCGCGGTCACTGACCAGTGGACCCGGTGAACAGTGCATTTTCTATTCTAGTGCGTTTTCTATTCTAACTCAGATTTTAACACGGCGGCAATGGGGTCTGCGTCGGCGACACGGTCCATGGAACTTGGTCCACGCGCACGCGTGCATGGCGCACGGCGCTTAAGGACTGGGGCCCACTCGTTAGTATCTCTCGCATCTCTCTTATCCCCCACGGATTTCTATGCGCAGGGCCTGCATGTAATGGACTCATTACGACGGCTAAGACAGACATTAATTGATAACCTAATCATTAGTGGTTAATGACGGTCATTTGCCATAAACAACCAGCTACAGTGCTGGTCAGAGTATGACAACGTGCCCGAGTCCACTCCCGAGCTCACCGTCGGTGATTCCGGCCACGGCGGCGTGAACCAAGACCCGGGATAGCTTCCTAATAGCCTTGTGCACCTTATGGTGGTGGTTCTGTGGTGGTGGCGTCTTGGTGGCTAATGGGAGAAGAGCGGCACTAAAGCTACGGCCAAAGATGCATGCAGCAATAGAGCTCTGCAGTGTCCAATCCAGCGGGTGCCCGAGGGTCTAAAGGCTATGAGTGACTACCTGAGCGAAGAAGGGTGCTCGGGGAGGCTTGGAGCAGCTGGAGCACCGTCGGCGTTGAAGAAGACCACGGCGGCGATGCGGCTCAGCGTGGAGAGATCGACTGGAGCAAAACAGAGAGGAATGAGTGGTAGGGATAGCTCACAGACCACATAAGGATGCTCCAATAGCAATGAATTGAGAAACACCTTACCGAATCAAGGTGCGAGGTGAAAGGGTGCTCTGCGGCCTTTGCAGCTCATACTCCCACACAAGAAAAACGACGAACCTAAGCACACAAACTACCGCCTAAAGGGTGACTCTCCTAACTTAGACTGGCTAAGCCTGACAACTGAACTCTAGCGAACTCACTCGCTAAGGTAGCCTCCATAGCCACGACGGTGCTCCTCCCTGTTGTAGACCTGGAAGTGAGCTGGCATCCTCGCAAACCGATTCTGATACCTCGGGACTGGTGCAACAGGAACGGGCGTGCTTGGAGCGGCCACAACTGGCTCCTCCGGAACCTCCTCCGAATCTTCCTATGGGTCCTCTTCTGATTCTTCCGGATCTTCCTCCTCTTGATCATCCTCTAGCTCATGCTGACCGTAGAGAGCTTGCTCTAAAACAGCGATCCTTTCTTCTGCTCGGTCCAAGGTCTCGTAGACACACTCCAGTTCGGCGGCGACCAACTCAAGCAACTCCTCTTTAGCAGCTGAGAACTGGGAAAGGTTCACCACTGTAGCATTGCCTTCTCCACTCGTGGATGGGTAGCGTGCTGGTAGATCCACTGCTGTAGCTTTGGGATGGTAGCGAAAGACAGTATCTTGTACCTCACGCGCGTAGATGCTGTAGATCCTAAGAATGGCAAGGCGTGATGACTCTTGAATTCCTTTTGAGAAGTTGATCCTTCTGACGGAGAGGTTCAAAGGCTGGCTGGCTTCTGTGTTCTTCCTCGCATAAACAACTAGACGACAGATCACTCCACGATCTTGCCCGTTGACCACCCAACGGTTGCCACGATACATGGGACGATCAAAGCCTCCAAGTACCTGCAACAGCTTCCACAACTCTGCGGCAAGTCCGCCTTTGCGCTCACCGTAGGTATGAAGCATCTGTCAAGACAGACAAGAGGATAGGAACCAAGTTAAAATAGCGGGGAGAGGAAAAAGATTCTAGCAAAAGTTGAGTCAAGAGCGACATGAGAGGAGTTAAGCAATTCAATTAATCTTGCAAGTTAATTTTTTTCTTTAGAAAATAATTTGGACTCTCTAAGATGGCTGATCTAACTAAGGTCAAGATCGACAGTCAATATGGCTCTGATACCACCTCTGTCGGGACCCAAAAATGCAATTCTGGACCCTCTGTGTATAATGCACTAGTCCAGGATCACGCTAGTGCACATAGTTTCAACATAGATGAATATCGATCCACACAAGGCGATTAATAGCACAAACGAGTAATTTGATTATCAAATAAGAGTTTTGACCTTATGGTCAAGTTTACACTAATAAGCCACGCAGAGCTAACGAGAGAATTAAATAGCGATTGGAAACGAAGCGGCGACATCCCATCAATTCACCACAGGCAACCGACTGGGATCAAATCCCTACGATCAAGCGCCTTCAATGAACTCCTCCTCGAAGGCAGGCGACGACTCCTCCTCTTCTGTTGATTTGATTTAGCAAGCATGAGTACACAACTGTACTCGCACAACTGTACTCGCAAGTCATACCATAGAAATGCAAGTAAACATGATGGCTTATTCCAAAGGAATGGCTTCTATGGTTCTTTTGCAGAAATGCAACATTTGCAATTTGAATACATATGATAGATTGAAAACATAAGTAACACAATTAAACATTAGTAATTTAACAGTTTGATTTCACAAAGACACATAGCCTAAACAGGTTATTCACATAGCCATATGAAATAAATCACATAGCTCCTTCCCACACATTTTATGAAAATCTACCCTCGTGTGAAATCCCGAGCATGTCCATGACCATGACGCCAGCTCTTGAATAGATTGATTTAACACTCTACAGAGTTTGTACACTTTATCCACAAGATACAACTAGTGTAGCAAGCACTAGACATAACAAAACGTTTCAGAAACTTCATCTTGGCATTGACACCCCCCCAGTGTGCTTATGAACCGTCATCCAAGCCATCCACAGCGATTGGTATGACACACACCGTTGGACAGGGAAGCGGCGAACCGTCCCGCGATGTACTACCTGGTAGCACACCTCCACCCAATCAACACAGTCTAACCTATAGCCTGAGTAATGTCAAGACTCCATAACCTACTAAGTTAGGCCCGTCCCATACCAGGCATGTGGTCATACAGTAAGGCTCAGTTCAATGGCGCACAAAATTAAGTCCTTAATTGACCAAGGCAAGACTTCCAATTTACTACAAATCCCTATGCACACAGATTTTTAAGCCCATACACACAAATCCACCATAACAATACACAGTCCACTTGCCTGTTGGTTAAGTGCAACATATGCCATCAACGAGTAATAGCACATAGTACACGCAGTTTTATCACATAGTTCCATAATCACTTGGTCAGATTTATATTTGCAACTCACATGAGATGATGACTCGTGGCATGGCTAAGCAGACTAATCGTATCTAACCAACCCACGTTGGTGCTATGATAATACCAACTAGTAATGAACCAATCTAGGGTGACAAAAGATTAAGACATAACAATTAAGCAAGGTGGATATAACAAATTGGACTAGCAGCCAAACCCAAAAGCATTTAAATACATACTTAAAGTAGATGCAATAATTTGAATCAATATAACTTTTGAAAACTGGGTACAATATGATCAAAGGTATAACTTGCCTTGAAATAGGTCTAGGTACTGATCTTGCTCTTGAGGTGCTCCTTCTTCTTCAAATCTTCCCAAAGTATCGACGTCTACTCGCAAACGAAGCAAACAAACAAAACAAATAAATAACAGAGACAAAATAAACTCCAAAAATTAAATAATATCCCCCAATAAATAGAGCTTGAATTTAGATGAATTTAGAAATTTGAATGGGCTCAATCGGAGTTCGGATGCAAAAGATATAGGCTTTGGAAGTTTGAATCTAAAAGAAACCCTAATACTTGGATTATTCCAAATTTCCGAATTATTTCTCTAAAGAAAAATCGAATTATTGCGCAACGATGACATTAGCAATAGAATTTTTGGAATAAGAAAATAAAAAGAAAATACTAACATGTGGGACCCACATGTCGACCTCCACAGTCCATGGTAGACCATGTCCACCAAACCGACGATGTGTTTTGTGAGGACCCCGGTTTATTTAGCTTGTAATGCTTAGTCATCCATTGACCCTAGCATCACAAACAAAATAACCCGTGTCTTCGAGATATGTATACTTCCCAAAAAAGCAATATACACACCCCTTTACAAAATCATGCATCGATTCATACAAGACATAGAACCAAAGCACGAACTAGAATAAAGCAAAGACATACATAATATAGAGAGAGTTATTACAAAAGGGGCTGACCGGCCAAATACAACAAAGAGAGACAAACACAGCAGAAGCAAAAGCCATAAGATGGCAATAAACAAAAGAGAGCCACAAGGTTTGCCTTTAAGCCCACAAGGCAACCGACCGGGCCGCCTAGCTAGTCTTCCCAACCGCAGCACATCTCACAAAAGTAAAGCCCTTTGGGCTCTACCTCTCTGTAACAAAGTTATTAAGCAAAGCAAATGAGTACAAAATGTACTCATAAGGCTCGATGTAAAGGTAACAGACCTATACATATGCTACATGCAAGCTTTATGTAAGTGGAAGGCTTTAGGCTCATTTTAGCATAAAGCAAGTTTTCATTTGCAATATTTAAATAGATTCAAAGCAGTTTTGCAATTCATTTTTAATTTGCAATTAACAACGAGACAACAACATAATAACAATAGATAGATAACAACAACAATCCTGGAAGTGACTAACCCAATAGCCACCACAACAATAGCATGAATTACCCATTCATACCACCATCAAGTTTTAATTAAATGGTTGAGTCTAGTTCTTGCACGACCTTACCAAGTATGTCCATAACCTAGGACGAGGCTATTCGAATAGTTTTAACCCTGCAGGGGTGTACCAATGTACCCACACGTCAGACCGCCTTTTCGCCAAGCTATTTAGCACACTTCCTTTGGTATGCCAACACGGCTAAGTCCTACGAGGCATTTCCAATGAATGATGCTAATTATGAGTCGCGACAACCCGAAGGATAGGAGACACCGGCCCAGCCTAAGCAACTGCGGGTGCTCTTCCCCTTATAAAAACAGTTTTAACCACCCGCGACCCACAATTAACACCTCCCAAAGTACTTAGCCAAGAGGGGTTCCCAATACCCTCATGTGGTTAGCACGGATAAGCGCTTGGCTTAGTGACACTAGTAACTCGGTCCTTGGGGACATAGGCACCATTCCAATCACACCCAACATATCACACCAACATCCATTGTGCCCAAGTCATGAAACAATTTTGTTTTCATTTTTATTTTATTTGTTTACAAAGTAACAAAGCACAAGATGGACATAATGAAATAATAATTTTGTGTGATCAAGGTCATCGACATAATGTCGACAACCGCCCATTTCTACCGTTATGTAAGCATTTCTAAGCATCATCAACGCAAACTACTAAGTGATAGGAGCCCATCCATCGAACTCTACATCACAGCAAGATAATCCTAGGCTTAGTAGTAGAGAATGAACGTTTTACCTACAGAATATGCATCTATAGGATCACTAAGCAATAACATTTAACAACAAAATAGCAATGCATACATACAAGTTAAACAACATAATATACTTTAAAGTAATGGGATAATATGGATATGATCAAACTGCTTGCCTTGCTGGGGCTGTTAGCTATCTTGCAAAGAATCACTCACGGAAGCGAAAAAGAACCGATAAGAACGACGAAAACTGAAAAGACGCCACAGCAAACTTACTCCAATTTGCTCTCGAATTTTACAGCAGCAATAGCAAGATTTTTAGAGAATTTAGCAACAAGAACCAATTGATTTGGATTCTCAATGCAAAAGATATGGCCAAAATAAATCTGCTCGGCCCAAAAATTGCAATCTGTTACTATTCACCATAATTAAATTGTTTAGCAAAAATTTCTAGAAAGGTGGTGCAATTGAAATTTTTACAGTAAAGCAAGCACCTCATAAGATGAACAACCCAATTGGATTCATCTCATTTGGAGCTATGGTGCATGTTTTATGATTTTTCAAAGATATGAAAATGAGCACAACAAAAATACATCCACAATTCTTTTGGAGATAGTGACATGCCTAAAACCTATTCTACCATTTAGTGCACTAACAGAGGAAGCCAACAAAGTTGGATTCACTCAAAAATGATCTATAGAGAATTACTTATGCATTTTACAAGTTAAATGAATTTTAATGTAACATTTAAAGTTTATTTCTAAACCAAGTTGCAAAACCATTTTCTGGAGCTGAACTGAGCTCACAACCATTTTTAGATTAGAGCTCAGTTCCAACCAGAGCTAACAAAATTGGAAACACCTCAATTGAATTTAAAATGAAATAGTTATGCATTTTTGAAGTTTATTACCTTTTTCAGTTCACAAATAAGTCCTTGGGGAATTTCTAAAAACCAATATGACGCGGGAGGACATGAGCCGTTGATTCTCAATCAGACGGCCCAAGACCTCCAGTGGCAACGCCAAGACGCGTCCCGCTGCGAATCGAGAACGTGGTGTGGATCCTGGATCAACGGCTCACGACCTCTTGACTTTATCAGCGCTTTACGCGCGCTGAAGCTCGGAGAACGTGGGCCGTGGATCCTGGATCCAACGGCTCACGACCTGCGGCATCGCGGGCTCGCGCACGGCGCCTTTGGACCTCGCGCGCGCGAACGGGGAGGAGGTCGTGGCCGTTGATCGCGAGATGGACGGCTCGCGACCAACGCACACACGGCGCATGCGAACTCCGGCAATCTCGAGCCCTAGATCTAAACACGAGCGGCCCCAAGGAGGTCGCATAGGGTTGTCGGTTCCGTCCGACAACGAAACCAACGACAAGATCTGGTCATCGCCCGGCGTTCTGACGGCAATGGCGCAAATGGGTGCAGTGCAGGTGCGCAATAACATGCACACCCACCGGTACCACCCACACCCGCTGAGGTGGACGAGCGCCAGAGCCGAGGCGGGCGATGCGCAGACGGCGGCGGTAAAATGAAAGGAAAGCTCCATAACATCCATACATACGGTGCCCAAAGATCTAGAGGACTACCAGGAGGTTACCCGGAGGTCTTGGAGGTCTTGAGGAGGTCTGGGGAGAGGAGGACCGGTGATGGTGAAGAAGGGGTGCTCCACGGCCAAAGCTCCAAGCTCCAAATTAGGCCACCTCTGCAAATGCCCCAACCAAATAAGTTAGGGTTTTGACCACAGAGTGGAGATCATAAATTGAAGCAAAGAGAGGGAGAGGAAAGCCACTTGGGACCTGTGCCTTTGAGGAGCTCAAGCTCAACAATGGCGGTTGGGGAGGTCTGTGGAGAAGGGAGCTCACCAAGCACAAGGGTGCAAGGCAAAGCTCAATGGCGTGTAAAGGAAGCCAAGGGGGAAACCAGGGGAGGTCTTATAGCTCGGGGGGGCAGAGGTCATGAGCTAGGGCTAAGCTCCATGGTGAGCTTAGCCCATGGCTCGGTCCATGGCTCCACCAGGCGTGGAGGTGATGGGGCGGTCTGCTGGGGCGAAAAGGTTGACCGCAATAAATGCGCTGCAAAGAAAGAGTTGGGGGCGTGATAAATCCGCCTCTTCTCTCTGCCATGGCGCACGCATGCGCCCGAGCTAGGAGAAGAACAGAACCTCGCCTCCACCGTTGGATACAACCATGTGGAGGTCGTGACCCTCAGATCCGCAACGGTGCGATCTGGAAAGGCACCGGGAGGTCTTGACCACCGGATCTGCATCGCACGGTGGCGCAAGGAAAAGGGGAGGTCGCAGCCGTGGGATCTCCATCGCACGGTTGCGAAACAAAACGGGGAGGTCGCGCGCGATAAGGAGGTAGGAGGTCCTGACCGTTGGATTGCGATCCAAGGGCGTGGAACCAATGGGGGAGGTCTGGACTGCTGCGCGTGACTTGATAAGCGATGTGGAGGTCATGGCCTTTGGATCTACATCCAAGGGCACACAACATTGACAGGAGGTCGTGGCTATCGCGCACGACCCAAGGGGAGGTCGTGGCGGTTGGATGTTAATCCAACAGCACACCACAATGAGGGGAGGTCATGGGCGTTGCGCATGACACAAGGGAGGTCGTGGTTTGTTGGATTTTGATCCAACGGCAACGAAGGGTAGGAGGTCGTGACCATTGGATTTACATCCAAAGGCGCGAGCAGAGGAGGAGAGTCGTGGCGGTTGCGCACGACACGAAAAAGAGGTGGGGAGGTCATGGCCGTGAGATCTCCATCTAACGGCGATGAGAGGAGAGGGGAAGGTCGTGGCCGCGAGATTTGGATCTGACGGCAACGAGATGAGAGGGGAGGTTGTGGTGTTGATGTTAATCAGCGAACACGACCTCGCTGAGTGGGAGGTGCAGTGCGTAAAATAACGAGAGGAGGTCGTGCGTGGATGTTAATCAACGGCGCACAACACATGGCGAGGAGGAGGACTGTGCGCTTGATAACGAAGGAGGTCATGGCCGTGGATTTTGATCCAACGGCACAAGATCTCGCGAGGGAGGAGGATTTGGCCGAGTGGTTGTGGCGGAGGTCGTGACCATCGGATTTTGATCCAGCGACACGAGATGAAAGGGGAGGTCGTGGCGTTGATTACGATCCAACGGCACGACCTCACGCGGGAAGAAGGGGCCATGGTTGGGCATGGCGGAGGTCGTGGCTGTTGGATTTTGATCCAACGGCTACGACCTTGCGCGGGGAGAGGACCACGCGGGGAGCTGAGGGCATGGTTGGGTGAGGCGGAGGTCTTGGCTGCTGGATCTGGATCCAACGGCGCAAGACCTCACGAGGGAGGAGGAACTCGCGGGGAGCTGGGAAAGCAGGTTGGGTTCGACCCACTTGGAAAGTGGCTCAGACCCAAGGAATAGTGTCAGGTTTGAATTCAAATTGAAGGCTGAGGTTGGAGGAATTTTTAGAGATAGCAAACTAACTCCAAAAATTTAACTAGAGCTTCCTCACTCTAGGATTAACCTTACATAAAATTTCCAGAGGTTTTTGTGCAATGCATTTTTCTCAGGAAATTCATCAAGGCTGTTCTAGGGTTTGACTTACCTCCAAAAATTATCAAATAAGTTTTAAAACTTATGAATTTTTTCAGAGGGGTCCCACATCATCTCTAGAACCTAGGAAAAATATTTCCAAGGGTTGGCACAAGACTTGTGACAAAGTGGAATAAGGGTTTGACTTTAGTCAACAGGAGGTTTAGGTTTTTAAACTTCACAACTCTTGACAAGAGTTATGGCAATGTTCAAGGGTTTCAAGATGTGAAAAAAAGTTTTAATTTCTACACATTTTCTTACATTTGAAACACACACATATTTATACATTTGGGATGTTACAGGTTTAGATCTGGACCACCACACGTACGCACACGTGGACACTGATGGGGCTCCACGCGGCTGTCACGTGAGCACGGAGGGCAAGGTGGCGCTGACGCGGACGACGGCGACGGCGGCGGCACACGGGAACCAAGGTACCAGCGAACCAGTAGCGATGGGTGGTACCAAGGGGTAGAGGGGAACGCGGGGATCACAATTTTGTGCTCACAGGTGCAAAGAAGTGACAAGGATGGCCAGCGGCGGAGCGGCTCGGCTTGGAGAGGCAACGGCGAACCAGGGCATCTCCGGGGAAACGGGTGCGCGCACCAGGTGGCTCTCGATGCGGCGAACTCGAAGAGGTGCTCAACGACGGTTAAGGATCACTGACGGCAGCGGAATTCGACGAAGAAGCTCACGGCGGCGCTAGGGTTCAAGCTTCGAATCCGGCGAAGGGGCGGCGAGCTAGGGTTGGCGACTGTAGGGAAAAGGCGACGGGCTTGGATGTGATCCTCGTGACACGGTCACAATCCTTAAATAGGCACAGGAGGTGGGGATTCGCGAGTCAAGACGGCCTTGATCCGGCTTCGGACAGGACGCAGAGTCCGCGACGAAGACGACGTTGATGTGATGGCGGGGTCCACAAGGCAGCGAGAGGCTTCGGGCGGTTCAAGATCGCAACGACACTACCGACGGCAGCGACAGTGGCCCGAGCCGGCAAGCTTGAGAGAGAGAGAGGCTGACAGTCGGAGAGGAGGCACGCGTGCGCGGGGAAACCGGCCGCACAGAGTGGGCGAAGCGAATAGGGTTTGGGTTTCGGCCCAAACTCTATTCCGGGATTTTTAATAGATTTTCTATTTTAGAAAATACCAGAAATTCCAAAAGGCAATAGAAAATAGCAAATGAACTTGGAAAAATTCTAGAAAAATCTAGAAAATATATCCAAGCACATAGAACCCAAATAAAATAGTTTTGACCATTGTTCATGTTGACTTAATCATATTAAATTGTTTTGATGCACAAGGTTCAATATTAAGCTTTTGAATTAAATTCAAATAAATCCAAATGGTGAATTTTCTCCCTACTAACTATTAAAAGATTTTTAAAGCTCAGAAAATTGGGATGTTACAGTGATCACCTGGGTGGTCGCGGCTGGGTCTGAAGAGAAGGGAGGTCGTGGACCGTTGGATTTCAATCGAACAGCTCACGCTTGGTGCGGATACTTGATTGGACTGAGTCAAGTTGCCGGGTCGGACTCGAGCCCAAGGAATAGTGAAGCTCGTTAGGGTTAGGTTTGACTGAGATTTAAATTGTTTTCTCCACTTTGACCAAGGCCTTATAAATAGAAATAAAATTCCTAAAATTCTGAAATAATTCAGAGGTGTTCCTGGGAAGGTCTAGTGTCCCTAAAAATTATTGAACCTCACTGTTTATGTTATAATTTGTTTAGTTTAAAATTCAAACCCGAGATAGGTTATTGGATTATGTTTGAATTTTCTGAGGTTCAAAACTAGTCCCAAAAATTCGGGAAAAATTATATTTATTCAAGTTAATTAATATAGTATTTGAATAAATTGATTCCAAATGATGCTCATGAGGTTTTGTTTCATGTTTTCCTTTGGAGTTGGATTTTGAAGTGTAGGTTTAATCTCTTTTTGAGATTTTTCTAGTGCAATATATAATGTAAATGCTTGAAAACAATGATGCATGCTCATGAGATGCATAGTAAACCTCTTTATTAATTTGGGGATGTGACAAACCTCCCCCCTTACAAAAGATCTCGTCCCCGAGATCCGGGTAGGCCGGACTATGGATAGGAAGGTTCCAAAAGAAAGGACAACATCTGTTGTCTTTATTTCTTTCAAAGATAGTGCTAAGATATCTTATCAAGGTTACAAGGAAGGGTTATTACATTTTCCTTTCTATTGTTTTGCTTAACCTTTCTTTTCTTGATTCGAAAGCACTTCAAGCTGAAGAGAAAAGATCTGGTTAATCGGCTCGCAATTGGTCTTCATGTTCCCAAGTAGCCTCATCTTCAGTATGGTTACTCCACTGAACTTTGAGAAACTTGATATTGCAATTTCTCATCTTGCACTCTGTTTCTTCAAGAATGTGAATCGAGTGCTCTCGATAAGAAAGGTCAGGTTGCAAGTCGAGTTTTTCCAACTCGGTTGCTTCGGTTGGGACGCGAAGGCACTTTTTCAGTTGTGATACATGGAACACATCATGTACATCTGAAAGTGATCGTGGCAACTCCAATTGATAGGCCACCGATCCCAATTTCGCTATAATTCGGAATGGTCTGATGTAGCGAGGTGCCAATTTTCCTTTGACTTGGAAATGACGCATTACTTTCATCGGAGAGACTTTAAGGTAAACATGATCATCCACCTCAAAGCTCAACTCGCGATGATGACGGTCGGCATAAGACTTCTAACGAGATTGAGTCGTCCAGAGTCGTGCACGAATGATACAAACTTGCTCTTCGGCATCCTCCACCAAGGTTGGACCATAGAATGGTCTCTCCCCGGTTTCGGACCAGTTCAAAGGTGTCATACAAGCTATTCCATACAGCGCCTTGAAGGGTGACATCTGTATGCTTGATTGGAAGCTGTTGTTGTAGGAGAACTCCACGAACGGTAAACACTTTTCCCAATTCTTGGTATAGGACAACACACAAGCTCGGAGAAGGTCTTCCAAAACTTGGTTCACTCTTTCGGTTTGTCCATCCGTTTGTGGGTGATAAGCGGAACTGAATGATAGATTGGTCCCCATTGCTTTATGCAGACATTTCCAAAAATGAGAGGTAAACTGATGACCTCTATCTAAAACTATTACCTTTGGCACACCGTGGAGACAAACGATCCTTGCGATATAAAGTTCGGCTAGCTTGTCCCCAGTGTAGGTGGTCTTAACAAGAATGAAATGGGCGACTTTGGTGAAATGATCGACAATCACCCATAAAGAATCGAACCCAGTTTGAGTCCTCGGAAGTCCCGTGATGAAGTCCATACTGACTTCCTCCCATTTCCACTTGGGAATAGGCAAAGGTTGGAGAGTACCCACTGGTTTCAAGTCTCAGCCTTGACTCTCTATCATACATCACATTCGGCAACATATTGCGCAATCTGCCGTTTCATGCGACTCCACCAAAGTCTCTTCTTCAGGTCTTGGTACATATTGGTACTCCCAGAGTGAATAGAGAACTTGGAGTTATGAGCTTCTTTAAGAATTAATTCTCTCAAGGTGTGATCAAACGGCACCACCAACCGGTTTCTAAACCATAGGGTGCCTTGCGCATCTTCGGTGAAGCATTTGGCCTTGCCTTTCTTCATTTCCTCCCGGATTTGTGCTACTTCCATGTTAGTCTACTGGTCTTCCTTAATCTGGTCCTCAAGTGTGAAATTCACACTAAGGGAAGCAAGAGAACCTTCTTCAATCATCTCCAGGTGCAGACGTTGCATTGCAGTGCACAAGCCTGCCAAAATGGGAGTTACCGATAAACAATTGCATTGAGATTTTCTGCTCAAAGCATCGGCTACCACATTAGCTTTCCCTGGATGATAATGGAGTCCCATATCATACTCTTTAATCAACTCGAGCCATCTTCTTTGCCTCAAGTTCAGATCGGCTTGGGTGAAGATATATTTGAGACTTTTGTGGTCGGTGTAGAGCTCGCAATGGTTACCGATGAGGTAATATCACCAAATCTTTAGAGCATGAACTACAGCTGCAAGCTCTAAGTCATGCATAGGATAATTAGCTTCATGAGGCCTCAATTGCCTCGATGCATATGCCACAACTCGGCCCTCTTGCATGAGCACACAACCGAGCCCATGGCGAGATGCATCGCAATAAACATCGAAGCTCCTATGAATATCAGGCAGAATGAGCACCGGAGTTTTGGTCAAAAGGTCCTTTAAGATCTGGAAGCTTTGCTCGCATTCCTCTGACCATTCGAACTTTTTTTCTTTCTTCAAAAGTTGGGTCATTGGTCTCGCAATTTTGGAGAAGTTCTGGATGAATCGGCGATAATAACCCGCAAGTCCGAGAAAACTGCGAATGTCGGTGACGCTCTTGGGTTGCTTCCAACCAAGGACATCTTGCACTTTGCTTGGATCAACAGCGATACCACCTTTAGATAGTACATGACCCAAGAAACTAACTTCATGAAGCCAAAACTTGCATTTACTGAATTTGGCATAGAGTTGATATTGACGAAGTTTTTCCAACACAAGTCGCAAATGCCATTCGTGTTCTTCATCAGACTTGGAGTAGATAAGTATGTCATCGATGAACACAATGACAAACTGATCCAAATACTCCATGAAAATCGAATTCATGAGGTTCATGAAGTAAGCTGGAGCATTGGTTAGACCGAAGGACATAACGGTGTACTCGTACAAGCCATAACGGGTAGAGAATGTAGTCTTCGGTATGTCTTCAGCTCTAACCTTGATCTGATGATAGCCCAATCGTAAATCAATCTTGGGGAATACTTGGGCTCCATTAAGTTGATCGAACAAATCATCAATTCGCAGGAGTGGATACTTGTTCTTCACAATGACTTCATTCAACGAACGGTAGCCAACACACATCCGCAAACTCTTGTCTTTCTTCTCGACAAAGATAGCCGGACATCCCCAAGGTGAGGAGCTCAGCCGAATAAAGCCCTTATCTAGGAGTTCATTGAGTTGCTTCTTCAATTCTACCAACTCATTTGGAGGCATTCGGTACGGTCGTTTTGAAATTGGCGTAGTACCGGGTGCAAGTTCGATAACGAACTCAACTTCGTGATCAGGGGACATGCCTAGGAGCTCATCGGGGAATACATCTGGATACTCACAAACCACTGGTACCTTCTCTAATTCAAGAGAGGTACTAGCTTCCAAGGCATAGAGATGAGAACTGCCCACTAACGGTGTAAAAACGACTTGATCGTCATCTTCGCTTGTAATGGAAATAGACCGTTGAGCACAATTGATTTGCTCCTGATTTTTGGACAGCCAATCCATCCCTAATATAACATCAATACTCACTAAAGTTATTACTATTAGGTTTGCTAAAAAGTTGATCCCATTAATCTCCACTTTTATGCCCCGACAGATTTGATCGGTTTGGAAAACCAATCCTGGTGACTGGATTTGATAAGGTGGCTGAAGTGGATGCATTTCAATTTGATGTAATGCAGCAAAAGACTTCTTGATGAATGAATGAGATGCTCCAAAATCGAATAAGACAGTAGCTGCAAAAGAATTGACAAGAAGAGTACCCAAAACGACGTCGGGTGCGTCGTTCGCCTCCTCGGCAGTCACGTGGTTCACTCGGCCACATGTAACAACTTGGGGAGGAGTGGATGCTTCTCTTGGAGGTGGGGAGGGTCTTGCTGGAGCTGATGGTGCAGTTGGAGGTTGATAAGTCCAGGGCATTCCACGCTGCTTCGCAAGGCACTAATCTGCATAGTGGTCGGGGCGGCCACAATGGTAGCAAGTGACGTTGGCCTTGAACGAACTGCTGTGATGGGAGCCATTGCCCCCCATTGCGCTGCCGTGCAACTGGTGGGGAAAGCCGTGGAGTTGACGTGGGAGGCCTCGGTGGCACCGAAGCTTGGGCACGAGGTGCCGGGGGTGGTCTAGTGCGCGGATGAGGGAAACTGCCGCTCGCTGAAAGTTGGGCGGCTCTCATCCTCTTCTTGGACTCCTCCAATGCTACACTTTTGTGTTCCACCACGATGGCTTTGTTGACCATGTGTTGGAAGTTCCGAAATTCATGCACCGCAAGAGCCAGCTGCATCTCCTCGGTTAGGCAGTTGATGAACCGGCTCTGACGATGGGCATCAGTGGAGACATCATCAGGAGCATAACGAGCCAAGGAGTTGAACTCGTGTAAATACTCCGTGACGGTCTTCCTTCCTTGTTTGAGGGCAAGGAACTGCTGCTGCTTGATACCCATCACACCCTCAAGAATATGAGCCCCACGGAAGGCCTCTTTGAATTCATTCCAGGTGGGAAGGTCTCCATTAGGTTGCATGGCGGAAAAGTTGTCCCACCAGTGCACTGAGCGATAGCCAACTTCTTCTCAATAGTCTTGAGCCAATCTTCGGCCTCCATCGGATTCTCCGTGCCGGAGAAGGTTGAGGAATGGGTCCGCTCAAAATCAGCGAGTCCTCCCTGAGCTCGTGACCCCGATGGTCCAGGGGTCGGAGAAGTATTCCGAGCAATGGCTTCGAGAATCTGCGTTTGGTCCATGTGGTTCCTCTCAATTTGGGCCTAGACCTCCGCCATAGAGGGCGGTGGTGGAAGCACTTCTTCTGGTGGACCATCATGCTGGTGTTGCCTTTGGGAAGGCTCACCACCTTCCCCTTGCGCATAGAGCTCATCCAATGCAGCTGAGCGAGCACGCGGGAGTGGTGACCCTTCTTGCTGCCGAGCCCTTGACCTAGTGGTTGGTCTTGTCATCCTATTGTCACAAGGATGATTAGATGACAAACGAGAGATACGCTCGGTCGAGCGTGGAACTAGAATCTGGACAGCAAGGAGAAGATCTTAAACTATCAATTGATATGACAATGAATGCACACAATTAACACCAAAAGAAGGCACAAAGGCACAAAGGCCATCATAAGATCCATAGAAGTGATACATAGTTTTCCGGTTACAATTACATCCTTATAGGCCCGTAGGCGAAGAGTAATTGCCCGAAACCAACCAAAAGTGCTTGCAAATTGACAACAAGGGTTCAACAACTTCTACCCTATTACATAATCTAAGGATACATGCTTGCTAGACACCTGCCCGAATAGCAAGCTCACGATGCTAACATCTATTGATTTTCCCTATCAAAGTTTACTGGGAACTCATCCAAAAGATGATATCCCAGGGATCTGGTGTCCTCAGGGTACTCTGGATTGGTGAGGCACCTAGGTGACCACTCGTCAATCACCTGATTCTTAACTTCAGGTAGTCGAAACTCAGGTGGTGCAGACGCATACGGGGAAACCTCATTTGCACCATATACAACATGACGGCCAACGAGCCCCTTGTTGTACAAGTGCAAAAGACCTCCTTGAGCCGCGATGAGGCGACGTCGAGTCTCATATAGCTCCCGCATGGTGCAAAGGTGAACTTGGTTCATGATATGAACCAACCTCGCTAGTTGCCTCACTTGGGGATCTTCCCCAAACTGAATACCGGTAAAAGTGTCCCTGTCTACGCCATGTGCTTGCATAGGAAAGTGGGCATATGGTGGCTGGGGCAACTCCGTTAAATCATAACGAAGTCGACTCATGGCCATACGCGCCACTTCCTGCAAAGCCATGGCCTCAGAAGTGCCACGTGCTTGGAAGCAGATGCGGAATGCTTCCAAACATGTCTTGGAATGATGTAGACCACGGCCTCAAAGTCTTCCATTTCGAGTCCTCGGTCGCACCTGTAGATGGAGTAAGTCGGCTGATAAGTGAAGTTGGCCTTCCACATCATGTCTCGTAGTAGGGCCAAATATCCATCCACATATTCAGCCTGGGTTTCCTTGACCAAGTACTGGGGATTCATCTAAGGATAAGAAGGACAAGGTAAGTTAGTTTTGCAATTCAAACCAGAATAAGGTGAGAAGTGATACTAAGATGGATGAGGAATAAAAGATATCCTATCTTAACTCTTCTGAAATTATTTTGATAACTCAAAAATAATTCTTGACCCAAGGACTTACTAACCTTAACGCCCGTGCTATCTCTAACCTACAGTCAGCATGGCTCTGATACCAACGCTGTGGGGACCCCTGGGTTATTACCATAAGACCAAGGCATTCCCGGCCTTATGGAGACAAATCTAGGCCTCACGTTGACGGATTCCAACCTAATTCTATCTAGGTGAGAGGTCCCGACTGAAACTCGAGCCCCAGTGATCATGCGTACCGCTCCTCTGCGAGTACCGCATGATTAACGGTTCTCTAATCAATCAAAGGCCACACTTAGTGAGTTAGATGGGAATCCACGAACAGCGAGCATGAGACCATGTTGGCTCCCAAGATCAGCGACCAACATGCCCCAAAACTCACATAAAGAATTGATCACATCCATACAACATTCATACATTCATAGTTCAAAAGACATACAACATAATAGTTCAAGTCTACAACTATTACAAGAGGCTCGGTCAGCCAAATTCAAATAAGTTCATAAAATAACAGCGGAAGCAAGTAAATAAACTAAAAGGTCCAGCATGGAATGCCCCATAACCCATCGGCAATCGACTGGGAGTTAAATGACAGCACTACTCATTAGCGTCGCCTAAATCGGCACTAACGAGCTCATCGGGCTCACAATCTTCCTCACCTGAAATTGTAGCAACCGGATTGAGTACAAAGGTACTCGCAAGTCTTACACAAATAAAAATTAGTTATGCATAGAGGTTGTTCCAAAGGATGGCTCATATTGGTTTAGTTTTACGAAAAAACGCGACAATTTAACAACCTACACATACTAGTTTTCAATTGCCATTTTGTAAACAGATTTGAAGTAGAAGTAAAGCATGTGAATAAGTGATAAATTGAATAACAAAAGGATTCATAAACAGCAAAGTGGCTGCCCACTTTGATACAACAAAATACATGAACATCTCATTCATGCCGAACCACAAGTACCCACAAGTTTAAATACATAGTCTAACAATAGTAACCATATAACTCAAGTGGTCGTCCATAACCGCGGACACGGCTATTCGAATAGATTTATACCCTGCAGGGGTGTACTACTTTACCCACACGACTCGATTAGCCCGTAAGCCACCGGATTGAACACACTTCCTTTGGTGTATCGGCTGGGGAGAATCGAGATACGGTCATTTTTGGCAAGAAGACCCTATTGAACTAAGTCCCCCATGTGAGATGGTTCCTTTCCTAGTACAAGCATCTGATAGCACTTTCTAGGGGGCTCACAAGTTGTATTGGAAATACCGATGCAATGAACACAAGGAAAATGGTGCGTCTCCTGCACACTATAGAAAATTACATCGGCTCCTAAGGAACATAGGATTTCACGGTCGCTATGTCCTTACACCACCATGAGACTTAACACAATAAAACCTTCTCCCTAATTAACCATACAGTACCCATATCCCACGTGTGGTAGCACGAGTTTTACTTGAACCAAAGATGTTACCAAAGTTCGGTCTTTAATGGTCCAGACAAGAGAACCACAAACCCAAATCGTGCACGAAGGCACCCTCACTTACAAGCGCTTGTCCAGACCCCAAAACTCATTTAAAATGATATAATTCAATTCTCAAAACAGATACGAAGATCTGGAATAAAATGAATATAAGAAAGTGTATATTTCCCAAAATTGTCGGGGTAATCCCGACAATCAAACTACCATTCTAGACTTGCATGGCTAAGCAAACTCAAATACCATAATTCACACAATCCTATATTAAGCATGTGGTACTGGAATAATTCAAGGATAACCTCATGATTTAGGATAAAGCTAACTACACATCACAAAAATAGCGACATAGCAAAATAAGCATGCAAACAATTATCATTGCACTAACTTAACAAAACTAGGATCAAATATGATGCAAAAGAAAGTTCAAATGATGCTTGCCTTGCTGAAAGATTAGATGCTCACTCTCAGTAGCGTAGGAGTCAACATCAACAGCCTCGTGATCTAGATATTTAACGATATCGCTAAACACCGAGAAATACTTCAAAAATCAAAGTGCTCAAAAATGCATGATTTTTCTACAGTGACTAGTTCATGATTTTAGATGAATTTATGTGAAAGAATTATTTCATTTAGAGCTATTATGTGAAAGTTATAATGGTTTGAATTTCAGATTCCAATAAGTTCAAGTTCAAGTAATTTAATTATTTGGCCAAAATTTGCAGAATAGTAGGGAATGCAAGGATTACATAGATAAATAGGGAATATTATTACAAGACCAAAATAGTTGAGTTTACCTCATTTGGAGTTTTTATGAATTAGTTATTCATTTTTAAAGTTATCGATATTTTCTATTGTAAAGATAATAAGTTTATGGATCGTTTTCCAAAATAATAATTTTTGCTACAGAGAAATGTTTGAAACCAATTTCATAACAAAGTTCATCAAAAATGAAAATTATTAGAACTAGTTTCATCCATTTTGAAGTTGAGGTGAATTAGTTATGTATTTTTGAAGTTATTCATATTTTTCAGTAGACAAATTAATGGATTTCGGATTTTATAAAGTAATTAATACTTTTTACACCGAGGGTTATCCTAGCCACGGTCACTGACCAGCGGGCCTGGTGAACAGTGCGTTTTCTATTCCAACTCAGATTTTAACACCCGAATCGACAAAGGGTCCTGGTCGGCGACACGGTGGCAACGGAACTTGGTCCACGCGCATGCGTGCATAGCGCACGGTGCTTAAATACTGGGGCCCACTTATCAATCTCTCCCTCTTCTCTCTTATCCCCACAGATTTCTGTGCGTGGGGCCCGCATGTAATGGACTCATTACGACGGCTAAGACATACATTAATTGATAACCTAATCATTAGTGGTTAATGACGGTCATTTGCCATAAACGACCAGCTACATCTTTGGTCGAGTATCGACTAACGCGTGCGAGTCCGCTCCGAAGCTCACATGAGCGATTAAAACACGGCGACGTGAACCAAGACCCGGGATAGCTTCCTAATAGCCTTGTGCACCTTATGGTGGTGGTTCTGGTAATGAAATGGCGACCGGCGACTAGCCAGAGAAGAGCGACGCTAAAGCTACGGCCAAAGATGCATGCAGCAATAGAGCTCTGCAGTGTCCAATCCAGCGGGTGCCCGAGGGTCTAAAGGCTATGAGTGACTACCGAGCGAAGAAGGGTGCTCGGGGAGGATTGGAGCAATGGAGCATCGTCGGCCAAGTGAAGAAGACCACGCAGCGATGCGGCTCGGCGTGGAGATCGACCGAACAAAACGGAGAGGAATGAGTGGTAGGGATAGCTCACAAACCACATAAGGATGCTCCAATAGCAATGAATTGAGAAACGCCTTACCGAATCAAGGTGGGAGGTGAAAGGGTGTTCTGCGGCCGAGATTGGTTCAATCTTCAAATCCGCAAAATCCTGCCATGCAAGGTTGAAATTGGTTGAGGGGTTTTGCTCAGTAAGGTAAAGCACGTAGGGTGACACGCTAAAGTGAGGATAATACTCACCGAAGTGCACAAAAGCTTGAGGGGGTGGTCGTGGGCGTGCTCTGGAGCGGCCGAATGACACGGTCGTGGTCCAGAAGCTACAAGCTAAGACAAGAGTGGATTTAGCCAAAATGGAAAGCGGTATGGAAAGCTAAGAAAAGGGAACCACCCGGTGGAGGCTTACCGGAGAGACGAGTGGAGAGCTCCTCTTTCCTCAGCCACTGAGAGGAAAGATGGCGAAAACGAAGGGGGTGCGAGGGGTATTATCCTCGGGCGAGAGACGGAGCAGAGGCAGCGTTAGATGAGGAAGCTCCAAGAGTGGTCAATGGTTGCGGTGGATTCACGGCATCGACGGAGCGTGGAAGGAATCGACGGCCGCGTAGCGAAGCTGCTCTGCGCAAGCGTCAGCGAGAGGAGGAAGAAAGATCCGACAAGTGGGCCCAGCTTGTCAGCGATTCAACGCGTGCACACAAGCAGGTTTAAGTGAGTCCTCGAGGACTGTTGGATCTCTATCGGACGGTCTGAAGAGAAAAGGGGTGGTTGTGGGCCATTGGATTTCGATCGAACGGCCAGCGATCACCTGGGTGGTCGCGGCTGGGTCTGAAGAGAAGGGAGGTCGTGGGTCATTGGATTTCAATCGAATGGCTCACGCTTGGTGCGGTTAGTTGATTGGACTGAGTCAAGTTGCCGGGTCGGACTCGAGCCCAAGGAATAGTGAAGCTGGTTAGGGTTAGGTTTGACTGAGATTTAAATTGTTTTCTCCACTTTGACCAAGGCCTTATAAATAGAAATAAAATTCCTAAGAATCTGAAATAATTCAGAGGAGTTCCTGGGAAGGCCTAGTGACCCAAAAAATTATTGAACCTCACTATTTGTGTTATAATTTGTTCAGTTTAAAATTCAAACCCGAGATAGGTTATTGGATTATGTTTGAATTTTCTGAGGTTCAAAACTAGTCCCAAAAATTCGGGAAAAATTATATTTATTCAATATAATTAATATAGTATTTGAATAAATTGATTCCAGATGATGTTCATGAGGTTTTGTTTCATGTTTTCCTTTGGAGTTGGATTTTGAAGTGTAGGTTTAATCTCTTTTTGAGATTTTCCTAGTGCAATATATAATGTAAATGCTTGAAAACAATGATACATGCTCATGAGATGCATAGTAAACCTCTTTATTAATTTGGGGATGTGACATAATGAGCGCTTATCAATTGGATGTCCCAAAGAGATGAAGGATAGAAAGAATATTGTGGAGGTTTTTCCTGCTCGGAAGTTGGCTAAAATCAAGGGGCACTCACTTAGTTTGTCTGGTCCTGATGGCTCCCACACAACCATTAAGCTTCTGAATTGCACGGTCTTCGCTGTTTCTGTGTCAAGTATGCCCTCACGTAAGTGGTCGGTACTCTGTACAAACCAAAATAATTACCATCATCAATAAATCAACATTGATCTCTTTCCAAGTGTACCTGTAGTAGTTAGTCAAATTTGAGCGTGCACTGTAAAGCATCAAACAGATTTCAGAAGGACATTTGGTTAATAACATCGAATGCTTTGATTTCAAGGTAGGTCATGTATTTATACATGTTGCATTCAGCTAACGGTTTAAGTACATAAATTTTGTTTATTGAAGAAACTCCTACAAGAACGAAATCTACTTTAGATGTTAGAAGTGCTTGTCAAGCAACTTTATGTGCCTTTCATTAAGCTGTTTTAAGGCTGCTGGTGTTATGAATAGCGCTTGTATTCATTATGAGGCCAATGGGCCAATATATATACAAGTACAAGGTGGCATATATGCAAGGAACCCCTTATACAACAGGGAAAATACATATACATATATTGATATAAATTTTGTTGTCTCTTTACTTTGCTAGCCATATTATTTTCATGGATGACTCCTCTAATGCAACAAGGATATAAAAGGCCCATCACCGACAAGAATATAAAAGGCCCATCACCGACAAGGATATTTGGAAATTAGATAGTTGGGATGAGATTAAAACATTGTATAGTTGGGAAGAGCCAACATCTGCTTTGAAAGACACAAAGACTGGAAGAAAGGTAAAATACACTTGCCATTTCCACCTTTTTATATGGTTCCATTTATTGCTGCAATCTAGAACTTCTTTTTTAATAGTACATGAATTTGTGTGTCCTATTCTTTTCTACCCTTGTAACCGATCTTTATCTCTGTACTGTGGTTCCAAAGTAGTATGGACCGACTAAAAGTCTGAAGGCATTTAGCTGAAGTGGGCATGAATTATTTCGAGGAATGTATCTCAAATTCAACATTGGATAGCACTGATTTCTCATCGCTTAATGACCCTCAACCAGATTCAGTTGTGTATGTCCTACCACAAAGGGGGATCAAGCCTTTGAGAACCCCACTTTCCAACTGATCGGTGCAGACACCATGAGGTTAGCAAATCAATTGGGTTCGCTACTTAGGAGTCCTACTGTTGAAGTTTCAACATTGAAGTTCCTTTTTTTAGATGAGTTCAAAAATGTTAGAAACGAATAGTGGTACACCACTTTATTAGTGTTGTCAAGTATTGCCAGCATAAGTTTTGCATCCTTATTCCTACATGATACGGTCTACAATATGCTAAGACCTCCATTTCAGGGATAGCACAAGATATCTATTATTTCATCCAGATATTTTATTAAACCACTGACCTACTTTATATAGTACCTTATAGCATTGCATTATCGATTTCTATATGTAATAACTCTAATGCATATATACATCTCTAATATTCGTCTCCTATATCTGCAGAATAGTATATATATGTTATACATAGCAATTTGTATAATCACGGTTCCATGTATGTCTTATAGCTTACATACATATATTCGTCTTCTAATTACTCTTATAAACATTTTTCCTCTTCATAATCCATACATAGAAATTCAAAGCAAATGTCGCTATCTCGGTTTACCTTCAGATAACTAACCGTTGGCGCCGAGAATTTTACGATGGGGCGCACACTTCAAAGATTAAAAAAATCTTGTACGACATATAAGTCATTTCACAAATTCAACACAATTACACAAAAAGTTTGAAATTAGTTAATAGTGCAATACAACTAGTTCAAATAAAATCTTACATGAATTAAATAGTCCTAAATAGCTAATAGAAATCACAATACCATACGACACCATCGCATTCCTTGGAAACACTTGATTATATCATCATCACTAACCTTCGAGAAGATATCTCGCTCTATAAAGGTGACTAAACAATCATTCAATACTTGATCACCCATACTATTTCTTACCTTGTTCTTCACAAGATTCATCATGAAAATACTTTTTCAACGCTGCTGGTTACTACGTAGAAGCAATACCAATTTGAGAAACAAGTACACCAATTTGTAAATGTCATGCTTCTTTGTTTCAACAAGCTTAGTAGAAAGCTCACCGAGATTCTTTAGGCCTTTAAATCTTTCATCGCTTCGCATATCATCAATGAAGTTATCAAGTTGAAAAGAAAGTCTCATTAAATCCGTGCTTAAAAATTCATTGGGATAAAGTTGGCAAGGCTAAGCACTTTGTTCCTATCAAAAGAAAGTCTCTATTTCTTTTCATTTCTATGATTCAAGTTATCCAACATATACAAATCACAAAAGTCAAGTGATAATCTTCCTATATAATTCATAAATGATAAATCCTAATTTCTACCATCATTCTTAATTCTCAGGCTGCTCCTCCGCCCCCAATTATATCACAATGTGACTCACCGACTCTCCCCCATCTCTCTCTCTCTCTCTCTCTCTCTCTCTCTCGCCACGCCAACCACCCCAAATCAATCCTGTTGGCCTGCTCTTCTTGGCGGTGGTTCGCCTGCCCTCACTGGCCACATGGCTCGGCCGGCAGCTCTCGGCCACCACCACCTCGCCCCTCAGACCGCCTCCCCCAAATCCAATGTTTACCTTGGTGTTGGTGTTGCCGTGTTGGAGAGGAGCTGGACTGTTGGTCTCGGCGGGCGCTGCCGGGGCGGCCCTCGGCGGCGGGCGGCAGCGGGTCGGGCGGTCAATGGCGCCCTCGGCATCCCAAGCAAGGAGGAGGTACGACTCACCCGAGGTCGGCGTCTCAGAGGGACTCGGGAGCGACGGGAGAAGGCAAGCCCTGCCCTGGACCCCTGGTCTTTGCTGATCTTTGGTGCGTGTGTGGCCGAATTGGGTTGAGATGGGCCGAATTGGGCATACCTAAAAAAAATTCAGTTTTTTGGGGTGCTCATGCACCACGGCACCCCCCCGCCGCCGCCCAGAACTAACATATACATAATTAAAACAGTTCTTCGTAAAAGCAATATGTGTATCTACTGTATGATATATAAAACAAATCTTTTTATACAGCACTTTTTCTTATTCAGCGCGACGCACGTCAAGGTGCACATGGGTTTCTAGTTTGTCACAGAATAAGGTGCATTCCTCTCTCCCGGACGAGAGAACCGGGCTAGCCATGCATGCAGGGAGAACAAGTCCTTCAATCCTTGGCCACAAGATCCTTGCCTGCAAAAACAAACGGCAGCTAGTATATAACCCTATGCAAGTCTCACAATTTCTCCTCATCACCGCACGAAACTCAAAGAAGAACAGCAGTAAATTCGCTCGACCACCATGGCCGGTCTTGCTCGCCGGTTGCTCCTATCCTCCTCGATCCTCCTCCTCCTCCTCGTCTCCACCACCCCCGCCGTCCAGTCCGTCCCCGCCCCTGCCGACAACGTCCAGACCGCGTGCAACAACACGCAGATCCCCCCAGCTCTGCCTCAAGACGCTGTCGGCCAACCCGGATAGCCGGACGGCGAGCATGCACCGGCTCGCCGAGCTGTGCCTTCTGGCCGCGTCAAAGATGTCCATGGAGGCGGCCGCGTTCGCCAAAACCAAGATGGACGCCGTGAAGGAGCCCTCCTGTCCCTCAAGAGCTGCGCCGACGACATCAATACGTTCGCGAAGAACATGGCCGGGCTCCTTCGCAGATCACCGCAGCCATGTTTGACGACATGAAGTTGTTTCTTTTCAGGACACTTGTGTCCACCGCAGGCCCCTGGGAATGCGGGGGACACTGCGAGAAGAAGCACTCGTTTGACGAGATTGCCATGCGGGAAAAGACCGCCGATCTCTGGCGTCTGATGCTGGTCACGAACGACCTCATCCAAGCGGTGTCGCCCGGACCAGGTGAAGAAGAACCGGACCCGGCCGGGCTTGGGCTTCATCGAGCCACCGTCAGCTGAGCCGCCATCGGCGTGATCAGCGGGACGCCACCGCGGCGCCGCTCTCTGACACACCGTCCGTGGATGTCCGTTGATCCCCCACCGATAGAACTGGTTATTGCCGGTTACCGAATTGTAGGACCGAAAAGGCGACAGAGGGGGGGTGAATGTCGCTCTCTTTAAAAACGCCCCCGAAGCAAACGACCAAAAACAACTCACAGCTGAAGAGAAAGATGCAATTCAGAGATAAACCAAGTCTGATAAATACTCACAACAAGAACAAGCCAATAGGAGCAACCTCAAGCAATAAACAAGAAGAAACTCAACTTGCTGGACATCACACAGCTCTGCTTTCTCACAGGCGCATCAAAACAGCTACTGCACAGGACATGAAAACCCCAAACCAATGATACATGCAAAAACATCAGCTGCTGTCCAGATCAACATGCACAGGGAGGAAATGATAAACGATCTTAAAAGACTGTGGATTTTCCGGGCTCCTACAGGCGCATCCGAAGGCAGCACACTAGAGATCAAAAGCATTAAAACAAACTCAACTTCATGCAACAGCACTCGCAACAACAGACACCGCCGCCAAGCTATGAAATCACTATCGCTCAGATTTCTGCCAGAGCAAACAGCGCCGGCCTCCTGGAAACACGTCGCCGCCTTGGTCTGGTTTCAGCGGGGCTCCACAGGCTCAACAGGGCGGAAAACACAAGTGCCGCATCAAAGAAAGTGCCGCACAGGGCTACCAGGCGATAAACAAATCTGAAACAGCAAGCATCATTGATGGCAACCGAAATAAAAAGAAATGCAAGAGACAAAAACTGATTGATTCAACAAAAAGGATCACACGCACTGCTCTACACATAGCCTCACTATTCAGCTCATGCCTTCACTGCACACACAAACAAGACAGCCACACACACTAGCTCAAAGCCATAGCCACTCGGCTCTCCAAGGGGACACGCACAGGAGCACTACACGCAGGAGATACACTGTCTTCTCAGTGAGGACTAACACAAACAGGAGCTGCACTCAGCACTACTATTCACGCATAAGCACAACTCATCTAGGCACACACAGGAGCTGCTCACACTATGAACGCACACTACTAGCTCAACTCATCTCCTCACTACACAGCTACAACCAGCTGCAAGCACACACACGCACTGGAGCTCAAGTCATAGCCTCACAACACAGCTCAGCTCATCTCAACAAACCAGCACACAGCCATCCAAGGGAACCCACTCGACAAAAGAACATGCAGGAGCTCACACCATCCTCAATACACAGCAGCTACCAGCTGGCCAAAACCACAAGATGGGACACGCAATAAAAATCGGTCACAGCAGCAGATTAAAACCAAGAGAGATTTCATTCCAACAAAAGAGGATTGCAGAGGAATGATTACAAGATTGAGTTTCTACCACATTCCATACAAACTCCACACACTCAAGAGAGGAAGCAAGAACTCACGCACTAGCTGCTCACCACTAGCTCATGCCCTCACTCAATACACATACAGGAGCTCATGCTCAGCTAGAACACCAGTAGGAGCACTACTCTACACCCGTGGAACTCACTGCCTTTTTCAATACACACAGGGGAGCTCCTCATCTCAATACAGCACACTCAGTTTTTCAGCTCACACACACACTCCACAAGAGAACACACGCACTGAGCCTTACCCCTTCTCAATGCACAGCTCCACACCCACGGGAGCTGCACTCTGGGAACACTCGCAGGAGCTGCCCACTGCTAGCTCGGCTGCTTCTTGCACACAAGCTCAGCTCATATCCTCAAACAGCAAATCAAGAATTGCAGTCCAAGCCTCACATGTTTGCTCCACACCCAAATGAGGCAAAGGTCATGGTCAACATGACCAGGATTTGGAGGAAAACCAGCCCTCCTCTCATTGCTTGAGTCAAAACTCCAATTTGCCCTCAAGCACCTTCCTGAAGTTTCTCGTCGACACACGATCAAGACCCAGCATCTCGACCGTTCGACCTCGACACCTCCTGTGTCTAGTCCCGTCCACTGGTCATCGCCCGTCAGATCCGTCACGGACAAGCCTCGCCGCTCATCTCCGCTCAGAACCACCTCAAGAGACTCGATCATCTTCTAGATCTTTGACCGTCTGACCTCGACACCTCCCGTGCCTAGTCCCGGTCCTCCTCGCCTCACCATGACCTAGCTCAAGTCCTGCAATCACACGCACAAGCAAACCATCACATAGCACCGCATCGAAACAAGATAATCCACATTAGCACGCACAAAGGTACTCAACCCTCGAATACCCAAACAAACTCAAACTCACTAAACCGACCGTCAATTACTCATCACAAACACGGGGACACCTCCACATGGTCTCTCACGAATATTTTCGTGAAATTTCGGACGAAACTTTTGAATTTTTCAGAAGTAAGACGAAATTTATCTAAATTTTGAATTGAAATTTGAATTTGGATGAAAATTAAATAAATCCGAATTTTTTTCCCATATAAAATTTATCATACTCCATCGTAACCGGCGATTACTGGCGAAATTTTGATGATAGATTTTTCCATCAGGCCGATGTTGACGTGTTGACGCCATCCTCATCCATCGCCACAGTGCGCCGTCTTCCGAATCGCCGATCAATGCCACATGCCTAGACTTAATATTTTATTCTTTGCGGCTGTCTATTGTATAATTGCCTAATTTGTTTATAAATTTTAATCACTTTTTCAGCTGGATCATCGTCTCATGGCTAATGTTATTTGATTCATTTGTTGTTTTGTTTTTCGCTGGGCTGTTTTTTTTTTTTGTGTGTGTGTTTGCTGGGCTAGCCAATGCGCTTGTGCCAATTGTAACAGGCCCAGTAGGCCTAGCCTAGCTTAAACCCAGCCCACAGCTACTACTGCCTTCCTCCTCTCTTCCCCGATCGATTCACTCCCACTCCCCACACGCGACGCTTGTCTGAACCCCCATCAGGTATGGAATCTCTGCCCCTGAATCCAACTCGGACTCGGGCTTGTTTGTTTCCATCGCCGGCGACGCGCCTCCGGCAATCCGCAACGATGCGGAAGGCAACGTCCTCCTCCGGACCTTCTCCGTTCATAAATAGCGGCTATGCCGACGCATTCGTCCTATCGCCTTCCTCCTCTCTTTGCCCCGCGGCGTCTTCGCCTCCCTCCCTCGCACCCAAGCTTCAACCTTTCGCTACCAAACCATGGCGCGTGTGAGCCTTAATCTTGGTTGACTTAGATTCTTAAGCATTGGTATCTTCTTAAGTTGTAGTCTGCAGTTTCCGATAAGAAACATGGGTCAATGCACTCTTATGTGTCTGGTGAAGCCCTGAATCTAGCAGCTAATCCTTGATGCACAGAGTCCAAATGTAATCAATTTTTGATATGAATGGAATTTTTTTGGCCTGGATTTGGGCAATATTTTGATGTTCCCTGCGTCTCCAAGTGTTGGTGTGTGACTTGTGCTTGTGGTGATTGAAGCAAATCTAAGTGCAATGGTGTTTTATACCACTACACCTTGTCAGACTCAATTTAGAACCTGTCTTATATTGATATGGCATGGAAAAATGGTCTAATTCACTTATCAGGACAGATGGTCACATCAAGATCATTGTTTGCACTACAGCTCTGAAATATGAAGCTGAGACCAAGACCATTGATCGTTAAAAATACTGGCATCTTTACTTGTTTTTGAATTACTTTTTTTGTGTGAATAATATCATAGTTGAAGGACTCCATGGAATTATAAGCCTGCGATAATTGCAGTACCTGTGAAGGGTAAGCCATGATGATGATTTTTATTTACTTCTATGAATCTGTTTTACAAGACGGATGCTCTACAACATCTTAAGTCAACCAATGCTGCAATAACATGAGTGAAGTTGTATGGGGGTGTGAACCATTTAGTCAGTTAATGCTAGCATTGGTCTTATCTTGCCATGGGCAGGTTTTGGTGGATTTTCTCAGTGGACACTGGACACCCGCTGAATCCAGATATTTGGGGCTATAGAAGGTTTAGGAAATACGGAGGAAAACTTATATAAAAGCCAACGAAAATATTTTTGGGGGGATACAGTGGCGGAGCTAGGGGTGTACAAAGTATGTAGAAAGTATGTAGGTATGCACCGGCACACCGAAGAAATTCAAAAACATGTAGAAAGTATGTAGGTATTAAGGCTAAATTGTTTGTTCCATTGAAACTTGATGAAGATTATTGTACACGATATTAGACTTGTGTAAAGTGTGTACCCAGGATTTCCAGAATAGGTGTTCAGAGTTACAAACATGTTGTACAATGTAAAACATAAATGTTTCCCATCTATCATCCTCCCGCAATAACTACAATTGAGTGTATAGAAGATAGTCCCAGATTGGGTTAATACTTAATAGAATGGAACAACCATTATGAGATAGTCTATAGAGGATAACAAGCACAAAGAGTCACACCTTGCAAAGAACATCTAATGTACTCTATCCTTCTTGATTATCTAAGGAACTCCATGGTTTGTCCATTGAAAACTATTTGAACAATTAGTAGCAACTCAATGAATAAGAATCTATTCTTATCGCAATCTGACAGAACAATATGACATAGTCAAATATTAGAACGAAACCAAAACAAAATTAAATAGCAATCACATAAGTGTACACTTCACATCTAAGAAATTAAATTGAAAAACATAAGCAAGGCATAGTCCTTATTGGTGCGCATTGGAGAACGACTCTCTTTTTTTATATGAAACAGTTTAATTCACTTTGACAGTTATAGGCTTGTAGTGAGTCTAAAGTCAAACCGAGATAGCTCTTGAGTGACATTACCAGTTCATCCCTTCTACAATCTACATAATCGATAAGAAGCTAACACCACATGATGTATTTATTCACAATGATGGCGAAGAATTAGGTAATCATTGTAAAACTACTTATCCATATCAACTATGCGGTTTGTCAACCAAGCTACAAACTTCATTCACATGTTCATCGAACTGCGGTGCTCAATCGCTCACTACTAAACTATCATTACCTACCCCAATCTTGGAATAAGATTGAATAGCCGACGGGCGACCGGCGATGGAGTCGAGCAAGCGCCCACATGCCCAAGACGGCCGCAGTCACCAGCGCCCCCTCACGCCTGGCGCTGACCGCCTCATGGGCTCGCTCCCCTGCCCTGCGGTCCTCGGCCTCCCGGCCTCCCAGCTCGAGGCTCCCTCCTTCTCCGGTTGACCCGAGCCGGGCCAGCACCGGTCAGCATGGCGGCAGGTGGTGAGGCAGACAGGGGGCCACTGCCATGGAGGGGACGCCTGCGGGCAAGGGCGCTAAGCGCCGGGCTACTGGAGGAGGAGCGCCGAGGAGCCGCCATAGCAAGAACCAGGAGCAAAGCTCCATAGAGAGAAGGAGAGAAAGCCATGGAGGAAGCGGAGAAGAAATAGAGAGGAAGGGATGCGGCTTGGAGAGCTACTGACCAGAGCAAGAAATCCCAGGAGGAACCGAGGAAGAAATCCATGGAGAAAAAGAGAGAAGAAATGAGGAGTTAGAGAAATAGAATGGGGATGAAGGGATAGGGTTAGCACGCTAGCGATGGGTGTGCGAGGGAGTGGGACGGGTTGGGGTTCTGCAGAGTGCCGACGTGTCTCGGCTTGGAGTTGGGCCATGGGCCATGGTGGCGTCTTGACTTGGGACCGAGTGGGCAGCGGATGGAGTGTGAGCCTGAGAGGATTCGGTCGGCTGCCACGGGTGAATCGGGATGCACAGTAGAAGATATGTATTTTAAGTATGCTTACTGCTATATATATACCTAATATACCTAATAAATACGGAATTTTTTTCAAAAAAAATGGGTGTACATCTGTACACCCATGTCCCTATACTAGATCCGCCCCTGGTATGTAGGTATGCACCGGCACACCGAAGAAATTCAAAAACATGTAGAAAGTATGTAGGTATTAAGGCTAAATTGTTTGTTCCATTGAAACTTGATGAAGATTATTGTACACGATATTAGACTTGTGTAAAGTGTGTACCCCTATCAAAAAATTTCTAGCTCTGCTACTGGGGGGATGTTTTCATTTTTCTTATCTGGTTATTTTGAGATGAAAGAAGCTGATTGCTTTCTGGATGTCCTGACATGTTGTGCAATTCAAGCCTGCAGTGAAGATGGTAAGATTCTTTTAAGATGGGGAAAACTGAAGGAACACGGGTAGACTACACTAGCGCAATTTCAAAAATCTACCGCGCAATTAAGGAACCTCCGCTAGTAATAGATCACGGGATTACCACTAGACGCGCAGATTCACAGCGGAAGAAGAGTCGATGTAGCGTGTTGGTGCGGTTGTAGTCGTACTAGTCTCGTGCCTCCTCCAAGTGCTCCTCGTGATCGTCACAAATTGCGGATCATCCTAGCGTTGAAGCCTCGCATCAACGCCTATAAGGTATCCACACGTACAGGGCAAGGACACCACATGCTAGAGTGCTAGCGCCGGCTGCGCGGTTTTGGGCGAGGGAGGTGTGGCGGCTAGGGTTCCGGGAATTCTGAAAATCACACAAACCCTATGCCACCACCCCTCTATATATAGACATCCATGATGGGTCTCGAACTTTGAGGCCCATTAGGAACTCATGGCCCATAAGAATTCGGGTCAACATCCAAAATGTGTCCCAGCCCTTTAAGCGTGCGACCCTATAGGTACACGTACATTTAGACATGGCTCGAGTACTCCTACTCGTCCACTAATCGGTAGTGTCCCCTAGTAGGACATGCTGACTCCCTAGTATACGTAAAGATCATATTGGACGAACCTCAACAAAACTCATATGTATTTCCCTTTGCCTCACGATATCGATCAAAATCAAGGCAAGTATGTGTCATCCTTGTTGGTTAGCTCGACCACTCTTTCTCGATCACGTGACTCGAATTCCCCGACTATGATTAACTCTTTAACCGCGAGTAGCATGACCATGCATTTCTGGAATCCGATCACTCTAGAGGCCTAGAGATATCTCTCCCATTGTATGGAGGGGCAAATCCTATCTTGATCGACCATGCCTCGATGCGTGTATCATGACAAACCCGAAAGCTATCTTTATAACTACCCAGTTATGGAGTAACATTTGGCAACCCCTAAATAAGTCACTACACATCTCGAGTACGTGCGACAACCTCAAGTCTAAGGATATAGCATACACATTGTAAATGAGACCAATTGATGACATATAAGAATACAACGTTCTCGCAGTGTCTCATGGTGGGTCAATCCAACCCCATGTTCCCTAACATGTATCCATATTATTGGTTTGACATCTCCATATCTATGATGCGTGAAACATGGTCATCAACCAATACATATGCTAGTCTATTCATATGTATCCTCATATGTTTCCGACTAAGGATCGCTTTAGAATAATCATCGCAAAGATAAAAATAGAGTTTCACAAATAAGTCACATACTTGTTAATAAATATTAACGATATTATTCAAGGAACAAGATAACATATTATCAAATAAATTATGTACATAACGAAATATAATCATCTTTACGGCTCTAGAGCATATCTCCAACAAAAACTTCAAGAGTTTAAACTAAGAAAGTATTTCTCTTGTGCACATGTGCCTCCAAATAGATTGCAATCGTACATGCATACATGGAATCGTAAGGCTGATTGATGTATACATGAGAAAAATTGTGGTAGCAGTTCCCATATTATTTGGGTGAATATCCAATTTGTACTGTTTCCCCCTATACCTATGATGGGATGAGAATAAGATGGTGAATTTGATATTTTTTTTGGCAGTCGTTTCACAAGATGGTGACATCATGCTCTCCACTGGGCATTGCAACTTATTGACAGTAAGTATATTGGGCACTTGGAATGGCAGGGCAGGGCTTATCATGGGAAGGAAAAGGTACACAGCGTAATGTTTGTCTATGCCCGGTTACATGCTGCAGTTTATTAGTTTCCTGAGGGGTGATTGAACATATCGATAAAAAAAAGTTCACATTTTTTTTCTGGCGATTTGGTCAGAGTAAAAGAAAGTATAGGTTAGCACGATGGGAGGTGGCCTTTAGTGGTGCATTTGACCAGAGGATTCAGAACATTGCTTTGTTAGGCAAATGGATTTGAAGGCTTAAAGATGCATCACTCCATGTCACTGTGTAAATACATCCTCCATATTAAGTATTGTTGAGATGGCGAAAATGGTCTTACATACATGTATTATGAGGCCTGCTGTTTCTCAGTTTTTGTTGGGTTTGATGAAGGTGCTAGAAGACTTGCTGAAAAGGGTGACGATATCTGACAGTGACAAGCAGACTAGATTTTGGACAAACTAGAACAACTTGATGAAGAAAAAAAATAAACTAAATAAAAAGGTTTACTTGGGGTAATCATTCGGCCCCTGCACTCAACACTGATAAGAACGTCGGAGAAGAGAGGAAAGAAGCTGACAGCGCATCAACGGAGTTGCAGCCAGCGGCAGTGTCAGATCCCAGAAAAAGAGCAGAGAGACTGAAGATTCAGGAATTAACGCTGGAGAGGTGAGTCAAGAGAAGTCGGCAAACAGTCTAACGCTTGGGCGACTACACTTGCTCCAGGAAGGATGGCTGTGATTTGCGGCAGATTGTCGACGAAGGATCCAACGGCTATGTAACGTTCCAGTAATTACTGTGCGTCATTTTTCGTTGTTGTCGCTATGCGACTGAACCCCATTTACTTTCAGTTCTTCGCTTCGTAATTGTCGCACTCGGTAACTCCCTGGCTATATAGTCCAGCGGCGTGGTAATGAGCAGCAAGATCTTCGAGTATCTTGTAGTTAGCTCTGGTAGAACCCTAGCGCACTTTCCCCTCTCCCTCTTCTCGCCCGTGAATCGTTCCAGTTGGTGTATCTGAATCTTCAGGACTCGACAGGCATCTATCCGTTGCTCACCTTGCTGCTAGGTTTTCAGAACCAATGATCCACTCCGATTGTCAGCTACTGGATCTAGTAGCGTGCCGTGCCCTTCGGTTTTTGGGCCTTTTACTCGGCTACAATCTCGGTCCGGGCCTACCTTAAGCCGCCAAAGCCCACCCATCATATCCAGGTCCGGCCCAGCACCCGAGCCGCTATGCATATAGCTCACGATATCGGCATCAGCAGTACAACTCCAGAATCCCCGTCACAAAATCACAAAAACTCGTTGTTTTGAGATTATCTATAATCAAACTGGGCATTGATATCTTTTTAAATATTTAAATTGTATATATAAAAATCATATAGGTATATTTCTCTCAAAAAAATTCCTTCCTAATATTACAATTCTATTAGGTTTTATAAATATATTACAACATGAATTAGTGGGTAAAGTATCATTTTAAAGACCGTGACAATGTCTAGCACTGCATGTTTTGTGTACGTATATGTACACTCATCCACACCGGAATTAGTGGTCAAAGTAGTATTTATGCGACCTGTCACACAAGTACTGTACAGCTCTACAATGCTACTACAGAGCATCATAGCATTCGAGTACTGGTCAGCTGACAGATGGCACTGGATGGAGATCTTGCCATTCACAGTCAAGCACTACTGTTCTCGGAAAGGGCCTAGCTAGCTACACACGGGTGTACATGTGCACTGATTGCGATCATCAAAGCTCGAAAAGAAAGTTTTCTCTATCCGTTCCGAGGGATCCTGGCTAGCTAGATACAACTTGCTTTCGTTTATTTTCTTTCAATCTTCTCTACGTTTCCGAGTTTTTAGATGATTTAGTACGTTTTTAATTTATAATAGCAAAAAAAGTTTCCACGCAATACAAAAATAACACCACAAAAAGGTAGACAGCAAAAATAGCACCACAGAAGACTATGCAGAATCTGCAGCGCTCCTGGACCGTAACAGGAATGCGCTGTAGGTTCCTACCGCGCCTCCGGTCAGCGGACTGAAAGAATTCGACGATGCGCTATAGTGATGCGGTCTTGGTGCACGGTAGAAGACACGTGTCACCTGTCAAGCCTACCGTAGTGGCATTTTGTCGTTTCAGCAGCGAGGAGAGTAGATTTGCTATTTTAATTTTAAAAGCAACCAAATGAGGGAAAAACTCCTAGGTTGCCTATCCTATGCATGCTCTTGCTACTTGCTTAAAAGCATGAAGTTCCAAGCCTATTAATGAACCAGTACAATGAAAAATGAAAAAAAATTAAATAATATTATTTTAAAAGAAACTTACAAAAATAAATAGTCGAAATTCATTTTTTTACAAAATTAGGCTACTGGCATCATTTAAAATGGCGACATGACCATATCGCCATTCCAAATGGCAACAGTAGGCCAAAACAGTGTAGAGAGTCCATGTCGCCAGTTGAAATAGCAACAGTGTGGATATCATAGGGATATGCCCATGATCTTAGGATGATGAAACAATTGGTAATGTTGCTTTTGGTTTGAAGTTTTAAGCGTTTTCGTCAAAGTTACTGAATCTGTCAGGTCTAAAGCGGTCAGACCGGTTTCTGTGTGGCGGTTAGACCGGCCTGTGTGGCGGTCAGACCGGCCAATCCGGTGGTCAGACCGGCCGTGACTTAAGTGGAAATCGTTCATCCGGTATGGTCGATCGGCGAACAATGATCTGGCCGGTTTATGTGCTGAATGATGATATTAGTTGTGGATTGATTTTGGGATAGGTCATTTTCTTGTTGATAATGCATATGTGTTGCATATTGCATGTTTTAGCTAACGTGGGTCAAGTTGTGAAGAACTTGTTCCGCGATTCGTGTTCTTGTCTATTGTCAGTCGCAGTGGCTTGGAGGTCAACGACAGTCAACGGCGAGGAGGATCGGGACTAAGCTTGGAGAGCTGAGGTCTAGAACGATCATGGATGTCGGGTGAGGTCGAGTGACTCAAGCATGACGCAGAATGGACAAGGATGACCGAACGGGCAGTTCGGTGCGACTGGTTTGATCAAGCGGTGCGGGGGTCGGTGCAAGTGCCAAGTGGTCCGGTGGGAACCGGATGGGAGAGACTTGCCGACACGATAAGAGCCGCTGGATCAATCTACACGTGGCGAAAGCATGGATGTGTTTCGCGCAGTTTGGACTCGGTCTTCGGAAAAGATCGAGAAGGGGTATTTTGGTAATTTCACCAAATACCGCCTTGGTGACCTAATGCCAACCAGCAAGCAAGCGCAAGGCGGTGCGTCAAGAAGTGGATTAGGTCAAGAAAAGTGAAGACGACGCTTTGGGATGCGTGCGTGGGTGACCCGTTTGTATTAGACCTTAACGGGAGCCCATTAGGGTTAAGTCTTCTAGAAGCTCTAGGCCTCATATAAATAGAGAGGGGGCTGTTAGGCAGCCACTCGAAGCACTTCAAGGTAAACCCTAGTTTGTCTTAGGGCTTAGGAGAAAGAGAAGAGGCTTAGGTGTAACATCCCAAATGTATAATTAGGGTTATTCAAGTATAATTATATGTGTAGAAATTAAAACTTTTTCTCACAACTTGAAAACCCCTAAAATCTCATGTAATTCTTGTCCAAGAGTTGTGTAATCCAAAAACACAAAGCTCTTGTTGACCCAAAAGTCAAATTCATTTCTCCAATTGTCTAAATCTGATGTCAAACATTGGAAAGTATTTTCCTTGGTCCCAAAAAACTGATGTGGGACCCCTCCGACAAATATCACAAGTGGTAAAACTAGTTTGATAAATTTTGGAGGTAAAACAATCCTTTAACCAACCTTCATGAATTTCCTGAGAAAAATGCATTGCATAATAACCTCTGGAAATTTTATGTAAGGTTAATCTCATTGTCAGCAAGCTCCAGTTAAAAATTCATTAAATTTGGAGTTCATTTGCTATCTCAAATAATTCCGCTAAGTTTCAGCTGTTAAAAACTAAATTCAAAAGCCTACACTGTTCCTTGGGCTAGCCATGTTCAAAGCTGGTCCAGCCCGACCATGTCTGCACCCCCAGCAGACCTCCCTCTCCACTTTGATCAGGTCGCAGCCGTTGGATTTACATCCAACAGCCACGACCTCCTCCGCGGTCAACACCGCGAAGACCTCCCACCTTGTTGAGGTCTTGGCCCTTGGATTAAGATCCAACCGGCCCTGACCTCCCCTTGTTATCAAACCTCAAAAACCACCTTCCACCTTGTTGAGGTCTTGGCCCTTGGATTCAAGATCCACGGCCCTGACCTCCCCTCACTGTTAAGCTAAGCAAACATCCCACCTACATGAGGTCACAGCCGTTGGATCAAAGATCCACGGTCATGACCTCCCCTGGGTGTCAAACCTCAAAGTCTACATCCCACCTTGATGAGGTCACAACCATTGGATCAAAAATCCATGGTCACGACCTCCTCCTCTCAATCTAACTAACAGACCTCCTTTTAGCGTTGTTGAGGTCGTGGCAGTTGGATTCGCATCCAAAGGCCACGACCTCCTCTGAAAAACATCACGGCAAGGTCCTCCCGCTTGGTGAGGTCGTAGCCCTTAGATCTAAATCTAAAGGCCATGACCTCCCTTGTGCGTTGCGCAAGCTCAGACCTCCACCTCTTCTCGATCGTAGCCCTTAGATCTAAATCTAAAGGTCCCGACCTCCCTTGCATTGCGCATCATATCGACCTCCCTGGTCATTGTGTGCCCTTGGATTTAAATCCAAAGGCCATGACCTCCCTCATGTCTTTTTGATCGCGTGCAGTTAAGTCCTCACTGGAGGTCCGCGACTGCTGGATGGAGATCCAACGCCTTGGACCTCTGTCCCCTTTCTCACGTGCGCTTACACATTAAGGAAATCGGAGGGCCACGACCTCCCCATCCTTGATCGTGGTGGTGGGACTGCTCCAGTCCTTTGGCGTAACGGTTCAAAAATGACATCGGAGGGCAGACCTCTCCTGTGTCTTATCCAACGGTCATAAGGACCTCCTGTTCTTCTCCTACCTTGGTCACGCATGCGTGCTCGGCGAGTGGAGTTAATGCGCGCCAGCCTCTGTGCACCTTTAATACTCCTGGCGACCGCATTTAATGCAGGTCGACTTCCTTCTTTCAGTCAAGACAGGCCGCCCCTTGTCAACCTCATGTCCTTGCCACCCCATGGACCAACCCGTGGGCTAAGCTCACCATGGAGCTTAGCCCCACTCATAACCTTCACCTCGGTCTATAAGTCACCTCGAATCCTCCCTTGGCTTCCTTTGCACACAACCGATCTCACCTTGCATCTTGTGCGTGGTCGAGCTCCTCCTCACTCACCTCCATTCTTGGCCGCCATTCTTTGGAGCTTGAGCTCCTCGGTGGACAAGGGTCCTGAGTTTTCCTCCTTTTTCTCTGAGCTCCATTTGTACCATCCTCTCGGGACCAAGACCTAACTCGCTTTGGTTTGGGCATTTCTGAGGTGGACAAAGAGGAGCTTGGAGCAGGAGTTTTGGCCGTGGAGCAACCCCATCTCCTCCAACTCAGGCCATCACCATCCTCAACCTCCCCGGCATCTTAAGGACCTCCAGGTACACCTCCTGTTAGTCCTTTAGTTTTGGCACCAGCTTGAATGTCGCGCGGAGCTTCATTTTTGCTTTTCGGTTTTGGCCGTCTTGGTCAATTTTGCCTCTCGGCTCACGGCGCTCAAAGCCGCCGCCGCTTGAGAGGAGGTCCACTGGTGCGCAACGTTATTGTGCACTCGGTGGTATCATTGGACCTCACCGGCGGGCTCTACATCGCCGGCGAGGACCACTTCTTCACGCTCGGGATCTTTGTCGGACGTCCCGAGCGTGTCATTGTCGTTTTAGGACAAAGCTTCACCATTTTATTGCGCTAATCATTTGCTCCCATCATTGTAATCAATGGGGCGTCTTAACTGCCTTAAATCCACCCTTTAATGCGTGCATTTAAGACCTCCCGCGCGCGCGGACCTCCTCGCTGTCCCGCGCGCATTTATTCCATGTCCAGCGGCGTGCTTGCTGGTCAGACATCGAGACCTCCTCAGGAGATCTGGGCGCCCAAGACCTCCTTGCGCATGTCGTGGCCGTCTGCACCTCCCTCGGAGGTCTGTGGACGTTAGGACCTCCCTTAGGACCTCCCTAGGTTATCTCGGCTGTTCATGACCTCCCGGGTAGATCTTGACCGTCAAGGTCCTCCCTCGGACGATCTGAACCATCGAGGACCTCCTTGGAACATCTGGACCGTCCCAGACCTCCCTGTGAGGTCTTGGCGATGTAGATCTTCCTCGGGAGATCTTGGTAGTTTAGATCTTCCTTTGGAAGATCTCAGCCGTTGAGGACCTCCCCCTTTAGATCTGGTCCGTCCCGGACCTCCCCTCATCGTTGTGGTCCATTGGATTCTCCATCTACGGCCACGGCCTCCCCTCGTCTCGCACTTGCGCGTTGCTAGGAGGTCCAGGACCTCTGGACCTCCTGAGCGCATGTGCGTTGTTCACCTGGGAGGTCTGAGCCGTTAGATCTATGATCTGTGGCTCACGTCCTCCCATGCCTTTGTGATTTTTAGAAATTCCAGTGAACTCTTAATTATAAACTGAAATAAGGTATAAACTTTAGAATTTCATATCTTTCTCATTTTAAATCCATTTGAGGTCATTCAAAGTATGTTGGCTCTGTCTTGGACTTGACTTTAATCCAAAAATGATTGTAACTTGAGTTCAACTCCAGAGCACAGTTTGCCATTAGATTTTAAAACCAACTTTAAAATATACACTTAAATCAATGCTTAACTGGTAAAATACGTAACTAATGCTCTGTGGTTTATTTTTGAGTGAGACCAACTTTGTTGGTTTCCTCTATTAATGAACTCACTGTGAAAATTAGTTTTGAGCATGTTGCTGTTAGGGAATTGAGGACTTGTGCATTATAATTTTGTTCAAGTTCTTGTTTTTGAAAAATTATAGAAAGTGCAATATAGCTCCAAATGAGGTGAACTCAATTGTGTTATTCATCTCATGAGGTGCTGGTTTTACAGTAAAATTTCAGCTTCACCACTTTTCTAGAAAATGTTGCCTCATAATTAAATTAGTGAATAGTGCGTTTGGTAATTTTAGGGTGAGCAGAATTGTTTTGCTCATATCTTTTGCATTGAGAATCCAAATCCATTGGTTCTTGTTGCAAAATTTCCTAAAATCATCCCTTGCTGCTGTAGAAAATTCAGAGAATTTGGAGTTCGTTTGTTGTGCTGTCTTTGTTGTGTTTAAATCGTTCTTATCGGTTCTTTCTCGCTTTTCCGTTAGGGCTTCGACATTTGTGGTGATCCCGAGAGCGACCCTCTGCCACAATTTGAGCAACAGCAACAAGGCAAGCAGTTTGATCATTTCCATCATTGTCCCATTACTTTAAAGCTTAATATATTGTTTTACTTCTATGTATGCATGCTACTTTGTGTTAAATGTCGTTAGTAATCCTATAGTCGCATAATCAGTAGGAATTCTTTATCCTCTACTACCAATGAGCCTAGGTTATTCGCTGTGGTTTGAGCTCGTTGGATGAGCTCTTATCACTTAGTAGTTCGTTTCCTCGCTTAGACATGCTTAGCTATCGGTAGTATTGGGCGATCATCGACTTAGTCGATGATCTTGATCACTCAAAAATGATTATTACTCCTATATGTCCAGCACTTGTGCTTTGATTAATTGTAAAATCAAAACTGAAAATAAAAGACTGATTTAGACTTGGGCATATTGGATGGATGGTGTGGTTTTTGGATGTGGTGGTATGCCCGAGTCAACAAGGACCGAATTCTTGCGCCATTGATCCAAGCAATTTTATGTGCTAACCACACGAGGGCATATGGAACCCTCTTGACTAAGTACTTTAGGCGGTGTTAATTGGGGTCGCTTCGGTTGGTGTGTTTTAAAGTTAAAATGTGTGTGTGATGTGGGAGGGAGCATTAGCTTCCTGAAGGTTGTGTGATGTCTCTTTCTCCCGTGGGTTGTGCGACTCGAATTAGCATTGTCCATTGGAAATGTCTCAGAGGACTTAGCCGTGCAAGACACCTAAGGTAGTGTGCTTAAAGGAAAGGCGGTCGACATGTGGGTACATTGGTACACCCTGCAGGATAAAACTATTCAATAGCCTCGCCCTAGGTTATGGACACGCTTGGTTATTTCCGTAAGAATTAGACTACAACCTTTAATTAAAACTTGACATGGTTGGTATGAACGGGAGTTCATGCTATTGTTGTGGTGACTATTGGGTTAGTCACTTCCAGTTGATCTTGTTGTTGTTACTATGTTATTATCTCGTTGTTACTTCAACATTTAAAAATGCTTTGCCAAATTGCCTTCAATCTATTATGTTATTGCAAATAAATCTTTTTATGCTAAAATGAGTCCAAAGCCTCCTCCACTTAAATAAAGCTTGCATGTAGCTATTTATAGTTCTGTTATCTCACACGTAAGTCTTGCGGAGTACTTTATGTACTCATCCGCCCGTGGTTGTGGCAATTTTGTGGCTTTTGTTGCAGAGGAAGAAGGAGAGCTCCAAGAGCCTCTCTTTTGCGCTTCGTGTTGCGATTTCTTGACGACTAGCTTGGCGGTCCTGTCGAGATGCCTAGGGGTTAAGGCACACCGATTGGCTTTGTGTTATAGCCATCTTTATGGCACTTTTGCTTCATTGTTATCTTTGTAGTTTTGTTGCTTTTGGCCTAAAGGCCCTCTTTTGTAATAACCTATCCTTATTAATATTAACTTCGGTTTGTTGCTTATGTTCTATGTGTTGTATGGAATTGATACATTCTTTTGTTGTGAGGTATGTATATTGCATTCGGGAGTATACATCTCTCGAGACTGGTTTATTTGGTTGATAATACTAGGGTCAATTGGATGACTAAGTATTATGAGCTTAATAAATCGAGTGCTCAAAAGTTGGTATCGAGCCGATTATGACCGTAGTAACGCAAGCTTGGTCGCCCTTAGGATATTTTGAAAACCTATTTTCAAAGCATCAAATGAGTTTTGAAAGCTTAGGAAAATTCTCGGATTTTATTCCTTACCTATCTTAGCTTTCTCTTCTCATCCCACTCTAATTTAAGTTTTAAAAGTTGTTTTCTCTTCCTTCTACAAAATAGTTGTTATCGATTAACACTGGTTTTTGGGAGAACCAATGAGATTGGCAAATTGAAGTGTGAGCTGCCCACTACAAGGTTTTGAAGTTCGGAGTCGGTGATTCGACAAGGAGCTTGGATCGAAATCTGACAGCAAGCATCAAATTTCGGACAGCAGCCTCAAAGGTTTCTAATTAGGATAGATAATGAGAGGTTAATCAACTAAAACTTGTGGGAATAAAAGGGTAAGATGTGATACTAGTTAGCTAAGTATCCAACACTTATTTCGCTGATTTAACCTTGCTCTTTAGTAGTATTAGCTCTCACCCTACAATCTGATTTTAATCTTCTCGATCAATTACTCGCTCATTCAATACGGGTTAGTTGAGTTGAGAAGTTGAGCCTTGCTTTTGGTGTTTCTTGACTGTTTTTAGAGTCTTTTAGAAGCTTTTTAAAGTTTAAATAACCGCTGATTTTGGCCTTCGTTTGGGGTGATATTCCATTCCCCTAGTCGATCGCTTTTGCTTTCTTTAAGGCTTTGTTTTCAGGTCTAGTTGCTAACCAAAAATTCCTTGTAACAGATGGCGGGCGCACTTCGTAGCGGCCAAGGTTGATCACCGGTCCGGACGAGGAGCTTCCTCCTCCTCCGACCATGGCCGAGGTTCTTCTTCAGATCGAAGCGCAACCGCGGGATGACCGGAGAGTTCTATCGACGCCATCGCGCAACACCACCGCACTTTCGAGCTTGAGGATCCGGGCAAGGGAACGCCCATCACCAGCGTGGAGGACTCGCGGAGTTTCTTCGTACTCGGCCCCTACCTTTTCCGGCTCGAGACCCGTTGGATCTGAGCGATTGGCCGTCCGTGGAGCGTGCGTAAGCTCGCGCAGCGCTGCGAGCACGAGAAGGCGCTGCTTGCATCGCACCACCTCGGGTGCAGCTTTGTCATGGTGGGAGAGCTTTCTCGCCATGCAGCCGCAGACCACACCGTTTCTTGGGAGGAGTTCCATGCGCCTTCCGACGGGCTCACATCCTGCCGCTTGATGGAGATCAAGAAGGGAGTTTCTTGCGCTCAAGCAAGGCGTGGCTCGATCATGGAGTATGTCTACGAGTTCAACCATCTAGCTCGTTATGCTCCCGAGGACGTGGCCACCGATATGGCTAAGGTGCCAAGTTCAGCGTGGCTTGTCCGAGGAGTCAAGGACAAGCTATCCATTGTCGACTTTCTCGATTTTCGGACCTTGGTCGACAAGGCCATCGTCGTGAGCATGCGGCTCGAGAGCTTATGGACTCCGCAGCGCAAGTGGGAGGCCCATAAGTCATCCAGGCGATTCCTCCGTCCTCGCCGGGCGGTCTCAGGGGTACCACTCTCTCTTGGCGCCCCGAGGTCACCTGCCTGTTCCTCGTCCTTCGCAGTCGTGTCTCGATCACGCACTGCGAGTCACAGAGCGGCCCCAAGAACCCGGCACTGGGTCACATGCTTCTCATGCAACCGAAGGGCATTATGCGAACCAATGCCCTAAGAAGACAGAGCGACCCCTCGTCCTAATGGAGGGCGCGGCGAGAGGTGGTGCATCTCGGGACCGAAGATCGTCCCGCTACCCAAGGCGTGGGTAGTGGTCGCGTCAACGCCACACCGCAGAGGAGGCTCAGAGGCACCGACGCCGTGCTAGGTACACTTTCGTTAACTCTCACCGCTCTCGTCTTGTTTGATTCAGAGCATCTCATTCCTTTGTTTACGAAGTCTTTTCTTTGCTTCGGAGAGCTTCTTTTCTCTCCATTATCGCCCCGCTACTCATTCGCTCTCTGGTTCGGAGTTGAGAGTCGAATCCGAGTGTAGGGATGTCCCTATCGAGATCGAAGGCGTAGGGTTCTTAGCGAACCTTATCCTTCTCCATTCAGCGAGTCTTGATGTGATTCTTGGCATGGATTGGTTGTCCCAACACATGGGGCAAATCGATTGCGCCAGGAGGCTCATCTCTCTGTCTAGTCCTCCGTGAAAGGTTAAGCTCGCCGGCCGCTAGATCCGCATCTCTTCGCGCTTGAAGCGAAGCCCGCTCTAGATATTAGCGAAGTCCCAACAGTTTGTGACTTTGTTGATGTCTTTCCCGCAGATCTTCCGGGAATGCCACCCGCTCGAGACCTCGAGTTTGTCATTGAGTTGGCTCCCTGCATCGCCCCTATCTCAAAGAGGCCTTATCGGATGCCACCGAACGAGTTGGTGGAGTTGAAGAAGCGCTTAAGTGAGCTGCAAGAGAAGGGTTCATTCGCCTAGCTCATCTCCGTGGGGTTGTCCGGCTATCTTCGTAAAGAAGAAGGATTCGTACTTTACGCATGTCGGCCGATTATCGCCCACTTAATGAAGTGACGGTAAAGAACAAGTATCCATTGCCCGCATTGACGATCTCTTGATCAATTAACTGGAGCTCGAGTTTTCTCCAAGATTGATTTGAGAGTGGGATATCATCGTTCAGATTCGCCCGAGGATATTCCAAAGACGGCGTTCTCTACTCGCTACGGCTTGTATGAGTACCTTTGTCATATCATTCGGCTTAACCAATGCTCTGCTTTGTTCATGAACCTCATGAATTCGGTATTCATGGAGTATTTGGATAAGTTTGTCGTGGTCTTCATCGATGATATCCTTATCTACTCCCGAACGATGAGGAACACGCCGAGCATCTGGCTTGTGTTAGGCAAGCTACGTGAGCACCACCAGACTGCGAAGTTCACAAGTCGCGATTCGTTGAAGGAAGTGGCCTTCTTAGGCCATATTCTTTCAAATAGAGGCGAGCGCTTGATCCTAGCAAGGTCGTGATGTTCTTTCATGGAGTCACTGCTTTGGTCACCGATGTGCGGAGTTTTCTCTTAGCGGATATTATCGCCGCTTTATCAAGAACTTCTAAGATCGCGGGCCGATGACGGAGTTGCTCAAGAAGGACAAGAAGTTCGTGTGGTCCGCCGTGTGTGAGAAAGTTTCCAAATACTCAAGAAGCGGTTGACCACCGCTCCCGTTTTGTTCTTCCCGATATCCATCGAAGCTTCGATATCTTTTGCGATGCTTCGCCGAGGCCTCGGTTGTGTCCTTATGCAAGAAGGCAAGGTAGTGGCCTATGCATCAAGGCAATTGAGACCTCATGAACTTAACTACCCTACTCATGATTTGGAGTTGGCTTACGTGATTCATGCACTTAAGATTTGGCGACATTACCTAATCGTGTCGTTGTGAAGTGTATTCGGATCACAAGAGCCTTAAGTATTTGTTCACCCAACCCGACTGAACCTCGTGCAAAGGAGATGGTTGGAGTTGATCAAGGATTATGATATGGGTATTCACTACCATCCCAAGGCTAATGTCGTTGCCGATGCGCTTTAGTCGCAAAGCGCATTGTAATGCCTTAGTGCTTAAGGAGCATTCGCCCTCTCTTCTCGAGGCATTCCAAATGTCTCAACTTGGAGATAGTTGAGCATGGTTCTCTCATTTGCCTTGGTTGTGCAACCAACCTTGGTGGATCGGATCAAGTCCGCTCGGCGATCGGATATTGGAGTGAGCCACATTAAGGCAAATGTCAAGAACGGAACGACTAAGTGCTTTTACGAGGATGAGCATGGTGTTGTGAGGTTCTGCAACGCCTTAATGGTTCCAAAGGACAGAATTGCGAATTTAATCCTCCATGAAGCCCATGATTCGCCTTTATCCATTCATCCGGGGCCACAAAGATGTATCAAGATCTCCGCCAGAGATTTTGGTGGACCCGAATGAAGAGGAGATCGCGGTTCGTTCTTTGAGTCGCGACGATGTCGCCGTGTCAAGGCCGAAAGATCGGCGTCGGCAGATCGCTTGACCTCTGCCTATTCCGGAGTGGAAGTGGGATTCGATCGAATGGATTTCATCACCGGTCTACCCACGTCCCCGAAGGGAAATGATGCCATTTGGGTCGTCATCGATCGATTGACTAAAGTGGCTCATTTTCTTCCAGTCAAGACCAAGATTCGTACCGATCGCCTAGCCGAGCTCTATGTCTCTAGGATTGTGAGCTTACATGGCGCACCTAAGACGATCGCTTACGATCGTGGCTCCATCTTTACTTCCGCTTCGCATAGCCCGCAAAAGGCTATGGGAACCCGTTTACCTTTAGCACGGCATTTCACCCCAAACCGATGGTCGACCGAGAGGGTCAACCAAGTTTTGGAAGACATGCTTCGTGCTTGTGTCCTTCGTATGGAAGCATTGGGAGAAATGCTTGCCATTCGCCGAAGTTTTCTTATAACAATGACTTTTCAAAGGGTTCGATGGCACCATTTGAGGCCTTGTACGGAGAAAGTGTAGAACCTGTTGAACTGGTCAGAGACCGGTGAGAGACCTCTCTTTGGCTTGACTCAATCAATGAGGCCGAGCGCCAAGTCCAAATTATTCGTGGCGCTTTGCGCACACTCAATCCAGCAAAAGAGCTATGCGGATCGCCGTCGACGTGAGTTGCGTTTTGAGCCTAATGACTTTGTTTATCTCAAAGTCTCTCCTTTGAAGGGCCATCAACGCTTAGTCAAGGGCAAGGGCAGTTGGCTCCTCGATATGTCGGTCCCTACGCGTTATCGAGAAGAAGGAGCTGTTGCCTATAAGTTGGAGTTGCGGCCTGCACTTGAGGGGGTACATGATGTTTTCCATGTGTCCCAGCTTAAGAAGTGCCTCCGTGTTCCAACCGAGAAGCTCTGCTGGAAACTCTCGATGTCCAACCCGATTTGACCTATCGCGAGCACCTGCTCACGCACTCGATGAGTCCGAACGAAGGACAAGGAATAAGACCATCAAGTTCCTTAAAGTTCAGTGGTCAAACCATTACGAGGATGAGGCTACTTGGGAAAGAGAAGATCGCTCACAAGTGGACTATCCATCTTACTTTCTTATCGAGTGAGCCAAATCTCGACGAGATTTCTGTAAGGGGGAGAGATTTTGTAACATCCCAAATGTATAATTAGGGTTATTCAAGTATAATTATATGTGTAGAAATTAAAATTTTTTCTCACAACTTGAAAACCCCTAAAATCTCATGTAATTCTTGTCCAAGAGTTGTGTAATCCAAAAACACAAAGCTCTTGTTGACCCAAAAGTCAAATTCATTTCTCCAATTGTCTAAATCTGGTGTCAAACATTGGAAAGTATTTTCCTTGGTCCCAAAAAACTGATGTGGGACCCCTCCGACAAATATCACAAGTGGTAAAACTAGTTTGATAAATTTTGGAGGTAAAACAATCCTTTAACCAACCTTCATGAATTTCCTGAGAAAAATGCATTGCATAATAACCTCTGGAAATTTTATGTAAGGTTAATCTCATTGTCAGCAAGCTCCAGTTAAAAATTCATTAAATTTGGAGTTCATTTGCTATCTCAAATAATTCCGCTAAGTTTCAGCTGTTAAAAACTAAATTCAAAAGCCTACACTGTTCCTTGGGCTAGCCATGTTCAAAGTCGGTCCAAACGACCATGTTTGCACCCCAGAGACCTCCTCTCCACTTTGATCAAATCGCACTGTTGGATTTACATCCAACACCACGACCTCCTCCATGATCAACACCGCCAAGACCTCCCATTTTGTTGAGGTCTTGGCCCTTGGATTAAGATCCAACCGCCTCGACCTCCCTTGTTATCAAACCTCAAAACCACCTTCCACCTTGTTGAGGTCTTGGCCCTTGGATTCAAGATCCACGGCCTGACCTCCCTCACCTATTAAGCTAAGCAAACATCCCACCTACATGAGGTCACACCGTTGGATCAAAGATCCACGGCCATGACCTCCCCGGGTGTCAAACCTCAAAGTCTACATCCCACCTTGATGAGGTCACAACCATTGATCAAAAATCCATGGTCACGACCTCCTCCTCTCAATCTAACTAACAGACCTCCCTTTTAGCTTTTGTTGAGGTCGTGGCTGTTGGATTCGAGATCCAAAGGCCACGACCTCCTCTGAAAAACATCACGGCAAGGTCCTCCGCCTTGGTGAGGTCGTAGCCCTTAGATCTAAATCTAAAGGCCATGACCTCCCTTGTGCGTTGCGCAAGCTCAGACCTCCACCTCTTCCGATCGTAGCCCTTAGATCTAAATCTAAAGGTCCCGACCTCCCTTGCACTTAAGCATCATATCAGACCTCCCGGTCATTGTGTGCCCTTGGATTTAAATCCAAAGGCCATGACCTCCCTCATGTCTTTTTGATCGCGTGCGTTAAGTCCTCACCGGAGGTCCGCACTGCTGGATGGAGATCCAACGCCTTGGACCTCTGTCCCCTTTCCTCACGTGGCGCTTACACATTAAGGAAATCGGAGGGCCACGACCTCCCCATCCTTGATCGTGTGGCTGGACCCGCTCCCGATCCTTTGAGCGAACGGTTCAAAAATGACATCGGAGGGCAGGACCTCTCCTGTGTCTTATCCAACGGTCATAAGGACCTCCTGTTCTTCTCCTACCTTGGTCACGCATGCGTGCTCGAGCGGTGGAGTTAATGCGCCAGCCTCAGGCACCTTCTTGACTCCTGTGACCCGCATTTAATGCAGTCGACTTTCATTTTCAGTCAAGACAGCCCTGCCTCTTGTCAACCTCATGTCCTTGCCACCCCATGGACCAACCTGTGGGCTAAGCTCACCATGGAGCTTAGCCCCACTCATAACCTTCACCTCGGTCTATAAGTCACCCCTGAATCCTCCCTTGGCTTCCTTTGCACACAACCGATCTCACCTTGCATCTTGTGCGTGGTGAGCTCCTCCTCACTCACCTCCATTCTTGGCGCCATTGCCGGAGCTTGAGCTCCTCGGTGGACAAGGGTCCTGAGTTTTCCTCCTTTTCTCTGAGCTCCATTTGTACCATCCCCTCTGGGACCAAGACCCTAACTCGCTTTGGTTTGGGCATTTACAGAGGTGGACAAAGAGGAGCTTGGAGCAGGAGTTTTGGCCGTGGAGCAACCCCATCTTCTCCAACTCAGGCCATCACCATCCTCAACCTCCCCGGCATCTTAAGGACCTCCAGGTACACCTCCTGTTAGTCCTTTAGTTTTGGCACCAGCTTGAATGTCGCACGAGCTTCATTTTTGCTTTTCGGTTTTGGCCGTCTTTGGTCAATTTGCCCTCTCGGCTCATGGCGTTCAAAGCCGCCGTCGCCGTTGAGAGGAGGTCCACCGGGTGCAACGTTATTGTGCACTCGGTGGTACCATGAACCTCATCGGCGGGCTCTACATCGCCGGCGAGACCACTTCTTCACGCCGGGATCTTTGTCGGACGTCCGGCGTGTCATTGTCGCTTTAGGACAAAGCTTCACCATTTTATTGCGCTTAATCATTTGCTCCCATCATTGTAATCAATGGGCGTCTTAACCGCCTTAAATCCACCCTTTAATGCGTGCATTTAAGACCTCCGTAGCGGACCTCCTCGCTGTCCCGCCAAGCATTTATTCCATGTCCAGCGGCGTGCGCTGGGTCAGACATCGAGACCTCCTCCGGGAGATCTGGAGCGCCCAAGACCTCCCTGCGCAATCGTGGCCGTCTGGACCTCCTGGAGGTCTGTGGACGTTAGGACCTCCCTTAGGACCTCCCTAGGTTATCTCGGCTGCTCATGACCTCCCGGGTAGATCTTGACCGTCAAGGTCCTCCCTGACGATCTGAACCATCGAGGACCTCCTTGGAACATCTGGACCGCCCAGACCTCCCTGTGAGGTCTTGACGATGTAGATCTTCCTCGGGAGATCTTGGTAGTTTAGATCTTCCTTTGGAAGATCTCACCGTTGAGGACCTCCCCTTTAGATCTGGTCCGTCCGGACCTCCCTCATCGTTGTGGTCCATTGGATTCTCCATCTACGCCACGGCCTCCCTCGTCTCGCACTTGTTGTTGCTAGGAGGTCCAGACCTCTGGACCTCCCGAAGTCGTTGTTCACTGGGAGGTCTCGAGCCGTTAGATCTATGATCTGTGGCTCACGTCCTCCCATGCCTTTGTGATTTTAGAAATTCCATGAACTCTTAATTATAAAGCTGAAATAAGGTATAAACTTTAGAATTTCATATCTTTCTCATTTTAAATCCATTTGAGGTCATTCAAAGTATGTTGGCTCTGTCTTGGACTTGACTTTAATCCAAAAATGATTGTAACTTGAGTTCAACTCCAGAGCACAGTTTGCCATTAGATTTTAAAACCAACTTTAAAATATACACTTAAATCAATGCTTAATCGTAAAATACGTAACTAATGCTCTGTGGTTTATTTTTGAGTGAGACCAACTTTGTTGGTTTCCTCTATTAATGAACTCACTGTGAAAATTAGTTTTGAGCATGTTGCTGTTAGGGAATTGAGGACTTGTGCATTATAATTTTGTTCAAGTTCTTGTTTTTGAAAAATTATAGAAAGTGCAATATAGCTCCAAATGAGGTGAACTCAATTGTGTTATTCATCTCATGAGGTGCTGGTTTTACAGTAAAAATTTCAGCTTCACCACTTTTCTAGAAAATGTTGCCTCATAATTAAATTAGTGAATAGTGCAGTTTGGTAATTTTTAGGTGAGCAGAATTGTTTTGCTCATATCTTTTGCATTGAGAATCCAAATCCATTGGTTCTTGTTGCAAAATTTCCTAAAATCATCCCTTGTTGCTGTAGAAAATTCAGAGAATTTGGAGTTCGTTTGTTGTGCTGTCTTTGTTGTGTTTCGTCGTTTTATCGGTTCTTTCTCGCTTTTCCGTTGAAGCCGACATTTGTGGTGATCCCGAGAGCGACCCTCTGCCACAATTTGAGCAACAGCAACAAGGCAAGCAGTTTGATCATTTCCATCATTGTCCAATTACTTTAAAGCTTAATATATTGTTTTACTTCTATGTATGCATGCTACTTTGTGTTAAATGTCGTTAGTAATCCTATAGTCGCATAATCAGAGGAATTCTTTATCCTCTACTACCAATGAGCCTAGGTTATTCGCTGTGGTTTGAGCTCGTTGGATGAGCTCTTATCACTTAGTAGTTGCGTTTCCTCTCGCTTAGACATGCTTAGCTATCGGTAGTATTGGGCGATCATCGACTTAGTCGATGATCTTGATCACTCAAAAATGATTATTACTCCTATATGTCCAGCACTTGTGCTTTGATTAATTTGTAAAATCAAAACTGAAAATAAAAGACTGATTTAGACTTGGGTATATTGGATGGATGGTGTGGTTTTTGGATGTGGTGGTATGCTGAGTCAACAAGGACCGAATTCTTGCGCCATTGATCCAAGCAATTTTATGTGCTAACCACACGAGGGCATATGGAACCCTCTTGACTAAGTACTTTGGGCGGTGTTAATTGGGGTCGCTTTCGGTTGGTGTGTTTTAAAGTTAAAATGTGTGTGTGATGTGGGAGGGAGCATTAGCTTCCGGAAGGTTGTGTGATGTCTCTTTCTCCCCGTGGGTTGTGCGACTCGAATTAGCATTGTCCATTGGAAATGTCTCGTAGGACTTAGCCGTGCCAAGACACCTAAGGTAGTGTGCTTAAAGGAAAGGCGATCCGGCGTGTGGGTACATTGGTACACCCCTGCAGGATAAAACTATTGAATAGCCTCGTCCTAGGTTATGGACACGCTTGGTTATTTCCGTAAGAATTAGACTACAACCTTTAATTAAAACTTGACATGGTTGGTATGAGCGGGAGTTCATGCTATTGTTGTGGTGACTATTGGGTTAGTCACTTCGAGTTGATCTTGTTGTTGTTACTATGTTATTATCTCGTTGTTACTTCAACATTTAAAAATGCTTTGCCAAATTGCCTTCAATCTATTATGTTATTGCAAATAAATGTCGCTTTATGCTAAAATGAGTCCAAAGCCTCCTCCACTTAAATAAAGCTTGCATGTAGCTATTTATAGTTCTGTTATCTCACACGTAAGTCTTATGGAGTACTTTATGTACTCATCTGCGCGTGGTTGTGGCAATTTTGTGGCTTTTGTTGCAGAGGAAGAAGGAGAGCTCCAAGAGCCTCTCTTTTGCGCTTCGTGTTGCGCTTTCTTGACGACTAGCTTGGCGGTCGGTCGATGCCTAGGGGTTAAGGCACACCGATTGGCTTTGTGTTATAGCCATCTTTATGGCACTTTTGCTTCATTTATTATCTTTGTAGTTTTGTTGCTTTTGGCCTAAAGGCCCCTCTTTTGTAATAACCTATCCTTATTAATATTAACTTCTGGTTTGTTGCTTATGTTCTATGTGTTGTATGGAATTGATACATTCTTTTGTTGTGAGGTATGTATACTGCATTCTGGGGAGTATACATCTCTCGAGACTGGGTTTATTTGGTTGATAATACTAGGATCAATTGGATGACTAAGTATTATGAGCTTAATAAATCCGGGTGCTCACATTAGGGTTCTAGGGAGATGTGTTGAGTTGTATGCTCATGGATTGAGTTTTCCCCTCCTTGAGGGAGTGGCTGTAACCAGCAACCAATCATGAATCAATCCATCGATGATTGTTCAAAGATGAGTCTTCTTGTGCTTTCCCGTCTCTTTTGATGATTTTGGGTGCTTCCTTGATCCTGAGGTTTTTGGTTGGTTTATTTCCCTCTTTTACCTTGCTATGATGTGTGGGAATACATCTAGGATCATCTAGATCATCAATCTCCCACAAGCAAGATTTGGATCAAGTTTTTGGTTTTTGCCCAGTTTTAAACCCTCCTTCGGTAAAACAGAAAAAGATCAAAACTTTAACGTGGATCTACTCAATCTCTTCTTGGAATAGGTTCCTAATATCTTTAGGAAGGTGTGTTCCAAATTTGGTCAAGTTTGGCCGTGTAAATCAAAAGTTAGACCGATTTTCGTTTCGGTTTTTCAGGCTGATTGGGCTGATTTTGCTGTTCATCATCAGGGGCGGTCTAACTGCCAAAATCAGCGGTCTAACCACTAGGCAAAGAAGTCAGACCGCCAATTTGAGAGGTCTGACCGCCCAACACTTTGAGATTTGAGTTTTTGATAATTTTGGGTGTTTTGCGTCGGGGTTTTGATTGGATTCAATACAAGTCTTACACTGTGCTTGTATATTGATCTTCATAGCTTTTATAGCTATTGAAGTGAATTTAGTATTGAATTCAATTAAGGTGAAAAAGGGTTTGTGCTCCTATTCACCCCCCCCTCTAGTCACCTTTCCGGTCCTACAAACAGGGACCTATCGCCACTCCAACTGGCGACAAAACTTTGTCGTCATTTCAAATGGCGACAGAGATCCTGCAAGTCTCTAAATTTTTTAATATTAAAATTTTGGAAAACCGTCATTTCAAATGGCAACAAGGATCCCGCAAATCTCTATCGCCATTCCAAATGGTGGCACAATCTACCTTACAAAAGACCCCAAAATTCTGGCATAACTCACTTTTATTCAGACAAAAGAGAAAGAGAGGAAGAAAGGGAGAGGAGCAGAGAGGAGTAAAAGGGAGGAGAGAAGCTAGTGAAGCGCTGCCCGACTGGTCGTGCACCTTTCAAGTAATTTTTTTAACCGAATGGATTACATAGTCTTAGACGTACGATTACGTAATGTAGTATGTTGTACATAATCCTTTTCAGTGGGTAGTCTAGTTTTAGATATGTGGTTAATCGTGAAAATCTTGTTTACGGTGCAGTACGTCAAATATGTCGGACACCACCAACTTCAAAATCTACTACGGTCAGGGGACTATTCTTGAGGGTCCCGAGGGGATTGATTTGCGTTATTTTTCAATCAGTGACCGTGACTCTAACAAGACCAGAGCAGCGTACATAAGGTGTTGTGATGCGGTGGTTGTTCCACACATTCGATTTGAACCATGTTGTTTATGATCTGAGATTGAGTTGCCTGGCCAACCGAGCACCATATAACACATATTGGGAGATAGTACAGCTCAAGGGAATAAGGTCATGGAAGTCATATGTACGTAGGGCGAGAGAGGAACGGTGGGATTTGGTCCTTCTGGACCAAGCATATGCCAAGCCCACCCTTGCATTAGTGGCTGAACAAGAAGAGGGTGGTGATGCCGAAGAAGAAGTCGGGGACTCCAGCCACGGCACGGCGCACATAATGGCCGAAGGTCTAGGAGTTGTTAATGCTATCGATAAAGACCCTGCGGAAGGGGCTCCTTTAGTCAGGCAAGCTTGCAGGCTTGCTAATGAGAGTGAGGAGCTTGAAACCCAACTCCAAAGGATGGATCTCGAAGACCAAGACTACATGGCATTTGTTAGAAGATAAAGGGTCCGACAACGAGGATGCTGTGGAACAGTAGAAGGTTCCATCTGAGTGGAACACATACCAGTTCGACAACCCCATCGTTAACGAAGGCTCCCGTGTGCCGTGGGAGTATGACCAAAGCAAAGTCAGGCAAAGAGTTGTGTACAAATACAAGAAGACCGTGCAGGAAGCGGTCAAATTCTAGACCTTGTCGATGTGACATATATTCACAATCGTCAAGTCTAACATAAGATGCTACGACATGAAGTGCGACATAGAGGGATGCCGTTGTCGAGTGCATGCATTCCAACCTAAGTGAGACGCCTATTGTAAATGCTCTATAGTGGTCTCTCACATATGTGTCGTTGCTGAATCAGTGCAATCCCATAAGGACCTATCATCAGGCTTCATCGCGAACATCGTGTACGGTGAGATCGTGGATAATCTAGATTTTGAGCCACAGTCCATTATTCGAGCGATCGAGGCAAGGTTCTAGTACACAATTAGCTATGCCAAAGTGTGGAAGGCAAAATAGAAGGCATTGGAATCAAGATTCGGTACGTTCGAGGACTCGTTCCACAACCACCCCGGCCAATTCTGAGTCATACAAGACAGGAATCCCGGTACTCATGTCGACATTTAAGATTCTACGCATCCGAAGTGGGGCATCCGAATCTCGGTACCACAAATTACTTTGTTGATAGAAGCAACAACGCGTCGCTTGTCATGGCAAATGACAGAGTATTGTACTCTACCATGATCACCAAGTACATGGAGGAGAAGAGCAAGAAGGGTGAGATGTACCGGGCATTTTAGATAGGCACAAAAGAGCTTCGCTTCGAGATACTGTGTAGGGATAAAGGACGTCACAGAACGAATCGCGAGAGGATCACCCACAAGTGCATGTTATGTCACGCTAGTCGCGTATGCATTTACAACAAGCCACTTCTTCTACATAGGCCCTGCTCACATGTCATAGCCGCATGTTCGACGGTGGCGCAATATCCCGACCAGTACCTCTCTGATTATTTCAACAAGGAGGAGGTGATGCAAACATAGAGTGCAGAGTTGTATGGTTACGGCATGGTTGGCCATCCGACCTGGGAGCAACTTATCTAGGCTGCGAACATTGATAGGCTGAAGGGAAAGGTTAGCAAGCGACAGGTATGGCGTATCAGTGGATGAAGCAGAAGCCGGACGTCGTACTAACAAGTACTCTATTTGCGGGGATTCTAGGCACACCTTCAAGAAATGCCATACGAGAAATCTACAGGACGAATGAGACATTGGCAGTCCGAACGTCGTCGCGGGGACCTCATCTGACCGCCCCACTCAAGGCGGTCAACATGGCAAACGTTGAGGTCGCGGCCGCAAGAAAGGTTCGTCTTGTTGAAACATATGGTGCCCAATGCTTTGTAATATTATTTTGATTTGTCGAACAACTAGGTGATGATGTTGTGTTGAATGGTTTGTAATATCAGTGTGATTTTGTCGATAAAATTTGTGAGGACGTTGCGCTGAATGTTATATAATATCACTATGATTTGTCAATAAAAAAAAAGTAATGATGTTGTGCTGAATATTTTCTAATATCATTATGATTTGTCCACAAAATATGTAGTTGAAAATAGACAGTAAAAAAAACCGAAAAATGACCGAGTTGGCTAAACCATCACGACTACTATAATTGGAGGGTTAACATCGTCAAACAACCGTTTTCCCGATTTGTCGGCACTAATCGTCAAGACATCCTAGTTTTACTCATAATTACGATCAATCACTTTATAATGTTTTGATGTGGTGTACAAAAGTGTACGACGAACATGAAGTATGAAGTATAAAACGTAGAGAAGTACGAAATATTATGCGTGGTACAGTGGCAATTCATCGTAATCTTGACAGATAAATTATTTCAATCGATTAGCATAAACAGATATATAACTAAGAACATATGATCATCGTTAATTTCCGATTAATCGGTCTTATAGCAGCGATTAATCACCTATTAATACCCCTCCATCTGACGACCGCATACCGTCTTCCAAAACACGGTTACGAACCTCACGCTAACGTGAGACTAAGGCAAAGGGTCAGTTTTTTTCAGAACTTTCTGAAAATTCATCTAGTTTGGGCTGAGGTCGCTCAGCTCAACTTAATGGAAGGGAATTTGCTGGGCCTTTCCTATCGCCGTTGATTCCCTCGTATCATCCGGATAGCAGTGGCGGAGCTAGAATTTTGTCGATGGGGGTGCAGACTTTTTTTTTACCATTACAAGGAAGACACATACACACACCTCACCACACACGCGTGAGTACATCTCATATCACATGTCTAGAAAGACGGAGGCCGAGAATAAATCCGCGACCTTACAAAATATCTACTAAAAGCATACTCATGTGTGCATAAAGGTGCGAACTTAAATGACATATTTCAACATAAAAATCTAAATGACATTATAAAGGTTGAAGTGGAACAAATTACATGTTTTTAGTACAACCGACATCACAAAATATTGCTTGTATTGGTGGGTTGCTGACTATTAATTGATAAGAATAACACAATGCAATTCATTGTATAGTCTGTGTATTATACTAGATATATATATACTACATAAAGAGTTTGCATGCAAAAATTTTGGAGGTGCAACTACACCTTCATGCTCTAATGTGGCTCTGTCACTGCCGGATAGACGGTAGATGTTGTAGAGCCTCCCGGGCCCTCTCCTATTGAATTTTTGTTCCCAACTTAACTCATCTGTAGATTGAAAAGCAATTTCGAGGTGCTGTTGCCCCGTTGGGAGCTCGATCAATATACAACGATTGGAAACGATCCTCTCAAGGTAAAGCAACTGCAATTCTAAGTTGACTTGGGGCCAAGCTTCAAGTCAGACATGCAAAATCGAGCCGAGCTCAGAGTAGTAACTAGCAAACGGGTAGCTAGCCTCGATCGAGCTTTTAAGTATTTGCCTGGGCATTGCTGTAGCTTTTGAGTTGCTTTTTTTTTATTATTATTATTGCACTAGTCTTGCATATATGAACTAGGTGTTACCTTTTTTTTCTACACTTTACTAGTGCAAGTTCTCTCATCTAAATTTTGCAGCGAAGCGCGGATCGAAGGAGGGCGGTGGGCGACCAATGAGTTTGAGTTACATTTGGGGCCGTGGAAGATGGTCCGCGGCAAGGGCTCCGACGGCTAGTCGACAAAGACATGGAAGAAGGGGGTCGACAGGAAGGGGTGGTGGGGATAAGGAGGCGAGCGGTGCCTAGCGACGCCGATAGCCGTATTGGGAGGCAACAATGGCGGTAGATCACCAACGGGCCTGCCTTGTCGATGCGCGGGTGGGTTTGGGGCGGAGGTTAGGGTGGATTTTGAGTTAGGGCTTAAGGGTGAGGGGGAGGGGGGGTGATGAGTATGGTTGAATCCGTCCGTACCTAACGGCTCAGAATTTTGACTTATGGATAAGGAGAAATCAGTTACTTGATCAACAGACGGCCCCATAGAAAAAATTTGATCTCTGGATCATGTATCCCTTGACTGCACAAATTAACATACTCAAATAGCATGCCATAATTCAGTTAAGATTCAACGATTTTGTTTTGCGACTCAAATAATGAACATACTCGAATAATTAAGTATGAATCACAATCCAACCTGCAGTGACTCTTATGGCCAGATGCAGAGAAAAGAACTGCTGCAAATATAAAACCTGTTGATGTCAATGTAAAGTGCATGCCCAATAACGTGGTCAGACCAAGACTAAACCCCAACAACATATGCAATTTCATACTAACAGGCAAGCAAGGTATATATGCCAAAGCAATATGGACCATCACACCAGGGGGAAGGCAAGGCCAACTGGCCAAGCATCATAAGATAGGCTCATAAGCATCTGGACCACCACCACTTCACTCAATACGCTACTGCTGCTACCACCAGCATCCTAGCATAAGAAATTGGTACCGTTTCACTGGATGGCTGTTAGCACATCCATTGAAGTATTCAATACAGAAGATCTGACATGATATTAAGAACGATCTCCACCCTCCGATAAAAAAACCCACGTTGTTTTTGCTGCAGTGACACAGCTGCCTGAGGAATGCCTGCCCCTCCCCGTGTTCCAATTCATACGAACAAACAAACATGCAATGCAACCAACCAGGCAAAAGAAGCAGCAGGCCAAGAAACCAATAAAGAAAGAAACAGCAGCATTGAAGAGGGGCCCTGGGCCCGCAGTTGGGAATAGCTTTAAAACCCCTTTTAACAACCCTATCCAGACAAAGAAAGGCAGCCAGCGATAGAGATACGGATACATAAAAGCAGCACAGGACATCTCATCTGACCTATCCCCAGAACATGCACCAGTCCCAAAACGACTCAAAAGCCAAAAGAAAGCAACACAGAAATCACCAAAAGGCCAACCCCTCCTCCGCGCTTTGGAAGTGGCAGCCATGCATAGCAACAGTACAGGGCACCACTCTACTGGAGAAGACAGGAGAAGGGTGAAAGCGACAAGGCACAATAGAGGGATCAGAAGCTATGGCAGAGTACATTGGTACAGTGGCCACTGGGAAGCTCCATCTCTGCTGTGAGCAATGGAGGCAGGCAAAGGAATAGTTGCTGGATAGCTAGAAAAAGGGCACAGCTTTGGCTCCACTAGACAGTACACTGGTGTGAGTGGGCCCCAGGCCCCAGCTTAGTGCTCACTGTTCAAATTAACTCTGTAATAGTAGGGCCAATCACTCATCCAGAGGAGTATCTTAATTGATTTATTTAAGAGTTGGAGGTACAGGGGGTTTACCTGGTAACACGCTCACGGTTCGTGAATTCGCCCTCAAAATGAAAAGATCAAAAGAATCATGAGCGTGAGGATTCTGATCATAACCAAGTGGAGTTTGGAGAGAGATCAGATCATATCGAGCCTCTCTCGCTCTCCAAGCAAATGGCAACTGTGGATGCGCGGTCAGACGCCGTCTCTAGTTGAACATGGGGCTGTCTGTCAGACGGTCAGAGGGAAGTAGAGCTGGTGGCCGGTGAACGGATGGGGGCGGGAGGACGGCGACATCACGCCGGGGGATCAGTGGCGGTGGCTGTAGAGAATCCTGATGATGCTGCAGTAGGGAGTAATGGCAAAGGGGAGCCCTGCATTTGCCATGACCAAGTGGGGAACAACTGGGGACCCAACTCAGGTCTTCTCTCCATAGGTACTTCCTACAGTAGCCACAGCACAGGTATCAGTGTTGACCACAGTAATGATTCAAAACCACCACATCCAGCTAAACATCTCCCCTAAAATGTTTACTAATGATTTGAATCAACGGACCTAAGTTACAATTACCTATGAAACATGTAACTCTCTATCAGGGATCAAGATAGAATTTGTGCAACATGATAAAGAAGAAAGAGAATTGTGCACAACTGAGCAGGTAATAAGCAGTGAAACTTTCAATTTGCAGAGCTAGGTGAGCATTTATGTAATCCAGAGCACCTTCAGAACTAAAGCTGCAGGATGCAACAAGAAAGTACTAAGATATATCAAACGCTATGTCATCATCGACTGTAGAGTTGGGCAGCTGTAGTTCATAGAAAGTTGCAAGCTGACAGATTCATTTCATTGAAATATCAGGCAGTTCACAAGGCAAACAGTATCTATAACTACACATATGTCAATTAAATGAACAAATATATAGCTCTTCATCTCAAGAAGAAATATGTACATGAAAAAAAAACAGTGGAGAATAAAACCTAAATATCACAGTAAAGAAAAGAAGCACATCACTCCATGGTGCAAAAATCAAAACTAGAGCATTAAACATTAAAAATAGTTAAACAAAGTTCTACAGAACTTCCCCAAATTCAAAAGTTCCCTTGAAACAAATTCAACTTGGCTATTTTGAATTGGATGATATTTTTTAATGCAGGTGTAACAGCACACAAAATAGAGGATATTAGATCAAGTACCCTGAGGTTCACAAAGAAGCTCGGACAAGGAGATGCATACAAACGAGGATACTGGGGTGGAATCGATGTGCCCTGGGGAGTTACAGGCCACTGAGGACTTATTGGCTGCAGCAGCAAATCAAGAGACGCAAGATCCAGTGAGTTTTAATACACTACTTGTCCTATCCTTAGCTTATGAAAATCAAAGTTACTGAGCTTTAAGGCTTTGGAATTATTTTGTGTTATACATTATACACGTAGTAGATATACCATAATACCTAGCAGATATTTTCAGATGGTAACAACCTATGTTTCACAGTTCCAATTGACAGCACAAAATAGAGGAAATACAAAGTGACCTTTCATGGTGTGGGTAAGGTATTCACAATTTCACATTACGTGTATTGTCAATGTGTGTGGCATAGCAGGGTTGTCAAATGGTCCAAATGTGCAAATAATAATTCCCATATAACTATTGTACTAGTTCTGTTAGAAGTGATACTTTAGCTGTTCTGAAAAAAATATTGAAACAGCCGGTCGAAAGAATCCGAATATATAATTAGGCTAAATTGTACATCTGTTACCTGAGAAACAATGGAACTTGAAGCTTGAGGAGGATCAAAATTCAACTGGACCCCAGTCAGGATACCATCATTTTTCAAATAATGCACATTAGGCTGTGAAATCCTCAAATTTAAATCAATCATGTCTCCATCAACCACTGCTAAAAAAAGATTTATCCCAATAAGATATGGCCAGGTATGCTTTCGTTAATATAAAATTTTGATGTGGGCTGTTCTAGGGATAGAGCAAGACATATAATACTAAAACAGTACCCTCGTTCTCAGTTTCAGGCAGAGCAACTCCATCATAGGAAGTAGGCTCAAAATTAGTAACAGCTTCCCTTCCATTGAAGCGAATGGCTGCCCTGTCATATGCTCTACAAAATTGAAGAATTGATGAAAGTCAGGGAGGGTTTAAGTTTATGATTCACAGAAACATATCAAATTGAGAACTGCAGAGTACTACTAACTGAACCTTGCAGCCTCAATTTCACTGTCAAACAACCCAAGATAGATGTACCTGCACATAAGCATCACCTCTCAGCTGTGGGGCATTTACAGAGTGATACTTCTGTTACTAGAAAAAGATCTTAGGAGAGTTCACGCTGGCCATTAGCTGAAGTGCAGAAAGATTGCAACATATAGCAAATGCATAACTGCGGCGCATAAAGGGTCAGTCGAAATAAATGTGCAGAATTTTGTTACTGGCAAAACAATCAAGAGCAGTAAAATGAAGCTTTTAGCCTATCACTTAGGAGTTAGGAACAGAATGCAATACCAAAGGAAACAGTGTTTTCTAGTGAGCTTCAATTAACTCTACTGTATACCATTCAGATTCACAGTGTTTTCTTTCCTACAGCAGCTACAAGCATCGAATACCGATGGTGCCTCTGAAGAGTAAGTAACATGCTTGATCTTGACACACTTTTTGTTCATGGTATGAAAAGCAAAGGTCTTGAGTCAATATAAAAATCATTGGCAGTTGATACAACCAGAGCATATCAATATAACAGGGCTCCTTACTTCTTCCCAAGCAGCTGGCCCATCCGAGCTTCCCAACGACCGCACTTGTGCAGCGTCACACCCCGGTACTTTGAGCTCCCCCTTGCGAACCCCGTGCTCTGGCGTCGGAGAATGTGCACGAACTCTTCCTTGGTCCAATTCCTCATCTAACAACGCACGATTTAATCCATGAGGAACCGGTCACACCGAAAGCCCACAGTCAAAACGTAAAGAACCACACATGACACACTCTGGTTCAACATGCCTGCTTCAAGTCCTCCTCATAGTCGTTCAAACTGAAGTTGATATCCGCATCGAGGCCTCTGAACTTGATCGCCGCGCGATCATAAGCCCTGCATAATGGATTCAACGATCTCAGGCACATCCAGAAACCCAAATTTGCAACGGACACGGAGTACAATAGGCGCCCAGCTCTAACCTCGCGGCGGCATGCGCTGTGTCGAAGCCACCTGAAAGTAAAAAAGAACAGCACCAACACAACAATACCAAGCTAAGCACACCCAAAATTTAACACTTGAACAACAGCTTGAGCTGGGAAACGACTAGAATTGGAGCTCACCCAGGTACACCTGCTTCCCGCAATCCCTGCCAAATTGAATGACGCAAACGAGAGGTTCTTAGCAAGTGCAAGCAAGCATTGCTTAAGCGTGAGAGGTAGTGGACTAACCAGATATGCGACTCCCAGCGGCCGGTCCTCCGGTAGAAGGTGACACCCCTGTACTGCGAGCTCCGCGACCTCGGCCCCCGCCGGCTCTTCTTCCCGCTGGTGCTGCCCACCACCACCCTCTGCGCCACCCCGAGATCCGCCGCGCGGCGCGGCCAGGCCGCCACCGCGGGCGGTGGCGACTCATCCGACACCGCCGCGGCAGCATCAGCACCCGCAGCGAGCGACGGCGACGGGAAGAGCAGGCGCGTCATGACCGGCGGCGAGCACCCCTCCTCGTCGGGGCTCCCGCCGAGCAGGTCGAACCGGAACGATCCCCCGCCGCCGCTGGCGTCGGGCGCGGAGGAGCTCGAGGTCCCCGACCCGCCCGGCGACTCCACATTGAGATCCAGCACCATGTTACCCCGCGCCGCCGCTGCGCCGGGTGAGAGCGAACCGCTCCGATCCGAGCTCGGCGACGGCCTCTAGCATCCAAGCGCGGCGGCCGGGCGGGAGCGTGCGGCGGCCATTGGGAGTGGGAATGAACTGGAGTGTGGAGTGGAGGCTGCGGTGTCGAGTCGAGGCAAGAGGAAAAGGGGAGGAGGAAAGGAGGATGGGACGTGAGGGGGACGAAGGATACCGCAGGTAAAACCATTTCTGTGCGCAAATGCTATGCGCACGCGCGCGCGTGGGACTGACTTGTCGCGGCGTGGTTGGGTGGGAGCTAAGGGTTTAATGCCTAAGATCATCTCTAATATTGTGTTTTGACCGGTTCAAATAAGAAGAGAGAAATTATTGAATCGATTTAATACATTGGAAAGGTCGATTCCAACAAAAAAAAATACATGGAACCGGACTCTATTTAGGGCATCTCAAATAGTGTATTTATTGTCGTCTCTTAGCTATGCCATGTCAATAAAATCCTACGTAGAGGAGAGAGGGGGATAAGAGAGAGCACAGGTCGTCTCTTCCTGAAGAGACTGTCGTGCACGTGAAACAAGACATGGAACATTAATCTACTATAGTTGACATGTAGGTCTATTTCATAGAAAAATTATAAAATATAAATGTTGGAGAGTGTGTTAGAGACTATCTATTGAAGATGTTGTCTCTAAAGATGATGTAGTATATATTAGAAACAAGATTGTCTCTAACTATTAGAGATGCTCTTAGGAGTCTATTCAAAGCATTCAACAACTACATAGGAGAGAGTGCGGTTGAGAGATGATATTATAATTTTGTGGTTTTTTAATGTAATATGGGTCCTAGTTATTAGTAGGAATTTGTTCAATACAGTGGAGAAAAACAAGCCCAATTCCTAAAATACTTACGTAACATGATTTTGAATCGTCATCAGTTCAATACACTAAAGATGCTTTAAAACCACCGGTTTTGTGGGTGATTAGCGAGTGTTGCTTGGACTCAAATAGAGAGGGTGGTTCTTGGGGAAACATGTGTGGTGTAATTGTAAAGGGGATAAGGGAATGGATGGACCATGCCTTAGGTTTTCGATAACTTGGGATTGTCCTTCAGATGTTTTATGCCATCTTCTATGTGAAGGACCGATGGCGCAAATTCATTTTCTCTGATTAGTTAATATAATGAAAAGAAACGAGGCTTTCTACTACGCTAGGTGCTCCGTTGAAATTTGTGTTTTAAGGATATGCAAGCTAGATACGAGATATGCTAATGCTAACAGTGCGCGTCATATTTTCAAATATACAACTATTAAGAAATAACAATAAAAAGGTACATCTTCTTAACATACCTATATCTTATAGGTGTTCGAAGCATATTTATTGGTGCTCACATCAATACATGTATGGTTGTTAAAATATGCTATGGATTTCTCTCCGCAAATTGGAATATCCCAAATCTCTAATTGAGCATATATCAAAGGAAAATTAACAATGCAGGAGACTTTATTGAATACACCGGCAAGATTTCAAGGCGAAATGGGCTAGCTCGCTATTTTTTTTTAAGGAAACAGGCAAGAGGACTGCATGTTGTATTAATAGTGAAGATAGTACAAAGACAAAAGCCACATGGCCTTAGGACATGTACAATGGTATAGATAGCTGCTGTCTATAACAACTATCTATGTCACTTGTAGACAGCACTAAAGACAGCTCATACAATGGTATAGACGGTTGCTGTCTTTTTAGTTGTCTTTATAGAACACACAATCTTTTAATGATTTTCTTGTTTCTTGTGTTATAGTCGACTACAGGATTGTAGACAGCATCTATCTCTCTCTTCATTCTCTTTCATCCACGTCAGCAAAAATCCTACGTGACAATGGTTATAGACGGCTGACATAAGCCTATTGTACATGCTCTTAGTACATGGTTTGGGGTTTAATTACACGAAAAATGTGCTTGAAGCACTTTTCCCCGCGAGGGACCAAGCTCTGACTTCCTCCTTTATCTTTGCGAACATGTCCAGCGGAGAGGATGACCTATTATGATAAATCATGGCATTGTGTTCATTCCAGATCTCCCAGGTGATTAGAATGATCACCATGGTTGTCGCCCTCATGGGAGGTGTCTCAAACTGTTAGTTTTCGTCCACCAGTCCCCATGATGTAACTGGCGGCCCAATGGGATGGCTTAAGCGGTGCACAACCTAGCCAATCAGCCGTCGAATTCGAAACCCATCGAGTGTATCTGCAGTCGGAGAAGAGGTGCAAGGCCAATTCCGGTGATTGTCTGCAAAGGAGGTAGGTGCCCTGATTTGGCTAACCCCTCGCTTTCAGTCTATCGGAGGTCTATAGGCACATTTTGGGGGTGCCGAGGTTTTTCATGTTACTTTTTTATACTTAGTCTTTGTTGAGCCAATGAATTGCAACATGTGTGTGGATTGCACTATATAGTTGCCCTGTGGGGTTAGCTTCCAGGTGATCTCATCCGTGGCGGCTGGGTCCAAAATGATTTGGTTTAATCTTCCCCATAGGTCTAGGAATTGCTTGACCAGCTGAGATTTTATTTCCCCCGGTGTGTTGATGTCTGAATCTAGAGGTTGTCATGAAGCGCTGCGCAAACTGTTCTATCACAGTTGACTTTGCATTTCCCTCCTGTTATCGCTTTTGTGCCAGACCAGAGGAATCGTCGCTGAATGCGGTCCAAAGCACGAAGGATGAATTTTGGGACTCTTAGAGCCGTGAGATAATATATCAAGGTCGAGGTGAGCACTGATTTCACCAGAGTGGTCCGATCACCTGGCATTATACCTTTGCCTTACTAGCCTGCCAACCTACGCCCCGCTTTATCTAGAAGGGGCTGGAAATCTACCCTTCTTAGTCTCTTATAGTTAAGAGGTAGGCCTAGGTATTTGATGGGGAAATTGGAGCGTATTGCAGGAAAATCTTGTAGGACTGCTTCTAGGTCGATGTGGTTGCAACTTATAGGTAGACCTGTTCACGGGTAGCCCGACCCGGTCCGGGCTAGGCTTGGGACACAAATTCCGACCCGAAAGCCCGATGAAATGCAATTAAAATAATTCAAATATTTTTTATTCTCAAATGAATTAAATATTAATTTTTATTCCAAAAAAGAATTAAAATAATAATTTTTTAATGGAAATATATTTTTCAGGCCGGGCCTGCCCGTTCGAGACAGGGCTTTTTCAGGCCCAGCCTACCCCGACGTTTGAATAGGTCTACTTATAGGCACCACTGTGCTTTTTGTGGAAGTTGGTTTGTAAACCCAAGACGTTCCTGAAGCTTTGAAGTATTTGGGTCGTTGTTGTGACATCGGCCTCTATTGGGGAGATGAAGATGATCGCATCATCGGCATACAAGGATGTCCTTAGCCTGGCAAAGCAGCCATGACGGCGTTCCAAATGGCCCAAATTTGTTGCCAACTTAAACAGTCGAGTTCCCAACCGTGGTTAATGCTACTGCCAAGGATGTCATTAAGGACTCTAGAGGAGGCCGTCGATAAGAGAGCTGCTAACCAGTCTTTCCATCTGGATGGGAAGCCTCTTCTTTGGAGTAGATCTAGGAGATAGTCCTAGCGTACCGTGTCGAACACTTTTGCTATGTCTAGCTTGAGGAATAGTGTTGGGGTTTGGGACTTATGGAGTCTTGTTATCAGGTTTTTGACATACATGACGTTATCAAATGTGATGTTTCATGTCTTGATGAAAGCACTCTGATGTACTGAAACTAGGTTGTTCAAATGTGGCGCGAGTCGCATTAAAGGTCCATTTTCCCACCCCATGTATGAGACTAATCGATCTATAATTTATGGTCCTATCTACGCCATCTTTCTTTGGAATAAGGGTGATGCTTGTTGTGCATAGGAGGTGGAGATTCGCCGTGTGTAGGCAATGGAAACTTTGGAAGACTACCATGATGTCGGTTTCTACGATAGTCCAACAGGATTTGAAGAAGTTAAACGTGAACCCATCCGGGTCTGGTGCCTTGTCCCCTGACATATGTGCTAGAGTGTCCACGACTTCCTACCCAGTGAAGTACTCCTCTAGCGTGTGAAGGTTTTGTGAGGTAAAGTCCTAAAAATGTTGTTGTAGTGCTTCTTGTTTTTGTTCATGCGATATAGCCTAGCGCCCTAGCTCTGCATGGCTCGCTGCATTTATAAGATATTATTATAACATGGTTTGTGTTGGACGTTCTATATTAAAAAGAAGTGCGAGAAGCATTGATGCGTGTAGCATTTCTTGTCTGAAAATATCCACCAGTCTAGTTCGTCATTGGCTGTTCCACGGTGCCTACCACTACAAGACACTACCCTCCTCTGCTGGTCCTGCCCCGGAGCAGTAATGGCAGGAAGTACCAAACACCTGTCACACAAACAAGGTGGTGGATTATGAGTCAGGATGGTACATGCGAGTATATATAAAACCGTGATAATTGATCATGATTAATTAACTGATAATTGTACTTACTGAACCTAACTACATTTTATTAATGAAAGGCTGGAGTTGCGTTGGCGGAATATGGTCAAACATGGGGACAGGTAGGGAGACGGCTCTGCTGCAGTCGTGTGGCGATTGCACGAGCGTGCATGCCATCCGATCGGCGCTAGCGCCCTACGTTCGTGTTCGTGTTCCAGTATATTTTCCGGTTGTCGTAACACGTCAAAAAATCATATGCAATATTATAACAATATTATTTCCTCTTCTAAAGATTAGAAAAGAACATGAAGTACAGAAGGAGAGAGAGATTAAGGAGTATAGTCCGAATATAAGAAAAAAATATTGCAACAACACCATGAATAGTATACAATTTTTTTTCCGGATCGCGACATTTTTTTTCAACAAATCGCGATATCTCAAAGAATAGTATACACCATTTTTTTCGACGGCCGCAACAAAAACACCTTTAGGATCTACAAAATTTTCAATCAAACCAAAAAAATTCATCCAGGCTGCAACAAATTTGTAACCTCCTTCGCCGTCTGATGTGAGCTCATGGAGCTCGAGCACTCCGCGGCAGCGGCGGTTGCTCTGGCTTCTCCGACATCCTGAACTGCTCGGCCACCGCTGCCGTCGTCACCACCTTCTGCTTGGGCTTCTTAGGCGTTAAGATCTGGTCGGCCAACACGGCAACCGCCGCCGCCGACAACGACTTCTTCAGCTTCTGCGGTGTGCGGTGTCGCGGCACTGGACACCGACACCGCGGCCTTCTTGGAATGCATGGCCGCGTCCATCTCGGGGGAGGATTTGGGCGTGGGATTAGTAGTGTTTCGGAGGATTAGCTGAGGATGTTTGGTTTGATTTTTTAAGAGGTGGGGATGGGGTGGAGTGGGATATGACATTAGGACTCTAGGAGACATGGAAGGATGGATAGCATGCGGTGGGAAGTAGATGAAAGTGTGTGGTTGAGAATCGTCCGATACGTTCGGTCGTATGAGTGTTATCAATTCGTCCGATGCGTTCCATCGTATGAGTGCTATCAATTCCCTTCTTTTATGGTTCACTGGTGGTTTGATCCGAGCCACCAAATCCACGATCCGATGGCCACAAACGCATGATGTCGGTACAACTGCAGCAGGTCCACGTCGGACATACGTACTTGACTCCATACAAAGATAGACAGTCTTACTAGTCTTTTTTCAGATCAAGGTAGCCTTAGGTAATTTATGACACTGACGACGCATGACTATCCATTTCTTGCAACCACATAAGATTGGTTGATTAGTGGTTGATGTAATGGAAGTTCTCTACCAACGACTGTTGTAGTCATTAGTCCCAGGAATTTCCAACCCTCTTAAATAAGAGGGTAATTTTGCTCCGTGCCATCGCAAATAATCGTAAAGTTGCAAAATACCATCACAAAAGAGACCTTAAGTTTTCCGGCCCCCCATGATGCGAAATGATCATTCTACCCTCATTCTTGTGGAGGTTCAGACAATGGAGGCGGAGATGGCCGCGCTGCGACGGCGCTTGCTCTGCGGTCTTTGCGGCTGCTCATCGCCAGCGGCCAGCCAGATCTCATCTGCCGCCCGATCACCTCTCCTTTGTAAAATCTCCGGCCAAATCGGTGGATTCAAGCATTTTATGAGAATGATAACGTAGCTTGTAGCTTTTGTGCCGCTGTCCGCGAAGCAATCTTGCTCCTATTCAATCAGGTAAAGATATGTATCGATTGGAACCATGTATATCTGGTAAACGTCTGCCGTGTTTTCACGTCGGAGTTGTCATTCTTGCATGCCTAGCTAGAAATGCTTGGAGGAAGACTGTATTTAACTCCAGGAAATCGACTGCGTGAAGAAAACCAATACTAGAACCAGCGTTGATTGCTGTTGTTGTATGCATGGACGGCTAGCTGGAGGCCACGGTCGAGTAGAAATGTACCATCGACTTGACTAGATCGGAGAAAAACTGTGACTGTAGCTCGCATGTCAGGGCAAACTATCACCAAATCATCAAATCGGATTAATGGGGGATTACGCAAGATTTTCTCCATGCATGCGCATGCATCTATCACGAAAATAAGATAGTTTGAGGGCACGCCCGTATTAGATTTAAGAGTAACTTTCTCAAAACCACTCCGTCTTTGATAAAACTATCATAAAACCACACTTTTAAGCATCAGTTTCACATTACCACACTTATTTCAGCATAACGTTGCACAAAACCACACTTTTAAGTATCAATTTCATAGAACCATATTTCTGCATAACGTTGCACAAAACCTCGTTTCTAAGAAATGTCGTCATATGCAACAAGATGACCTTGTTACTCTGACGTGTGACGACATTGCATAAAAGTGCAGTTTTGTGAAAGGTCATGTAGAAATGTAGTTCTATGAAAATGATGTTTTAAAGTGTGGTTTTGTGATAGTTTTGTCAAAGATAATATGGTTTTGCAAAATTTACTCGAGATTTAAATATGAGTGTCCACGTATTAAATTAAACACTTTTTGGCGGGGAACTTAGACATCTTATATATGACTTGTCAAACAAGTAGAGGTAGTTCCTTGACTTATTTAAGATAACACATATACCAGAGATTATTTATATGTGATTGGATTTGCTACTGCACAAATGAGTGTGTCGCACAGTTTGTCGATATGATCTAGTAAATCTAGTAAATTATTGTCAGTTTAAGGATAAAAATATGTTTCACTAATCCCTTAAACAGTACACAGTTACAACCATAGCACAAAAGCTGGCATTGCTCGAGTCTAGGATTTAGGGCCTCCTCGGATCTAGTCTAGCTGGAGCCGGAGGTTGAGGGGATCGAGTGGGTCGGAAATGACGAAGAGTTCGAGTCCTCAAGATTGGCCATGTATGTGGATGTGGGCAGTGATGTGGTTTATTTGTGCTGTTGGGATAGAAAACAGAGCAGGAAGCAGCTCACCGGAAAGGAAGGCGATATATGCCAAAGGCCAAATAATGGGAAAGACACTAGTAGAACCTTGGCCGGCGCCGCAGTAGATGCAAATCGTCCCCGCAGCAAAGACGACGACGATGAACAGTAGCACAGCGCGGGAGAGCTACGTATGTACACAAAAGGAGGAGAAGAAGAAGAGCCTAGAACCTATTGATGTACAAGAGGATGTGCTCTACACCGTGGGCTACCCGGACAGGGAGGGGGAGGGGCTGGATTTGGGGAAGCTCTGCGAGGAGTTGAGGGGGCGAAGAACGAGAGCAGCTAGTGCTACCGGAAGCCCGATCTTTACGGCGTATGATTGTGATAACTTGGATCCGTACGACCTAACAAACGACGGTACCAACTACTATCTCGATTATAGCAACATGTGACACTCAAATTCGTTCAATCACATACTTCGATCCTCATCTACTCGGCCACGCAAAGTAGACGTGTTGTTGCTCCTGCAAAACACAAGGAATTAAAAGAACAATGATAGAGAACACCCAATTCTCCTCTCTAGTTATAACTATGTGTCATACGTAGGAGAAGAGCACAAAGAGTATGTACGGAAAATATATATATAGGCCAATGGCCAACTAAGGACTAGGAGAGATCGAGTGCTACTCAATTCTCTTGAGACTCACACACACAAATCGCTAAACTTGGTTCGGACTCATCTAACTTAATAAGTTACAACCGACTCGGATTCGAGTTCGATGTCGTTCGTGCAATAACACTCTGGCTGGTATGGAGTAACACTCCGGTTAGCTTGCAATAATACTCCGACAGTAGAGTAGTAACGCTCTCAGCCTCCCTCTCCTCACATATTTTCTTCCCTTGTTTGTGTGTTAGCCAAATCCATGTGAAACAAGAAAAAGAAACCCTCTCAATCTTTGAAAAGTCACGGTATAGTTGGATATAACCAACAAGTGCCTTACAATACACAGACTACTTATGTTTGGCAACTCTCGTGCATCGCCCGAGACAACTCTCTCGTGCATCCAACGAAACTACCATAACTTTTTTTAGAAAGCTCTAAATCACATATCGTTTGATGCATTAAAAAATAGACTTTATTAACTTTCCAAATATATATGTGTTGCTCGTTGAAACTCTCTTAATTGACACATATATCTTCATAAGCTTCACGTACAGAACAACACACCACATGCTGAGTAAAACATGATTGATTTTTAGTTCTCCTGTAAAGATGAAACAAAAACATGTGCCAGCTATTTATCTTTTTTTTCTTGATACTTAACATGTACTGCCATTTCCCTTGTGGCGCCACTATCTCCCACACCTCCCACTGTGCCCACGCATTGGGTATGCATGACTTGACCTCATCATCCTCTCTTGAATCTGAAGACATATATAGTATGCACATTAGGTAGTAACTAGTTCCTATTAATTTCATGTATAACATTAGTGAGGAAGGACTTCACCTCTGGTTGTAGCTTTTTAGCTTGTCGTGGCTGGACATACTGTTCTAATGCATTGGGTGTGCTAGTATTGATTGAGCGGACAACATGAGAAGTTGTAGCATTAGGGATGTCCTCATAAGTTAGAGTGAGATGCCTTTCCTTCTCTGGTTTTTTTATAGGGTGGGGACATTTAATTGGTTAGTGTACGTAATCATCTTAATGCTCACAACCCATAGGTCATGGGTTTAAATCCTGAACAATCAAAGTGGAAAATTCATACAGATAACCCACTCAACTTGTGGTTGATGGAAATCGAACTCTAATCATCGGCTAGAGAGACAATATATCACACCGCTAGGTTATGATGCAGTTGGCTCCACCTTCCGGTTTGAATTTACCTTCTCGAGTCTTCACTATGATATGCACATGTCACGGCACAGTATAACACGACACAATGACATGCCCATATTTGAGTGGTTTCCTTCCTAAATCATCATGAATTGATCACCATCTACAAGAAATGCAAGTTATCCCAAGTGTTCTCTTTCTTTCAGAAAATAAGCCTTCATCATGAATTGATCACCATCTACAAGAAATGCAAGTTATCCCAAGAGTTCTCTTCCTTTCAGAAAATAAGCCTTGAAGATGATTTTAATCTGCCACCATCACTCAGGTTCCTTGCTGTTAATAGGGTTTTTTTTTTTGGGGCAAGGGTAGTAGATATACCCTTGCAGAAATATTATCATCTCCAAGGCCAGTAGCGTGGCTATTGCTTTTAATGATTATTTGCGAGGGTAGTGGATGTACCCTTGCAGAAATATTATCATCTCCAAGGCCAGTAGTGTGGCCATTGCTTTTAATGATTATTTGCTGCCAACTTAAATCATACAGTGTGCATTAATTCAATTATTGCTTATTATTATATTTTCCATGAACCTAAGAAAATTAGCTGTAGGCTTTTGATATGGCTACCTGCTGAGGAAATAGGCCAAATATATTGAGTTAAAAGCGCAAAAAAAAAAATAAAATAGCATGCTAAAATGGAATTTTAAAATAACACGCTAATAAAATGTGAATAATTTATAAAAGTTGTGGAATAATTCCTTTTAGCTCACAGTCCCCTTCAATCTAATTATTGGTAAACACATTACCAGTAATAAAAAATTTCAACGTTTGGTTGGTTTAAAGATAACTATAAAATAGTCTTTTTAATAGTTAGAACATTTCAGAACACGAATAAACAAGTCCACAAATTTGGACTACACAATTCAAAATTGCAAAGTTTGATGATTAACATCTATAAAATTTAGAATACAAATAAAAATTATGAATGTTAAACTTGTTAATTCTATAATTATGATGGAGTTTGGTCCTAAGTGAAATAGCTATATCCTAAAGTAATCTAGGATATCTGACAGGCATTCACTATCCGGCAAGCGAAAACCTAACTTCACGAAAGAAGCGAAAAAGATAATCTGACCTTCTTTCGGAATAGGAGCTTCTTCGCTGCCGCATGGACTCCACTTGATCAAAGATCGATCCGGGAGATATCTTTGATTCTCCAACTCTTGAATTTTGTTCTCAGGAAGGATTGAAGAACCAAGAATCCCTATGATCAAAGATCAAACAAAGATATTTTGAAGATGAAGAGGTTCGGGAACAAGAAGAATTTGAGATGAAGAGACTCTAAGGTGGGAGACGGAGATTGCAATGAGAGTGAAGTAATAGTAAAGGTAAAAATGAAGTCTTTTTATCCTCCCCTTTTACCATAAACCATTTGCCCACTCACCACAACCTTCGGGTACGGTTTTCAAGAAAACAAGAATCTTTTTCTTTCTCCACATATTTATTAAATGATTGGAATGATTGTGATTGATCAAATATTATTGATGCATGTTTAGAGGCAAAAAAAACTTAAGTAAATATTTTTTATTTTCTTAAGCCTTGGGGGCTAGCTGATGAGGATTCTTGATGATATCAACCTTTCGATCAAAGTTAGAGTCTCTCTCAAAGTAGGCCTACATGTCAGAGGCTAACTCTGTAACAGTTATGAACCTACAAGCAGTACTTAAAGGAAGTCTAACACCCTTTACTACACCCAAGCTGGTCGACGGCCAGTTTGAGTCATGAGACGATCAACTATGAACACCGTCCGACCAGTTATATGGTTTTGGGCAATCCCCGACCAGCAAACTGGTCGGGAGACATGGCAGTTTCCCACGTGACTAACGAGAAAGCGGTTATTGGCGCATCTAACAACTTATGACAATTGGTTAAAAGACGTGACAGTTCAAGACTCAATAGAAGAACGTGCGTGAAGATTAGAGGCGCTTTAGCGGTATTAACTGCCACCCTTTGAATAACTATAAAGGGATAGCCCACGTGCTCTGTAATAAAAAAGATAAGTCAATTAACATTTTTCGTCATTTAGATTCAAGTTCATCGATTCTGTGCCATCCCCATTGTATTATCATACATACACTCAGTGTGTCCATTGCAATAAAGGGTCTTCATTTTGATGACGTTCTGATATCATTTTTTCAGATAAGCTCGATAGAGAACCCTGTGTTCCAATCATCGACACTATTGTTGGGCTTTATGTATCTTGTCGAATACAATATTTCCATGTCAACTCATGTTATGCTACAATGGCTGAAGAGCTGTGTTAGAACAACTTTAATAGAGTAAAGTTATGATTGTTGATTGGTTAAATTATTTTGCACTTTTACTGCACATGTAAATCATTGCAGTATGTGATACTGCCCGTGCACTTTAAGTATCAAGCAAACAAACAAATCGTAAAGTCCACGCATTACAAGTTTACCCGGTGTGAAAGATTTATCATGCATGTACATGATTGTCTTATCCTCCAACCATCACATCGATTGCAAGTAAAAAGAAGGGCAAAAAGGCTAAGGCTTTCCTGCCTCCAGGGAGCTAGCTTAGCTTCGATTGGAGCCAATAGCTGTTGGAGAATGCAAGGGCCAGGGATGTCCCTAAATGAACTTTTGCTAAGTGGTTCTTGGATGTGATTGCTTGACATGGACTTCACTTGACCACACGCGGGATGCATGATCGATGCTAAGTTTCGCTTAGGACGGATAATACCAAAGTAGAAAAGAGGGAAATTAGTGAGGAATCGATTCTCTTTTGCTACTGTAGCATGCAACTGTTTATAAAGTATGTAGGAACAGTGCAGAGCTAGGCCTTGGTCTCTGGGCAATGGTCCGAGGCACAGTCTCAAATTGTTATATGAAATTGATGAATAAGACCAAAAATTTTCATGTGAAGGAGATGAAAAGAGATGAGCCACAACTGGACCGGCCCGAGGCCTGACCATAGGCTGGCTATGCCCCTGCGTATGAACATGACTTATCATACATGATCACTTGTTTGTAGCATGCATGGGCATGCCGACCAAACACCGTTTGCTTGTTGAGGCCACACAGTTGGATAGACTTTTAAGTAGTCCATTATCGCTTGTTACTATGGTGGTTTTTGCAGGCCTTTCAATGGCAAATCAATAATGCCGACCAAGCAAATCTATTTAGGTTAATAAGAATGAACTCCGAAATAAGCATTCCTTTATACAGGTCATATCATCACGGTCTAAACTTTTAAGCATTATCGTCACATCCAACGGGCCTGAAAGGTCAGGCTCAGGCCCACGCCAATCTCACAAGACTATCCCATTCCATTTGTTGACATGGAGGTACTTGCTACGTTGGATAAGAGCCGGCGTGTTAGCTTGATTTCATGGGTGGGGCTAAGTGGAAGGCAAGTTAGTTATTTGTAGGAGGTGGTTGGAGGCAAAGTGCCATTGTAATTGGGTCATGTAATCAATCATGCTGATGTGTTAGCCTTTTATCCGGCGTGACAACTACCTCCATGTTAGTAAATGGAAATGAGATAGTATTGTGAGATTGGTGAGTGGGTCTATCCTGTCAGGTCTGTTGGACACGACGATAATATGTTTAAAAAGTGTAGTTTTATTAAAGTTATACAAGGAGAAGTGTGATTACCTTAATTTGATGCTTAAAAATGTGGTTTTGTGATGGTTTTGAAAAGGATAGTGTGGTTTTGTGGACTTTACTTAGAAAACTTCATTGCACAAGATCACACACACCGTTCGTTGGCAGCCCAAGTAGGTAGGGACTAGGGAGCCAACAGATCATACGGTCATCGAGTTGCTCGCTGCCACCCACTGCCGCCTCGCCTTGCATCCACACCGACCATGGTGAGTTGTAAATTTGAGTTGAACATTTGAGTAGAAACTTTGCTATTTTTGTGAGTCGAAAACCTAAAATATAGAGTTGAAAGGCTCGAACCTTGCGCAAAAGTGTAAAATCTTGAGTTGAAAGTGTGAATTTTTAAGTTGAAAGCTTGGAAATATTGATTTGAAAGTCACAACTCTCGAGTTGGAAGTCTGGAATCTCGATTCAAAAGCGTGAAGTTTTGAGTGGGAAGTCTTTGATTTTAGGTTGAAAGTTAATTTTTTTATTTTTTGTTTAAATGTTTGGATGCGGGTTCCTTCTCGATCCCCTTCCCGATAGCAAAACAACGTGCACAATATCTGCAGATGACGTGCATGTGGATCAGCAAAAGCCTAGTCTGCCATATCTCGAATTTTGATCCTCTATGATGGGGCCTCGCACATTTTGTTAGCCTACCGGTGTCGTTTATGGGCGTGGATCTAATTGGACCAGGCTTACCTACATTTAATATGGACCAGATGAGCTATACAATTGCGAGCTCTCGGGCTTCATGTAGAGGCCATGGGCCAATCGAATTTCTTGTTTTCTTGTGCTTCTTGGGACCTACCCCTGGTCGCTGATCCTCTGACCCATCCAAACGAAAAATACAGCCATTAACGCATCACCCATCTTCTTCGTAGCCATGGTTAACAATTTCGCCGAAATTTCGTCGGTTTCATCTAGGGACGGAAAATGATAAAGGATAATCCGTTTTATCCGATATTTATATCCAAGAAAACGCAAATGTGGTAAGTAAAATCCGCATTTGAATGAAAAACGAATACGAATACTATCCGGTTTTTTTTCGAATATGAATACGGATGTGGTATATGAAATGACACCGAATACGAATACGAATACTATCCGGGTTTTTTCCCAGATATGAATACGAATACTATCCGGTTTTTTTCCCAGATACGAACACGAATACTATCTGTTTTTTCCCTGAAAACGAATACGAATACTATCCGATTTTTTCCCTGGATATAATGATATATCTTTGTCAGTTCAAGGCGTCAGACTACCTTCCCACTTGAAGTTCAGATGTCATTGTCGTCTTTGTGTGCACTGTAATAGCCCAAATTTTATTTTCCAGTTGGAAATAAAATTTAATTATTTTTGTGGATTTTTCTGAAATTTTAAAAGCTTTTCCCTATTAATTTCAAAGCCAAAATAATTTATTTGCAAAATTAAATACCAAATATCAATTGGAAATATTTTATTTAAATCCAAAATGTCTTAGAGAATTTCTATGAATTTTCTCATAATTTTTTGGATTTTATTTGCTATTTTCTAAAGCCAATTTGAATAAACAAGATTATTTAAATTACTAAATCAATTAAAAACCGGAACAGTCTTTGGGCCGAAACCTCCTCTGGCCCATTCCTTTTCTCTCGCGTGCGCGGCCCACGCTGCTTGCTCAGCCGCGCGCTCTCACCTCAAACGATTCCGGCCATTGGACCAAATTTGGACGGTTCGATCGAGTTGGCGCGTTCGGACGGTCCGAGCGTCCCAACCGATCAAAATCTAACGGCCGATCGTGATTGTTTGAACATCCCAACCCGTGTGGGCCGTCCGATCTATTTTGAATGGCCCAACCAGCTTGGACCGTCTGATCAAAATTGGACGGCCCACACGCCACCCTTTCCTTTCTGTTTTCTATCTTTCGCTGCCATGTGGGACCCACAACACCACGTCAGCTCATCTCCTTCCTTTCCTTTCATCTCCATCCGATTTCTGTCGGCTTCGCCATTGACAACCGTGTCGGAGTTTTCCAAAAGCCATCAAAACGCAAATCAATTCCTTTGATTCCACGCGCAATTAAATCACCAAATCAATTCGCATCCATTACGGCCTTCACCTTCCGTTACCTCGCCATCAATTCCTTAAAATCGCCAGTGATACCGCACGGCCAACTTGTGCCCTACGCCGTCTCGGCCTCGCCCGAGCCCTATATAAAGGAGCACGGGACCGCCTTGGCTTCAGTGCACCCGAGGGGGTGCACCATCTTTGTGTCCCTGAGCGCCCCCTGGCGCGGGCACGCGGGTACCTTCTACGGCACGACGAGCAGCGAGTGGACGCGCCGCAGCGACTGGATGCTGCCACTCAGAGGCCACGCCCACTATGACGGCGAGCTGGACGCATGGGTCGGGCTCCACGCTGACGACGACGGTTATGACACGGATGGACACCTCTGCGCCTGCCGCGTCACGTCTGCCCGCGCGAACCACCGGCCGTCGGAGTGGAAGGTTGGCAGAGAGAAGCTGTTCCTCCAGGACTCAGACTGGAGGCACGTTGGCGCCAAGCTCGTGTACATGGGTGAGCGTAGCAAGTACTGCCTCGTGGAGCGCCTGCGGCGAGAGGGAGACGATGAGACGGAATGCTTGGCGATGGCGGCAAGTGTGTGCTCCGCCTGACCACGTTCCATGTCAAGTACGGTGAGGACGGGGAGCTCACGACCACGCCTCGCCGGCCTGCTGAGGCTTGTGGCTAGAGGTTTTACACAAATGCATGTCATAGATTATTTAGAGACATTCAGTCCTGTTCTCAAACTGGAAACACTCAGGCTGATACTCTCTGTAGCTGTGTCGAAGAGTTGGAATCTGCATCAAATTGATGTTCAAAATGGTTTCTTGCATGGAGCATTGAAGGAAGAAGTGTATATGCAGCAACCTCCTGGTTATGAAGATCCAGTGCACCCATAGTATGTATGCAGATTACTGAAAGCCTTATATATACGGTTTAAAACAAGCACCTCGTGCATGGTTCTCTCGGCTAAGTGGAAAGCTTCAAGAACTGAGATTCTTTTTGTCTAAAGTTGACGCTTCCCTGTTCATCTTCAGTCAGTCAAACATTACCGTATATATGTTGATATATGTGGATGATATCATCATAGCCAGTCCCTATGCCAAAGCTACTGAAAAGCTCATTCAAAAGTTGTCCAAAGATTTTGCAATCAAAGATCTTAGCAAACTTAGTTATTTCCTTGGGATTGAAACTGCCATGACAAAAGGGGGAATAGTGCTAACTGAAAAGAAGTATGACATTGATCTCTTTCGACATGTTAACATGTAGAGTTGCAAGGCAGTCTCAACCAGGGATCTGATAACCGGCCGAAAACCGGTTTTACCGGTTCTATCGGTCCCCCCGGTAGAAACAGTAACCGACGCTGAAATTTCGGTTGTGGTTGAGTTTTGGCCGAATTTGATTGAATTTTGCTCAAATTTGATTTTTAAAAATTTAAAATCCGAAAAATTCAGATTTTTTTTGGAAAATTTCGGCCGTACCGGCCACCCCCGGTTTTTTTTTAGCCGATAAAAAAAACCCTGGTCTCAACCCCAATGTCTAAGACAGACAAGCTGTCTAAGGTGCAGGGCTCAGCGCTCAGTGCAGATGATACATTCAAATACAGAAGTATTGTAGGTGCATTACAGTATCTTACATTAACACGACTAGACATTTCATATGCAGTTAATAAGGTGTGTCAAATTCTGCAAAGTCCTACTAATGTTCATTGGGAAGTAGTCAAACGAATTTTGCACTATGTCAAAGGTACTCTGACTACTAGGTTGCACATATAGAGATCCAAGTCTACTGCAGACTGGTGGGTTGTCCAGATGATCGTCGGTCGACTGGAGAATTTCCAGTATATTTTGGCTGCAATCTTGTGTCATGGAGTTCTCGCAAACAACCGACAGTGTCTTGCTCAAGTACAGAAGCAGAGTACAAGGTGCTAGAAAATGGGACCGCTGAGGCTATTGGGGTGCAAACACTTCTAAAGGAATTGAAGATTGCATAGCCGAGAGCTCTAGTTCTTTGGTGTGACAATTTGGGAGCCAACTGCTAATCCAGTGTTTCATGCACGGACCAAGCACATTGAGGTGGATTTCCATTTTGTCTGAGAAAGAGCCACTCTAGGAGCACTTGAAGTCAGGTTCGTCTCATCAGAAGACCAAATGGCAGACGCGTTCACGAAACCTGCAGCTAAATCAGTTCTTGATCATATCAGGTACAATCTCAATCTAGTTACTAGTTGAGATTGAGGGGGTTGTTAAACAGATAGCCTAAACCAATATGATCTTATCTCTGTAATCTGTAGTTTGAACCATTGCCGTGATATGCACTATAGATCGTTCGGCACATGGTTATTTGGTTGTAATCTAAACAAACTTGTAATCCTGTACCGATTACCCGGAGTACGAGGGAAGTGGTGTCAACCTCGTCTACGACATCAAGACGGCAGCACTGGCCGTCGTGCGATAGCTGCCGCCGGGATCATGTTGTACCTTGTACGTGATCGAGCCGTGCTCGCCGGTGCACTGGCTCGACAGGCAGGAGCGCCTGGGCCTGGTGGGAGGCATGCACTGCCTGAAACCAAGCAGCGACGACGAGAACCTGAGCAGGAAGAAGGAGCGGTGGGCATGGCAATCCTTGCACTCTTCCTCGCGGTGGTCTTCGAGCTGATATCGGGACACCGGCTCCTGTCGATATTAGCCCATGCCGTTCACCGTCAGTCTTTTCGTTTCCACCAACGTCGCAACTCATGCTGCCGCTGTCCCACACACAGCCAACACCGATACGCTGCAGCCAGGAAGATTGGAAGCATTCGGATGATCGCCTTTGGTTCCTCCTCGACTTGAGTGGTGCTGCAGAATGAACATGGATTGTTATATCCATTAAGTATCCAAGATTTGTTCAAGAATATGTTAGGGAGATTATAGTTGAGATACTATTATGATGTTTCTAATTCTGACCATAAAAAATCAATTCTTTGTATTTTCATGTCCTAGAATTTTTCAGAAATATAAATGTAGTAGCAATTTTCTAAACAAAAAGTAAGGTTTCCAAGAATATTTCGTTATTAAGGAACTTACCCAAAGAGCGTGCTGCCAGAACCTGCTGTGCCGGTGTCTTGCAGCTCGATAGCATCTACAAGGGCCGCCTGCCCCTTGTTTGATGAAGCGACAAGAACCTAGAGAGGTACCAGCAATGAGAACCCCTGGTATGTTGACTTTTTTTTGTTTTATTCTGGATAGATTTTTTAGATAATAAAAGTACAATTCTCGGCCTCTACACCAACTACACCAATTAGGAATGCACACAGCCCTATTAATCTGGATAGATACCAGGTGAGCTTGATGATACATTCAAATTTTGTTCTATCTGCTAGTTAAACTTTATAGGGGCTGGATATTGTGACCTTTCAGCATCAAGCTTGGAAGAACGAGTAATTAAATGCATTGTTATCAATCAAAACCGTGTAAAATCCTGAAAAACTTGGACACCAGTGTCCTACCAGTCTAGCTTGTGTTCCACCAAGTTCAGTGGGACTGGAGTAGGAAAGACCGAAAGATGAAGCAAGACTAATTGGTTGGCATTTAACCAAATTAATCACATACTGGAGCGTGTATAAAAATTATACTGACAAATCTACATGTTATATGATGAGTGAACCATACGAACTTTTACCTGCCATAGTCTAGTTAAGAGGACTTCCATTAGGCTTCTGCATTCTATGATGAGTGTTATGGACAACGTGTTTTTCACATTGTTTTCAGCTCTGCGTTTATTTCCTGCAAGTAATTTATCATGTCAAATAGTTTTCAGCATGTAAAAAAGCATTGAAACCAAAGTAAAATTGATACTTACTTTGCTAGGAAGTTCATCAACAAGCAGTCAAGCAGCATACTAGAGCAAGCGAAGTGATCCGGGGATATTAATAAGGCAAGACACATGGAGGGTAATACAGACAAAAATAGTTTTCAGCATGTAATAAAACATTGAAAGGAGTAGTGATATGACATACAGAAAACGGACTCTACATCCACAAAGATCATAGTTGTTTTACACCAAAATAAATGACCAGCAGACGGGCACAAACAAGTACTAGCTAAACAAGCTAATAGCCTATTACATGAACAAGAGATGATTCTATCCCTCCTATTGGCCATCAAACCTGCAGCACAAAGATGAGATGTTAGGTGCAGGGATCAAATAGTTAGATGTGAATTGTGAATTTGTGATAGCATACCTAATGACTAGTACAGGCTGGAGAGGTCCTTCTTCTTACCAGCCCTTGATGGACAAGAACTATGGTCAGCGTCCTGTGTTGCATGTGTGAAGTGATCCTCTTCGCTAAATCGAAGTGGCAGGTTAACAGCTGCTAATGTGAAACAGGAGTACTTTAGCATTATGTTGAACTCAGTTTGAAAGACACACGAAAGTAACACAAGTACCTTGAGACTCAGTTGCTTGGACATATTGCTCTCCTCCTCTTGCTCCTCCCTTGCCATATGGCATGTCGTCGTCATCCGCACCATCATCTTTGGGAGAACCGATGTCCTCAGACTCAGAACAATCAAGGCTATTGGCAGGAGTATCTGTGTCATCATCACTTCCCGTCCTCCTCGTCCACCACCGCCTTCTTTCCTTTCTTGTTATTTTGCCTCTTGTCAATTCTTTACATATCAAACATATACTTTACATCGTGTCAATTCTGCTAGACAATATACAAAGACAAAGCATACTCAGTCTCCAATTTCATGTTCACACTTGGGAATAATCGATCAACAAAAGTGCCTCGATTTACCTAAGTCATCTGCTGCGGCATCCCCATCAGCGCCACCCCGCCTGCCACCATCCCCAGCATTCCCACCTCCTCTGCCGCTTCCGCCACCAGCGACCGGGTTGCTGTTTTGGCCATCTGTGCCCCGACCCCTGCCGCAGACTCGGGAGGTCGGGAGCCGGGACTCAAGAGCCCCGTTCATGCCCCTAGCAACTGGAGAAGAGAGGAGCCCCGTCAAGAGGAAGAAGATGACAGATGGGGACTAGGGAGAGGAGGAGCAGCAGTGAAAAAAAAAATTCGGGGCACAGATGGAGGTCACCTCACGGAGGCCGGAGTCACCTCACGGAGTGGAGGCGCCGCCAAAGCCGCCGCCGAGAGAGAGCAGGCGCCGCAGAGGGACCGCACGGCCGGGGAAAAGGCGCAGCTGAGGGCAAGGAGGATAGAGCCACAGAGAGCCGGTGGCGCCGAAGGATGGACCTCGCCCATCGCGTCCTCGCCTCAGGCCCTCTCGCTGCGTCTCTCGGATGCGTCGCCGAAATCGCCTCGGTGCACGAGCGATTCGGAGCTAGGGCGAGCGAGAGAAGGGGATAGGAGAATGAACGTTGCGCTCAGGTGGGCAGGGCTGCGTTTTTGAATCGGGCCGTGGCCAACACTGTTTCTTACCGGGTCACACCGGTAGGCCTGATTTCACTGGATGCGACGCAACGATTGACTGCTGCCGTTCAGAGGACACGACAACTACGACGGCGAGCTGGACGTTTGGGTTGGGCTCCTCTGCTCTGGCAACGATGCTGACAGCGACGACGATGACAGAAATAGCGCAGACAGGCGTCTCTGCACCTGACGCGTCATGTCTGCCAACGCGAGCCGCGGGCCGTCGGAGTGGAAAGTCGGCAAGGAGAAGCTGTTCCTGCAGGACCCGGGCTGGAGGCACGTCGACGCCAAGCTCGTGTACATGGGTGTGCGCAGCGAGTACTGCCTCGTGGAGCGCCTGCGACGCGAGGGAGACGACGAGACAGATTGCTTGGGCAACGGCGACAAGTGCGTTCTCCACCTGACCTAGGGTTTTGATAACCGGTTTGAAAATTTTACGGGGGTCACAGGTAGGACCGGTTTCGGTTTGGCCGAAAATCTCAGATAAAAATTTGAATTTTTCAAATTTGAAAAGGAAAAAACTAAAAAAATAGTGCAGTGTTGAGGTTTCAAACCCAAAACCTACCTTCTTCTAGGCTATGAACATTACCAACAAGCCACATGCACACATATGCTTAGACATGGTTACAAATTTCTTTTATATTGGGTAAAATTCATCCAAAACCTTTTTTTTTTTGCTGGTTTTGAATTTTTTAGGGGGGAATTTCTTTTAGGGTAGAAACGAGTTTTCGGCCGGTTACCCAAACCCTGCCTGACCACGTTCCATGTCACGACCACGGCTCGCCGGCCTGCTCAATCCTACAAAGTATCCAGGTGTAATGAGCATTTTGATGCGCAAGCGTTCTGGATCTAACGTACGTACGCATGGTTTATTTCTGGTAATTTTGCGAGTAGGCATGGTTGGAAATTGGAATGGATGGTTTGCGATTCTTTTTCGGGTCCTCTATGCATGGTCTACAGTGTTCCGGAAGGCCCTAATGATGCTCTAATCCTATCAATATAGATCACGTCATGTAGAAGACAGCTATAGAACGAGAAGGATAGATGTGGCGTTTAAGCAACAAGGGATGCGTATACCCGATGTAAAGGCGTATTTCACAGTCAAGCATGCTTCCATAGATACGTTACACTTTGTGTGCGCGACTTTGAGAGTAGACCTAATCAGCGTACTTAGCTCTATTGGGCCTGGCCCGTTCAAGGTTGCAAGACAAAAAAAAAGGTACAGAATTTAGAGAGAGAGAGAGAGAGAGAGAGACACCAAGGAAATTTTCCGTGAGGTTCCGTCTCATGTTAGTTTCATCCAAAATTATTATGCATTGAGCTATTTCATATGAACTTAAGGAGCTTGTTCCTTCGTTCCAAAGGATCACATACGAAAATTTTCCTTAAGATTCAATTCCTACACACAAAAAATCCTCAAAAATCCTTCATTCCAACCCCTTAGGCCAATAGCAGCATGCTGGACATTCAAATCCGAGCTAGCTTGGCTATCCTCCTAAGATCTCAGTCTAATACTCTCTAAATTATGCGAGGAGCGCACTTAAGGAGTGAGCTCAGGTGGGCGGGGTGGTCCACGCCACGCGCGGCCGGCCGAGCAACGCTCGGTTCTCTCTCTAGATATGTGAATACGATGTTGCCAGAATTTGAGAGCCACAATTTGGCAAAGAAATTGCAGTAGCCCTTAATTAGGTCAAAAATTGGAAAGAATGAGCTAAATATCTAATGTGAACATAATGTTGCTGGTATTTGGCAACTGCAAATTGATCACAGGCCTGGATACTATGGATAAAATGATGGCAAGAAATATGAGCTGAGAAGCTAATGCGAATAGGATGGTGACAAAACCTGATATATATATGAATAAATTTTGGCAAAGAAATTGTCTCGGGATTGGCTAAAAATTGGCCAAAAAATGAACTGCACAAAGCAAATGTAAAAAAAAACGATGTTTGTAATATTTGTTATGAGCATATTTATCTAAATAGAAATGGCGGTCCTGAACTTCGCCAACATTTGGCAAGAAAAATGGATTGAAAACATAATGTGTACACAATATTGTAAAAAATTGGCGTGACCATGCATCTTTTGGGAAAGTTATTGCTAGCCTTTAGTGTTGTCAAAGTGTTCTTCGATACAAATCCTAAAGGAGGTGTCCTCGGGAGTAAGTGTGTGTTTTTATGTTTAATGAGTACTCAAATTTGTAATCCTTATATTTGTATTCAATGGATCTCCTCCCTCCACCCAAACCAAAACCCAAACCCTAGCCGCCCTAACTCCAAAGACCCAACCCCAGACCACTCACACCCCACTGCTGCCATTGTTGACATCCCTGGTGCCACCATTGCCCGCCGGCGAGCCCTCACACCTACCGCCACCGCCTCCCTACACGCCGACCACCACCGCCCCTGCCCACCATCTCTCCCTCTGCCTTGACCATCACCGCCATATCCTTCCACATCTCCGGTAAGCCTCCAACTCCCCCGCACCGCCCTCCTTCCTAGTCTCCAGTGGCTATCGTCGTCGGATTCGCCACCGCCCCTCGCCGGCTCATAACCATTCCCTATCTCATCATCCCCACCAACCTCCATCGCCTCAAGCCGCTTCTCACCAAACATGTGCGCGGCGCCATCATTGCCTCGCTACCCCACCACTGGTTCGCCCCCACTCCACTTCTCTCTCTACACCCAAGTCATCGGTGAACCCGAACCGTAACCTAGGTAAACTTATCCCAACTTCGCCAGAGCGCCACAGGAATCTCACCGCCGGCCATCGGGTCACTAGGAGGCATGGATCAAAATGCAAATTAGATGGTTGGAAAATTTGAGTACCGCCGAGCGAAGAAATACTCGAGTACTAAAAGCAATTTCCAACCCTAAAAGCGTCCAACTTCCCTGACCCTCCATATTCTAATCAATGAAGTCCTAAAAGTCGAGGTAGCCCCAAAAGAACCAGGTCACCAACAGGTGGGCCCCACTGCAGCTTCCCCACCGCCGGTCCATCGTGTCACGCACCCCTACCTTAAATCCCGACCGGTGTCAGAGCCCAGACCTGAACTCCTCTCCCATCGGAGGCGCCGACAACGCTGACCGCGCCACCGCCGCCGCCGCCGCTTCCGATGGAGATGGCTGCCGCCTCCGTCTCCCTCGCGCCCCGCACCGTCGAGGAGATCTTCAAGGACTTCTCCGCCCGCCGCGCCGCCCTCGTCCGTGCCCTCACCGCCGGTAAGCGCAGACCACCCCCCCCCCTCGCTTGCGTCTACTCTGGATCTGACGCGACGGCCTCTCACCCTGCGTTGTTTCTCTTGCTCCTCGCAGATGTCGACGAGTTCTACGGGTTCTGCGACCCAGGTAAGATCGGATCGGATCTGATGAGGGAACTGAGATTGGTTTCTTGGCGGCGTTTTTTCTTTGGTGGGGGTGGGGGGTTTGATTCGGTTCTTGGTGGTGGTGGTGGTTTCTTGGTGCGCAGAGAAGGAGAATTTGTGCCTGTACGGGCACCCGAACGGGAGCTGGGAGGTGGCACTGCCAGCGGAGGAGGTGCCGCCGGAGATGCCGGAGCCGGCGCTCGGGATCAACTTCGCCAGGGACGGGATGCACCGCCGCGACTGGCTCGCGCTCGTCGCCGTCCACGCCGACTCGTGGTTGCTCTCCGTCGCCTTCTTCTTCGGCGCGCGCCTCAACGGCAACGAGAGGTACGCCCCCCCCCCCCCCAATCAGATCCTGTGAACCCGACCATCCATGTTGAAATGGAATTCGATCTGCACTGTCGAATCGAATCGAATCGATTTTTTGTCTTGTCCGTGCAATGCTGTTCTTGTGCTTGAGCGTGGGGTTTATGAATTGCTTATTTTATTTCACCTCACCTGGTGCATGTGCTTGTTCTGCTGCACATGTTTCTTGTGCTTCCTTCCTTCTGTTTACACACCCCTTCCTTTTTGCTGTCAATGGGGCCATGTTTTCTAGCTGTGTCTGCTTTATTCTCTTTTCTCTCTCTTTTTTCTGGCGACAAGGTGCAAACAGTAGCACAACACTCTGATTTCTATTATCTTTGATGATGATAAACCTTTCGAGGATTATTTGGATTGAAAAGAAATCTAGGTCACTTAGCGCTCTGTGAATTTCTGGTTGCCAGAATTTTTCTTCTTTTCACATTTATGTCAGATATTGTAGCCAGAGATTGATAGTATCTGCTACTCTCCATTTTGGGCTTTGTATATTTTCTGATACGTAAAAATTGTAATGCCTGCCGTCATTTTTATAGTATGTTTCTGTTTGGATGTTGTATGATTCCTAAGTTTAAATGCTGTATGCTTTTCAGCAGTATGGATGCTTTAGTTGATGTTTTATGAGTGCCCATATTTTCGGGGACCTTGACAGTGAAGGTGTTCAAAATTTGGAACACAGCAAAACTGTCATATATGCAAGTAGAATCCTTCTGTGTTTCTAATATTCATATAATGCATTTAAGTTTCACCTGTGGGTATTATAGCGGGCTCCAAAGGTATTTGAAATGCCCTGTTTCCATTTCTCTGCATTCTATTGTTGTGTTGAGGCCTATAATTTGCGTTAAAAGAAAGATCTTGTCAAGTTCTGCAATAACTAATTAAAACTTTATTTTATGTTTGGCACGACATTCTCAATTCTAACAATGCAATGATCAGAGGGAGTGTTTTTAATGCATAACCAAGAATAGAGGAAGTTCTTGTGCCTAAAGTTTCGTCTGTGTTTGATCCTTTCCCTGCTTTAAAACCGTGTAGTCAAGCTCAGTATAATTAACCTTTTGGGGCTTTTCGCCTACTTGAATACTGACCGTTCAAATAGCGTTCTGGCAGAGTAATAGTTCTAGGATATTGCATTTTTTTTCTTTGCATAAAATCGTTTCTTGTTTGTTTGTTCTCTGTCCTCTTGGAAAAATTTCTCTCTCCATTTACTCTTGTAAGTCTCCTGGGAACTTTTTCATATTTCTATTGTCAGCCATTGTCTTATTTTTCCTGAGATGCTTTATGAATAAATTGTTCAGTCATTTCTGTCAATTAGGTGTATGCATGCTTACCTTTCTATTTTCCAGCATCTATACTCTCCGCTTCCATAGTGTTTTAGCTTGACACTATTCGGTATTGTTTAAGTGGAGATATTTCTTCTGCTTCGTGCTACTTTCTTTCTGTTACTGTATTAGGGAGAATAGACAGCTAAACTGTGCGTTCGTGGCATTTTTTCCTATTTGTAGTTTTTTTTATCTTACCTAGACCCAAAGGAAGAATTTACTGGTTAATTAATTCTCTAAGTACACTTCTCCCATCAAAAAAGGGAAAAAACTTAGGAACTTTGGAGTGTTTATCCAGTGATCATTTCCTAAACTGTTTCCACAGCTGTTTTTCATTAACAGTAGGCATATCATTAGCATCTAGCTCATTGATACTTTTTTTAGAACTCTATCATCCATTTGCGGTCACAACTGTTTGTATTATGTCATTTCATGGAAAAAATTGAGGCAAATATTGTTTCTGTTTCACTGCATATTTCATTGTGTATGAATGGATGGTATTGTATCTAGTATAATTTCCTGACTTTCTTTTTCCTTATGAATACATTTTCTAAGTACTCGTCAATTAATTTCCACGTTTGTTCTTAGTTGTCATGTTAAAATGTAATTCTTAAACTACCTGACGGGAATCTTCTGTAGTGTAGTTGCTTCAGGGGAGTTGTTTGCCTCTTCGCTTTTGTACATCTCCTAGTATATTTAGGGTTCTTTATCGTATTGTTAAAATCGTTCTCTGATTGCCTATACGCTAATACCCTGTTTTGATAATATTTACCAATCTTAGTTGGGCTAACAGCAAGACTTACTCCATATTTGGAGTACCTAATGTCCTGGATTCTCGTTCTGATTTGGATTTCCTGCTACAACACCCATTATCATTTTTTAAGAATGTAATGTTTCATATGAGGTCAATGAAAAGTTTGTTTGGAAGCTTTAACTGCATTATTATCTTGGATTCAATATGTTGCTCCCTTTTTTGTTAGGAAGCGCTTATTCAGCTTGATTAATGACCATCCAACCGTGTTGGAAGCATTGTCTGATCGGAAGCATGGACGGGATAATAAGTCTGGTGTTGATAACAGTGGAAAATCCAGGCACTCCACAAAGGTGCTAAGTTAATGCTCTATTAGTTTGCTCATCTCAAAACACAACTGTCTGCCTTTTGAGCTTCCACAAACTGAAATCTGACTTGGTTATGCAGCGAACAAATGATGGGCAGACAAAGAACTCGAGGCCCGCGGTTGTTGATGATGGGTACGAGGACGGCAAAGAACACAGTGAAACCCTCTGTGGAACCTGTGGCGGCCGCTACAACTCGAACGAGTTCTGGATTGGGTGCGACATTTGCGAGCGGTGGTTCCACGGCAAATGCGTGAGGATAACTCCCGCCAAGGCGGAGCACATAAAGCATTACAAGTGCCCTGATTGCAGCTCCAAGAAAAGCAGGCAATAAAACCATGGGGCTGCCGGCCCCCTATTGCTGACTCAGCTGATCAATCAGACAATACTCTGTCTCTCTTCCAGTTGGCAGCAGATGTAGATTGCTCTAGATATTGCGCACGGTTGTGGACTTGTGGTAGATGTTGAGAAAGACTTATACAGGACAGTTGGTTTCATAAACTTGTCAATTACTGTTGGGGTTGTTCCTTGAGATATGGACACTGGCCGTTGTAGTCTCTTTAGAAGAAATTTGTTGATGCCATCTTTGTTGGTATGTCATTTCCTTACTGTCTTCCATTGATCTCTCTCTGGTGCAGTTGCTGCCTGTCCTGGGTCGAGCACTCAGGTTGCATCTTGGTTTTTTGGGGGAAGGAATCCTTGCACCCTACTACCGTAGATTTTAGGAAAATTTTAGAATGTCACTACACAAACCTGCAATCGTGGAAAATCTTTTAAAAAGAAATCTCGTAATTGCAAGTGTGCAGTCTTATGTTTAACGTCCAACTCACAGGTAGGCAGAGGTCACGTTAGAAGATCGAGCTCAATAACAGAACTTTTAGGAACCACGGGACGGCATGTTTGGTTTACGATTCTAGCTAGTTATACTAAAATTTTAGTAATGTAAAAACTCAGGTAATACTAAAACCTAGGAAAAAAAATATTGTTTAGATCGTAGCTATATCAATCAGGGGTAATACTGAAATTGCTGTGTTTGGATTATAACCATGCCAAAATTTGCCAAAAATATGAGTGATACGTAGAGCTCGTATGACATATATTCTTTTTTGCACTAAAATATACTAACAGTGGTCTTGTTTTGTTGATTAAATGACAGGGAACACAACGGTTCAATCGGATCGGATACCCAGTTTAAGAAATATAATCATTTAAAGCTCGTTACTCAAACCATTGATGTATTAATTGCAGTGAATTGCTGGCTGCCATGTCACCAAGCAAAAGCCACGGGCACCCCAAATTTCACAGGATTTTGCCCTGGCAACGTGCATGAATTTCGGGTTTTACCAAAACTTTGTAGTAGTACCAAAATTTGGTAATAAACCAAATGCTAGCCAAATTTTGAAGGTATTACCAAATTTTAGTAAGGCTTTTGATGGCTACAAATCAAACAACCCCTAAGGGCACGTTTAGTTCGTGGTATGAGGCTGAATGGGACGGTTCCGCTCAAGGTATAAGGTCATCCCTGTGTTTGGTTGGATAAATGGTACCAAACGATATAGGATGTGATGGTTCCATATGAGAGAATATTCCACTTTTATTCTGTACCATTCCATTCGACGAAAAAGGTTGAACCACGCGGTTCAACCTTTTGCGCTGGTTCTCGCGCTCGCGCAATGAAGCTCCCGGACATGAAAAAATAAAAAGAAGACACTGTAGTGAGGAGGCTAGCAGATATTGATGAATTTGCAAATTGAATTTAAATTCAAATCAATTTGTAAACTCAATTCGTGTATTATCTCATACAACCAACCAAACACAATTTTGTATCATCCTATACAACCAACTAAACACACTACCTGTATCATCTCATTCAGGACAATCTCATCCTATCTGTACCATTCCATCTCATTTAACCTCATCCCACCAACTAAACGGACCCTATATGCCCATGTGTTACTACGAAAAGAGGATCCACCGGCTAAATGCCGTGTGTTGCTACGAAAAAAAAGAATCACATGACATGACACGTAGTACTAAAATCATTCCATCTTGCTACACAGTAGTAATACATTGACAGATCTAGATAATGCTATAAAGATGACAATGCCAGACGCTGTCTAAAACCCTAGTCATGCCAGAGGCCGCTCGATGATAGAGATCCATACAAATCTGAGATGTTGGGACTTGGGAGTGGGAGGGTGTTGTCGAACCTGCGGAGCAGGCGGAGGCAGTAGCCGGCGCTCGATGACGGACATGGCCGTTCGTTCCCACCTCTGAGCTTAATCCCGTTCCTCGTCCACGTCTCGCACCTGGCGTTGCTCCTCTTCGGCATGCGAGCCCCGTCGATCCTGACACCAACGACGCCGAGTGCTACGATCGACATAGATGTCCTGTTCATGGCAATGTTGCTGTAGTTATAGATGATGAACATGTGACCTGAGAACAAATCAGCATGAAAAAAATGACCGATGTACTCCTCAATTAAGTGAAGGAGCAAGGAATTTATCTAGTACAACAGATCACACAATCAAATAAAAAAAATGGATTGAGCGTGGTGTTCGTATCGTGAATTGGAGAAGAAAGAAGAAAATGAAGTCATCTCACAAGAAAAGTTTTGTCCCTTGGCCCATAGCCATAATCTCCACAGCTGACAATTGCATCCATAAAGAAGTCAAATCGAGTAATGTTTGATACATCATACAACAACAGTGACAACTAAATGAAAAGAAAATCAATTATTCACCACGAACATTGTGAGATACAATATTTACAAGGATTTTGTAGCAACCAATTTAGTTTTATAAGCACTTCAATACAAGAAGTGATATTGTGAGAACCCGGGGTATTTAACTTGTAATACTTAACCATTAAGATGATTCAAGCATTACAAATCAAATATCACGATTTCGGCGATATGTACTTCCTGCAATTGCAAGACACATACCCTATACAAAATTAAGCATCCATTCCATACACAAGTTATTACAAGCGTATAAACATAAAGGACAAACAAGAATATAATATAAAAGAAGGGCCGACCGCCAAAAAAACAACTAAAGAGATTAAAATAACAATGATTTAAGGTGCCATAAGATGGCGATAAACAAAAGCCAAGTAGTGTGCCTTTAACCCACAAGGCAACCGATCGGGCCGCCAAGCTAGTCGTCTCCGAACGAAGTCGGCATTATCTCACAAAAGTGTAACCCTTGGGGTTCCACTTCCTCCTCTGCAACAATTTAATTTAGAGATAGCAAATGAGTACAATAAATTGTTTATTGTACTCAAGACTCGACGTGTAGGATAACAGACCTATATAAATAGCTACATGCAAGCTTTATTTAAGTGGAGCAGGGCTCTAGACACAATTTTAGCATAAAGCAAGTTTTTATTTGCAATAATGTAATAGATTGAAAGCAACTTTACAATCTGATTTTATTTGATAAAAACAGCGATAAACTAAACAATAAAAGTAACAAGACATCCTCGAAGTGGCTAACCCAATAGCCACCACAACAATAGCATGAACTCCCGCTCATACCACCCACATCAAGTTTTAATTAAATGTTGTAGTCTAGTTCTCACAGGCGATCCAAGCGTGTCCATAACCTAGGACGAGGCTATTTGAATAGTTTGAACCTGCAGGGTGTACCAATGTACCCACATGTCGATCGCCTTTTCGCCACATGATTAGCACACTTCCTTTGGTATGCCTAAGACGCTAAGTCCTACTAAACATTTCCAATATTGTGCATTAACTACTTAGTCGCCCATATGGGAGGAAGCCCCATATGTTGATGCGGAGTCATCAAAGATGCTCATCTCCTTTAAAGGACGATGCTCCTCGCATGGGTAACTCCCACCACTACTCACCCAAGCACACACAAGTTTCTTTTTCAACACAACGCAACACACACACATCCACCATGCACCCGGCTAACACACGCCAAAGTACTAAGTCAAGAGAGGTCCCATATCCTCTCATGTGGTTAGCACGCAAATTGCTCGAACAGTGGCGCAAGTAACTCGGTCCTTAATTGACTTGGGCAAGACATACACAAACCCGATATACCACCATCCAACCACTTGCCCAAGTATGAATCATTTTATTTGCACTTTTAGTTTTCAGAACAAAATTAGCACAAGGTGCTGATCAAAAATTAATAAAATGATTTGTGTGATCAAGGTTACCGACTAAGTCGATAACCGCCCAAACTACCGGTAGCTAAGCATTTCTAAGCATGACGCCGGAAGACAATAAAAGAGCATAATTAAATCGCCGGGCTCTAATTCACCAGCGATGTTAATAACTTATGTTTTGTGGCAGGGATAACAATTTAAGGGCAACCATGCAATAGGAATAGCTACCTCTAATCGCGAAAATTACTTTGACACAAAAGCATGCATACATACAATTGAAACAAAGTATTATACTTGAAAATAATGGGACATTAATGATCAAACTGCTTGCCTTGCTGTAGCTCACTGTCTTGCTGCAGAGGATCACTCGCGCAATTGATAATTTCGTTGGAACCTAGCGCAAGAAGCCGAAAGCACAATAAGAACGAATAACACCGAAAAGACCCAAAAATTCAAAGTCATCCAAAAATTATGAAAACTTCACAGAAGGTAAATCATGATTTTATATGAATTTAGCAACAAGAATCATTTCATTTGGATGTTCTATGCAAAAGTTATAACAGTTTTAATGTCAGTTTTCCAGAAAATCCAATAAAATTGTAATCTGTTACTGTTCATTCGAATTAAATATTTTGGTGACAATTTCCAGAACAGTGGTGCACTTGAAATTTTTATGGTATGAAGAGCACCACATGAAATGAACAATGGAATTTGATTCATCTCATTTGGAGCTAAAATGAATTTTCTATAATTTTTCAAAGTTATGAAAGTAGTACACAAGTTATATGCAAAATAAGATTTTCAGTAACAATATCATTTTCATAACCTATTTTACAATAAACAACACTAACAGAGGATTCAAACAAAATTGAGTTTACTCTTATTGGAGTTACAGAGAAATACTTATGTATTTTTGAATTAAAACAATTTTTAATGCAACAATAATTCGTTTAGGAAATTTATAAACCATGCCCACCTTTCTCAATGGGGCTGACCTAGCACTCGCAAACACTCATACTAGGCATTCTATGTATACATCTACGATGATCATACAGTCAAAATCAATCCTTTTATATGTTCTCATGATTATTCTAGTTAATCATTAACTAAATTGATACCAGTTTAATGAGAGTTTCTTAACATGACTGCATGGAAGGTCCAGCTCATGTTAATGATTATTTTTGTTATTATTTCCTATTTATCAAGGAAATTCCATGCTTTAAGTGTGTCCTTTTTATAGCCATGACAAGACTAAGCTTCATGCTAAGGTGCAACTTTAATATTAAACCTAAAGTAATTTTGCCAAAAGTGATTTCTAAACAAAGGACAAGGTTCAACCCATTTTTATATTAAAGTACATTTAAAAGGAAACCAATAAAATTGGAATCACAAATTTTGGAGTCTTTATGATTTAGTTATGAACTTTCAAAGTTAACGGCAATTTATAGCGTGAAAATAATTCATTTTTGGATCATTTTCCACAAACTATATTTTCTGTGATAATGGCAAAATTGAAACCTATTATAAAATAAAGTTCACTTAAAATGAAAATTATCTAATGAATTTCTTCAAGTGTAAGTGATAAAAGTTGATACCTAATTATCAGACTTACTAGACTAACCTCCTCGCCACCTAGATCCTATGCTTAAGGTCCGATCCTTCAAGAGTGTTAAGGAGGTTACTTGATGTTCTCGATTCTTTTATCCTCTTAATTCTTTGCCTAATTAAAGCTCTCTTTGATTAGTTAGTTTACTAATTCTTTGCCTAATTAAAGCTCTCTTTGATTAGTTAGTTTACTACACATTATTTGCTTTACTGCTCAACAACCTATACAAGGATATTTTCCTGAAAAGAGATGCTGCTAGCTACTAAAACATCTTCAAATTGGTAATGCATTTTAAGTAACCTAGATGATAGCCACAATACTTGCTTGCATTAGATGGTTGGCCATACTAGTGAGTCTTACTGACAAATGCAATCTATCTTCTTAGAACCTTCTCTATTTAATTTTATAAGATGAATTTTTCTGTTTTTGTCAAATTGGGTTGCTTTTTGGAGATTTCTGACAATTCTTATACTTTCAGATTGTTTGTTCATGCCTCCATAAGGTTACAACAAAGAAGCATTTTCGTAACTAAAATGCTATGAACTAATTTCCTTGAACCTAACTCCCACCTACTAACTCAAAGGAGTGACAAAAAACTGACCCAAAAGTTTTACTGAAGCAAAGGGTATCTCTCTGCTGGTTTTTCCAAACTTCTCAACTATAATGGTCCTCTTCCAGATTTTAGTGTTGCTAACAAACTTCCTCTACAATTTATACTTTGAATCTGGTAGTCTTATTTAAAAGTGATACCATAATTAGATAAAATGGTCGTTCTCAACTTATTACAAGTGATTTGCATTTTCAGAGACAGAGAGTCGGCTTTTCGTAAAACGATCTCAGAATGCATACACAGCGTTGCGGTGGTTTGGAGCAATGCCATCGCCGCAATGGGGGCGGCGAGGTAAAGGGATGGCCAAAATGGGGTGCTAGGGGTTAGTGACCTAGGGGTGCCTTGTCATGCTACGGACATGCAACTGAGCGCGGCACGGTGAGCAGCCAGCGGCCCATGGAGGCGCCACAAGAGGAGACGCCGGAGGGTAGGGACAAAACGGTGGAGGCATGAGCATACCAAGGGCGTGGAGCACGCTGGTGTGGTCGGAAGGAGCTAAGGGGACCGGAGGCGGCTCGGCGGCAACAACCGGCAAGCAGATGGGGAGGTCCACAATGGCAATGACCGGAGAGGAGAGGGCACCAGTGAGTGATTAGGGCGGTAAAGGAAGGTCTAAGCTTACTCAAGTAGAGAGGAATTGGAGTGAAGGCCGACGGAGAAGAAGCAGCAATGGAGGCGGCGCATTTGGCTTGGTCTTGGGAAGAAGAAGCACGCCACTCCACGGTGGTCCAAAGCCAAAATTGGTTGAGGGCTTTGGCTCCGGGAGTGTCGTGACACGCCGTGACGCGTACGGCGGTGGCCGGAGTTCACCGGAGCAGCTAGGGAGCTCGGAGGCGGCGCGGCCGACATTCGGAGCTTGAGCTGGGAGCTCGGGTGGAGTTTGGGGAAGAGAATTGGAGGGGGAGGCGGGCGAAAACGAAGAGAGAGGAGGAGTAACACGCAAAGCTCGGCTTAAATGGGGGGCGACAAGGGAGGAGTTCCAAGCGAGAACTCGAGCTTCCCTTCATCTCGGACATGGCGTTCTCCCGCGACTTTCTCGGCGTGGACGGAGGGCAGTGCGACGGCGTCGAAGGGAAAGGGCCCTGGTTGGTCATCTTGGGCGGCGGTGCGACGGGGCTGACGGAGAGAAAACGGGAGGCCGGGCGTGGCGACTCCCATCATGGCACAGAAGGAAGATGCAAGTGGGGAAGAAGGACCTGCGAGTGGGGCCCGCCGGTCAGTGGAAGGGAGGAGGTGACTCAGTGAGCTGGTTCGGTCAGACCCAGTGGCAAAAAGGGGTCCGGTCAGAGGAACAGTGCCGAGGTTTGAGTTTTGAATTTTCAGATTTGACCGAGAAGATAGAAGGTTTGACCGAGACTTAAAATATAGAAATAAAATTCATAAAATTCTGAAATTTTTCAAGGGTGTTCCTGAGACATCCTAGTTTCCAAATAAAATTTGAAAACCTACTGCTCAAGATTTAATTTGTGTAATTTAAATTCAAACTTAGAAGGTTGTAGATTTGAGTTTGAATTTTCGAGGGTTAAAACTATCCCCAAAAATTTGGAAAAATTTATATTTATTCATGATAATTATCATATTACTTGAATAAATTATTTCCAGATGATGTTCATAAATTTTCATTCTTGTTTTCTTTTGGAATTTTAAATTTGAGTTGTATGTCTTCTTTGTTTCCAAAAATTCTCAAAAGCAACAATTTATGCAATTGCTCGGAAAAACCAATACATGTTCAAAAGTTTTAATTTCTCCTCATTTTTATACATTTGAAACACACCCCAAGTGCAATAAATGATGCAAAAGATTCAAGACCACTTGTGCATAATAATTGAGATGCATACTAATTATCATTTATTAATTTGGGGATGTTACAGATATTGAGTGATAAACTCTGATACAAAAACAGTGGCAGTTTGTTGGCAAATGCCATCAATGGTAATTATATGTACTACCTTGTGACGTAATAGCAAAAGTTAGTCAATTATTAAGCGAACTAAAGGTTCTGGAAAGATAGCATTATTCATAGTGAGTAATGAAAAATCACAATTTTCCTAAAAAAGAGGGAAAAATTTATATGCAGTACTATTCTTTTCTCAAACTGAACCAAAGACAGAAACATACTGTCTTCCTTCAAACAGGGGAGCTAGCACAAACAATGAATGTGAGGAATACTCAGCACTCTTTGCAACTTTACGAGGCAAAGGAAGACAACTATGAGAAGTTGTTTTCAACGGGACTTAAACTAATTCCTTGAAGGATCAGAAATAAACAAAAACGAAAATGAACTGCTTTCTTTATCAGTAAAATATTCAATGAACTGCCAAACAATGTGTTTCCTGATTGTCAGATTAAATTATTAGACCATCCAATTCCATCTGTTTTTATACCTTCACTGACCGAGTGTGAGAACTAAAATGTTGCTCCATTATTGCATCTGAATGAATTTCTATTGCCAGATAATTTTAGGCAGTAGTAAAGTGTATCAAGTTGATGATTTCTTAAATATAATTATCGACGAAGATGATCAGCTGATCCTTGGGAACACGTAGTTGATCAGCAGCAGGGGCGGAAATGGGTCTCAGGCCGGTTGGACAACTGCCCGAGGCCCAAAAAAAAATACTAGTGCAAAATTTGAGTAGGCATAAAAAAATGACTACACAAGAGGGCAGTTCGACTTTGGCTTCTTACCAAGGCTATCCTAGTCGACCAGTGCCAGTGGAGCATCGCTTGAGGGAGCTGCCCACCGAAAGGTGGTCCAACGCCTGGCCTGCCCTATAGCCCTAGCCGCCTTGCCTTCGGTCTCTTCCTCCCTGCATCATGACGCCGCCCCGCCCATCGCCTCCGCCTGCCCCTGGCTCGCTCCGCCCGACCGCTGGTCCTCTCCGCCCATGACGCCTCCCGCCTCCTCCTCTCGTTGTGAGCCCGCGACGCCCCGCCCCCATCGCCTCCTTGGCCGAACTCCCGTGGCTCCTCGCCGCACCGACTACACTTGTTCTTGGCGCCGCCACCGCCCCCTTTGCTCGCTCGCCGCTCGGCCGCCCGATCCTCTCCCGCCATGACGCCTCGCCTCCTCCTCCTCTCCGTGAGCCTGCCGCCGCCTCGCCCCATCGCCTCCTTGGCGAACTCCCGTGGCTCCTCCTCGCTGCACCGATTACTTGGTTCTTGGCGCCGCCAACGCCGCCCTTGGTTCACTGGCCGCTCCGCCACCCGACCCTCTCACCCATGAGCCCGCGACGCCTCGCCTCCTCTCGCCCGCATGCATGCATCCTGCCGCTCGCCTTCCGGTTCTCTGTGCCAGTGCTGACTGTGGCTGTGAGGTTCTGCTGCGTTGACGCGTGTTTCCAAAGTGGTCCAGCGCCGCTTTGGCCAGCTCACTCCGCTCGCCGTCACCTCGCCTCGCTACTCAGCGCGCTCAGTCCCAAGCCTCACGCGCCACCTAAGGCCGGCTTGCTCGCTCCACCTCAGCCAGCAGCGTCCTCCTCGATCCTCATCTGCCCCCAACGGCAGGTCTTGGCTCGGTGAGGTGAGCTCGAAATCTTGATGTGTTAGTCTTACGCTTTTGGGCCGAGGCTCACGAAATCCTCGACTCCACCATCGATCAAGAAGATGACTTCTCTGTTTTTTCTGCAACATCAACCACTCTTTATTTACACCAAAAAACACAAGCACGAACAACAAAAGAAAATAGGATACTAAGATGAATCCACACCTCAATTAACAACGGAACTAATTGGTATTCTCAAATAATGAGGATCCATCAGTTATCTGAAATCTCTGCAAAGCAACTAGATGAAATAAACAATCACAAAAGAGACTGAACACTATTGTGAATAGAAGAACCAGAGCAGGAAAACAAGACGCCACTGTATAAGGAATCTTCACACCTGTTTGGTGATGGAGAAAGTGTGCAAATGCCAGCTCGGATGTTCTCACACGGATTATATAGCATGCTAGGGCTCGGCTGCAACAGACTATTAGCTTTGCAACTAACAAACAAAATTAGCTTAATAATAGCAAAAGAATTCGGATGCATTGAGGAACATAATAACTAACAAACTAATTTCTGTTGCGACCATGTGAGCTAATGGGAGCCAATATTGGGACCTAAATATGCAAATCTGGACATTCTGTGTATAATACATTAGTCCAGGATCACGCTAGTGCACACAGTGTCAACATAGATGAATAACATTCTACACAAGGTGAATATAAGAATAAACGACTAATTTGCTTAATAACTAACGGTTATGACCTTATGGTCGAGTTTACACTTATTAAACCATGTAAGGCTGATACTAAATAAACAGACAACACCGGAACGAAAATAATTTCAGCGGAAACCTATGGACTTGCCACAGACAACCGACTGAGATCAAGACTTAGCGATCACCATACTCATAAAACTCCTCCTCGGAGGTAGAAGATGACTTCTCCACTTCAGCTAAATGATTACAGCAAGAATAAGTACTCCGACTACTCAACAAGTTGTACCATAGAATACAATTATAGAGAACTTTTTTTTTTATTAATTAACCCTTTTTAAAAATTTATTTTAAAGTTAACTCCCGACGCACTTTATTTCCAATTCTGACCTCTTTGGTCATGCCACCACCCATGGCGTGACAAAACAACGCTGTCACGCCATAGAATAGGTCTGCTAAATAGCACTTTTGGTCACGCTACTGGTCGTGGCGTGACCAAACAACACTATCACACCATAGGTGGTGGCATGACAAGAGATTGCCCTAGATACAGTGGCGTGATAAGAAGTTGTTTTGTCACGCCACGGGTGGTGGCGTGACCAAAGGGGTCAATTGAAAATAAAGTGCGTCAGAGGTTAACTTTAAAATAAATTTTAAAAAAGGATTAATTAATAAAAAAATTCAATTATAGATGATGGCTTATTCCAAAGAAAATGACTTCTATGGTTATTTTGAAAAAATACAACATTTGCAATTGAATACAAATAATAGATTGAAAACATAATTTAAAACAAATAAACAATAGTAGTTTAACAATTATTTTCACAAAGAACACAAAGCCTAATCAATTTCTTACACACAACCACATAATTTTAACCATACAGTTGTCTCTTCCCAAGTGTTTTTATGAAAATCTACCCCTCATGTGAAATCACCGAGCATTTCCATAACCGCGAACGCAGCTATTCGAATAGATTGATTTACAGTCTACAGAGATTTGTACACTTTACCCACAATATATAATCACTGTAGCTAGCACCAATTATAACAAAACTTTTCTGAAACTTCACCTTGAAAATTGACAATCCCGATATGTTTTACCGTCGTTCCAACCCTGACAAAGTGCTTTTGTTCGACGCACATCGTTGGGCCTGGAAACGGCGAACCGCTCATAAGTGTGACCCGACACAATAGTACACACCTCCACCCTAGCACATAGTCTAACCTACATGCCCGAATAATCACCGCCAAGATTCCGTAGCTTACTAAGTTAGGTATGTCCCATACCGGGCATGTGATCGCACAATTATGGCTCAGCCTAATGGCGCACAAAGTTAAGTCCTTAATTGGCCAAGGTGAGACTGCCCAATTTCTAACCACATTACCAAGATTCATATTTTCCTGGTACACAGTTCCACTATATCACAATTCCATCCACTTGCCTCGGTCCAAATCTTTTCCTACCCTGTTGGTTAAGTGCAATACATGCCACCAACGAATAACAACATACTGCACATAGCTTTCGACAAACTATTCCATATTTACTTAGTCAAGTTTAGTTTTGCAACTCAAAATGATATCAATAGCCCATTGCATGGCTAATACGCGATTCATTCATAATAATTCAAATTTGTTATAAAAGGGGTATACAACCAATAAGCAAAATATAACGAAAGCAAAATAAGAAGGTAGACCACATGATTCGCCACAAGCAATTGTATGGGGGCGTACCCTAGTCGTCCAAGTTCTCATCATCCACGTAGTAGTCCTCCTGTGAACAACAATGTATTAAGCAAGGGTGAGTACAAATAAATGTACTCAGAAGTTACAACCAATAACAGAGATAATGCATGCAGGATATTGTCAAAGGAAGGCTTATAGGGCTCAATTTGCATAAGACGAACTTTTCCATTTAAATATTCCTACTAAGTTCCAAAGCAGTTTATACTATAGCTAAAATCATATTTTAAGAGTCAGTTTTATAGTAGATAACCTCCATACACGAGTTGGTGAATGATACCTTCCTATCACATGGCAAACCATCCAATTTCCCAATTGGATAAACTATCCAAAATTATTTATCAATATTTCTTGAAATTAAAACCAAATTCTAACTTTGAGTGGCTTTGCTCAGCATGTCCATAACCATGGACAAGGTTATTCGAATAGTTTTACACTCTGCAGAGGTTGTACAGCTTAACCCATACGAAATAATTAACTTATAATGTCCGTTTAACACACTTCCAAGGTGTGCAACTAAGTGATCATCACAAGACCTTTACAATACTACGCTCTAACACCAGCCCGCCCGATAAGCTTAACCTCAAGTCATGGATGTCATTTATCATCGACCCGAAGCTCACCGTTGTTGAAGGTGGAATCGGCGGCGAGGTGAGCTTCAGCCGGAGAACTTTGAGCTCAAAATGCGCCGAGTAGAAAGTGAGAGAGAGGGAGAGACTTGGGCGAAAGAAAAGAGGAAGGAGAGGGCACAATGCTTCCCTTTATAGGGTCGGAGGAGGAGCAAGCAAGGAGATCTTGTGGATAGCGTCGGCGAGGAGTGCGACGGTTTTTGCGCACTCTGGCAAAACCGGACGGGATTCGCGGAAGCCAACGGCCGGAACGGGGTTGGCGGGAAAATAGGAAATAAATGCGCGCGTTTTCAGGAGAGAAATGAGAGGGAAACGCGGGATTACGAAGCTTGTACCAGCAGCAAAAATGGCAGTGCTGGCTGTGAGGACCTGTCTCGGGAGTTCCTGGAGAGATCTCCCAGGACCTCCCAGGAGGTCCGACAGGACCACCTAGAGGTCTGGGTGGTCCTCCAAGACCACCCGAGGAGGTCTCTCAGGACTACTAGGAGGTCTCTAGGACCTCCTCAGGAGAACTTGAAGGTCCACCCGGATGTCCTCCAAGACCACCCGAAGGTCCTAGCCTCTGCGCACCATGAGCTAGTCCCAGGATCAGATTGGCTAGCTCGCACAGGCTCAACAATTGGTGTAATCAATTCCATACCACAGGCACAAAAGATGAAGCAAACAAATTAACACATATTATTAGCAAAATACCTTAAGGTCAAGGTTTTTACAAGGTTGCCCCGCGGGCTTACAACTCAAAAGAAAACCTGCAGCAGAAACATAAAACACGGGAAGACCATTCGGCAAGCCCACAAGCTACTGAGTGGAGGATGTCTCCTATGCGCAAGATCTTCAAAAGAGCTCCCCTTCAAAGAGCACAAGACTTCCTGGATCTCCTTCCTCTACTGATTAAAACAGAGGGCACAAGCCATGAGTACTTTGAATGTACTCTGCAAGCCGTGGGAAAAATGTATGCAATTTAATATTTATGCACGGCTTGACAATTGAGAACTGTAGAGTTAGTTTGCAGAAAAGCAATGTTTGACAGTAAATAGCATAAGTAGATTACAAAGCTCAAGTTAAAAGAGATATACATAAGTACATTTGCTTTCAAAGGAGGTCGTGAGCACTAGCTCACTCCCAAGACCACTCCCACGAGGACTTGGTCGCACTCACGACCAGGACCTCTCCCACGGCACCAACCAAGACTTCTCCGGAGCACCAGCTCCAGAGCTCCACAAGACCACCCTAAAGCTTCACGACCACCCCAGAGCACCTACTCTGGAGCTCCCTGGACCACTCTAGGGCTCACAAGACCTCTTTGAAAAGTCTACCCCTCGCTCGAAATCTCCGGGCGTGTCCATAATCGAGGACGCGGCTATTGAATAGATTTACTCTCAGAGGTGCACAACTTTACCCACAAGAGGTAGTCGCTGATATTACACACGCTACCTTGGACATGTGAATCAAGTAGAGACTACCACCGGCTTTTACAAAGGTCCATTCGACTTAGTTCGCCGCTAAGGATTCGCCTAAATCCGCCACCTCTTGCGCCGCTCCCATCAAAAACAGAACCGAATAAGAACATCCCTAATTATTACACCCGGTCCACCCCATAATGGACATGTGGTTACACGGCATGACCCAGATCAATGGTTCAAGGTTAAGTCCTTAGTTGGCTGCTCAGGCGAGTCTGACCACAACCCAATGTGCATACTGCACCCACTACTCAAATTCCCTGCCTACTCGCCTGAGCATAAAACGGTTTTGTGTTCAACCAACCCAAGGACCACCCTAGTCCTAGGCACACATCTTTTAACAGCAGTGGCATTGCCACAGTTTCATAGCTCATTAGACAAATTTATCATTGTTGGGTTCAACCCGGCCAAAGGACTACCCCAGTCCTGGCACACAAATTTTAGTTAAAGCGACAACAAATGTCGTGGCCTTACACATGGCCACACTTTATTTTAATCAGCAACACTGGCCGCTACTACATAAGCCACAAACCAGTGCGCTGGGGTAAGCTAACATTGATGATTCATGGTGAGAACGACGTCTACTAAAGCATGGCTAGGCAAGCACGATACCCATGTTGGTAAACAAGAATGTCCAACTAAGAATACTCATGCTACGGCTTCCAAAGGGAACATGTCAACATGTCAAATTGCAAATCTTCAAGGAGGCATTAAGACAAGTAGGTAACTAACTAAGCCCAAAACCATTTTATACAACTAGCAATGCAAGTTTATAACAAATCAAGATACTTTTGTAAAAATGGGTTCAAGATGATCAAGGTCCACGACTTGCCTTCGGCGACGAGTTGCTGGGCTTCTGAGAAGGTTGCTGGATCCTCGAGCTCCTCAGCAGAACCGAAATCTACACATTTGCGAAGAAAAAAAATAAATAAAGCAACTTCAAGAAGGAACCGAAGAGAACTTAAATAGAACTAAAAAGAGAAGAGGTCCACTGGAAGGGAGGTCCAACAAGGGGGAGGTCCAACCAGAGGAGCAAAGAGAGCTCTCAAAACAGAGAGATAGGTCAAGAGAGATAGGTTGAAGGAGAGGATTGAATGAAAAATAGAGAGGAAGTAGGTGCCCCTGATGTTCTATTTATAGAAGAAGGAGAAAAGAACATCACCAAGAGGGAGCGACCAGGCTCAAGGTAACTTGGCAAAGGTACGCTGCTAACATGTACGAAAAAGTACAAGAGCAGGTAAAGGAGGAGACAAGAGAAGAGAAAGTCAAGGGGGAGGTGACAGCATTTAATGCGCACAAACTTTTGCAATGGCAATGATATGATAAGAGGTAGAAAAATGTACTGACAGGATTGACAAGTGGGGTCAGTCAAAATTTCCAAGGAGGAGGTCCTGGAGAAGTCAAGGGAGGAGGTCAAAGGGGAGGTCGTGACCCACGAGGGAGGTTATAGCCGCAAGGGTGGTCTCTGCAAAAAGACCAGAGGTTGTGACATCAAGAGGAGGTCTGACCGCAAAGGTGGTCTTTGCAAAAAGACCACAGGAAGGTCCTGGGGACAAAGAGACTCAAGGGAGGAGGTCTGGAGGACAAGGAGGTCCTGACCAAAGGGAAAGTCAAGACCAGGAGGAGGTCTTAACCCCAAAAGGAAAAGTCTAAACCACAAGGGGGAAGGTCTAGACCAACGGGGAGGTCTAAACTCCAGAGAGAGATCTAAACCCAAAAAAGGAGGTCTAGACTAGCAGAGAGGTTTAAACCCGAAAAGGGATCCAAACCTTAAAGGAGATCTAAACCTCAAAGGAGAGGTCTAAATCACAAGGAGATCCAAACCTCGAAGGAGAGGTCTAAACCACAAAGGAGATCTAGACCTCAAATGAGAGGTCTAAACTCAAAAGGGAGCAGAGCCGAGGGGAGCACGGGATGAGTAGAGAGGGGAGGGACAACACCAAAGCTCAAGTAACTTCAACTAAAACCAACTTGGAACAACTAGCGAATAACAGAGATAAATAACAAGGAACAGGCTCTCAGAAAAGGGGCTCGACTCGTTGGGAGGAGGTCCAACGGGTCAGGAGGAGATCCAGCCACGAGGGTGGTCTTTGCAAAAAGACCAGCAAAGACTGAGAGGGTGGTATTTTCAAAAGAACCCAAAAGGGTGGTCTTTGCAAAAAGACCAGTCGCAACCAACAGGGAGGTCGTGACTCAAGAGGGAGGTCATGACCAACGGGAGGTCATGACCCAAGGGGGTGATCTTTGCAAAAAGATCACGAGGGTGGTCTTTGCAAAAACACCAAGAGAGGTCCTGGGGACAAGAGGTCGAAGGCACGGCGAAGAGGGCTGTCCGATTTGAATCAGGTGGTCCACAAGAAAGTGGAACGTTCGGACCAGCCAAACGCTACATCAGATCGGGCCGTCCAACACAGATCGAACGGTACAAAGGCAATAAAGGTCTGGATCAAGCGGAAGGCTCGAACGGACGCGAGAGAGGTCCAAATGAACACAGAGGAGATCCAAAATGAACACAGAGGAGGTTCAATCGAGCAAAGAAGGAAATAATGAGAAACGAGGGAGAGATCAAAAGGGAAAACTACATCCCGGATTTGAATTTCAGATATCAAGGACATTTGAAACACAAACCCAAGCTTGGACCTAAGGAAAGATCTAAACACAAGGGAGGTCTTAGCCTTAAAGGAGGTCTGGACCCTCAGATCCAAACGAAGGGAGGTCTGGACCCTCAGATCCAAATGAAGGAAGGTCTTCCCAAGAAGAAAGATAGAACTGGGCCGAGGGAAAGCACGGAGCAAACAGAGAAAAGGAAAAGCTCCAGCAAACTCTAAAAGAAACCGAACCGATTTAGTTGAAGTTTGGTTTAGTCATTTAAAGTTCTTTTAAAATCTCAAGTTAAGCTTTGAACTCTTATCAAAACCAAACGGTTCTTTTTATTTTGAAATTTTTCAAAAACTCAGGACAAACGGGATGTTACACTAGCTCGGTTCTACGCACGGGGAAGAAAAGAAAGAACAAGGAAGAAAGGGGAATAGCGGCTAACGCGCGAGCCCCACGGGTAAGACAGAGAGGGAGAGGAGGTCGATGGGTTGGGCTGGGCCGGGAGGAGTTGGGCTGGAAAATGGCCGGGGAGAGGAAATGGGTCGGGAATTCATCCCGAGGGGAAATAGAGGATTTTAATTGGTTTTTGATTTACATAAAACACAATAAATGAAATATGTTTCTAGAAAATAGCAAATAGAGTTTAAAAAAAACAAGGGAAAATTCACAGAAATTCCTTGAACCATTTTGAACTTAATAAAATTATTTCCAACTTAAAGTTGGCTTTTATTTTTGCACATAAATTATTTTTAATTTCATAAAATAGGAAAAAGCTTTTAAAATGCCAAAAAATTCAAGAGATGAATTAGAGTTTTATTTTTAAATTTAAATCTGATAAAACCCCAAAAAACTCAATAAATTTTCTTTTTTACTTTTAAAATCTAGGAAATTCAAAAAAAGCACGAAAGCATTTTTAAATATCAGAAAATCCAATAGACAATAACTTTATTAATTTTAAATTGGTAACATACCCATGGGATGTTACAATTCACCATGGGTGGGCGGTGTGCGGGGAAGGCGTGTGATAGAAAACGGGGAGAGAAGGAATCACGAGGAAGAAAAAGAATCGAGAGTTGCGACACTGGCCCCACATGGGTGGATCCAACCACCACCACTACATTCTTTAAGTTGTAAAGATTAGACATAGTATCACTCTATGGCACCTAGATCGGTCATAGTTGACCTCGTTGATCCAAGCCATAGATTCTTGATCCAACGACTAAAAGCGTGCAACTTCAATTATTGTAGTAACCCTTTTTTTTTTGTTAATAGTAACAGTTGTGAGTTGTAATCTTGCATTTAACAAACCTAGAGCGAAAGAGCACTTACGGGCTATGAGCGTGTTTGGTCCATTCACTTGCCAGCCTCATGGGCAAGGTTGTCAAGATCGTGATACGGATCCTAGGGAGTTGAAAAGACACGGATTGGTATATGGATCTTGATCTCGAAGGTAGGATCACATAGAATAAAATAGATTGTTAGGATCATGCCTATGATCTGGAAGGAATCATGATGCTGGCAACTAGCATATAAATTTTGATATTGCCTTCCTTAATTTCTGGTGAAAAATACCATCATTAATATACTAGACTTTTAAATGATTAGTCTACTAAAGAATAATTGAATAAGTTTAAGAAAAACAAGGTTTATTGAATGTAACATGAATAAGTGTACCCACATTTACAAGATTAAATAAAGAAAAATCTACTGTAGACTTGCATATTTGAAAACACAATTCAACTTTTACATAAAAACATATACAATTAAAAAATATGATAGAATCGTGATTCTACAATATGATAGAAAAATGATCCTACCTACACTCAAGAGACTTGCATATTTGAAAACACAATTCAACTTTGACATAAAAAATATACAATTTTAAAAATATGATAGAATCGTGATTCTACAATACAATAGAAAAATGATCCTACCTACACTCAAGAGGCCAATTTACGTGCGAGGCGGAGAACGGGATGTGGAGACATTCCCGGTCCTATATAAGAGATGAGTCGCCCCATACCTATGGGTGGATAACGAGTCGTCAGCTTGGCTCGACTTGGTCAAACTTGTTAGTGAACATGGCTCGATTTCATTAAGCAAACTAGCAAAAATGCCTACTTGGTTCGGCTCGGCTTGAAAGCTCAAGCTGGCTCGTTTGGCTCGTTCAAGCCAAGCACTAACAAAGTATAAATGTCATGCATGTTTGTATGTACAACATGAGTTCTTGAGACTTACTAAGGAGGCATGCTCGATTGTCGGAGGAGACTTCATCGTCGATTTTGGAGGCCGAGACGTCGACGATTCTTGGACTCCATGCTCGATTGTTGTTCCATCGCGGAGAGGCCGGGATCATGGAGTCGGAGATGGAGTGGGGCAGTCGGTAGGCGTCGCGGGTCGGACGCGAGGAGGAGGTGGAGACGGAGGCGGATCGCGAGAGGGCCGAGTCGGAGCGGGTGGCCATCCAGGCGGCGGGGAGGTGGAGGTGGAAGGTAGTGGTGTCGGTTGTGGCGGCGGCAGTGGTATCTCCAGTGTTGTCGTGCATTTGTTAGCTTGGTTGCACTTGTGTGCTAGTTAGTTAGGGTTATGCAGCTATGAGCTAAGTGGGTCATGGGCTTAATTCTTGGCTAAGCTATGAAACAAATTGTTTGCTAGGCTGAAAGCTATATTTTAATTTTTTTCAAACTTAACGAGTGACTCTCGAGCTGGCTCGAGCCCGAATCGTTAATCCAACGAGGCAGAAATGATTGCTCCCCAATGAGCTGGTTTATGTCACGAGTGAGAGCCGCCGGCTTCCTGAGCCTGGAACTTTTTTTCCACCCCTGCGCATACGGCATACCCATCCCTAACAGAGGAATTCCTCGCGAGTTACCAGGCAGCGGGCCCGTCGCCATCCCTGTGCGCAACCGCAGCCATGCGCGACCGGCGACCCCCATTTTTGACCGGAAAGCGGGCAAAAAAAAAAAAAAAAGAAAAGAAAAAAGAAAAAAAAAAAGAGAAAAGGAGAAAACAAGAACGGGGAAAGAAGGAAGGAAACGTGTACCTGCGCGGCGGCTTAGCACGGGGTCTCCTCTCGTCTTCATCCTCTCTCGTGTACGACCGCCACCACCTCCAGTCCGCCATCGCCAACGCCTGTTCCTAACTAGGTTTTCTCCTCTTCCCCGACCGATCGCGCTGCCCCGCCGACGCCCCGAATCGGGCTGCACGCTCCCCCGGTAGATCTGTCTACAGGTAATCATCATCTGTTTGAATCGCGCGTGACGATGAGTTGAGCCCACCAATTGTTGGGAGGTCAATCCCCTGATTTTGCTCGTCTTAGCTTGAATCAGGAATTGCTTGGAGTGCCCGCTAATACTTTGTCGGCGATCCGTAGTTCAGGGATAGCAGAACCTTGTGCGACTACCTCGAGTTCGAGATGGCAGATGGGGACTCATCCGACTTCACCTTCTGCAAGGTGTGCGTTCTACTACCTGTGTTATTACTTACCCTGCAATCATTTACTCTCTCCGTTGATCAGGGCCGGCCCTGAGTTTTTTGAGGCCCAGGGCGAAACTAAAATCCGGGGCCCTTTGTACATACATGAAGTTGATAGTATTAAATGTAAATAAATATATATAAACACTTAACTGCGTATGCAAAAGCAATATTCATATGCAACAATTCATAAATGTAAAACTACCTTAAAATTCCTTCTAACATTCCTCGATGCGAAGTCATCGATGATGGTATCAATATCGATCTCATCCAAGAATCGCTTCAATGCATAATGTTGCCAAACCATTTAACCTCTCCCGAGACATTGTAGATCTCAAATAGTTCTTCAACAATTTTAGTTTTGAGAAGCTTTTTTCACCGATGCCACGATCCACAGTATAGTAAACAAGATCCGATAAGCAATGGAAGCATTAGGATAACAATCAACTTTTGTAACAAACTCAAAAATCTCCATAGTCATCATTGGTGTATTTGGCAAAGTGAATTGTAGAACACTTAACTCGTAAATTAGATCATTTAAATCAAAGTCGATGAACCCCTTGAGAGAAAATCTACCAAGGTGTTGTGCAACACACTTTTAGCTCAGACCATCCAATGCCTTCAAGTTTGTCAACTCATTAAAAATCCAAATAATTCTCTAAATGATTCCAATTGTTCAAATCTAGTCTCCAATGAGCGGATTGCCATATCAATTATAACCACGAAGTAACTAATTTTAAATTGCTTCTCACCTTCCAAGATTGCTTCCTCCTTATTATTTTCATCAAAATGCTTCTTTCTAAGAGCACTAACTTCTTCGAACGATGGCTCAACTCCCATTTCAGATGCAATTTCCTTTGCATTAACCTTACTAGAAGCAAACCCATCATTTCTATAGGTTTCAAAGTAATCCATTATGCCTTGTATCTCGCCGCATGGTGGACTCAATGCACATAGATGGTGATCGCAACTTCTTGCTTACTTTATTGACAAAGAATAAAACATCATGCCAAATAACCATGCCAAATATAAATTCAAAGTCGCCAAGTACTTGAAATAAATTCTTTGCATCACTCCTCGCCCTTTGGTTCTACATCTCTGCTTTTACTCAATGCAAGTAAAGTCGCCCTTAGTCGAGGAGCTTGATATCTAATTGTCGCAACACTTTTAATACGACTCTCCCAACGTGTGTTGCACAAAGATTTCACAGCTTAAACCATCAACATGATCAAGCAAAACTTCCATCTTTTAGTAGAACCAAAGAATAAGACATATATCCGCTGCACAATCCCAAAAGGCATCGACTTTGCTACAAGACTTAGCCATATCACAAAGAGTAAGATTAAGATGTGGCAAGCACATGGCATATACAAAGCTCTTGGATTTATATCACGCAGCGACTTTGAACCCCTTGTGTTTTCCTTTCATATTAGAACCGTTATCATAACCTTGTCCCTAATATCATCAATATTAAGACCAAAGGACTTAATGGAATCAACCAAAACATTGAAGAGCCCAAAACCGGATGTGTCATCTACCTTCGTGAAACCAAGAAAGTACTCCTCTATTTTAATTTTACCTTCACTCATGTTAACACATCGAACCAACAAAGTCATTTGTTCTTGATGACTCACATCCGGGTGCAATCAAGAATAACCGAAAAATATTTGGCCTCTTTAATAATCTTGATGATAGAATTTATAATGTCGGGTTATAAGAGAAATCACTCATTCTCAATTTTGTGGTTTAGATAATGATAATGAATGTCATTATTTTGAATACGCCTAAGATGGTCTTGCATTACCAAATCAAATTTCGCAACCATCTCAAAGACAAGCTAAGAAATTGCCATTTTGGTTATTATAAAGTCGCCGTTAGATCCTCTAAAAGCCAAATTACGCCTACTAAGGAACTTTACAATGGCAACTATTCTCATCAAGATTTGCCTTATACGCTTTTTCTCCTTGGAGATTTGTCGTTGTAACTCTTTATCAATTGTCTCTTGTTTGCCCAATCTAGTTCTCAATTCATTCCATGAGTTCATATTGGTAATGTGCTCAACACTAATTTCATGTTCCTTCACCTCTCATTGACATGTTTCAGCCTCTATACCCATCATTCGCCAATGAACTCTTGCACTTTTAGAATTAAAAGCTTGCAAGAAAAGCAAAATACTTTATCCAAGTGTTTGGAATAAACTAGCCATTTTCTCGTCATGTAGCTCTCCATTACTCATTTTTCTATGATAATGAGAATATGCAAATGCCTTAAATTATCATCGAAGGGAATACAATATTATCTTCTCTTATGGGCCCTTTTCAACTAATATATCCCTTGATTTGTTATCAAGATTATCCCAATTTCTTGGATCATAAATATCCATGTGACACAATCGGTTCCTCATCAAGACTAGTATTTTCTCGCAAGATTTGAATTAAATACGTGCTCATCGTTACTCACATTGTTTTCTCCCACGCCAATGCCAACATTGTCTTCGAAGGACCTTCATCTTCTCGAACAATATGTGTTGGTTCCTTCCGCATAACTATCGCTAACCGGTTTGGATCTCTTAAAGTGTTTGAATTATTCTTCAAAAACTTATGGATAGAACCCTCTGTGATTGTATAAACTCATCTACTCGTGTTTCTTTTTTCCTTTTCTCACCGCCGTAAGCATACTTTCTTGTTCTTGATGACATGATGTCGTTAAAATTTACAAAACAATTAGTTCACAAATTAACTCATCTACTCTACTCGTGTCTTCTTTGCTCGGTGGCCTCACCGCCGATCGCCGATTCGTCGTCATTTGGTTAGGGTCGTAGTCGGCAATGATGAAGTCGCGGAGATCGCAGCTGCTGCGCCGAGTCCAGTATCCGCCCAAATACCTTCGCGCGTCTCGCCGCCGCTCGTCACGCAATGCAGCTGCGCCGCGAGCTTTCAAGGCGTCTTCGCCCGCCGCCGGTCCGTCGCCGCCACGCCGCCGCGACCTCGCGTCCGAGTCCGGCGTCTCGCCTCGCGTCTCGCTGTCGCCTGTCGCGCAACTACAGCGTCTTTGCGAGCTTCGCAGTCTCGCGCGGGCGTGTCGCCCGCCATCCGGCTGCGTCGGCCCGCCATTGCCGACGAGACTCGCGAGCCGAGTCGTGTGTTTGCATGTGCGTGTGGCTTCTCGAGACGCTACTACTACTATTTTCTTTTTTTTTTACGACTCGATGCTTCTCTCGGAAGTCGGAAGCCAGAACTGCAGTAAACAACGACTCGCCATCGGGCCAAATACTAATACTACCGGTGTTTGCATACTTGGGGGGCCCCGCCGATTGGGGGCCCAGGCGATCACTTCTTGCTGTTCAAGGCCGTGGCTCGGCCTCGTTGATTGATATAGGGCGTATTTTGACTTTGCACAAAGATTAAACAGGTGATAAAATTGAGAAAGTTATCAGAGGAAATGACTCAAGTACGCTCTCGTAATTGCTTTGGAAAGACGAGAGATGATACTTTGTATGGGTGGTAATGAATAAATGCATATGTTACAGACAATAAATAAGGACATGGTGGGAAAGACATTGTTAAATTTACATACAAACCCTACATTTATCGACAAAGCTTTGAAAATTACATGCCTTACATTAATCAACGGAGGGAGTATCATTTATCTGCTGCTCCTTTGAGTGTTGGTTTGTTCCGTCTGTTGTCGCTTCTTTTCCTGCTAGAAAAGAAAGATCCTCACATTCAATTAATCATGTTTTTGCTGGACGGATAGATTGTTATGAACACGTTTAGTTATTGAGAAAAAAATTCCATCGATCGTGATTGACCAGTCTAATTACCAGCTGTTACGATATCTTAGTTAAGAATCATTTTGATTTTGAAGATATTTGCTTCTACGAAGTCAGACCACCACAAATCTAGAACTGGGGGGACTGCTTAAAGAATCAGCAAGAAACATGAAGGTAGGTACATGGATTCACTAACGTTAGCTTCGTTTTGGAAATTAGTATGAACAAATAGTAGGTAATATCCAAATAATGTGGGAAGTGAAGAGGTGAAAAGGAATAAAATAAGAGAAAGAAAACATAAAAGACAGAACACAAGTGGACAGAATGAAAGAGGGAAGATGTTTATCACTATTTGCTACTGCCTTAATGTTGTCATATCAAGAACACATTTAAGTAGTTGATCTTTTTGTTTTCTATTTGATAAATATCTCTCTTGAGTTGATGGTGTGGGTTGAGTGAATTAGTAGTGCAGTATACTCAGTTGTACATATAGTCTGCCCATTTTCATTGAGTTGTTAATTTACTATCTGCTTTTATTTATGTTATTTCTATTTTAAATTTTGGATTTCACAGGAGCAGTAGACATGTACATATTGTTTACCATCTTCAACCCATTGTGTAATTTTATTGCATGAAGATATGTTGCTCAAGCAGACTAAACCTTTTGAAATGATTACATAAAGAAGAGTGCTTCAATGTTCTCCTCATAAGTGAAAATCATAATTTTTAAAGCACATGGAGGGCTTGACTTAGAAACTCGCTTATATCATTTTTCTTATGGTTGTTTCCAGCTTATTTTTTTATATAGCTTTAACAGCTTCTTTCTTCTATTTTTATTTCTAGGTTGATTCTGCAGAAAATGATGGTCAGTTAGAGTCCCCTAAAGCCATCCCTGTGGCAAGTATGACACTTGAGGATGAAGGCGGTGATGGTGCAGATATTTCAAAGACTAAGAAGAAGATCCAGGACGACAGGCAAACAAACAATTTAATTAAAGATGGAAGATCTGATTCCATATCTAGCAGCTTCAATAGCATATCGCTGCAAGACTCTAATATAAAAGAACCAGTTATACCAAAAAGCAGTGGAGAGTCTCTGCAATCAAACGCATCATCTCAACCAAAACCTTTAAAGAAACCTGCAGCACGGGCTAAGGTTCCTTTTGAGAAGGGCCACAGCCAAATGGAGTGGCTAAAGCTGACTCGTACGCATCCTGATCTAGCAGGTAAATTGATTTCTCTGATTATTACTGAATGGCTTTATGCTGCTACATAATAAAGAGTATACATTTGTAAAGCAGACTTATTTAATGCATTATAATTGTCTGACACTAAAATCACAATAGTTCAAGTTATTGAGCCTATATGTTTTGTGCCATATAGGGTTTATTGCTAGCAAAGAAACAACACCTGCTTAAGAGATCCATTTTGATGTCCTTGATGGTTAGGTCAAATCAATTAAGCTAAGAACCATTCACAATGTTAAACTTCAATTCATCCCCCTGAAGACCTACTTTTTCTAAGAGAATAGCTAGATGTGTTGTGTGGCATTTTCACACCTTGATATATGGCATGTCAATTGTATTTTTACTTAAGGGCATAATGATAAGTTTTAGTTTCTAGATGGTTTTGTGTTGATTAAGTGTTGATGGGTTCACAAAAGGTTCTTTGTCTGTAGTTTGAACTCATGGGCATAAGAACCTATTTCAGAGTTAGTTGGTATGAACGTTTAGCTATTCATTAGACAAGTTGGTGCTTAAATAATTTTGTGGTGTAAACAAGAAAATGTTTACATCAGAAATGTTACTTCCTGCGTAGGCAGCTGGGCCTGGACATACTGATTTTGCTTCCTGTGCCCTTGGGGTATTGTGCGATAATGAAAAAGAACTAGGACTTATGGTAAATGTTTAAGACACCCATAGTGCAAAACATATAAATGGTTATCTATAGATGTTAATATCTGAAATGGGTGCACAATTGCATGTGCATGCAATTTAATTTTATATGGAGTGGATGGAAATAAAGTTTACACCCATCAGCTACCATAGTTATCGACTATAACTGCAAAGGGGAAAACTATGTTGGTGTGGCTTGCGCCTATGTGTATGAGTTGTCAACTTGTTTGAGCTTGACCAAAGTATATGCTTGCATTGTGGCTGATTTCATAATTTTCTCATTTTTGTTTACTTGCTTGCAACTTGTTTGTCAATTCATTCTTGCTGGTGAAATGATACTGATTTCTGTTTCTTTGGGTTACCTCTTCTATAGGGCTTAAGGGGCAGTCAAACCGAAGGTTAATTTCTTTGGAAGAAGTTAAACAGCATAAAACAGGAGATTGTATTTGGACAATTTTGAAAGGCCGTGTGTACAACATTGCTCCCTACATGAAATTTCATCCCGGAGGTAATAATAAGTTTTAACCTGTTGCAGAGAGCTTGGTTTTGTTTGTTTTTCAAAACTGCTGCTGTTCACCCATTTACTTTCTATTGGTTCTTGAGTGCTATATCCTGGTGTTTTGTTTAAACTGAGCATTTTTTATGTACATTTGCAGGAGTTGATATGCTTATGAAGGCCGCTGGAAAAGACTGCACTGCTTTGTTCAGTATCCTTCTATTATGATTGTTTACACTTTAATCAAAATAGCTTAGTTCTTGTTGTAGAATCGCATTAGAACATATCATGCTTTGGCATGCATGTTAATGTGGTAGCAAAACTCATGGCATACTCTGCTCATTATAGGTGGCCATATGATCACCACCAGGCTTTGCAGCTTAAGCTTCTACATGCTTAGCCAAGTATCTGATGATGATTGTGACTGTTAACTGTCATACTTGCAGGAGAGTTGTGCATGCATATATAATTCATGATGTAATTCCTTGACTTTCCTATAGATAAACATCATGCCTGGGTAAATGCAGAGTTCCTCTTGGAGAAGTGCCTCGTCGGATTCCTTGATCCCAATGAGTAGATCTGTACCATTTAGGCCAGCATAACATTTTCTCCTGCCTGCATTCCAGCTGTTGCTGAGGCACAGTTCAGATGCAAGGCGATGATTTGGAGAATATCAAGTGTTTTGCTGCATCACAATGGAAATATATTATAGCTTTTTTAGAAAGGAGAAGGAAACTTAATGACCATTCGTGTGCAAATTTGCTATCATTCATTGCTTGATAAAATGCAGAAGAGAAAATTGCAGTTCCATACTTGGGATATTCATTCTGATTCTAGCATGCCAATTAAACGTGTAAGCTGAGCTACTGTTATGGCTTGAGAAGCCAGATCCCATGGGGATCCGGATCCTCTGTGTAAACAGTGTTTCACGTTACGTGAATAGTATTTTGACGTAGCATCGTTGCAAAATAATTTAGCTATAGATGAGAAGTACTGTAGCAACAACAGTGCATCGATTGATCTCGGCCTTCACTTTTCAATCGGATGGTTAAGATCGCTCCTAATTCTCGTACTCTGTAGCACCTCTACATTAAGAGAGAATCTGAGAATCTCTATCCACATCGACAGTGTTTTGTTGCAGTACTGTAGCAAAACACTATGAATAATGAGGAATTAATACAACAATTTTACTTTAATGAAAACATGGTAGCAAAAAATACTGTAGCGATTGATCTTGGTCTTTGCTATTCGATCGGATGGAGGAGATCGCTCTCAATTCATGTGCATTGTAGCATCTCTGCATCGAGAGCACCAATGCATAGGATCCCTCTCCATCCCATAGGGCCTAGTGCATAGGGGTGGAAAAAAAACTCGAAACTCATGAACCAGCTTGGCTTGTTAAGTACTCAGCTTGAACTCAGGCTATAAATGAGCCGAATCGAGCTAGCATTTATGCTCGTTATCTTAACGAGTCGAGTTCGAGCCAGCTCGCGAGTAACTCGTAAAGCTCGTTTATGTTAGAGCCCAACCCAACAAACCTAGTAGCTCAACTAGAACAGGTCCAACCTAAGCCTACCAGCTCAGCCCAACAAGCCGCGACCCTCTCCTATCCACATAGCGTCCAACCTCTGTTCGGCGACCTCTCCTTTTGCGTTCAGCCCAGCACCCTCCAGTAGTCCCGAGCCAAACGAGCTAGCTCGTGAGTTCATAACAAGTTGAGCTGAGCAGACATTTTTGCTCGTTTGCTTAACGAGCCGAGTCAAACCAAACTCGATTCCTTAATGATCTTGACTGTGCCGAGTCAAGTTGGCTTGTTATCCACCCCTACTGATGCACGTGCATAGCAGCAGAAAGGCACAAGGCAAGTAGGGCCGACGCACAAGCAGAGGCAGCGCGCGACCGACTGTATGGACAAGGAGATGAACCCTCCGTACAATAGATATGATTAGTTGGTGCTTTTCTTTTAGTTGCATTTGCTTAGGCCTTAAGCCAACTAGAAGTTGACCCGCGTTGGTAGGCGTGGCTGTGACTGTTGTACATGAGTTTGCTGTACAGATCAATTTTCCAAATCTGGGTTTGCTACCTACGTTTTGCATGATACCAATAGAAGCCAGTCAAAAAAAAGTGTTAAGTACTAAAGCTGAATTTTCCCAGACAACCAACCAAAGAACAAATTTGTGTGTTGGTTACACATGATCTCTTCTATTTTCTTGCCCATATGCATAAAAAAATGCTCAAGTAATAGCTGCAATGGACAAATATTATTATGTGAGCTTCCTTTCTTACCTCATTGTAGACAATTGTTACCAACTTAAAATAATGTGAATGGATTCTTTTGTCATCACATCACAATTCAGATCACACACTACACGAACTGAACAATGGGACATAGAAATAATATGTAGTATGTAGCCTGCACACATTACAAAAAAAAATCAATTAGATCTTAAAAGCAGAACATAGCATGTTGACACCAGCTAGCATGCTCAATTTTTTTAATGGTTTTAGCGGAGATGTTGCTCCACACTTTTAAAAAAACCTGGCAGTACACCACTAGCTTACGCTATTATTTACAATACGAATTGCACTGTCACCGTTCTTAAAAATAAAAGAATAGCACCACTACGCTGAGCGTACAAACGGTTAGCCTGTGAGCGAATATAGAAGATAACTTCACAGAAATCATCGAGCACTAAAGGAATCCGACAACACATTGACTTTCCACCTCTAGTTGGAATCAAACAAAAGGAATCCCTTCCTGCAAATTAGTAGTTAAACATATTTAATAAAATTCATAATATAGAAAATAAGCCAGCTCACAGTAGTCAATGATGGAAGAAGCAGCATAGCATGCTTTAATAGCTAATGACCAGAACCAGAAACGCATCACAACACTATTTAGAGGATTCAAAACAAAACAAAACACACATTCACAAACACAGACAGGGAGAGGACCTGAAAGAACAACCTCTATCACCTCTAGTTGCTTTCCTCGAAACCCAGAATATCCGAAATATTGCTTCAAGACATTCTCTAACTCGTTATGTGCTTTCTTTTCATGGCCTGAGCGCCATAACATGCCTTTTACGGGAAGTGGTTTCTTCTTTTTAGCTGAACCACCCAAATCATCACAAGGCAAAATGAGCATGTTAGAACCATTATAGAGTGTTGCAATGATTGTAACACAATGTGCTAAGTCCGTGCATAACTATTCCCTTCGGTTTAACACAAAAAAAATAGTTTTTAGAGTTCAGATACATCAACTAAACAAATCAATTACAAAAAATCACAGTTCGTGATGACATCCATATTGCCCTAAATATACCAACCGAGGGACCATTCTTCCGACTGACAGATGAAGAAATCACGCAAAAAAGAAATAGAGTGAAAACTATGTAGGTGGAAATGAACCTTCGACAGATACTCTTCGCTCTAATCGAGAAGCGTGTAGTGTGTCATCAATATGGTCTAATCGATTCCCCAGCCTTGATCAGTGGGTCTTCTAGACATAGAGTCGTCAGTGGCAAAATAGAGGCAATTTGCTGGGTGAAATCCATGCATTTCATCAACATGGTCCCATCAAAGTTGAACTCAAAAGGCCTAGCCTGAGGCAGTGCCTAGTACTATCAACCTACATATGTCATGCACACTAACAATAATTTTAAGCAATATCACCCCAGTGACATTTAACGGCTACATCTGCACTAAAAGGCAAATGCACACTACTATTGCTCTTCGAATACCTTCTGAGGCTTCTCAAATATAACTGGCTTCCATCCATAGGTCTCAATTTTCATTGGAAAGAAGCAACCAAAGCACAGTGCAACATGCCCTTGCAACAGAATAATGATCGACATAATAATATGGCCACATACCTCAGTAATTATGTAGAAATTTTCTTCAACTAGCTTCTCCTTGAAATTCTCCATCTCTTTCGTTGGCCATAACTCCATCACCTAAAAATTTCCAAGTATAACTAACAAGCAACACCAATCACCTCAGTCTTACATAATATCTTTGTTCTAATGAAGGATCCTGACCTCCCTAGACCCCAGGGGTCTATTTCCTTCGTACAGCGAGTCCTTCACCGAACACCCTTGCTCAACAGAGAGAGGCACAGCTGTGAACAAATCCAGCCAGCCATTAATCAGCACACTCAAAACAATATTTATTTCACATATGAGATATCCTTTGAACAATCTAGTCAGGAACATGTACCGTAATAACCAATCATACAGTTGTGCATCTTGAATCGAAGTGCTAAATATGTGTACCAAGCATGGTCCATGCTTGCAACCTTCTCCTCTGAACATTGAAACTCCCAGCTCAAACTTGAAGCTCCTACGTTGAAATCCTGCAATTTTGCTTACTGGCGCTACACACACAAAAAGGAGAGGGGGGGGGGGAGATGAGGCTGATGAAGGATCTAGACTTGCCATTATGTGTTAATGGAGTTTTGGTGATTAATGACAAATCTAATTGTGAGACTAACACTTTTATTGATATACATATTGTGTAGTCTTATTTGGATATAAAGGTGAAAATCATGAAGGCATGCAAGTAATTCATGACAAATCTATTTTCTCAGCATTGGATAAACAAAAGGAAAAATCCAAACAGGTATGCATTCATAATGATAAATCTATTTGTGAGACTAACATTTCTATTGATTACTTATTGTTTAGTCTCGTTTGGATATAAAGATAAAAATCAGTGGGGTATGCATTCTACTTTGTATTCATATATATATTGTTGCATTCCTCGGATCCAAAATATAGGTTGAACTCCACCAAAAGGTTAACTTGAATATGTGCATATGTTCTTATTACATATTTGTGTATGCACACATTTAGGGGGAGTTCATTCTATATTTTGTGGTTTCATTAGTATTGATCCATATTCCCTTGTCCACATACTTTAAGGATCTTTACTTTGAAACATATCCTTGAATATATTTAACTTGTGTAGTTAATATATTCATATGAGTATAGCATAACTTGTGTAGTTTATGTGTACTCATAATCTTGAGTATATATGACTTGTGTAGTTTGTATATACTCATATGAGAGTATATGAGACTTGTGTAGCTCATATATCCTTAAGTATATATAACTTGTATAGTATATATATATATATATATATATATATATATTCATAAGAGTATATAAGACTTGTGTAGTTCATATATATTCATTGTCTATCTACATTCAATTTATTTGCAATTGAAGTGATTATCATCAATTACCAAAGAGGGAAAGATTGTGGTATCTTGTCCCACCATTATGAGTTAATGGTATGTCGTGGTAATTAATGATAATCATATTGTGGAACTAACATTTTCCATGAGTTGGATAAGTATGTTAGGTTCCATGTTAATGAAGACTTGGGATGACATCATGTGTTGACTATCATCAAGTCAAGAGGAGTTCCATCATGGGTTGGTAGAAGTCAAGTGGAGGAAATCATCATGTGTTGATGATGTTCAAGAAGAGGAGATGATCATGAGTTGATCACCAAGTCAAGTGAAGATCCATCATGTGTTGATGGAAGATGAGTGAAGAGTGCGTCATGTGTTGATGCATATCAAGATATCGAAGAAGAGATGATCATGAGTTGATCATCGAGTCAAGAGAAGCTTCATCATGTGTTGATGAAGGTCAAGTGAAGAACTCATCATGTGTTGATGAGTATTCAAGTCAAGAACCCGGACTTGAAGTAAAGATGTGCGTCATCAGACTTCAAGTGGTTGTGCAAGGCAAAGGTATGACTAGCTAGGGCTAAGGATGTGTTCCTAGTCTTTTACCGGTTTCGGTGTTTGGTTGGGAGACCGGATTGCTAGTATAGGTTGCCGTACTATTAAGAGGGGTCTTGACTAGTAGCTTGAGTTAGTCATGTGTTGATAGCTCATTGCGTTTGCTCTAGCTCATGTTAACATGTTGCCAATATTTGCGAATGTGTTTTGCAAATAGTTGTGGCTCATGGATGATCCTTGTAGCATGTGACTTTAGTTTACAAATGTGTTTTGCAAATGGTTGAAGTCCATGTACCTTATCCTTGTGGCATGATGCTGTTTGTTTGCAAATGTGTTTTGCAAATAGTTGAGGATAATGTATGTTCCTTGTAGCATGTGACTTAAGTTTGCGAATGTGTTTTGCAAATGGTTTAAGTCCATGTACCTTATTCCTTGTAGTGTGATTCTATAAGTTGGCAAATGTATTTTGCAACTCATTGAGAATCTCACTTGAATCCTTGATTGCATTGCGCGTCAATTTGGCAAATGTGTTTTGCAAATTGAGTTGAAGCGGAGTGCAATTTGTGGTGTGATTCTAAAAGTTGGCAAATATGTTTTGCAACTTATTGAGAATCTTGCCTACATGCCTTGTTTGCATTTCGTATCTTTTGCAAATGTGTTTTGCAAAATTGAGTTGAAAGAGAAGTGCAAAAATCTGTTTTTGGTTCTGGAGCAGTTTGACCGGACCCCGGTCTGACCAAAGGTATAAGACCGGTCTGTCTGGACTCGCGGGTCAAGCACCCGGTCAGCTTTTTCCAGAGAGCTGATTTTCTGGAATTTGCTTGTGCGGTCTGACCGGCGTGTAACGTGTGGTCTAACTGGGCTGGTCGGTTTGACCAGCCATTGGTTGGTGGTCAGACCGGAGGTACTCCACCGGCTATTTTTCTGACTGTTGGAGGGGTGCGATCTGACCGGCTGTGTGCTTGCGATCAGACCGGCCCTGCTGATTTTTCAGCACATCTTCTCCCAACTGCTAGTTTTTGTGTGTGGGCTATAAATACCCACCTTGGTTATGTGAGGGGAGGTTGCTGGTGCCCCTAGATATTCTATTGAGCAAAGAGCAAGCCCTCTACTCTCATTTGGGCATGTGTTGCACTTAGTGAGCTTTGAGAGGCAAATCATATTGCATGTGTTGTATTAGGTAGTGGATTGTGTATCCACTTGAGCTTAGACACTTGATTAGGTCAAGTGAGGGTCTAAGATTTGTTACTCTTGGTGTTTGCCGACACCTAGACGGCGTGGTGGCGTCGTTGCCCCGGTGAGCTTCTCAAAGAAGATTGTGAGAAGACCCGGGCAGTTTGTGAGTGGTGTGGTGCTTGTCATCTCCGGAGTGGAGGAAGGAGCAACCTTAGTGGAGCGAGGTGTTGGTTCATTTTGGAACCGGTCCAATTGGTTTGGACTTACCTCGGAGGCGTTGGCTTAATTTGTGGAGCCAGTCCAATTGGTTTGGGTTTGCCTCAACGTGGATTAGAGGAGACCGGCAAGTCTCCGAACACCACGGTAAAACATCGATCGTGTCATCTTAGTTTGCATTCTTGTGCTTTACATATTGCAATTTATATTCCTTGTATTCAATTGCTTATTCATTGTGTATGAATGCTTGCCATGTGTTGTGCTATTTACCTTGCTAGAATTGAATAGATTACAAGTCTATGCTTGATTGCTTTCATTATCATTAGACTTGTTGTTGGTTCACATTAGTTGAGCACTAGTTGATTTGGGCAAAACCGTATTGTTATTAGCTTCCGCATTAGAAATATGTTTTAGCCTTAGAATTTTTAGAAATGACTATTCACCCCCTCTAGTCGGCCTCCTCGATCTTACAAGTAGTATCAGAGTTTGGTCTCTCATTTATTAGACTTAACCGTCTAGAGAGTAAAGGATTGCTACTAGAGATTTAGTGCACATTGGTATTATGAAAGGTCCACTTCCACTGGTGAGGATTGCATACAAGAATGGATGTCGGGAGAAGAATGCTCAACTTTTAGCTCGATGATGATGAGACCTCAACTCCATCTACATCGCCTCATTGCTTTATTTCTAAAAGTAAAAAGGAGGTAAATGATTATGAGCCATCTTATGATGAGTTGATGGATATGTTAGAAAAGCTTAATGATTATTTAGGAAAGGAGAAATCTAAATTCAAAGTTTTGAAGAAAAAGTATGACTCACTTCAAAATAATTATGATGCTTTAAAAGATGAAAATGAAATTCTCCTCCTAAATGAGCTCAAAAGATCTAAAGTGGATATTGGAATACCATGTGATTTATTAGATTATATGCCATGCTTAGTTTCCAATTCTTGCATTTCATCTAAAGTTAGTATATCCACTTCATGCGAGAATTTACTAGATATGCCTTGTTGCTCAAATATAGATACTTCTATTTCCTCTATGTCTTGTGATACTAACCTTGTAGAGGAAAATAAAGAGCTCAAGGACCAAGTCAAAAAATTGAAGAATGACTTGGATAGAAGCTTTAAAGGGAAGGCCACTCTCGATGATATATTGAGCAAGCAAAGACGCTTGCAAGATAAGAGTGGTATTGGCTTCACTCCCAAGAAAAGGGAGAATAGCAAGACAAGGCACAATGCAAGACATACGAAAAAAAATTGTCAAGTGCCTTGGTTGCAACAAGAAGGGTCACCTCGCCTCCTTATGCCCAAACAAGATGAACAAAAAGAGAGGACTTGGTTTCATTACCAAGAAAGAGGTGAAGAGCATCACAAAGCAAAGTGGAAAACAATTCAATAATATCAAGTGCTTTGGATGCAATGAAAAGGGCCACTATGCCTCGGTGTGTCCAAATAAAATGGATGTCAAGTCAAGACATTCAAAGAAGAGGCAAGCCGACAATGAGCAAGATAAGAAGACAAGTAGGGAAAGCAAAAGCCTAACTTGCTACAATTGTCGGGAAAAGGGACACATTGGTAAACAATGTCCCAAGGGTATCACTCCTAAGCCCATTATTTATAATGATCAATATTTGCTTAGGAAAGGTAAAAATGACAATGTGTTTGCTAGAATTGTTAGTTCACCTAAAACTATTGCTAGGGCCATTTGGGTGCCCAAAAGTATTGTGACTAACATTCATGGACCCAACCAAGTATTGGGTACCAAAATATGCTTAAATACTTAATAGGTACTTGGAGAGGCATTAGAGACTTGGCTTATTCATGAAGAGGTGGATTCCACCATATGCCAAATTAGAGCCAAGCTTGAGGATAGTCAATTCATATCAAGAACCAATGCCATTTCAGTAACAAGTACTTACATTGAAGTATCTAGCCCTTTATACCTTGTGTAGGTTGCATTCATGAAAATCTTATAAAAGGGTTGTTCTTGCTCTTGTGCTAAATGTTCTTTATTGTTTCAATCTTGAGCAAGATGGTCAGTGGCACATTAAGGGGGAGTGCTAAGTCATATACATGTATATCACATCCCTAATTGTGCCTAGATTAATTAAGTGCTAGTATTGTTTTTAAAAAATGAGCCATTTAGCCAAAAGTCAATTTCTTGAAATTATTAGTATATGTTTTGAAAAACTAGTTGCAAAATGTATACAAATGCTTTTCAAATGTTTTTCAAAGGTTTTGGTTCAAGAAAAACATATTTTAAGTGAAAATGAGTTTCTACCCAAAATTATAGATCATAGAATCTTGTTTTTGACTTAAACTAGATTTTTGTGTAAAATCTATTCTAAAAGGAATTTGACATTGTCCCAAAAGGAAAATCCTAGAGTTGGCTATTCTAAACAATTTTGGTATTCAAAATATTTCCAAAAGACCAACCTAGCAAAAGTTATTTGATTTTGAAACTCGTCCAAAATACTAGTTTGACCTAAGTGATCACTTTCTAGCACTTAAGTGAGTTTCGCCATATGAGCCAAAATTATTCACATAAATAGGTCCATAATGGTATTTATGACTCATACATGCAATTGGATGCTCAAAATTTCTTTAATTGCTCAATTTGGCTCTTTTTGTGAAAAGTCTCAAAAATACGATTTCAATTGCGAAAACTAAAGCTTAATTCATAAAAACTATTTGAAAGTTGGATTTTTAATGGCTATATAAGTTGGAAATGCTCCAAATATCTTTATTTGGATGATTGTGTGAAAATTTGGAGCAAAATACAATAATTCACTCTTTTCTCCAAAATTTTCAGAACTGAATTTGACTTCTTTAGGTTCATCCGGTCTGACCGCGTCCATCCGGTCTAACCGCTATATTGTCGTCGGTCTGACCAGGCCTACAGAGTTTTGGCTGTTTTGTCCAAATTTGTTGATTTTCATTCTTTGCAGCCACTCTCCTTACTCCCTCAAGTCAAGTTGATCCTTGTTATCTTTGTAAGCTACCCTCATATACTTTGTTGACTCCAAATACCATTTTGATCGAATTGTGATATGTTTATAATTCAAGTGGTATTCTTTCAAGTAGTAGCACCTTTTGATCATCTTGACCTCGGCATGGAATTCATATTACTTGTTTTTACAAGTGGTATTCTTCAAATGATATCATCTTATCCCTTCTTGTGATATCCTTCAAGTGGTATCAAGTGATATCTATTTCATTCCTTGCCGATCAAATCTTTTCCAACCAAGCTCTCTCCGATACCTCTGATTCATGATATTTTTTTTCAAGTGGTATCTCTTTAAGTGATATCTCTCCAAGTGGTACCAAGTGTCTACAGATGGAATTAATTATTCTTGGTATTATCTTTTCTCTCAAGTGGATTCTCTTTCTCTCTTCTCTTTGATGCTTTCTTGAAGATCTTAGCAAGAGAAGTTCAAACTCCTTGAGAGTTCAAGTCTTGTCAACATATGGATTTATAAGTGGTATTTACAAGTATTATCTACAAGTGATATTGTCGACTCGTGGTATCTACAAGTGATGTTCAAGGTCTATCTTACAAGTGTGATCTACATAAAGACAATTGGGGGAGAATGTTATTGGTGCTTAATGTCAAGAGAGAGATTTTGGATGCAATTAAAGATCAAATGGAAGAGCTTAATGTTGGGCCGAAAAGGCGACTAGAGGGGGGGGGGTTGTTGAATAGGAGCATGGCCTATTTTTTTATTAGATCGATTCAACACGAATTTCACTCCAATAGCTATAGTAGCTATGAAGATCAATATACAAGCACATCAGAAGACTTGTATTGAATCCGATCAACACCCCAAAGCAAAACAATCAAAAGCTCACAAATCAACAAATTGTGCTATTTGACCGACGACTAATGCGCGGTCTGACCGGCGGCAATAGTGCGGTCTGACCGGCTATCGCATGAACAGAGAAAACAGCTCAGGTTCAAAGTCACAAAACGATCTAACTTTTCATCTACGACTCCAAACTTCGTGAAACTTGACACACACCTTCTCAAGGATATCAGGAACCTGTTCCAAGCAACGATCGTGAAGATCTTTGCCAAAGTTTTGATCTTTCTCCGTTTGAGTGAAGGTGGTTCAAAAATCGAGCCAAATACGAAAACGTGATCTAAACCTTGCTCATGGGTGATTGATGATCAAGATGATCCTAAATGTATTCCCACATGTCACAGCAAGCAAGATTGGGGCAAGAAACCAAAGAGAAAATGAAAATTCAAAGAAAGCCCCAAAATCAAAAAATAGAGAGCAAGAACGAAAATAGACTCATCTCAAGTAAACTTTCATGGATTGATTCGTGATTGTTATTAGTTTACAACCACTCCATTAAGGAGGACAAAGCTCCAATCAAGAGCACACAATCAATCCTTTCTAGAACCTTAACCTCCACTCCTAGCCAACACACAAACTAGGGTTTACAAATAGCCAAAGGGTTAGGAGGTGCACAGCACCCTCCTCTATTTATAGTGGAGGCAAGACCTTCTAAAAGAGTTCCTATTGGGCCCCCGTTAAGCCCCCACACAAACGGGTCACACTTACGCACGCATTTTAAAGCACCGTCTTCATCTTCTCTTGACCTAAACCACTTCATCATGTGCCGTCCCGCGCCGTGGTTTAGCCAAAAGGTCACCAAGGTGGTATTAGGTGAAATTACCAAAATACCCCTTCTCGGTCCTTCTCCGAAGACTAAGTTCGACTGCGCGAAGCAATCGTTTGCTTCGCCACATGTAGGTTGATCAATGGCTCTCTCCATGTCGGCAAGTCTCTCCCATCCGGCTCCCACCGAAACCACCATGGCACTTGCACCGACCCCCACGCCGCTTGATCGAACCAGTCGTACCAAACTGCCCGTTCGGTCACCCTTGTCCATTCTGCACCATGCTTGAGTCCATTGACATCATCCGGCATCGTCGATCGTTCTGGATCTCAGCTCTCCAAGCCTAGTCTCGATCATCCTCGCCGTTGACCATCGTTGACCACCAAGCAACCTGCACAACAATAGATAAGCAAATCGAATCCGGGAACAAGTTCTTCACAACTTGACCCACGTTAGCCAAAACATACATCATGCAACACATATGCTATGAAACCTATGAACTTGACCTAACTTCCAAACATCGTCGCTACGAAGAATGACGAAACAACACACATCCGGTTAGATGCAGTTACAATGCCGGTCTGACCGCCTCATGAGGGCCGGTCTGACCGCTCCTTGGAAAAACCTACTGGAATTTTAAAACCAATATAACTTTTACCTGGAAACTCCAAAAAATATGAGACCAAGTGTAGTAGAGTCTCCTCTCTTGCTTACACCCTCTATTTTTGGCCCAGCTCCAAACTCACAAATAAAAACATGGCCGGTCAGACCGTAGATCAACTGTCGGTTAGACCGCTAGAACAAGGCTGGTCTGACCGCTTGAAGGTTGGCCAGTCTGACCGCCCGTACAACGCCGGTCTGACCGCCTTAGCTTGACAGCTTGTGAACTTTGCCAAAAACTCGTGTTTTGACAAACCTTCAACTCCAGTGCCAATTGTCACATCATCCTAAGATCGTGCGCATATCCCCATGATATCCACACTTAAAGTCATCATGAATTTTTGAATGGATATTTTTCAAAGAGATGACAAAGAAGGAGATATTGATTTGATGAAGAAAGCTTTTGTGTGTCAAAAGCAAAGATATGGATTGGATGAAGAAAGCTTTTGTGTGTCAAAAGCAAAGAAAAAATTGGACGAAGAAAACCTTTGTGTGTCAAAGGAGAAGAGAAGAATGTCAACAAGAGAACCTTTGTGTAAGGGGAATTTTCCTAAAACGTTTTTGAAAAAGTATTAATGAAAAGTGTTTTTAAGCTTTATTTTTTTTAAAAAAATGGGTAATATATTATATGGGAAAACTAATTTGAAAAGACTCCCTTATGGCTTCGTTTTATTTTGGATTTTTGGTGTTTAATGCCAAAAGGAGTGATTGTTTATTTGTTCAATAAAATGAGTTCTATTGCCAAGCTCAGAAGTTTTGCAAAGACTCTCCTTTGGCTTAAGATTTGTTTCAGTTTTTGGTGATTAATGCCAAAAGGGGGAGAATTTGTATGAGCTACATTTGGATGATTGATTTATTTGATATTCTCTCTTGTGATGCCAAAAGGGGGAGTTTACCAAAAAGGGGGAGATTCTCTTGTGATTTTAATGCATAGTTAGCTTTGTGTCATGCATGCAAATAGTCAAATAGCTTAATTGATTATCTTATGTTGATTTATATCCAAATGTTGTCATTTATAAAGGATTTGTAATTAATCACCAAAAAGAGGGAGATTGAAGGATCTAGACCTGCCATTATGTGTTAATGAAGTTTTGGTGATTAATGACAAATATAATTGTGAGATTAACACTTTTATTGATATACATATTGTGCAGTCTTATTTGGATATAAATGTGAAAATCATGAAGGCATGCAAGTAATTCATGACAAATCTATTTTCTCAAAGATGGATAAACATTGCATTCATAATGATAAACAAAAGGAAAAATCCAAACATATATATATATATATATATATATATATATATATATATATATATATATATATATATATATATATATATATATATATATATATATATATGTATGCATTCATAATGATAAATCTATTTGTGAGACTAACATTTCTATTGATTACTTATTGTTTAGTCTCGTTTGGATATAAAGATAATATCATCTATATTTGACATATAAACAATTCATCATTTAAAACTTTGTAAACAAGGTATGCATTCTACTTTGTATTCATATATATATTGTTTGAGACCGTAAAACGCCATGAATGGACTCAAGTCTAGCTTTTAACATCCATTTGAAATAATTTAATATCGAAACATGATGCAAAAACAAGTAATATTCGAATGAGCTAAGCGTTTCACCAAAATCCAAATCTTCGACTTGTGTGAATCCTTGAGCGACCAATCTTGCCTTGTTTCTTACCACCACTCCACTTTCATATTGCTTGTTCCTAAAAACCCATTTTGTGTCGATGACGTTATGTTCCTTGGGTCTTTCCACCAAAGTTCAAACATCGTTTCAGGCAAAGTTATTAAGTTCCTCAAGGCTTTCCTCAATCCTTCGTCACCTACATCATCCAAATTTTCTGGCTCTTATTGAAAGCCATTAGTTTCATCAAATTGTACATCACAAGTTTCTTCAACTAAACTGGAGTTTTTGTTGAAGACACGATAAGCTTTACTATTTGAGGAATAGCCAAGTAAAAAATCCAACATCACAATGACTTTCAAATTTTAAAAGACCAACACCTTTCTGTAAAATATAACATTCGCAACCAAAGACACGAAAATAGAAGATGTCCGGTTTTCTTCCAATGAGAAGCACATAGGAAGTCTTTTTCAAAAGGCGATGCAAATAAAGACGAATTTTGGCATAACAAGTGGTGTTGATAGCTTCCGCCCAAAAACTATCAGAAGTGTTATACTCATCCAGCATTGTCTTAGTCATTTCAATTAATGTTTGATTTTTTCCTTTTTACAACTCCATTTTGTTTCGGAGTGTAGGTTGTGGAAAGTTCATATTTTATTCCAAGTTCATCACAAAAACTCTCAATTTTAGTGTTCTTGAACTCGGAACCGTTATCACTACGGATTTTCTTAATTTTGAAAGCAAATTCATTTTGAGCTCTTTTTGCTAAACTTTTGAATATGTCAGAGGCTTTGGTTTTGTCATGTAAAAAGAAAACCTAAGTGTACCTTGAGTAATCATCCATAATTACTAAACAATAGCTATTGCCCCCGATGCTCTTATAGGTTGTTGGCCCAAACAAATCCATATGTAAGAGCTCCAATGGCCTAGAGGTTGACATGATACTCTTAGAAGGATGAGAGTTTGCAACTTGCTTTCTGGCTTGGCAAGCGCTACATAATCTTTTTTTTTCAAACTTCACATCTTTTAAGCCAACCACTAAGTCATGTGTGAAAAGCTTTTTGAGTTGAATCATCCCGACATGACCTAGTTTCATAAGCCAAAGCCAACCCAAAGAGGTTTATGCAATTAAACAAGTATTTAAACAAGAATTATTTGAAGAAAAATCCACTAAATAAAGATTTACAAATCTAAAGCCTTTGAAAACTAACCCATTTTCCTTTTCTTTGGAAATGATGACATCATCTCTAGAGAATGAGCAAGTAAGTCCAAGATCACAAATTTGAGCAACGGATAGTAAATTAAACTTTAATGTTTCTACAAGGGACACATTAGAAATTGAAAGGTCATTTAATATAGTAATTTTATCCAAACGAATTACCTTTCCTTTGCTATTGTCTCCAAATGTGATTTTGTCATTACTTCCATTTCCAACTTCAAACGTGGTGAACATTTTTCGGTCTCCGATCATGTGTTGAGTGCACTTGGTATCAAGCACCCAATGCCTTCCACTGGTCTTGTAGTTCACCTACAAAAGAAAATCAAATTTTTTTAGGTACCTAAATTTGTTTGGGTCCTTTGAGGTTAGTAACCAAGGCTTTGGATACCCAAATAACATTCTTTTTGGCGTCTAAAATTGAAGTGGCAACAAATATAGCCACAACCTTGCCACTCGTAGATTTTTTAAGCATGTAGCATAAATCATAAATGTCATAGGATTTAGTTTTAGCAAAGGAATATGAATTTTGTAAATGTCCTATATTTTGACATTTAGAGAAATATTTTCCATTCTCTTTTACAAACCTCGTGGGCTTGTAAATGAGTTTCTTACCTTTCTTGGGAATAAACCCATATCCTTCTTTATTGAATGACCACCTTTGCTCACTTAAAAGTTTGTCAAGAGTATATTTTCCCTTAAAGCATCTTTCTAAGGTTTTTCTTAGCTTGGTGACTTGCTCTTTTAATTAATTGTTTTCAACAATGAGCAAAGGATCACAAGACTTAGCCATACAATAATTAGAATTAATTTTAGAGCAACATGGCATAGCTAACAAATCTTCGTTTGAAGTAGAAGTACTAGTCCTAGAAATGTTATTAGAAGAAATCACTACACTAGGCATTTCATTTAAGATATCACAAGTAATTCCTATATTTGAGTGAGATTTGTTAAGAACCTTTAGAAGAAGTGAATCATGAGCTTCCTTTAGCTCCTCATAAGAATCTTTTAGAGAGAAATATTCTTTCTTAAAGACCTTAAATTTTGACTTATCCTTTCCAAGAAATTCATTTAATTCTTCAAACATACCCATCAATTCATCATATGCAGGCTCACTATCTTCAACAAATTTTACCTTGTCTCCTTTTGCCATAAGACATGTAGGAGAGGAAAAGAGTGATGGAGCCTCTTTTATTGTGATGCCAACAAGTCCCCTTTTCTTGGAGGATTTTTCATTGTTGGAGTCAGAGTACTCTTCATTGAAGTTCCACTCCCCAATGTGAGCCTCGCCTTTGCTATCGTTGTGAAGCTTATTGAAAAGCTTCTTCTTCCCATTAAATTCCTTCTTCTTGGATGACTTGGCCTTATCATTCTTCTTTGTTGGGCAATGAGAGGCAATATGCCCTTTCTCATCGCACTCATAGCAATGGATATTGCTATAGCGCTTATTGTTGTTGGAGGAGTGCCCCTTTTTGCTCTTATCGAAATTGGCACTCCGATTTGAGCGCCTCCTCATGAATTTCTTTATTCTCCTCACAAGGAGAGCGAACTCTTCTTTGGAGTTATCTTCTTCATCTTCCAACTCTTCACTTGATACCGCTTTGTCTTTGAAAGATGTAATCTTCTTTTTGGAGGAGGATTGCTCCACAAGCTCCTCCTTGTCCTTCTTGTACAAATCATTGATTATGAGATTGCCCAAGAGGCTGGTTGGTGTCATCCTTGACAACTCGAGTGAGTTGAGGAATAGAGTCACCAACGTCTCATACTTCTTTAGAAGAGCCCTAAGCATTTTGCGTACAAGATCAACATCGATTAGATTAGTGCCTAGGCCCATGAGTTCATTTACAATGTTGTTAAGTCTAAAATACATCACAGTGATATTTTCATAAGGTAACATTGTAAATATCTCATATTTGATCCGAAGCCTATGCAATTTGGCTTCTTTGACCTTGGATGTTCCCTCATGGATTTTTAGAGTGTGGTCCATATCTCATGAGAGGTTTCCAAGTTGCTTACTCAATTGAACTCATCTGCGTTCAAAGCGCCAAAAAGAGCGTTCATCGCTTGAGCATTGAGGTGAGAGTTTCGCTCCTCAAGATCCGTGGCGTGTGAAGGATCAAGTGGTATAACAAAACCCTCACTTACAATCCTCCATATGCTTGGGCCCATGGCCTTAGCATAATTTGATCTATCAAATAAAGAAGCCTTGCCTATGGATATACCATCACTAGCCATTCTTTTTCTCTTAGACAGTTAAGCCTAAATTAAAGAGAGACCTTTCCCTGATACCACTTGTAGGATCAAGGATGACCGACTAGAGGGGGGGATGAATTGGAGGTTTCTAAAAAACTTATGCTCTAATTAATAATTTTAACAAGTATGGTCTAATTAAAGATTTCTAGCACAAATCAAGAGGTAAATTCTAAGTTTTCACTAAGACACCCCAAGACTATGTCAATACAAAATACAATTTTAGCTAAGCAATTATACAGAAATAAGTAGCTAAAAATGTAAATGCGAAAATAGTAAAGACAAGAGGGAAAGCCATAATGAAGACAATCGATGTTTTCCCGTGGTATCAAAGACTTGCTGATCTTCATTAGTCCACGTTGAGGTAAGCCCAAACGAATTGGACCGGCTCCACGAGTTGAGCCTAGCGAACCTCAATTCCACTAGGGTTACTCTTCCTCCACTCCGGAGATGGCGAGCACCGAACCACTCATAAATGGTGCCGGACCTCTTTACAACCTTCTTTAAGAGATCACCGCACAATCTTCCTCCAAGCCATCTAGGTGCTAGCAAATACTAAGAGTAATAAACCACAACCCCTGCTTAAAGGTTATCAAGTGTCAAAGAGATCAACAAATGATGCAAATGCACTTTAATGCTCTCAACCATCTCAAAATGTGAAATATGAGCAAATGAGTAGTAGAGAGTGCACTAATGGCTCTAAGTTATTCAATGTGGTTAGGAGTTATAACCTTGGTGCTGGCGAGGGGGTATTTATAGCCCCTAATCACAAAAACGACCATTTGAAGAAATTCCCTAAAAAATTCAACAGGTGCGGTACTACCCCCATTAATCGGTTGGTACTACCCCTATTAATCGGTTGGTACTACCGCACCTACTGTTCAACGGCCATATGGGGTTCATTAAATATTTCTGAACTAGTCATTACGGTTTGGTGCGATACTATCGCACTTATATGATCCGGTACTACCGCTCGATGGTAGTACCGCTTGGCTCTATCAGTACTATCGATTTCCAGAGGAGGAAAAACTCTCAATAACATGCTTTCTAGAAATAACGTACCACCAACTAGAAATCGGACCTACCACACTGCAGTAGTACCACAATTATACTTGCGGTCATACCGGTTTTACTGACAACTTATTTTTCAGATGCAGTTCAAGATGCATGCATGTCTTAGTTGATCAAGATGGCACAAAATAAATCTTCAAGCTACTATCCATGATCCATCTTTATAGTACGGCATCTAGCCTATAAATATGGTCTTTCCACCAATCACCAAGACCGGTAAAAACTATAAAAGGGTCCTTGGGCAACATAATTCCTTTGTCTTGAGCCAGATCGATCTTTTGTCGTCTTTGCATGCTATTTCCATGTCGTCATCCAAAATCTGGGACTAAACCTTTAAAACATCTTAGCATACATGTTAGTCCCATAAAACATTGTTGTAATTAATTACCAAAATTATTTTTAGGAGCCTAGATGCTTTCAGCGACGCGCAGGACAGAGAAGAGCAAAGGCATAAGAAGTAGGAGAAAGAAGAAGAAGAAAGAAAAGAAAAATAAAAAGAAAGAAATGGAAAAAGAAAAATAAAAAGAAAAAGGGAAAAAAAAGTTTAGACAAAAAGAATTGAGCTCGGCTCGAAGATATTTGGCGGAAAAATTCAAATTATGAAATTTGAATTTGGAATTTGACGATGAATTTTGAATTGAGAATTGGAATTTGAATTACGGGCTAGGATTGAATACTAGCAGAAACTCCAAAACAAATCCAGCACTTTAAAATAATTAAATTAAATTAAATTTTACAACAAAGAAAAGAAATTTTAGGAAAACATAAAAGAAATAAATTAAACTAAACTCCAAGAAATAACAAAGAACTTAGAGAACTAGAAAATCCATAAAATCAAATAAACCAGCTTTTGAATTTAATAAAACTATTTCCAACTTAAAGTTGGCCTTTATTTTGCACATAATTTATTTTTAATTTATGGAAAATATGAAAAACCTTTTAAAATAAAAAATCAATAAATTAATTAAATTTTTTAAACTTTAAATCCAATAAAACCCCGCATAACCTAATAAATTTCCTTTTGCCTTTTAAAATCTAGGAAAAAAATCAAGAAAACTCTTTTAAAACTCAGAAAATCTAGTAAAATAGTAAGTTTATTAATTTTATTTTTTGGTAATAGAACTTTGGAATGTTACAATGGGGCAACGGCGTTGGAGAGGAAGAGGGAAGAAGATACGCGCGCATGAGCAGGAGGGAAGTGAGGGGAGCTCACTGGGTTAGTCGGTGGAGGCGGAGATGCGCCATGACGGGTTGGCTCTGTGAGCCCATGGCGGCGTGATGAGTTCGACGTGGTGGGGGGGGGGTGGTGGAGAGCGTAAACTAGAAGTTGGGGGAGGACGAGGGAGCCGGGGCGATGCTCAGGGTGCGAGGAATCGAGCTGGAGCTCCTTGGATGGGGCATGATGGCATTGGCGGCGGTTTCGGCCAGACATGGAGATGATGGTGGCACGTCGATGTCCTAAGTAAGGATCACCAAATTGGTTAAGGGGAAATGAGGAGGTGGCTTGGGAACACGAAGTGATGTGAACAAAAATGTGAGGGACTCACCGGGTTAGCGGGAACAGCGAGCGGTGCGCGGCAACCGACGCGGGCACGACGCGGTGTGGCATGCATTTGGTGTGGGTGTTTTCAAGCGAGGGAGGGGAGGAGAGGTTGACCATTAGGCGGAGGGGACCGAGGTGACCAAGGAGGGCATAGTGGTGGTGGTTGGGGTGGCTTCGCAGTGCGGTGGATGGAGAAGAGCGCTTGCGGCGCGATGGACGAACATAGAGCTCTCCTGAGCTCTCTCCCATTCCACTGTCGGATGGAGGAGGGAGGAATGGAGGGAAGAACAGAGGAAGGGAAACCAAGTGCGACTTAAGTAGGGCGAGCCGAGGCACGAGTTGGCAGCGAGTTCTCGCGAGCGGCTATGGTGCGACGCGGGCGAGATGGATGTGCCGCGGCATGGGCAGGGGTTGAGCGACGTGCGAGCACGCGATGGCGTGGGCACACGGCATTTGTAGTGCACGGGTGGTGGTGTGGCTGCAGTAGTGGCGATGGGAGGTGACGCGGTGTGGCGCCAGTGCAAGCAGCATGGCACCAGGGAAGCAGGCATGCAGGCTGGACGAGGGCAAGCGTGGGTCTCCTGGGTGATAACTGGGCGTGGACGGCGTGGCACCAGTAGTGGAGGGGACGGGGAGGACACGGTGTGGGCGGCATGGTGACAGTGGCAGTGGCTGTGGTGGTAACGCACTCCGGTCGGGGAAGATGCAGAGAGGAAGGGAAAAGGAGAAGGGAGGCTGGGGTGCTGGTTTGTGGGCCGACGGGAAATGGGAAAAAGGAGAAAAGAGGAGAAGAAGGGCAAAGGAAAGAAAAGAAAAGAGAAATAATATTTTCCTTTTATTTTATTTTTAAACTCAGATTTGAATTCAATTTTTAGTTTTTCAAGTTGAGATTTCAATTAACAACTCAAAAATTCGCACATTGCTGAAGTGTAACAAAAAGTTTTAAAAATCCCACGTTTTTAAACAGTGTCAAATGTTCAGAATTTTTGGGATGTTACAATCTTGGACTCTATTATCCCAAGAGTCAAGACATAAAACTCAAGGGCTACTCAAATGTTTGCTATCTTTCTAATCCCCACAATGGCAAGTCACAGACTGTATATGACTTTCTAAGTGGTTGCACAACTATCTCTTGGAGATTTGTAAAACAAGCGATTGTTGCTACGTCAACTAATCATGCTGAGATTGTTGCACTATATGAGACAACTCGAGAATGCATATGGCTTAGAAGACTAATTCATAATATCCAAGAGTCATGTGGTGTAGAGATGGATAAGACTTCCACAGTCCTCTTTGAGGATAATGTAGATTATGTTGCACAAATGAAGACACATATGACAAAACATATACTTTGTAAACATCTCCATCTATATGAGCAGCAGGAGAATGGAAATGTAGAAATACAGATAACCCAAACAAGTGAGAATCTTGTTGATTTGTTTACTAAAGTCTTCCCAGGACCAAGTTTTCAAAAACATGTCCAAGGTATTGGTATGAGAAGACACAAAGAGTTGTCTTCTTCAGGGGGAGTTATATGATCTTCATATTTGTTGATCATTAGGATGAAAAGATGTTGTACTCTTTTTCCCTTGTTTGAGTTTTGTTTGATTGGGTTTTAATGAGACAACATGTGTAATGGCAAAAACGCCGGCTATGTACTATTTTCTTAGTTCTTACCATTTTTCCACTGGGTTTTCAGGAGTAGTTTTTAATAAGGCATGAGCATAACATTGGCAAAGGATCTAAGGGGGAGTGTTGTATATCGGGTTTGTCTTGAGGCCTGATTATGTGTGGACACTTTATCTAAACCAAAAGCAAATTGGGGGTTGTCGTGCCACAAGGTCCATTAGCATAGTTTAGTCTTACATTGCTTTTCCATGCACGAATAGGGACCTCCTCCTACTATATAAAGGGGTAGGGGCTCTCGTTGTACACAGACTTTGTACAGACAAAAGATCAATAAAGTTGAGAGAAGGCTGTGATTATATCTTATGTTCTTTTCTACTGTTTATATTTTTGAGTTGAGAGTTTCAATCTCGGCAACATGACATCGATTATACAACAACTATCTAGTGCTTCAGTATGTCACTCTTTGAAATACACATTGCTTATCTCCTTTAAAGCCATGTGAGATCTTAATCATGTTACCATGCAGGCACACCAAGCAGTACTTTTGCATGCAAGAGATCGTGTTCGGTGAACTCGAGAGCGACATAGAGTTCGGTGATTTTTTTCTCTGCCATGCATCAATGCATGCATGCACACAAGCACTAGCGTGAGAGAGAGTTCGGCGTTTTATTTAGTTTGGTCCGCAGTTCCTCTGGAGTGAAATTGTTACTGCCTCTTATTCCAAATATAAGTCGTCTTAGAATCTCTACCGATCAAACATTTTTTATTTTGACCATCAATATATAAAACATTACTAAGATTGAGAAAATGAATTTGGTATTACTAGGTCCATCATGAAATATACTTTCATAATGTATATTTGCTTTTATTTGAAACACCATATTTTCATAGAAATTAATGCTCAAAGTGTCACATTCAAGACGGTATCAATGTTCAAGACGACATATTTGGAATAAGAGGGAGTAATTAGGATGGGGAAGATAGAGGCACATGATCGTAGGACTTTTTTTTTGCGAGGAAAAGAGAGTTTATTAATTACTCAACAATTGGAATACAGTCTTGAGCAATAAGACGCTCAACACACGTAGGAAATGACTCACGCCACACAGCACTATGGCGCAAACGTTTCGCTAGTTGTGTGAGCTCATGTGCAACTACATTTTGCTCTCTTTTCACATGCCTGACGGCGAAAGACTGGTCTGTCCGGCAAACTCCAGGGCTTCATAAGAACTGGAATCTTGATCGATGATTATTTGGGTGATTTAGGATATCAACCGCAGCACTACAATCTGATTCCAGCACCATCGGACGGCGAACCCATTCTGCAGCGAGACAAAGGCCTTCACGGCATGCTAGGATTTCAACTTCCTCTGCACTAGAGACACAAGGAAGGTAGCGCCAAGAAGTCAGCAGAATCCTCCCATCTCCATCTCTGGCTACCACACCAATGCCACCATCTGCCGAGCCTTCAGAGAAAGCCCCATCAACATTGACTTTTACCCAGCCCTCCGCCGGCGGAATCCACTTCATCATCTTCCTTTGCTTCACAGAGCCAACTATAGGAGGATGCAGGCCTATCTTCTCCTTACCCTTCCTGTCAAGATCTTCATTGTGTCGGATAGAGAACAGTGAACTCCTTAAGGAATTTCACCGATCCCACGATGGAGGAAGACCCACTGGCATGAGTGATGTTATTGCGAATCTGTCATGTACGCCAGAGGATCAGGATAAGCTTGCTGCTCTCATCTTCAGGAAACAAATCTAAAATCAAAAGGAGCCAATCCGGCCCAGAGTAGCGGACATGATCTTCAGTAGGGAATTGCCTGGAAGCTCTCATGGCATGCCGCAGGACTTGAGCATGATCACAAGAAATAACAGCATGGTACCCATTGTCATCCGCATTACCACAAATTTCACAAATCTGATCAGTGGCTAGAGTACGTTTCCACTTATTTTCCTTTGTGGCCAAACCATCATTCATCGGCCTGTGTCGAAAATTTATTTTGAGTATTTCCTCGACATCATGAACATGGAAGATATCCCTAATAACATCCTCTTTCCAACAGCCCCTTTCAGAGTCAATCAATTGAGAAACCCATTTAAGACGGCTTGGTCGACGTTTACCAGTTACAAGCCAACTATGTCCTCTCGGAATCCAAGGACTGCGCCAAATTTTCACCTTCACACCCGAACCAATGCGCCAAATAACCCCCTCTTTAGGGAGTCATAAGCAATGGCTTTCCACGTTGGCGAGACTTGGCTACCTAGGGAAAGCTGTATCCAGCAACTCCCCATTGGGGAAATACTTGGCTTTAAGCACTCGTGCACAAAGGCTCTCCAGAAGAGATATTAGGGGCTGTTTGGTTTGGATCTTTAAGTTACCAAACCAAAATTTTAGTAATACAAAAAAAATTTAGCTAGCGTTTAGATTGGTACCTAATTTTTGGTGTGCCAAGAAAAATTTGGGCAGAGCCAATGCCGCACAGGGCTTTGCGCTGGCGACTCACCCGAATTTTGGTACGGCAGGCACCATGCACTCGGACAGGTGTTAAATGGTGATTGCATGTGGCTAAAGCATTAATTGTTTCATTAGTTTGATTAATCAGTTTCAAATGATTATATTTTCTAAACCGAGTATCCGATTGGTGATCTGTTTGAACCGTTGTGTTCCTTATCAATTTATCAACAAAACAAGAAACCAGTTGATATATTTTGGGGCAAAGAAAAAAGATATCACACGGGACCCACGTGTCATACTCATAATTTTAGCAGATTTTGGTATGACAGCAATCCAAATATATCAATTTCGGTATTGACCGTGAATTTGTATGGCTACGATCCAAACACTATTTTTTTGGCCCAAGTTTTAGTATTGTCTAGATTCTGGTATTGCCAAAATTTTGGTATAACTACCTAGGGTCGTAAACCAAACAAACCCTTAATCTCCATGCTTGGCGTGCCAACAAAGCCTGATCGAAGATCCTTAGGTCTCTGAAACCCAAACCGCCATGACTCTTGCATCTTATAAATTTATCCCACGCAATCCAGTGCGTGCGACGCTTGCCTCGCTCTGCTCCCCACCAATAATTCCGAATGCATCTAGTGAGCAAATCACAAGTTGATATCGGTGGCTGGAAGACACTCATTGTATATGTGGGGATCGCGATTGTGCCACTAGCTTGAATAACACTTCCTTGCCACCGGCCGATAAGAACTTCTCGCTCCACACCGCTAACCGCTTACAAAGCTTCTAATGCAACAGCTGAAGCTTTCCTGCCGTCAATCTGCCATCTGGAGTTGGTAGGCCCAAATGCTTAGGCTCAAAATCAACTTTTTCAACCCCCAAAGTAGAGCGGATTGCCTCCGGTACCCCTGGATCAACATCCTCTTTCATTAGGAGTGAACACTTGCTAGGATTTATTAACTGTCCAGTCCCTTCAGCAAATTGACGTAAGATATCTTGTGTACGACTAGCTTGTTCCACCGTCGCCTTGAAGAAAAGGAGAGTATCATCCGCAAACAGGAGATGAGATATTCCCGGGGCACGCCGACACACCTTCAGTTCTTGTATACGATCCTGATGCACTTCTTTTTGCAGCAGAACAGAAAGGCCATCAACAACAAAAAGGAATAAGTATGGCGACAAAGGATCACCTTGGTGAAGACCACGCGAGGGTTGGAAGGAGTCCAGAGGGACTCCATTGAAGTTCACAGAATAGCGAACAGTGGTGACACAGCACATAATCCATTGTATCCAAGCGCGATGAAAGCCCAGCTTCAGAAGAACACCTTTCAAAAAATCCCAATCCACATGGTCATACGCCTTTGATAAATCCAACTTACACGCACAAAAATTATTCCGGTCATTAGATCCATGCTGAATTGCAAAAATACACTCAAAAGCGATAAGTGCATTATCGGTGATCATTCTTCCTAGCGCAGACGCGCTCTGATTTGGGAAGATAATATCTTGCAATAAGGGACGCAATCTATTAACTATACTGTGGATATCATGGGATATTCTTACGATCTTAGAATGATAAGTGTGGATATTATGGGGATATGCTCATGATCTTAGGATAATGAGACAATTGGCAATGGTGTTGAGAGTTTGCGGGAACACGCGTTTTCGGCGAAGTTTCAGCTACTGTCAGGTTGCTGGCGGTTAGACTGGCCATGCCTAAATTGTTTTTGCTGTGTAAGTGCTGGCGGTCCGACCGGACATTGCGTAGTGGTCAGACCGGCATCTTGAAATCGGTCAGACCGGCCATGAAATGATTTTGGATTTTTGAGTTGGGCCAAAAATAGAGGGTGTAAGCAAGAGAGAGGGTTCTTTTGCACTTGGTCTCATAATTTTTAGAGCTTCTAATCAAAAGTTCTATTCAATTGAAAATTCCAGAGAGCTCTCGAGTTTCTAGGTTGGAAATTGGACAAAGCCCCAAGTAGGCGGTCAGACCGGCTAGGGGGCGATCAGCCCGGCCAAGGGTGATGGTCTGACCGGTTTTGGCTTGTTCGTCGGCCCGCGTGGCGGTGTTGCGTTCTTGTTAGGTCAAGTTCATGGCTTTTTTTGCATATGTGTTGCATGATGCATGTTTTGGCTAACGTGGGTCAAGTTGTGAAGAACTTGTTCCCGAAAATGATTTCTTGGTCTATTACTGTGTAGGTGGCTTGTAGGTCTATGACGGTCAACGGCGAGGATGATCGGGACTAAGCTTGGAGAGCTGAGGTTCAGAACGATCGAGGATGCCGGTGAGGTCAGGAGACTCAAGCATGGTGCAGAATGGACAAGGATGACCGAACGGGCAGCTCGGTGCGACGGGTTGGATCAAGCAGCGCGGGGGTAGGTGCAAGTGCCATGGTGTTTCGGTGAGAGCCGGATGTGAGAGACTTGCCGACATGATGAGAGCTGTTGATCAACCTACACGTGGCGAAGCATGTGATTGCTTCACGATTTGTGGACTCGGTCTTTGGAGAAGGATCGAGAATGGGTATTTTGGTCATTTCACCTAAATACCACCTTTGTGACCTTTGGCTAAACCGCGGCGTAGGTCGGCACTTGGAGAAGCGGTTTAGGTCAAGTGAAGATGAAGACGGCGCTTTGAGATGCGTGTGTATGTTAAACCCGTTTGTGAGTGGGTTTAACGGGTGCCATAATGGAATATTCTCTAGATGCTAGCCTCCACTATAAATAGGGCTAAGTGCTGGCTGCACTTAGTATCCTTGGCCATTAGAGAAACCCATTTTTTGTGTTTTAGGGTTTTGAGGAGAAAAGAGGAGAGCTAGGGTTTCTAGGGTTTGGATTGAGTGTGTGCTCTTGGATAGAGCTTTGTCCTCCATGATGGAGTGACTGTAAATATCCATCTTCAATCTGAAATCAATCCATGCAAGATTTCACAAGATGAGTCTCTTTTTGTTCTTGCTCTCTATTTTGTGATTTTAGGGCTTTCTTTGATCCACGAGTTTTCCTTTAGTTTCTGGCCTAGATTTAGCTTGCTGTGACATGTGGGAATATATCTAGGATCATCTTAATCATCAATCACCCACAAGCAAATCTCTAGATCATATTTTGGTTTTGACTTTGTTTTGGAGCAACCTTCACTCAAACGGAAAAAAGTTAGAACTTTGGCATGGATCTTCATGATTCTTGATTGGAATAGGTTCCTGACATCCTAGAGAAGGTATGTCGCAAGTTTGGTAAGGTTTGGAGTCACGGATCAAAAGGTAGACCTTTTTGTGATTTTGAGTTCGGGCTGAAATTACTGTTCATTGACTTGGAGGTCAGACCGCCATGTATTTGGAGGTCAGACCGCCCATGGAGAGGTCAGACCGCCAACTACATGGAGGTCAGACCGCCCAACTCATTTGAGTTCTAGTTTTTGAGATTTTGGTCTATTTACTTTGGGGTTTTGATTGGATTCAAAAAAGTCTTCTACTGTGCTTATACTTTGATTTTCATAGCTTTAATAGTTATTGAAGTGAAAGCGTGTTGAATCCTATCAAGGTGAAAAATTGATCGTGCTCCTATTCACCCCCCCTCTAGTCGCTGTTTCGGTCCAATAGTAAGACAATTGGCAATGGCGTTAAGGGTTTGCGGAAACACGCGTTTTCGGCATCGTTTCAGTTCTGTCAGGCTCTAGGCGGTCAAACCGGCCATGGTAGTGGTCAGACCGGTCGATGGGCGGCGGTCTGACCGGTCATTTGTTTCTTTGGATTTTAGACCTGGGCCAAAAATAGAGGGTGTAGACAAGAGAGAGGATTCTACTGCACTTGGTCTCATAATTTTTGGAGTTTCTAGTCAAAAGTTCTATTTGTTTGAAATTTCTAGAAAGGCCTCAGATTTCCAGGATGAAAATTTGGCAAGTCCTTGGTCGGGCCGGTCGATGGGCGATCGAGGCCGAGCTATGGGTGGCGATCGGCCGATTTTGACTTTGTTAAATCGGCCGCGTGGGCTGCGATGTGTGTTTGTTAAGGTCAAATTCATGGATTTTATTGCATATGTGTTGCATGATGCATGTTTTGACTAACATGGGTCAAGTTACGAAGAACTTGTTCTCGGAATCGATTTGCTTGTTTATTGGTGTGCAGGTTGCTTGGAGGACAACGACAGTCAACGGCAAGGATGATCGGGACTAGGCTTGGAGAGCTGAGGTTCAGAACGATCGAGGATGCCAGGTGAAGTCAGAAGACTCAAGCATGGCGGAAAATAGACAATGATGACCGAACAAGCGATTCGTGATGGGTTGATGGGTTGGATCAAGTGCGGTGGTTTCGGGGGGGTGGGAGAGAGATGCAAGTGCCATGGTGGTTTGCTTCATGAAGATTGGGGGAGAAGGACCGAGATGGGAGAACTTCACTTATCGCCTTGATATGAAGGCAGAGCCAATTGATCAACCTTAAACCTGCGTGGTGAAGCATGGGATTGCTTCATGAAGATTGGACTCGGTCTTTGGATGGAGTGGTGGTTAGGGTTCTAAACCAACATCATCTCAAATCAATCCAAGAAAGATTTCACAAGATGAGTCACTTTGTGTTCTTGATCTCTATTTTGTGATTTTGGGGCTTTCTTTGATCCTTTAGTTTTTCCGTGGTTTCTGGTCTGGTTTTTACTTGCTGTGATATGTGGGAATACATCTAGGATCATCTTGATCATCAATCACCTACGAGCAAGTGTTTGGATCATGTTTTCGTTTTGACTCGGTTTTGGAGCAACCTTCACTCAAAAGGAAAAAGGTCGAACTTTGACAACGATCTTCACAATAGTTGATTGAAATAGGTTTCTGACATCCTAGAAAAGGTATGTCTCAAGTTTGGTGAGGTTTGGAGTCACGAATCAAAAGTTAGACTATTTTGTGTTTTTGAATTTCGGGCTGATTTCACTGTTCATTGGCCTGGAGGTCAGACCACCCTTAAGAGAGAGGTCAGACTGCCCATAGGGGAGGTCAGACCGCCAACTATATGGAGGTTAGACCGCTCAACTAATTTGGGTTTGAGTTTTTGTGATTTTGGTCCTTTTGCTTCAGAGTTTTGATTGGATTCAATACAAGTCTTTCACTGTGTTTGTATATTGATCTTTATAGCTTTTATAGCTATCGGAGAGAAAACGTGTTGAATCCGATCTAGGAGAAAAATAGATCATGCTCCTATTCACACCCCCTCTAGTCGCCTGTTTCAGTCCAACAAGTGGTATCAGAGCCCAGTTAGTTCAATCTTGATCTTAATCGATCACTGAACTTGGTGATGGAGAAGTACTCTACCAAGCAGCATATCTTTGATGGGCTCGATTATGCCTATTGGAAGAATCGTATGCGTGTTTTCCTTCAGAGCGAAGGACCAACTATATGGGAGGTTGTTCGAGCTCCGCTCGTCTTGCCCGAGGTTGCTACGGCAGCTTTAGCAGCCCTCTTGGCTAACAACCACAAGGCAAAAAACCTTCTATATTCTAGGCTTGGTAGACAGGAGTATGACATGATTTATCACCTTGAGAATACGCACGAGATTTGGCACACCCTTGAAACCTACCATGAGGGTTCGTCCCAAATCAAGAAAATACGCCAAGCGGTCTTTAAGTGAGAATACAATAAGTTCGAGATGCGTCCTGGAGAGAGCATCGATGATGTATTCACTCGCTTCAATAAGGTGCTCAATCAACTAAGAGCAGTTGACATTGAGTATTCTCAGTCTGAGAATGCCACCCACCTCTTGGCTGCAATCAACACCAAGGAGTGGGAGATGAAGGCTACTACTATTTAAGAAAATATCAAACTTGCTGATCTTACTTTGGAGCTGCTCTATAGCAAGCTCAAGACTCATGAGATTAAGAGGGTTGATCAGCCCAAGTAGGAGAATATGGCTTTGGTCGCTGATCCTCTCAAGAGAGCTTCTGGTGTTTCTTCTAAGTCTTCTTCTTGATTTTCACTCGTTTGTTTATCTGCAATCCATGAAGAGGAACTTGAGAGTATCCCTGAGGCCGAGTTAGCCCTCTTAGCCAAAAAATTCACACATGCCTATAACAATGTGAGAAACAGGAAGAGAGGTGGTCTCGTGACATGCTATGAGTGGGAGAGCTCAATCACATTCGGGCAAACTGCCCCAAGCTGAAAGGGAAGAGCAACCACAAGGAGGGAAAGCCAGCTTGGAAGAAGTCTCAAGGGAACAAATCTAAGTATGATGCTGCCAAGCTCATGAAAGCCGCTCACCGGGTTCTTGCCGCTTTTGGAGAGCAATCCATGAGCGATATGGACTCCGAGAGCGAGGAGGACAAGGAGGAGGAGCTCCCCAAGACAAGAAGAAATGGAAGGCAAAGGACTTCACCGGCATGCGCTTCATGGCTGACTCCATCGACGTCAACGATGATGAGGTACTTCCTTCCTATGATGTCCTCTCTGCTAGATGTGATACAATCTTTGAGCAACTGATGAGCCAGGATAAGGATTTAGAGTTTACCATGGCTAGGAATAAGGATTTAGAGTCACAGGTTGAGAATCTGACATTAGAACTTGCAAATGCTAAAAGTCTTGATGCTGATGAATGTTCATCCTGCCATGCCTTACACTCTAAACTAGCTAAATTGCAAACTGCTCATGATGTTGTCTTGCACCAACTAAAAATGCTAGAAATGAGTTAATTGAAGTTAAATCTGCTCCATGTGAAAAATGTTTAGAATCTAGCAAATTGGTCGCTTCTGATAAGGTTGAGTCTTGACGAGGATCTAATAATCCTCATTTAATCTTTTATCTATAATTCTCATTATAGGTAAATATGATGTCATGTGGTCCCTAGATATACCCCTTATATTTACAAGGGAGAAGCCTACCAGGTGGTCATAAGTTCTTTTATGACCACCCCCATAGTCGTAAGTCTTGCTACAACTATATTATGATCGTAAGTTCTTCTACGATCACTATCTAGTCGTAAGCTATTCTACGACTACCCCATGGTCGTAAGCTCTTCTACAACCAGGTCTTCTATGACCACCTTAAGATCAATAAAACCTACAGACGAGTGGGTCCAATTGATTAAGGAATCCAAGCGGTCAACATACGCTATTACTCTACAGAGTAATAGCACGTAATACCCCATTATCTCTGATTAGTAACTGCCAGGCGGCGTAAAGGAGTTAACACTCCGGTGATTACTACAAATAGGCACCCGTTACAAGACATGATGAGGCGCCTCTTCACCTGGAGAAACAGCTACTCCTTCACGACTATATAAAGGTGGCGATCAGAGAAGAATGGAGAGAGGAGAGAATAGAGCAAGCAATCGAGAAGACATGCACTATCTTTTGTAATAGTCTTAGTCTTTTCTCTTGATTGTACAAGATACACTCAATACCATACACACACAGGAGTAGGGTTGTTATTCTCCTCGGAGAAGGCCTGAACCTGTATAAAAATACCTATGTCAATCTCTCTGCGTGATTTCATTCTTGGAGACCCCCCGAATCAAACAATCTTTACGTAAGATCGGTTCTAAAACACCGACAAGTCTAGATTTTGCTCTTTCTGCTTAGAACGTGAACATAAGGTAAAAGACATAATTGAAGCAGTTAGAGCTAAGTATGCTAAGCTTAAGGATAGAATTAATTATGCTACATGTGCTTCATGTGAAGCTCTTAAGCTTGAAGTTGCCATTCATAAGAAGAGACATGATAAAGCCATTAAGGATAAAACTTGTGAATCATGTATTAATCTTGGAAAAGAAAATGCTTACCGCAAGGACACATTAGAAAAATTCTCTAAGGGTAAGAAACAGTTAAACATGATTCTTGACAAGTCTAAAACTCATAAGAAGCAAGGGTTAGGATGCAACTTTGCCCAAGACAAGTCCAAACCAAATGTCACTCAAGTCTTGGAAAATGGCTTAGTTGAATTCAAAATCCAACCTACAAAAACCATTTTCAAATCTGCAGATTTTGTCCAACCATCTTTTGAGTCAAAAGGTGCTTCTCCCAGTGGTACCAAATACCATTGCACCTATTGCAAGAAGGATGGACATTTGGTTGAGTTCTGTTGGCGTAGGTTGAAAAATGCTAGGAAAAATCTTGCTAGAATTTCATCTCATCAACCTAGAGCCTTCATGAGACATGGTCATTTAGAAAATAAGAAACCTGGACTAGGATTTGTTTCACATGCTCATCATTATGTTCCTAGACAGAATGCTTCTCATATTCGTGTAACCATTGCTCATGATAGAACCTCAAATAAGATCAAGGATAGCACTTCTGCTTTGTATACTACTCGCAGACATGTGTCTCAGTACTGGGTTCCCAAGTCATATTTAACTAACCCCAGTATTGAGACACATCGATCTTTTGTGCCTTGATTTTCAGGATTGCTGCGGAAGGGGGAAGAACACGTGGTTCGGCGACTCCGGCTGTTCACGCCACATGACTAGAGATTCAAGATGGTTGAACTCCTTCACGCGGTCGACGGGTGATGACTTCATCACCTTTGGAGATGATACACAAGGGCGGATTGAAGGAACATGATCGATCAGGGTGAACGACAAGTTCATCGTAAAGGATGTTGTTCTTGTGGACAAGCTAAGGTACAAATTGCTTTCTGTCTCACAGCTTCTTGATGATGGCTATGAGACTAGATTTAAGAAAAATGCTTGTCGTGTGCTTGATTCAGCTGGTGAGCTTGTTTTTCGGATTTCTAGAGTTGGTAGGATCTTTGGAGCTGATTTTTTTGAATCTCTTGCTAGATCTCTCAAATGTTTGATTACATCATCTTCTGAGTTCTGGCTTTGGCACCGTCGTTTGGGGCACATTGGTTTTGATCATTTGACGCGATTTAGCAACCTTGATCTCATGAGAGGTTTACCCAAACTCAAAGCTATCAAGAATGTTGTATGTGCGCCCTGTAGGCATGGCAAACAAGTTGCCGCCTCACACCCATCATTGACTATGGTCATGACTGATGGACCGGGACAATTGCTTCACATGGATACTGTTGGTCCTGCTAGGGTTTGGTCAGTCGGTGAAAATTGGTATGTTCTTGTCATAGTCGATGATTTTTCGAGATACTCTTGGGTGTTCTTTCTTGCTTCGAACGATGAGGCTTTTGATCATTTTCGTGATCTTGTTCTTCGTTTGGCTTCTGAACTCCTCAGTGCCCTGAGAGCGATTCGCAGTGATAATGGCACGGAGTTCAAAAATACCTCATTTACCTCTTTCTGTGCTGAGCGTGGCATTGAGTATCAGTTCTCTTCTCCACACGTTCCTCAACAAAATGGCGTTGTGGAAAGAAAGAACAGAACCTTAGTCGAGATGGCTTGGACGATGCTAAATGAGTATAGTACTCGAGGAGATTTTGGGCCAAGCTATTGCTACAGCTTACCATATTTCAAATTGTGTCTTCTTGAGACCGTCTTTGGGCAAGACATCATATGAGCTTCGATTTGGTAGAAAACCCTCTATTTCTCATTTTCGAGTTTTTAGAGCTAAGTGTTTTATTCTCAAGACAGGAAACCTAGACAAATTTGAGTCTTGGACTTTTGATGGTCTATTTTGGGTTATCTTGCACATTCGAGGGGTTTTCGGGTCTTTAATGTTGAGACTAACGTTGCCCAGGAGACATGCAATGTCACTTTTGATGAGACTAGCTCTGGAGCTAGATAAGATATTTCAAGTGATTCACAGGTGACAGAGAGCATCTTTGTGGAGGAAGATGAGAACGAAGCTGATGTTTGTCTTCAACCTGTTGTTGCTGACGCTCCTACTCCAGCTCAAGAACCTGCTGCGACTACTTCACCTTCAATTGAGGCTCCTGCTGCATCTTCTTTATCGGCAGTACCTGCGAAGGTTGAAGAGATACTATCTCCCCCGGGCGCTCCACTTCACATTCAGAGACATCACCCTCCGATCAGATGATTGGTTATCTCCATGAGCTAGTCACTCGCTCTAGATATCACGATCCGAGTCTCTATTCCCATTCTACATTTGTTGCTTCTTTCGAACCTCGTGATATATCACATGCGTTATCTGATTCTAGCTGGGTCAATGCCATGTATGAGGAGTTAGAGAATTTTGAGAGAAACAAGATCTGGAACCTAGTAGAACCTCCTAGTGGTCATAATGTGATAGGAACCCGTTGGATTTTCAAAAACAAACAAAATAAGGATGGTTTTGTGGTTAGAAACAAGACTAGGTTGGTAGCTCAGGGTTTTACTCAAGTTGAGGGGTTAGATTTTGATGAGATGTTCACTCCTGTTGCTAGATTAGAAGCCATTCGTATTATGCTTGCATTTGCTATGTCTAAGAGCTTTAGATTGTATCAGATGGATGTCAAGAGTGCCTTTCTGAATGGTTACATAGATGAGGAAGTATATGTTAGGCAACCCCCTGGCTTTGAGAATCCCAAACACCCACAGCATGTTTTCAAACTATCCAAAGCCTTGTATGGTCTTAAGCAAGCCCCTAGAGCCTGGTATGATAGACTTAAGACCTTCTTGCTTAAGAATAACTTTGAGATGGGTAAGGTAGCCAAGACCCTATTCATTCTTAGGCATGGCAATGATTTCTTGCTTGTTTAGATTTACGTGGATGATATTATCTTTGGTGGTTCTTCTCATGCTCTTGTTTCTAGTTTTTCTGAGACTATGTCCAGGGAATTTGAGATGAGTATGATGGCAGAGCTCAATTACTTTCTAGGGCTTCAAATCAAGCATGCAAGGAAGGGATATTCATCCATCAGACAAAGTACACCAAAGATCTGCTCAAGCGCTTCGAGATGGGTGACTACAAGCCGATCACCATTCCCATGGCGACTTTGACTGTTTGGGATCCAGATGAGGAAGTAGAAGCCATGGATCAACACGAGTACCGCAACATGATCGGCTCCCTCCTATACCTAACGGTTTCAAGACTAGACATTCACTTCATGGTCTGCCTCTGTGCGAGGTTCCAAGCGTCTCCAAGGACTTCCTATCGCCAGGCCATCAAGCATATTTTCAGGTATCTTCACTCTACCCTCCAATATGGCATTTGGTATTCATGCTCTTCTTCTTTGTCCATTCGGGGGTTTTTTGATTCTGATTTTGCGGACTGTTGGCTAGATAGGAAGAGTACCTCAGGCACTTGTCATTTCTTAGGCACTTCTCTTATCTCTTGGTCTTCTAGGAAGTAGTCCTTTGTTGCACAATCCACTACAGAAGCTGAATATGTAGCTGCCGCTAGTTGCTGTAGTCAGATTTTGTGGATGGTGTCCACTCTTAAGGACTATGGGTTAGCCTTTGACAGTGTTTCTCTTTTCTGTGATAACACTTCTACCATTAGTATTACTAAGAGCCTCGTGCAACATTCTAGGACTAAGCACATTGACATTCACTGTCACTTTCTTAGAGACCATGTAGAAAAGGGTGATATTGTGCAACATTTTGTGGAGACTAAGGCTCAGTTAGCTGATATTCTCACCAAGCATTTAGATCGAACCAGGTTTGCCACCTTGAGGAGTGAGTTAGGGGTAATTTACCCCTATGGGTTAGTTTGAGGGGGAGTTGGTTCTTTTCTGAACTTTCCTTGTTTATCTGAACTTTTCTTGTTTATTTGATCTTTCATTGTTCTTTTCTAAATTTGTTAATCTTTTTGATCTTTTTAGGCTTTTTAAGTCTTTCTTGCATCTTATTGTATCATATTGCATTCATATGAAAATCACAAAAAGATGCATTGTAATATAAGCTTTACTGCTTGTCTTTTAAATTGATGAAGCTTTGCCTATTACCCTTTTGAGCTTTAGTATTTCACTTCTTGCTTAATATCGTGTCTAGTTCTTTGACTTACTAGAATTATCATGCTTTCACATGTGTAGCTAAGTCTTTGCTAAATGAGATAGAACTTTAAAACAACTTGAACTAAAAAATGTAATTTGTGGATCTTTTAGCTAGTTGCACAATTAGTAATCCTTTTGTGACATTGGCCCTGTCAAAATTGCTTTGTTAGCTCTTGAATCTAGAATTGAACATCTCTTGAGCTTCTTGTTCCTTTAAGAATCTAAAATTGCTCCTATGAAAAATGAAAAATGAAGTTTCAAAATTTCTCATGTGGTTAAATTGTGCCAAACTATTCTCACGAGACTGCATGTCAAAGACATGAACTTGGAGATAGTTTGATGATCCAGACGATCTCATGGGGACTGCTTGTCAAATTGACATGAACCTCAAGATTTGTCGCCCTGATTGAAGCTTAGGAAGAGGTTGTGGATGGCACCTAGTCTAGGATCTTCTTCACTAAGATAGACTTTTAATCAACTTCAATATTCATTGCAAATAAAAAATATTATAAAAATTGGGCGTTTTGAGATAATTTGAGCAAAATGATTCAATTTAGAACTTCTTGTCTCTCGGATGGTCTTTGTTAGCTTCTTGATCTCACATTGACATTTTAACATGGCCATTATCACTTTAGGATCCCTGTTGATGAACTTGCTAATTTTGAAGCGTTGCTTAAATTGTTACAATTAATCGCTTTATCTTGAGCCTTCTAGCTTAGCTTTGATATATATGTGTTAACATGATCTTGCTAGCACCTTCAGGCTTGATATGTATTGAGTAATAGTAGAAATGCTAGCTTGTTCTTTTGGGTAATCTCTAAAACTTCTTGTACTAAAAATTAAAAAATACAAAAAAATGAAGCCACTCCATTGCATTTCATGCATGCTCTTTCTTATGATTCTTTCTCATTTCTGCACTTGTTATCTCTGGATGAGAGGAAGGCGTGATTCCTTGATGACTCCATTGTCAAAGGGGGCGAAGAAATAGAAAAATATTTTAAAGGGGAGCTATTTGGAGAAAAAGGAGAAAAATAAAATTTTCTGCAAAAATGATGATCATAGTGAGGGGGAGTATTTATTTTGCATTCTTATGATGTTATTCTCATTTCTGAACTTGAATTGCATTTCTTGGATCCTCACAATGATCAAAGGTCAAATTGAACAATTGTTCTTTCATATGGACCTTAAGTGAGATTTTTGTCTCTTCTTTGGAAATTGAAGCTTTCATGCTTTCTTTTGCCTTATCTCACTGGTCTATGCTATTCTGAAGCTAGCTTGGTCATTTCCATTGTGTTTTCTTGCTTATGGACCAAGTTGTGCCTTTGTACGAAAACGTCGAGTATTTTCATTTTCAAACCTCAAACTTACATTTTCTAAGAAAATTGCCAATGTGTTCATCAAGGGGGAGATTGTGGATATCATAGGGATATTCTTATGATCTTAGGATGATGAGACAATTGGCAATGGCGTTGAGGGTTTGCGGAAACACGCGTTTTCGGCATCGTTTCAGTTCTGTCAGGCTCCAAGCGATCAGACTGGCCATGGTGGTAGTCAGACCGGTCTACTGGCGGTCAGACCGACCGATGGGCAGCGGTCTGACCGGCTATTTGTTTCTTTGGATTTTGGAGCTGTGCCAAAAATAGAGGGTGTAGGCAAGAGAGAGGATTCTACTGCACTTGGTCTCATAATTTTTGGAGCTTCCAGTCAAAAGTTCTATTCGTTTGAAATTTTCAAAGAGGTCTCGGATTTCCAGGATGGAAATTTGGCTAAGTCCTTGACTAGCGGTCAGACCGGCATTTGGCTGGCGGTCGGACCGGCCAGTGGGCGGTCAGACCGGCCATGGGTGGTGGTCTGACCGATTATGACTTTGTTCGTCAGCCCGCGTGGCTGTGATGTGTTTTTGGTGGCGGTCTGACCAATTATGACTTTGTTCGTCAGCCCGCGTGGCTGTGATGTGTTTTTGTTAAGGTCAAGTTCATAGATTTGATTGCATATGTGTTGCATGATGCATGTTTTGACTAGCGTGGGTCAAGTTGCGAAGAACTTGTTCCCGAAATCGATTTGCTTGTCTATTGGTGTGCAGGTTGCTTGGAGGACAACGACGATCAACGGCGAGGATGATCGGGACTAGGCTTGGAGAGCTGAGGTTTAGAACGATCGAGGATGCCGGGTGAAGTCAGAAGACTCAAGCATGGCGCAAAATAGATAAGGATGACCGAACAGGTAGTTCGGTGCGACGGGTTGGATCAAGCGGCACAGGGGTCGGTGCAAGTGCCATGGTGGTTTCGGTGGGAGCCGGATGGGAGAGACTTGCCGACATGAAGAGAGCCGTTGATCAACCTACACGTGGCGAAGCATGGGATTGCTTCATGAAGATTGGACTCGGTCTTTGGAGAAGGACCGAGAAGGGGTATTTTGGTAACTTCACCTAAATAACATCTTGGTGACCTTTGGCTAAACCGCGGTGCGAAACGGCGCAAGGAGAAGTAGTTTAGGTCAAGAGAAGATGAAGACGACGCTTTAAAATACGTGCGTGAGTTAAACCCGTTTGTGTGTGTGCTTAACGGGTGCCCATTTGGAATATTTCTCTAGATGTTAGCCTCCACTATAAATAGGAGATAGTGCTGGTTGCACCTCTCAACCCTTTGGATTTGCAAAACCCTAGTTTGTATTTTTAGGGAGAAGAGAGTGGAGAGGTTAGGGTTCTAGAGAGTTGGATTGATTGTGTGCTCTTGTGTTGATCCTTTGTTCTCCTAGATGGAGTGGCTGTAAACCAACATCATCTCAAATCAATCCAAGAAAGATTTCACAAGATGAGTCTCTTTGTGTTCTTGATTTCTATTTTGTGATTTTGGGGCTTTCTTTGATCCTTTAGTTTTTCCTTGGTTTCTAGCCTAGTTTTTGCTTGCTGTGATATGTGGGAATACATGTAGGATCATCTTGATCATCAATCACCTATGAGCAAGTGTTTGGATCATGTTTTCGTTTTGACTCGGTTTTGGAGCAACCTTCACTCAAAAGGAAAAAGGTCAGAACTTTGACAACGATCTTCACAATCGTTGATTGGAATAGGTTCCTGACATCTAGGAGAAGGTATGTCTCAAGTTTGGTAAGGTTTGGAGTCACGGATCAAAAGTTAGACCATTTTGTGTTTTGGAAGTTCGGGCTGATTTCACTGTTCATTGGCCTTGAGGTCAGACCGCCCATAGGGGAGGTCAGACCGCCAACTACATGAAGGTCGGACCGCTCAACTAATTTGGGTTTGAGTTTTTATGATTTTGGTCCTTTTGCTTCGGGGTTTTGATTGGATTCAATACAAGTCTTTCACTATACTTGTATATTGATCTTCATAGCTTTTATAGCTATCATTGTGAAAACGTGTTGAATCCGATCTAGAAGAAAAAGATATCATACTCTATTCACCCTCCCCTCTAGTCGCCTATTTCAGTCCAACGCAAACACTTCGAAACCACCTTATACACAACATTGCACAAGCTAATGGGACATAAATCTATCGTTGTTTCAGGAAAGCTCTTCTTGGGAATTAAAATAATGGCAGTATCGTTCATACCTTGTGGCATACGGCATTCCTCAAAGAACGTACGGATGGCTTTGATAACATATTCCTTTAGCACTCCCCAATTTTGCTGAAAAAAAACGTGAAGGAAAGCCATCCGGACCTGGAACCTTAAGAGGGCCAATTTGGAAAAGAGCATCACTGATCTCCTCATCTGTGATAAGCCTGCAGAGAACTAACTTCATCTCATCAGTGACTAGCGGGTTAAAGAGATTAACTAGTGCCTCATGCTGTATGAACGAGTCACCAGTAGCTGAAGTACTCCACCGAAAGCCTTTCCAACTCCTCTTTTTTGTCACACCACGTTCCATCTATTCTCCTAAGTCGTTTTATTTTGTTTTTCCATGCCTACCAGTCTGCCTTTTGATGAAAATACTTCGTTTTCACCCTCCTTAAGCCAAGAAATCTGAGATCTCTGAAGGCAAAGCATTTCTCCTCTGCCTTTCCTCTTTAGATAGACGAAGAAGTAACGGGCAGTGATCAGAACAAGGGGAAGCAAGATGCTCAACTGAGGCATTGTCAAAGATATCCATCCACTCAGCTGTACTTGCCGCTCGATCAAGTATCACTTTTACATTACGTCGTCCCTGTTTCATATTGCCATACCTCCAAGGAGAGCCTAAGAAACCAATATCCTGCAGCTCACAGATTTCTGGGACATCCTAGAACGCTTCCATCTGGCGCTCTTCAGGTCGAGTTGCCGAAAAATGTTCAAATTGCCACATAGCTTATTTAAAATCATGAACCACTACCCAAGGAGACTCTGACTTATCTTTGAGATGCTGTAATACCTCCCACATAAGGTGACGGTCCTCTACACAAGGTTCTCCATAGACAAAAGTAGTCCTCCATTGCGATGACATTTTATCCTCACGAATGAAAACATCTATGAATTTTCTCAACATTCCCAGCAATGAAACATCTATAATCTCATCCCAGAATAGAGATATACAACCACTATTCCCATTACTGTCAACCGCCAAACAACTTTTCATTCCCAGACGCCACCTCAGATTTTTCATTCTGCTTTCACTTTGCCTTGTCTCTGACAAGAAGATGATTTTGGGGTTATATTGCTGCACTAGGGTAGCCAGTTCCCGAACTGTCCAGGAGTACCTCGCCCCCGGCAGTTCCAAGCGAGTGGATTCATTAGTCCTGACGGGGCTCACCATGAGCACCCGTCAGGTTCACAGCAGACATTATGTTGCTGTCAGGTGTCACGGACTATTGATCTAATTGGATAGCTGTGTGTTGTAGGAGGCTTGGACCTAGTTTACGACGAGGCACCGTTGCAATGGATTGGAAGCAAAAGCTAGAAGATGCGTATTAGACAGGGATAGGATCGAATAGATTGGAAGCAGGAAGTAATACTTGTCTACTTTTATTGGTAAGTTAAGCCCCATTATATAGAGACTGCTTACAATAGAGTTCGTTCCGAACTCCAATGCGATTCTAATGCAAACTCTGAGTACTTCTTATTACAATATGATGCATTGTACCGTATATGGCACAAGAAAGAATCCTATTCAACTCTATTTTCTGAAGTTGTCACTGCCTGCTGCTGCTTCACATGCCGACGTTGATATGTAATACAATGCCTGACATCTCTCCCTCCCTCGAAGAACAGCTTGTCCTTAAGCTGGAATAATGGATAACGTAGTTTAAACTATGCAACGTCTAACCATGTCGTTTCTAAGGCCGGTTGATCCTTCCACTGAATAAGTACCTGCCAAACACCATGACTGATTCTAGCACAAATAGCAGTAGCAGGAGTTGGCACCACATGCCCGTGCTGGATAGTTGGCAATGGAGGAGGCCCAGATGGAGGCGTGCCATTGAACTTTTTTAGCAATCCCACATGAAACACATTATGTAGTCGAGCAGTGGAAGGTAATTCTAAACAATATGTTATAGAATCAATCTTAGCGATGATTTGATATGGCCCAAAATACCGCGGAGTTAGCTTGCCCTTAGCACTGGATCCAAGAAATGCACTGGCCTATGATGCAATCGTAACCAAGCCCACTCGCCAACTTCAAACTCCAAAGGTCGATGTTTTGCATCATAATATAACTTGTAATGCTACTGGGCTTGAAGTAATCTTGCACGAACTTGAACCAAAAATTCATCTCTATCTTGAATTGTATTGGCAATAGCAACATTCCGAAGCTCAGACGAATCGTATTCCCGTAGAGAAGGCGGATCCCGACCATAAACTACGCGAAAGGGCGTATCTTGCAGAGTTGTATGATAAGAACTATTGTAACAGTACTCTGCCCAAGGTAACCATTGAATCCATTGACGAGGACGATCACCCGTCATACAACGAAGGTACATAGCTATTACCTTGTTGACTGCCTCAGCTTGACCGTCGGACTAGGGATGAAAAGCGAACTCAGAAATTGACGAGTGCCTGCTGCCTGAAACAACTCTTGCCAGAACACGGAAGTAAAAACTGGATCACGATCAGAGACAATAGACGTCGGAAACCCATGCAAATGAACAATGTCATTGAAGAAAGCTCGAGCAACCGAAGATGCTGTATATTGATGAGCTAATGGTATAAAATGTGCATATTTGGAAAATTGATCTACCACCGTGAGAATGACCGATTTGCCTCCCACCTTTGGCAATCCTTCAATGAAATCCATAGCAATATTCGACCAAACCTGCGAAGGAACTTCTAGTGGTTGCAAAAGACCAGCAAAGTTGTTAGTCTTGTTACGTTGACATGTAGCGCATGATCGGACAAAATCTTGGACCACAGTTCACGCTAATGGAGTATGGAAATCACGGCGAAGCCGATGGAGAGTCTTTTGCACCCCTTCATGACTGGGAGCATGTGCGACTGTAAGAGCTTCATGCAGCAATGGTGATGAGGGTGGAAGATACGCCCGTTTGTTGAAGGTCACAAGGCCATCTATCAACACCCAGGGGCTCAATAATTCACCCCGACTGAGTAGTTCTTTCAGTGCACCAAGGCAGGCTCGGTGGCAGTTGCTTGCCACAAATTGTCAAACAAACTGAACTTCAGCAGGACAATGCCGAGAGCTATCCAAGATCGGACTCATGGTGAGATAGAGCATCCGCAATAATGTTTAAGCGGCCTGGTTTGTATTCCACCGAAAAATCATAACCAATCAATTTTCTCACCCATTGGTGTTGATCGTCGCAAGACGTTGATCAAGGAGAAACTTTAGACTATAGTGGTCGGTACGAACTATGAAAGCTCTACCCCACAAGTATGGTCTCCAATGCCAAATTGCTTGAACAAGGCCAATGAGTTCTCGTTCGTATGCCGCCAGACCCCGGTGGCGAGGAGCAATTGGGAGGCTATAGAAAGCTAACGGTCCTCCGCCTTGATGTAGAACAGCACCGAAACCCGATCCCGAGGCATCACATTCAACCATAAAGCGAATAGCAAAATCCAGTAATTGAAGAATTGGTGCTGTTGTCAAAGCCACTTTGAGTGCCTGCAAGGAGTCATCAGCAGCCGAAGACCACGAAAAACCATCCTTCTTCAAGAGTTGTGTCAATGGTGCAGCAATTGTACCAAAATTTTTGATAAATTTCCGGTAATAGCCTACTAATCCCAAAAAACCACACAAGGCCTGAGTAGATTTTGGTGTCGGCCATTGAAGCACAGACTAGACCTTGTCCTGATCCATGGCAACTCCCTCCCTCGAGATCACATGTCCCAGATTAGCTACGGACTGCTGGTCGAAGGAGAACTTGGAACGCTTGAGAAATAGCCGGTGAAGACGAAGAAGCTCTAGGATAGCGCGGACATGGCGAAGGTGTTCGCACCATGATATCTCAGAAATGAGTATATCGTAAAAAAACTAGTCGGCTTACGAGGAGGATTGAAGAATCGTATTCATTAAGGCTTGGAACGTTGCAAGGGCATTCGTTAAGCGAATGGCATGACAAGGAATTCAAATAATCCCTCATGTGTTCAAAATGTCGTCTTGGTAATATCGTCGTCATGCATCCGAACCTGATGGTAGCCTGACCGAAGGTCCAATTTGGTAAAGAAACAAGTACCCCAGAGTTCATCGAGCAGCTCATCCACCACTGGAATTGGGAATTTATCCTTAATAGTCATTTTGTTAAGGGCACGGTAATCGACACAGAACCGCCAAGTGCCATCGCGTTTCTTAACTAGTAGCACCGGCGAAGAAAATGCGGACGTGTTGGATCTGATGAAGCCTTGCGCCAGCATAGAAGCACATTGTCGTTCAAATTCATCCTTTTGTAATGCAGGGTAACGATATGGCCTGACCACCACGGGCGAGGCGTCTGGTCGGAGGTGTATCCGATGATCTTGTGATCGTCGCGGCGGTAAGCCGTGAGGTTCTGCAAAAAGGTCATCATACTCGGCAAGGAGCAAGTCCAGGAGATTAGAGCCATCACATGCATTTAGTCGGGCAGATTCTGCTAGAAGAAACCTTGCCATGCCAAGTCAGCTGGCGATCATTTCTCCAAAAGGACATTGAGAGCTTATCGAAATCCCAAAGGATTGGTCCCAATGTTGTGATCCATTGAGTATCAAGGACCACGTCGTAGCCTCCAAGTGATATCACATAGAAATCAATGGCGAATTGCTCGGCATCAATGGTCAGTAATGTATTTGGGCTGAACCCGGTGCATGAGAGGCGGTCACCATTGGCCACGATGACGCTGAGCCCGTCCCAAGGACATAGTTGGAGCTGTAAGCGACGAGCAGCTGCCTCTGAAATAAAATTGTGAGTGGATCCCGAATCTAACAATGTTAGCAGAGACTCCTTGCTGGAGCCCAACTGAGCCAAGAGTTGCATGGTGTCTTTTGTACGTACACCGGTGAGTGCATGAAGAGAAATTGCTGGTTCCATGTCGGGTTCCATGTCGGGTTCCGGCAGAACCTCATCTTCGGTTTGAGCCTCGTTATCCCATAACAGACAGAATAATTGCTTGCAATGATGGGTGTGAGAGAACTTTTCGTCACAATTGTAACAGAGGCCGAGGCGGCGACGTTCCTCCATCTTGGCAGTGGATAGATAACGGAAAATGCGGCTTCCCCGAGCTGGCGTTGCTGCGTTCGTGGGTACCGACAAGGCTCCTGGTGACACGGATGAGTGGGTTGCCATCGAGGTCCCGGAAGCTGCATGGGTCGGCACGGCTAGGTATTGTCGGGTTGTTGTGGGTCGCGCTGTTGGTCGGAAGGGATGGTTCGTCAACTGCAGTCGTCGTTCATAAGCACGCGTGAGGCTCATAGCTAGTTCTAGACTCTACGGGGATTGGAGCTCCACATCCGTGCGCAATGGTTCTTGCAGTCCAACTGTAAAGAGTTGAGTCTGTTGACGCTCGGAGAGGGGGTCGGCTCTGCAAAGTAATGATAAGAAACGCTCCTGGTTGTCTTCCACCATACCGGTGAGCTTGCACAATGCCAGTTCGTCGAGAGCATTGCTCCGGATGGGTGGACCGAAGCGGGTGTTGACGAGTTTAGCAAAATAGCGCCATGACGGTGTCCCGGTGTCGTGTTCCAATCTGTGAAACCAAGTTTGAGCTGAACCAAGCATATGGTATGAAGCGAGCCATACCTTGTCCTCCTCCGGCATTCGTTGTCCTCTAAAAAATTGTTCGCAATGATTAAGCCATGGAAGAGGATCCTCCTTGCCGTCGAACTTCGGGAATTCCAGTTTGTGGAAACGTGGAGCACTAAATCGTTCGCTTGCGACTGAAAGTGGTTGATACGGCGATTGATGTCGTGCTGGTGGTGCAAATCTCTTCGGCGGTGTTGGTAGGATGCCTTCGGTGGACTTATCCCTCACGGCTTGTCCCAAGGTCATCTGCTGATCAATGTCATCCACCCTTGCTTTCAACATATTGATGTTAGTGTACATAGCAGTGAGTTGAGACAAGATCAGATCAAGCTTCTGATCTTGCGAATTTGCCTGTTCGCCGCTGGTGCTCATGGTGGGAGATGTATCGCCTGGATCTAATACCAAATTGTCATGGACTATTGATCTAATTGGATAGCTGTGTGTTGTAGGAGGCTTGGGACCTGGTTTACGACGAGGCGCCATTGCAATGGATTGGAAGCAGAAGCTAGAAGATGCGTATTAGACAGGGATAGGATCGAATAGACTAGAAGCAGGAAGTAATACTTGTCTACTTGTATTGATAAGTTAAGCCCCATTATATAGAGATTGCTTACAATAGAGTTCGTTTCGAACTCTAATCCGATTCTAATGCAAACTCTGAGTACTTCTTATTACAATATGATGTACTGTACCATATATGGCACAAGAAAGAATCCTATTCAACTCTATTTTCTGAAGTTGTTGCTGCCTGCTGCTGCTTCACATGCCGACGTTGATTTGTAATACAATGCCTGACAAGTTGTCATGGGCCGTTGTACTATTCATGTGTTACTGTTCATGTGTGAATAGTAACCACCCGCAATTATTAGAAAGGATTTATTATTTAGGAATCTATCTATTAGGTGTTTGGTATTATCTATTAGTTAGGCAAGTTATTATTAGATTGGATTGTTAGAGATAAGTTTCCTTATAGATTATTTCTTAGGGTTCAAGTCGGGTCGTCACTATAAAAGGGATAGTATGTATCTATTATCAATCAAGTAAGAAAGATGAATTAATCTAGTCTCCCTTTCAAGGTTCTATCATCCCAATCTATAGTCTAATCTCTCATCCCACCAAATCGACGCCGTCCGGTCTTCTTCCTAGCGGTGTTTACCCTGTAATGATCTAAGATCGTTACATTTGGTATCAGAGCCAACCACCATAGCTTTTGATGCGCATGAGAAGAAGAGAATCACCAACGCCGACGTGATAGCAGTGATTGCCAATTTGAGCAAGTAGATGAAAGAGGGCTTTGTCAGCTTCATCGAAGCTTGCAGAATCCATCGTAATATCTCACCCTCGACACTCGCGTCAAGATATCGGAGGAAAAGTCAGCTAGCTCTAACGCTTTTCGTCCACATCACCGGAGCATCTAACGCTGCCGGCGAGATCTACAACAGCAGTAGGGCTGCCAACCTTGCCGCACGACCTACCGACCGACGCCGCTGCCACACCTACCGGCAGCGCTGCCGCCGCAGCCTCAACCAACACCTGCTACCACCGTAGCACTCGACGTTAGCCATGCGATCTACTACATCAAGCCATCATCCATCATTGGAGTAACCAGCAGCCAAAAGGGTGTCTTTACTGATGTTGTCCACAAGAACCTGACCTACGGCTGTTTATTGAGGTGTGCACTCACCACACGGATGTAGTGTTTTTGGTCCCTATTGGAAATAGCTGGCGAAACAATAGCCACTCGAGTCGAACTTTTGTCGGACGATGAATAGTGTTGGTCTCCCTTTTTTTCGACTGGCCAGCTGGAAGATTCCCAAGCCAAATATATTAAGAAGGGTAGAACAAATTCAGGGTACAAGAACAGAGAGAAAGCTCTCTAAAAAAAGCTAGCAGCCTCAAATAGCCATACTAAGGTAGCACCGACGTGTTACAAATCCTCCTCTGTTGACTTTCTTGCTTCCCATTTACTTGCTAGCTCTTTCACCCGACTAGGTGGACCAGCAATTACCTCCTGCTACAGTGTATCATTATTCTGGTCCATGCCCGTAGCTTCAGTTTGATTCTGAACATTTAGCCTGTCCACTTTCTCCGCAAGTCCATTCGTCTCCTCCTCATTTTCTGCTTCCCGAGAGCTAACCGGACCATCTTCCGGGTTCTCCACAGAAACATGTGATGGAACAGGACTTTTAGACACCCCATGAGAGGACGAGGCATCCTACTCCTTCCGAGGCGCCACCGATGCAGAGGAGCTAGCTCTGCGATTAATGCCGAAGTTCAAATTCCTAGCCGCTGAGTGTGCAGGATCCGCCGTGATTGTCCAGCGCCTGCGCTCAAATTTCTTATAAGAGGAAGCCCTTAAATCTAAACCAAAGCGAATGCCCGGCAAATCCTTCACCTCTGCAACGCAGTCGCGTTCAGTATGCCCCATACAACCACAATAAATGCAATAAAGAGGTACCCTCTCATACTTGAGATTACATTTTTCTGCATCTGCTCTCCCTTTCGGCTTTATCATCAGAAGTCGTCGTAGTGGCTTGTTCCACGGCAAAGCCACCCCCTTATACGGAAAAACACCCCATGATGTCTTCCATTGACGTCCACATCTACCTCCAGCACAGAACCAAGCCTGCCACCTAGCACTTTCTGTTAGATATAATTTTGACTTCTTAGTGTTTTTGCATGTTAATTGAGTTTACATGTCAATTGCATGATAGAGTTAGTGGAGCTAGTGGTCTGCTAATTAGTTAATAGAGTAATTAGCTAGTGTATGTAGTGGAACTAGTGGCCTACTTGAATGTGTTAGTGTGGATGTTACATGTCATATTGTAGCTATAAAAAAACATTATAACCAGTTTATAAAGTAATAAGCAATGGAATAACAGAAGAGAAAAAAGACGCAAGTGGTTACACATCGCAAAACTCATCTGCGTTCATCTTCTTGTGTTCGTGCGTTCTAAAGAGCAAACAATGTGCGAGTTCTTCCGAGAGCTGGGCCAACACTTTCATCATAGCTCTCGGGAGATCATGGATTTGTACCCGAATTGGCAGTGCATTCAAACTAACCTCAGAAGGTCGGGTAATGCCATCATAAGGTGCGACGATTAGGGTATGGCCCTTGTGCAACCATGGACCCCCTCTCATCACGAACTTGAAACCTCCTTCCGAAGCAAACTCGATGAGAAACATAATTCCCTTGAGTGCCTTCACGTCCATATTGTGACGTAAACCCCAGGCCCTCTTCATGTCGTCAAAAAAGTCCTCTCACATTGAAACGACGAACAGAGTTAAAGCGTGCCATCCCTGTCCATTGCAACGCCACTTCCTTCTCCGCCTCCTCAAGATCAATCTCAATGACATCCTGTTCATCTTCCTCCCCCAGATCTGAATCGAGGTTGGGATCTAGGTCATCACCGCCTCCCACGGGAGCACCCGCCATCTCGTCAGCTTCACAAACACTAGCCATCACGCTAGCCAAACGATGGGATCGCCGAGTTAGAAAAACGGATCTGTTCTGGCTCGTCAAGATCACAGCGACGTCTAAGAGCATGTACGTCTAAGAGCATTTACAATGTGCTTATGTCAGTCGTCTATAGTCATTGTCACGTAGGATTTTTGATGACGTGGATGAAAGAGAATGAAGAGAGAGAAAGATGTTGTCTACAATCCTGTAACCGACTATAGCATAAGAAACAAGAAAAATATTAAAAGATTGTGTGTTCTATAAAGACAACTAAAAAGACAGCAACTGTCTGTACCATTATATAAACTATCTTTAGTGCTGTCTACAGGTGACATGGAGATTTGCTATAGACAGCAGCTGTCAGTATCATTGTACATGCCCTAACACTCCAATCATATGCAAACCGGATAGAGACAGGATGGAGAACGAAAACAGTAAAGATTAGACTCCTTTCCAGAGACAAAGAAGTACTCTAGACCATACTTATCAATTTCATTTCAGTACCGGTCGGAATAGTCAGAATATACCATACCGGCATCCAAACCAGCACACCATAGTCTCAATCCTGTACCACCTTAATACCGGTCCATTCCGACCATTCTGGTATCGGTAAAAAATAAATCAAAATTGAAGTGACCACTTGTTTGAATCAGCTTGGAAGGCCGAGTCCAATACTATTCGTTCCGATAAGTGAAATTATACTAGACTAGTATGCTAGATTATGGTAAAATATATAAAATTATGAACTCATATTGTATTATTTAACTATGTACGACTTTTATATTTACGAAGTAATTGAACGATGTGTCATTTTATTCTATAGCTATATATTTGAAGTGAGATTCTAAGTGAAATTATGTGTGCATATAATTACATATATATTTATAAATATATTATTATATTAAAATTCGGAACGGTACGTCGGAATAGACCGATACCAACGTATTTTATACCAAAAGACAAACTAAAATAGTCTTCGGCATGGAATTGATAACTACGCTGCAACCGCTCCCGTCAAAACCCAAGCGCCGCCAGGGAAGAAACGTAGCTAGACAATGTAAATTGCGGACGAGTTGATCGTGGGACAATTAATGTAGTTGGATTTATTTCCTTCATATTTAAATCATATCTAAGCAAAATTCTAAATCACAAAATCAATAGAAAAAAAATTCCTTTATAAATAGTGTAACATCCCAATTTTTTTTCTAAAGTTTAAAAACCTTTTGAATAGTCTAGCCCTCTGAAAAATTCACCAAGAGTTTATTTAAATTCTAATAAAGCTTAATATGGACTTTCAATAGCAAAACAATTTAATATAAATAATTTCAACATCAATTATTGTCAAAACTATTTTATTTGGATTCTATGTGCTTGGATATATTTTCTGGAATTTTTTTAAGTTCATTTGTTATTTTCTATTTGCCATTTAGATTTATTGTATTTTCTAAATTGCAAAAGCTATTTAAAATCTCAAAAAAGCCTTTGGGCCGAAACCCATCTCTTCAGCCCATCCCTATTCCACTTTCGACCTAACCCGCGCGGACCAACTCTCTTCCTCTCTCTCCGCGGGTAGCTACGCCCGGTCCTACCTGTTAGCTTCACCCACGCCGTTTGCCACGTGAACTCACCCAAGCCACCTTTGTTGACAAGCGGGCCCCACCGAACCCCTGTTCATAATCTCTAAGTCGATTGCGATTTGGATTGCGCTGCCGCATGGCCATTTTGGGCATTTGCACCTCAGACTCTCCCAAGCCATCGCGTATAAAAGGAATGGGAGCCCTTGACCTCCGCACCTCAACCTTAGCCGCCTCTACGCCGGAGACAAACCCTAGCCGTCGGAAAAGCTCGGAGAAGCCAAAGCTGCCGCCGCCACTCCGACGAGCCATTGCTCCGTAGTCAGCACCGCTCGAGCTCCATCATTGCCACCCTCAGCATCGCAAGGTTGAGAGCTACGCCCTGGTCACCTTGGTTCCACCGAGCATCGCCGGAGAGCAGCTCCCGACGAGCCTGTGACCTCTTTGCTACCTCAACCTTGTCGTCGGCCACAGTTGTCCCTGAGTACCAGTGAGCGCACTCCCGAGTTCCCTGTCGCACCCTCTTCAGTGGCGTGCCTTCGCCGCCGACGAGACACCGCCAATCGCCGATGACCCTCGGTTCCCGAGACCTCGCCGCCGTTTAGACACCACGTCACCGGCCACATTAGCACCAGCGCATACGTGTCGCTTGCGTGGCGCGCATCGGCCACCACGTGTGCGCACGCGTGGCACGCCAGAGCCCAAACCCTAGATCCAAATCCCGTAAGTCCAATCCACCATGAGCCTAGCCTATAACATGTGGTCCTCACATGTCAGAGCCACTGTTCCGTAGACCATGAACCCGTAGACCATAGACCTCGTGGACCTGGTCCATGGACCGTGGGCCCACATGTCAGCCTCTGAGCCTTTTTCCCGGTTTTCTTTTAATTCCAAATTTTAAGGCTAACGGTCATGCTGACGTCATTAATCGGGATTTCCAGTAGAAAAGAAATTCGAAAAATCTAGAAATTCCAATTTGGCTATTTCCTTAGGTTTAGATCTTCTAGAAGCCCATTCTTCCTCATACGAACCTCGATTGAGCCCATTCAAATTTCTAAATTCATCTAAATTCGAGCTCTATTTTCTTGAGATTTTTATTTAATTTTTTGAAATTTTTCCTCTCTGTTTTGTATTTATTTTGTTTATTTACTTCGTTTGTGAGTAGACGTTGATACTTCAGGGGATTTTGAGGAAGGAGGAGTTCACCAAGACCAGGACTAGTACCAAGATCTATTCCAAGGCAAGTTGTACCTTTGATCATGTTGAACCTAGTTTTCTAAAATTACTTTGATTCAAATATTGCATTTACTTTAAGTATTTATTTAAATGTTTTAGGATTAGTATTCATCCAAATTGTGTATATCCACCTTGTTTATTGTTGTGCCATGATCTTTTGTCACCCTAGATTGGTTAATTATTTAGTTGGTAATATCGTAGCACCAACGTGGGTTAGTTAGATACGAGTAGTTTGCTTAGCCATGCAACGAGCCATTCATTGTCATCTGAGTTGTAAATATAAGAGTAAATATCACTAAACCACGTGTTTTGGGGCGAGTTGTATCTCAAAACCCCGTGGTTTTGTAAATTGTATCGCTTAACCCTGTGTTTTGTAGATTTAGATCGGGCTTAGGAATCACAAGCAAAGAATATCGAGGATTAGGATTATCTATGAATGTTGTTAAACCATAACCCGGTAGTAGATGCATTGTAACTACAATTCTCAATCCTAAGCCCGATCTAAATCTACAAAATCTGGGTTAATCGATACAATTTACAAAACCTGGGGTTTTGAGATACAATCGCCCCAAAACTCGTGGTTTAGTGATATTTACTCTAAATATAAATTGAACTAAATGATTATAGAACTTTGTGATAAAATTGTGTGCTGTGTGCTAGTACTCGTTGATGGCATGTGTTGCACTTAACCAACAGGGTGGGAAAAGATTTAGATTAAGGCAAGTGGTGGAAACTGTGTGATATGGTGGAATTTTGTGATTGGAAAATATTAATCTTCATGGCATAGTTAGAAATAGGAAGTCTTGCCTTGGTCAATTCATGACTTTACTTTGTGTGCCATTGAACTAAGCCATACCTGTACGACCACATGCCTGATGGGACGGGCCTAACTTAGTAAGTTACAGGATCTCGACATTGACTACTCAGGTTGTAAGTTATGAGCTCAATGATGGGCAGAGGTGTGGACTACTTTGTAGGCTACATTTATGAGTGGTTCACCGTCTTCGGGTCCAACAGTGTGTGTCATGCCAAAGCACTGTGTTTGGGTTGGTATGACTGTAAAGCACATCGGGAGTGTCAATTGTTGAGATGAAGTTTCGGAAAAGTTTTGTTATGATTAGTGCTAGCTACACTGATTATATCATGTGGGTAAAGTGTACAACCTCTGCAGAGTGTTAATCAATCTATTCGAATAGCCTTGTCCGCGGTCATGGACATGCTCGGAGATTTCACATGAGGGATAGTTTTCATAAAAATAATTGTGAAGTGACAACTGTGTGATTTAATACATATGGCTGTGTGAAAGTATTTGATTATGCTTTGTGTCATTTGTGAAAATAACTGTTAAATTATTATTGTTTATTTGTATTAAATTATACTTTCAATATATTATTTCTATTCAATTGCAAATGTTACTTTATTGCAAAATAACCACATAATTCATTTTATTTGTAACAAGCCATCATCTATAATTGCATTCTATGGTACAACTTGTTGAATACTCAGAGTACTCACTCTTGATGCAATCATTCACCTGAAGTGGAGGCATCATCGCCCGCCAGAGGAGTTCTACGAAGGTGCTGATCGTTAGGTCTTGATCCTAGTCGGTTGCCTATGACGAGTCAATGGGTTTCCGCTGAAGTTTATTGTTCCGCTGCTGCTTATTTAATTACTGTCAGCCCTGCGTGGCTTAATCAGTGTAAACTCGACCATAAGGTCAAAACCATTATTTGCTATTCAAATTAGTCGTTCATTCTATTAATCGTCTTGTGTGGATCGATATTCATCTATGTTGACACTGTGTGCACTAGCGTGATCCAGAATTGCATTTTTGGGTCCCGATAGAGGTGGTATCAGAGCCATAATGACTATAGGTCTTGACCTTAGTTAGATCAGCCGTCCTTAGAGTGTCCAAACTATTTTCAAAAGCAAAATTAACTTGCAGGAGTAATGAATTGCTTAAGTTCTCTTTATATCTCTTTTGACTCAACTATTGCTGAAAATTTTCTTTTCCCCGCTATTTTAAGTTGGTTCTTAACCTCTCGCCTATCTTGACAGATGGCTCATCTTTAGAATTACGGTGAGTGTAAGGGATGTCTTGCTGCAGAGTTATGGAAGCTTTTACAAGTGCTTGGAGGATTCGATCGACCAGTGTACCAAGGCACCAGCTGGGTGGTGAACGGTCAAAGCCATGGTGTGCTTTGCTGTTTGACTATCTACACTATGAGAGACACCAGAGCCAGCCATTCTCTGAACATCTCAGTCTGGAGGATCAACTTTGCAGAAGGAATCCAAGAATCTTCGCGTCTTGCTATTCTGAGGGTGTGCAACATCTACGCCCGTGAGCTACAGGATACCATCTTCCGTTTCCATCCTCGTGTTGTAGCCGTGGATCTTCCTACTCGTTATCCATCTACAAATGGAGAACACAACGCTACAGTGTGCACCTTTCCCAATTTGCCGCTACTTAGGAAGAATCCTTGGAGACGACTGCCACGGAGTTGGAGTGCATCTACGAGACACTACAGATGGCAGAAGAGAGGATCGCAGCATTGGAGGAAGCACTATACGGCCAGCGGGAGCCCGAGGAAGACCCTGAAGAGCCAGAAGGACCAAAGGATCTAGAAGAAGATTCGGAGGAAGACCCTGAAGAAGAGGAAGATCCAAAAGAGCCAGAAGAGCTCGAAGAGCCGGAGGAGCCAGTCGTGCCTACGCCCGAGCCACTTGTTCCTGCTGCACCATTCTCGAGGCATCAGGACCAGTTCGCAAGGATGCCAGCATACTTCCAGGTCTACAGTAGGTGGGAGCACCATCGTGGTTGTGGAGGTTACCTCAGCGACTGAGTTCGCTAAGGTTTAGGCTTAGGCAGTTGAGATTTAGTGTGTGACAGCCGCGTCAATTTAAGATTAGGAGTGTCGTCCTTTAGACGATAGTTTGTGTGTTAGGTTCGTTCTTATTTCATTTGTGTGCAGTATGAGCTGCAAAAGCCCTTAGACATTTGTTGCAGCCATGCTAAGACCTTAATTAATAAATAAGTATTTCAGTTGATTTCTTGTACTGTGTTTTTGGGTTTAACCTACCCCTGCCTAGTTCTTAACTCACCTTGTGCTTGCTACCTTATCTAACCCTTAGAGCTTTCGCCAGATGGTTCAGACGCGTCACGCTACTGCTAGTGGATCAGGAACCCCTGGGTTAGAAGAAAATGAGCAGACACCTGCTGGAGCAGTTCCGCCTCAACCACCCCCAATTGATCTGCAGAACTTTGGAGCTTTCATGGCTGCCCAGATGCAGATGATGCACACCATGATGAACCAAATACAGAATATGAACAACAATCAGGCAAACAACAACAACAACCACAACAATAGAGCCCCAGCAGCTCATGGTCACCATGGACCATCCAATCTAGTGGAATTCATGAGGACTCGCCCACCAACCTTTTATGGACATGTTTCACCGGTGGAAGCCGATGATTGGCTTCGTGTCATTGAAAGAAAGTTGCTAATTACTCAATGCAATGAGCACGAGAAAGTTCTCTATGCGACCCATCAGATGGAGGGTATCACCACCGAATGGTGGGAAAATTTCTGTTCTACACATGAGACACCACAGAATATTACTTGGGAAGAGTCTTCTACCGCTTTTCTCCAGTACCATGTGACAGAAGGAATTATAGATATGAAGAAGGATGAATTTTGTGCACTCAAGCAAGGAGGCATGTCAGTGACGGACTACCTCAATAAATTCTCTCAGCTTACCCGCTATGCTGCGGAAGATGTTGCCACTGATAAAGCTCGTTAGAGCCATTTTTTGAAAGGACTGAATACTGGACTGCAAGTAAGTCTAATTGCCCATACATTTTCATATTTTCAGGAGCTAGTCAATAAAGCTTTGATTCTTGAAGATAAGCATAAAGAGTTGGAGGACAACCGCAAACGCGGAATGGCCCAGCAAGGGAGTCATTAGTCTCAGCAGAAAGCGAGAACAGTTCCTCAACAATTCACTCGTTTTCTGTCACAGAACTCATTCAGGATGCCTACACCTGCTTTAGCACCTTGTTTAGTTGCTCAGAACTTTCATAACCCTGCGACAGTCAACCCCAATCTAGTGGCAACCAACAGAATGGACCAAGAGTTTGCTATACCTACCGAGAGCCAGGACACTTCGCAAACAATTGCCCTCAGAAGGGAACCATGACTCCAGTTCGTTTCAACCTTGGAGCTACACCAACCAAGATGCTAGCGCCAAGTATCAACCGAGAAGCACCTCAAGTCGTCGGTCAAGCCAGAGCAAAGACCGTGAGTCTCGTGGTTAGAGGTCGATCAACCACGCAGTTAGGTCACGGGTAGGCTACGATAGCTACAAACAAAAATTCTACCACGCTAACCAGATGCCAAGCAAGTAGATGATCACGCATCGTTACCACCAGACGTGCGTAATAGCGGAAGAAGGGTTGGAGCAGCTCGTCCAACGAAGAGCGTTGATGTAGTGGTCGAGTCGATCGTCCAACGCCCGAAGAAGTCGATGCACGTGGTCGCAGCCGATTGTCTCCTCCAAAGAACGCCTCGCGTTCCTGTGAAGGTTATGATCGCCCTCAAGCGCAACAATCGTAGCGCCTCTCACGGTATCCACACGCCCAGGAAGGAACAACCGAACGCCGTGTGCTAGCACCAAGTCGCACGGTAGAGCTCTCAGAAGATGGCGGCTAGGGTTTCACCGGTGTTTTCACGCATCCCCAAACAGCCTCATGCATCTCCCTATATAGTGCTCGTGACGGATCCTATCCCACATCGCCATTTAATCAGATTCGTATTGGTTTGTTCCAACCCGCTATGTGTGACCAGAGGTTCATGTGTAGTTCTTGCCAGACTCGTAAACCCTTTTCCGACCACGAGTCGAAGCGGCTCCTAGCGTAACATATCGATTCCTAATACACACAAATTATATCGGACTTAACCTTAATGCAATATGATCTACGACTCCTTACGACTTGGTTTCGACCACTTCAGGATTACGCTCGACCAACAGAATCGTTCGAACTCCGTTTACCTACTCGTGTATACTCCCTTTGCCTCACGATGTCCGGTCAACTCCGTGAGATGTTGTGTCATCCATGGACTGCTCAATACTTTCTCGATCGAGTGTCGATAACTTTACGTGGTCGAACACTTCGACTACTAGTGGCATGGCCATGCACTTTCTTTATCCGATCACAACGAGGGCCCAGACATCTCTCTGTTATGTTAGGAGGGCAAATCCCATATCCGACCAATACATTCTCTCCATGTTTCAGAGCATACCCAAAGCTACCTTTATAACTACCCGATTTTGCACGTAGTAGCTTTGGCAACCCTAAGCGTGTTCTTACACATGTAGGAAACCATGCCGATCTCGTGTCTAAGGATTATACATCATCATTGCTTGAGACCAACTAATGACACATAGATTCATAACAATCTCAATAGTGCCTCAAGGTGGGTCTTATCCAACATCATGTTCTCTAACATGTGTCCATATTATTGGTTTGATATCTCCATATCTATGACTCGTGAAACATAGTCATCAACCAATACATATGCTAGTCTATTCATATGTGTCCTCATATGTTTACTTATCAGTGATCGCGAAGAATAATTATTGCAAGAATATAGAGTTTCACAACCAAGTCACATACTTGATAACAAATATTAACAATATTATTCTAGGAACAAGATAACACATTATCCAATGTCATGAACATAATGAAATATAATCATCTCTATGATTCCCTCTAGGGCATATTTCCAACACCACGTCACTTTGGAAGGAGCCCAGGAAGCACCCAACGTCGTACTGGGTAAGTTTCTAGTTAACTCAGTACCTGCATCAGTTTTGTTTGATTCTAGAGCTTCACATTCGTTTGTTTCTGGTATTTTTGCAACCAAGAATAATTTAGAAGTTATGCGTCTTACGCATACTCTGTTAGTCTAGTCGCTTGGAGCAGAGTTAAGCTCTAAAGTGGGATGCTTAGGAGCTAACTTACTCATAGATGGAGTTGAGTTTCTAGCTAACCTTATTGTCTTAAACACCCAAACCTTAGATGTCATACTTGGCATAGATTGGTTATCAAAGCACAAAGCTATGTTAGATTGTGGCTGGAGAGCCGTGACAATTGAAGGTACCAATGGAAAGAAAGTGGAGTTTCTAGCCACCTTAGTGCGTGATGGACATCTGTTAATCAATAGCTTGAAGACCGTTTCTTTGGAGGATGTACCTATTGTCAGGGAATATCCAAACGTTTTTTCAGAAGATTTGCCAAGAATGCCACCAGACCGTGACATCGAGTTTGTCATTGATCTAGTGTCGGGAACAGCACCGATTTCTAAGAGACCCTATTGGATGTCAGCCGATGAGTTAGTAGAAATGAAGAAGCAGATTGAAGAACTACTTGAGAAAGGTTTCATGAGACCTAGTTTGTCGCCGTGGGGAGTGCCAGTTTTGTTTGTCAAAAAGAAGGATGGAAGCATGAGAATGTGTATCGATTATCATGCTCTTAATGAAGTTACCATCAAGAACAAGTATCCACTACCCCAAATCGATGATTTGTTTGATCAGATGAAAGGACCCAGAGTGTTCTCAAAGATCGATCTGCAATTAGGTTATCATCAGTTGAAGATTTGCTCGAAGGGTATACCGAAGACCGCTTTTTCTACACGGTACAAACATTATGAGTTCTTAATCATGTGTCTGACTAATGCCCCTGCGTATTTCATGAACATGATGAATAAAGTATTTATAGAATATTTGGATAAGTTTGTGGTAGTGTTCATTGATGACATTTTGGTTTATTCCATGACAGAAGAAGAACATGCCGAACATTTGAGAATAATATTGGAGAAACTCAGAGTGCATCAGTTGTATGCTAAGTTTAGCAAGTGTGACTTTTGGAAACAAGAAGTTGATTTCCTTAGTCATGTGATGATAGCCAAAGAAGTAGCAGTTGATCCCGGTAAAGTTAAAGCAGTGTTACATTAGGAGCCACCCAAGACAGTAACTCAAATTCGTAGTTTCTTGGGAATAGCAGGCTATTACCGCCGTTCCATTGAAGGATTTTCGACTTGCTAAGCCTCTTACACAATTGTTGAAGAAGGAGAAAAAATTCACTTGGACCCCAGTTTGTGAGGAAAGTTTTCAAGAGTTGAAGAAACGTTTGACTTCAACCCTAGTGTTAATTCTGCCAGATATTCAAAAGATTTCGATATCTATTGTGATGCTTCGCGTCAAGGATTATGATACGTCCTAATGCAAGAAGGAAGAGATGTTGCTTATGCATCAAGGTAATTAAGACCTCATGAGGAAAATTACCCTACCTATGATCTGGAATTAGCTACCGTAGTGCATGCTTTGAAAATTTGACGTCATTATCTCATTGGTAATCGATGTGAGGTATACACAGATCATAAGAGTTTGAAGTACAACTTCACTCAGTCAGACTTGAACATGAGGCAGAGAAGATGGTTAGAATTAATCAAGGATTATAATCCCAGAATCCACTACCATCCCAGTAAAGCCAATGTTGTTGCAGATGCTTTAAGTCGTAAGAGCTACTACAATGCTTTGGAAGTAAAAGAAAATTGCCTAGAACTTCATGAGGCATTTTAGAAGTTAAAGTTAGAAGTTGTATCCGAAGGATTCATGACCAGTCTAGAAGTGCAGTCTACCTTGGAAATGCAGATTCGTGCTACCCAACCAAAGGATCCCGTGATTGCATACATCAAGCTCAAAATGGAAGAATGAAAATTTAAGGACTTCACCAAGAATGATCAAGATATACTTTGGATCAATGGATGTATCTGTGTGCCAGACATTGATGGTTTGAGACAACTAATCTTAAAGGAAACTCATGACTCAAAGTATTCGATTCACCCTGGAAGCACTAAGATGAACAAGGATGTTAAGAATAAATTTTGGTGGTCAATTTAAAGCGAGAAGTCGCAGAGTTTGTTGCCTTGTGTGACATATGTCAGAAAGTAAAGGTAGAACATCAGAGACTAGCAGGCTTGTTGCAACCCCTAAAAATTCCAGAGTGGAAATGTGACGAGATCGGAATGGATTTCATTACGGGTTTACCCAGGACTCAATCGGGTTACGATTCGATTTAGGTAATAGTTGATCGTTTGACGAAGGTTGTCCATTTCTTGCCAGTCAAAACCACTTACTCAAGAGATCGCCATGTAGAGTTATATATGTCAAGAATTGTTAGTTTGCATGGTGTGCCTAAGAAGATAGTGTCAGATCGAGAATCTCAGTTCTCATTTCTAGCAAAGTTTGCATGAAGCTTTAGGAACTCATCTGAATTTCAGTATTGCTTATCACCCCCAGACAGATAGTCAGACAGAAAGAGTAAATCAAATATTGAAGGATATGTTGAGAGCTTGTGCTCTAGCTAATGCTACTAGTTGGGATAAGAGTTTGCCGTATGCAAAATTCTCGTACAACAACAGTTATCAAGCCAGCTTGCAAATATCACCATTTGAAGCTTTGTATGGTCGCGCATGTAGAACCCCTTTGAATTGGACAGAAACAGCCGAACGTTTGGTATTCGGGCCAGACATTATTCAGGAAGCAGAAGACCAAGTGTCTATGATCAGAGAAAGATTAAAGATAGCTCAGTCTAGGTAGAAGAGCTATGCAGATAATCATCGTCGTGACCTCAGTTTTGAGCCAGAAGATTTCGTTTATCTTCGGGTTACTCCACTTAGAGGTGTCAGAAGGTTTCATACCAAAGGGAAGCTTGCCCCTAGGTATGTTGGTCCATTTAGGATTTTGGATCGTCGTGGAGAAGTTGCTTACTAGCTAGAGCTACAGCAGTCGCTAGCGGGAGTACATGATGTCTTCCATGTCTCGCAGTTGAAGAAGTGTTTCCGTGTACCAACCGAACAAAACCCCTTGGAATCAATTGAGTTGAAAGAAGATCTCACCTACAAGGAGCAGCCAATCAAGATTTTGGATGTCGCAGAGCGTCGGACTAGAAGTAAGATCGTTCGTTTTTGCAAGGTTCGGTGGAGCAACCACTCAGAAGAAGAAGCAACGTGGGAGCGTGAAGAAGAGCTGAAAGCCGATTTTCCTAGCCTTTTGTCTAGCTAGCCCGAATCTTAGGGTCGAAATTCCTTTAAGCAGGGAGGTTTGTAACATCCCAATTTTTTTTTCTGAAGTTTAAAAACCTTTTGAATAGTCTAGCCCTTTGGAAAATTCACCAAGAGTTTATTTAGATTTTAATAAATCTTAATATGGACTTTCAATAGCAAAACAATTTAATATGAATAATCTCAACATCAATTATTATCAAAACTATTTTATTTGGATTCTATGTGCTTGGATATATTTTCTAGATTTTTCTAGAATTTTTCCAAGTTCATTTGCTATTTTCTATTTGCCATTTGGATTTATTGTATTTTCTAAATTGTAAAAGCTATTTAAAATCTCAAAAATCCTTTGGGCCGAAACCCATCTCTTCAGCCCATCCCTATTCCACTTCCAGCCCAACCCGTGTGGCCCAACTCTCTTCCTCTCCCTCTCTATGCGTAGCCGCGCCCGGTCCCACATGTCAGCTTCACCCACGCCATTTGCCACGCGAACTCACCCAAGACACCTTCACTGATAAGCGGGCCCCACCGAATCCCTATTCATCGTCTCCGAGTCGGTTGCGATTTGGATTGCACTGCCGCATGGCCGTTTTGGGCGTTTGCGCCTCGGACTCTCCTAGGCCGTCACGTATAAAAGGAATGGGAGCCCTTGACCTCCATACCTCAACCCTAGCCGCCTCAGCGCCGGAGGCAAACCCTAGCCATCGGAAAAGCTTGGAGAAGCCAAAGCCTCCGCCGCCACTCCAACAATCCATTGCTCCGCCGTTAGCGCCGCTCGAGCTCTATCGTCGCCACCCTCGACATCGCAAGGTTGAGAGCTACGCCCTGGTCACCTTGGTTCCACCAGAGCGTCACCGGAGAGTAGTTCCCGATGAGCCCGAGACCTCTTCGCCGCCTCGACGTCACCACCGGTCGCCACAGTTGTCCCCGAACACCAGTGAGCGCACCCCTGACTACCACATCGTACCCTCTCATAGTGCGTGCCTTCGCCGTCGATGAGACGTCGCCAATCGCTAACAACCCTCGGTTCCTGAGCCCTCGCCATCGTTTAGCAGCCACATCACGAGCCACATCAGCACCAGCGCATACGTGTTGCTTGTGTGGCGCTGCGTCAGCCGCCACGTGTGTGCACGCGTGGCACGCGGAGCCCAAACCCTAGATCGAAATCCCGTAGATCCAATCCACCGTGAGCCTAGCCTATTACATGTGGTACTCACATGTCAGAGCCACTGTTCCGTAGACCATGAACTCGTAGACCATAGACCAGTTTCGTGGACCCAGTCCATGGACCGTGGGCCCACACATCAGCCTCTGAGCCTATTTCCCCGGTTTTCTTTTAATGCCGAATTTCAGGGCTGACGTCATTAATCGGGATTTCTAGCAGAAAAGAAATTTGGAAAATCCAGAAATTCCAATTTGGTTATTTCTTTAGGTTTAGATCCTCGAGAAGTCTGTTCTTCCTCATACGAACCCCAATTGAGCCCATTCAAATTTCTAAATTCATCTAAATTCGAGCTCTATTTTTCTGATATTTTTTATTTAATTTTTGGAGTTTGTTTTCTCTCTGTTTTGTATTTATTTTCTTTATTTGCTTCGTTTGCGAGTAGACATTGATACTTCGGAGAATTTTGAGGATGGAGGAGTTCACCAAGACCAAAACTAGTACCAAGATCTATTCTAAGGCAAGTTGTACCTTTGATCATGTTGAATCTAGTTTTCTAAAATTACTTTGATTCAAATATTGTATTTACTTTAAGTATTTATTTAAATATTTTGGGATTAGTTATTCATCCAAATTGTTTATATCCACCTTGTCTATTGTTGTGCCATGATCTTTTGTCACCCTAGATTGGTTAATTATTTAGTTGGTAATGTCGTAGCACCAACGTGGGCTAGTTAGATATGAGTAGTTTGCTTAGCTATGCAACGAGTCATTCATTGTCATCTGAGTTGCAAATATAAATTGGACTAAGTGATTATGGAACTTTGTGATAAAACTGTGTGTAGTGTGCTCGTACTCGTTGATGGCATGTGTTGCACTTAACCAACAGGGTGGGAAAAGATTTAGACTATGGGAAGTGGTGGAAATATTAATCTTCGTGGTATAGTTAGAAATTGGAAGTCTTACTTTGGTCAATAAAAGCGGTCATGTACATGCTCGGGGATTTCATACGAGGGGTAGTTTTCGTAAAAACAATTGGAAAGGGACAGCGGTGTGATTTAATACATATGGTTGTGTGAAAGAATTTGATTAGACTTTGTGTCCTTTGTGAAAATAACTGTTAAATTATTATTGTTTATTTATTTTAAATTATGCTTTGAATCTATTATTTGTATTCAATTGCAAATGTTGCTTTATTGCAAAATAACCACATAAGCCATTTTATTTGTAATAAGCCATCATCTATAATTGTATTCTATGGTAGAACTTGTTAAGTACTCGGAGTACTCATTCTTACTGCAATCATTCAGCTAAAGTGGAGGAATCATTGCCCGCTTTTGAGGAGGAGTTCTACGAAGGTGCTGATCGTTAGGTCTTGATCCTAGTCTGTTTCCTATGGCGAGTCAATGGGTTTTCGCTGAAGTTTATTGTTCCGCTGCTCCATATTTAATTACTGTCAGCCTTGCGTGGTTTAATAAGTGTAAACTCGACCATAAGGTCAAAACCATTATTTGCTATTCAAATTAGTCGTTTATTCTATTAATCGTCTTATGTGGATCGATATTCATCTATATTGACACTATGTGCACTAGTGTGATTCTGGACTAGTGTGTTATATACAGAGGGTCCATAATTGCATTTTTTGGTCCGACAAATAAGGTCAATGTTATTAAGGGTTCAATGCTTCTCTTTTTTTTGTGAATTTCTAACATATTTATCTTTTTTTTGAGCCACCATAAATGACATATCATTGACTTTTATCATTACTAAAACTAATTCTTGGAAGAAAGGGGCTCCAGCCAGCGTGGACATGTCACTCCGATAAATGCGAGCCATCGGATCATCAACGGACGTGCGGATCGGCCGCTCTCGTCAAGCTCGCTTGGTCCAAACGCCATTGCCATGAGGGCCACGTCGCTGCGTCATGAAGCCTCGAGTCGTTCTTGCATGCACCGCCTTTTCCCCATCCTCGCCTCCCTCCCTTCCCAGTTCCCACAACCAAGCGAGCAGCCGACCCGATGCCGCCGCCTAGCTCCACGCGCTCCTCCTCCCTCCCGCTCGCCGCCACTCCCATGTCCAACCCCTCTCCCTCCCCTTTCCCCTCGCCGCCCCCCAACCCCATCGCCACCGCCTCCTCCTTCCTCCATCGCCACCTCTCCCGCCTCGCCTCGCCACGCCCCACGCCCGCGCCGCATTGCGACGACGCACGGCCCCCTGGTGCCTCCCTCTCCCTCGGCCAAGCGCCCGAGCCAAGTCACAGGCCACCAAGACGCCTGTCTTCACTGCTCGCAAGTCCAAAGAACGAGTTCGTGCTCATCTCGACCTCGCCACCGACCTCCGCCTCCTCGGCCTTCTCTGCTTCGCTTGAGGACGCCAACGCCTCCTCTCCCATGTATTCCTCTCTGCTCCTCTCTCGCCATCTGCTTTGGATTTGCTGTTTGCTTTTAGATTTTTAGTAATGGTTCTGGAGGTTGTGTGATTTAGGTCCTCGCACGCCTCGCGCCCTACCCTTGCCATGGCGCACCATTGGGCCCTGTATGCTCCTCTCCCTCGATCGCGCCCAGGCCGACTCAGCGTCTCCACACTAGTCTTGAGCTAAGAATGGTATAGTCCATCTAAAACGCCCAGACCAGCGCTAAGAAGATGTACGCCGTCAACGCGACCAATATGGCGGAGTACGCCCACGCCAAGAAGCCAAGAAGCTATATGCCATCGACGCGACCAATATGAAGGTGAGTCTTGATTTCTCAATTTGGATAATGCTACAATTGTAGAGACATCTGATGAAAAGATCATCATATTGGCAAAGAAATCCTAGATCTGGACAATGCTGCAATTGATTCTTAAAATTGTTTAGTAGTTTATCACATTCCATTACAGATGCAGGACATCATTAAATCTATGATTTTATTGAAGATTGAAAGAAGAAGAAGAAAAAATAAATTGCGGTCTCTCTTATACTCTAAAATGACAGAGTCAATGTCATTAATTATATTTTGTAAGTTAGTTAAAAGTGTCTGATTCAGTGAAATGATTTATTCTTTTATGGCAATCCACGCATAGTGGCTTTGGAATGATCTTTCAAGGAGGATATTGTATAGTGGCTTTGGAACAATCTTTCAAGGAGGATATTGTATATGATAGTTAATAGCTTTGGAAAAAAATCCATAGGTCGAGAACTGAGACAATAAAGCTCTTGCCCTTCTACTTCTATCGATTCAGCATCGTATACATTTCTTGGTAATCGATTTTCCTTTTTATTGATCCACAAGAAATTTGAATATTGGGTCATCAAATTTACATTATAGATGTTGGTTGTCTCAATGAAAGGGTTTCCCAAGAGATGTTTGATGGAATCATTCGTGAAGTAGTTGAAGAAATTGGAGCTCCGACTAATTCATTGGTAAAAAGACTGCCTACAACTTTTTTCGTGCATGCCTAAATTAACGCGTTAATGTATTACTAATGTCGCTGTCGTAATTTTTTACTGGTTCATGTAAAATTCACGAAATAACAAGGAAAGGATGTTATCGATTGTTTGTAATAGCTCTGTCAAGAGTTCTATGATTGCACGATTTTTCACAGCTTTGCTAATTTGTTAATGTTTGCTTAACAATCGACATTTGATCTCGCAGCTATGGTTATTCATGATGTTCAGAGGCTATTCAAAAGGACTAAATATGTTAAATTATTTTCCTTCTACAACTATGGTGATTCATGATGTTCAGAAGCTATTCAAAAGGACTAAATCTGTTAAATTGGTTTGCTTCTACAGCTATGGTTATTCATGATGCATATCCTTTGCAGGACACAGTAAGAACCCGAACTACTAAGCAATTTTTAGATCCCACATGTGATTATCTTATTTATTAGGTTTGCTGTCATATTTTCTTTTGGATATACATTGTACATAACCCATCTACTTTATCAATATAAGTAAGCAAATACCTACCTGGATTCACAGTGTCTTCAAATTCCTAGCCAATATCTTTTATTAATGCCATATCTTATATTGGTTCAAAAAAATAGATTATTAACTGACACTAACAAGAGTGTTACATCTTTAATGGGACGAGCACAAAGTTACTGAACATACATTGAGCAAACGCACCATAGCACAGTTTTCATTACTATGAATTGTTGTTGAATCATATATGGTTTTTTAATGAACTATGGCAGGCTTTGCAGACAATGTTAAGGCATTAGAAAGTTTTAAACCTTATCGCACCTAAAATATATACGGACCATGTCCATCACCTTAAGGTTTCCTTGATTCAATAATTTTTTTCCGCATTCATCTGTTCTTAGTATTTAAAGCTTGGCTAATCATGCTAATTCTTTATTTATCTTCTTCATTCTATCCTGCCTTATATTGCTTTGTATATATTTATGGTCCTATGCTATCAGTGCTCCAAATTAATGCTATTCATGGAGCTTTGATATTGCAATTCTATCTAGCTTTCTTCACATGACATGCTACGATACCATATAGGAAGAAGTTAGTATTGACTAACAACTAAAAATTTGCATTTTGATACCATTATATATAAGGTTGTCCCACCAGCCACTATTTCATTTTTTTTCGCCTCCCACCTTGTCCAATTAACAATCACTAATTATTTCTTCAAGTTACATGGAGATCTCATTTATATTGATGTTGTGACATTAAAAAGTAATAATGGTTTTGCCGCAGAGCTGGAGAAGCGGCGCATCACAAGAAGTTCCAAGTCTTTTCATATCAACACTAGCAAGGGAAGGTTTTTGATCCAAGACCTTAGCGTGGCGACGCAACAAACTCCGCGTCGGCTCATTGAAGCCAACACTCTATTCGGTTTGCTACCTCGCCGAAAAAACCTCGCACATATTTTAGAGCTCCCTGCATTGCTTCTTACTTACACTTGGGAAATGTATCCGACGTGGCAAAACCGCTCTCGAGGACGCCACATGCATTATAGTTCTCAATAATAACGTCAATACTTGAGGGGTAAGATTACATATTTCATTTTTTCTCAATTAACAATCACTAATTATTTCTTCAAGTTAAATGTAGATCTCATTTATATTGATGTTGTGACATTAAAAAGTAATATCTTGCATCACAAGAAGTAAGTCTTTTCAACAAACAATACCATGTAAGGCTATGTTGTCAAATGTATCCGAGTGCATATAAGATTACATGCTCTCTGCACAACAAACAATACCATGTAAGGCTATGTTGTCAAAACCGACATATAAGATTACATGAAGCTCTTCATCCCTAATTTACTACATCCTCTGAAATGTAGAAATATGTGCCGCTTTGATACTTACAACAACCTACAAACCGCACATTAATTATAAGTTTGTCGCTACAATCGCTAGATTCTTTTATGTTCTACCAAAGTTATTTGTTTATTCCAATCACTCCTGCTATTTAGCTAACATGGTAAATGCTTGATCGTGTCTTACATACTTTACAAGAAAAAGGGTTGCTTCTTGATAGTGAATCAGCGGACGCATGTCATGGAAAGAATTCCTGTCACTGCTGATGTTTATTTTCTTTTCAGAATGATATTGATAGATAGATAGCATCATATGTCGTAAATCAGCAACAAAAAAAGAGGTTGCTTCTTGACACCTATGAATTTGCAATGAGCATGAGGCTATAGAGGCCAACATCTTATGTCATGGTTTGTTAGCTATAAAATTACCTGAGCATTTCTTTTTAGTTTATAGAGGATATGAATCATTCAGTTTTTTTTATTACCAACTTGATATAGCTTATTCTTTTATACCTTATGTTGAGATAGACATTGTGATGGTCTCTGTTTTGATTTATGTTAAATGATTACATGTTGTTTAGATTATTTATCGTTCAGTTTCTGTGTATTACCAGCTTGATATATCTTATTCTTTTACACCTTATGTTGAGATAGCCGTTGTGATAGTCTCTATTTTTATTTTTGCCGAATGCTTACAGCTTCTTGAGATAATTGCTTAGTACGATGATGCGTGTGTGCAAGTTAGCATGACTGATAGCAAACTTGCCTACATCTAGTACTGGAGCATATCTCAAGAGTGCACAGGAACTCCCACGATAATATGCTTAATTTCCTAGGGATTTGCTCATAATGTTTAGAAATTCTAACTAGCTGCTACTTTATACAGGCTTTACATACAGCTTTTGAAGACGCTGCAACAATCGCTACTTCCCAGGAATAGATTGTACTTAACAACCTGTGCTTTTGTCCAACCATTTTAGCACACTCTATCAGTGTTGTACATTTCAGCATGCTTCAGAGCTGTGTTACTACTCTTGTAGAACCTATTTTGTAAACACTTTTAACTCACCTAGAACCAAGACTACCTTCAGTTTATATGTACATATACTTTCACTACTTACTTCCACTGTTTGTAAGCATACTACTTCCATTCTCTCCTTTGTAATCATTTACAACTCACTTAAATCCATCACTGAATGCAGTTTATATATACATATCCTTTCATCATTCTCTTGCTCTTCGTGATGATGATGGAAATAATAGCCGCACGTAACTACAATTCAAACTACATAGCTATCTAATTTAACTCTATTTAAACTCACTATTAGATTATCTACCAATCTATTACCGCCCGCGCCATTTGGCGCGGGTGAACTTCTAGTAGTAGTAACCGTGCATTTGCACATCTTGACTAATATGAAGTAAAAAATCATATTTCAAGCACAACAAACATACAAACCATATACATCATAGTACAATACAATCCAAATTTCGAACAATCTGCTTGGAAATTTCAGGCAAGTGAATAGTGCATAATTTTTAACCTACAGAAATAATTTCGTCTTCCATGTTAAAAATAGTCCTCACATAGTCATGTTAAATTGAACAATATAAGACAGCCAAATCCAATTTATAACATAAATCAGTGCATACAAAGAAAAAATACATATGTAGACCCCAATGAAAACAAAATTGTTTCAAATAACTCACCAATTTGGTGGTTCAAAAATAATACAATCCCCAAATTCAAGTCTAGAACAAGGAACAATGCACATGTTTACGATGTTTCATATCATGATAAGTATTTTTTTTAGCTTAATGACATTTCATATCACAATCAATATCAAATCATGTAAACACAATAATATTTTTAATGTCAAATTTATGCTAACACAATATCAATTTTAACGTCCGCTTATGCACCACTTGCCTTTAGTTGACACTGCCACCTTGTCACTGCCGATTAAGGAGAAGAGAGTCAGGAATTGAGGGGAGCCCTGTCATTGGTGGTCACCTCCCCAATGAGACCTTGTCACCAGATCTGACATGATCCCACCGTGATATGGGGTGCCCGATCTTCACGACGTATGATCAAAGATAACTTTGGATCCATACAACTTGATGAACGACGATGCCAACCACTATCTCTGTAATAGCCTCATTTTAATTAAACAGCAATTATATGCATTGCATGAGCCTACATGGCATTTTGGATCATTTGCACAATATGTTGCATTTGTAAATCTCAAATTTAAGACAAATTAAAACTTGAAAAGAAACTCCAAGAGAAAACTAAAATTAATGTTTGTAGAGAACCCTGGAAAACAATTTAATCAAATACTATATTAATTATCATGAATAAATATAATTTTTGTCAAATTTTTAGAGATTGTTTTAACCTTAAGAAAAATCTATCTCGCTATTTAAACATATTCAGTTAGAAATTTTAAAATCAGTATTTAAGTTGTGAACAATGGTATTTGAAAATTTTTGTGGGATCTATATCATCCCGGTAGCATCTCTAAAATTTTTCATATTTTTATGAATTTATTTGCTAATTATAACGCCCTGGTCAAACTAAAGGGATTTGAATTTAATCAGGTCAACTATTCGGACCCGGACTGCACCGCTTCGACTGTAGCGACCGCGCCGATTGACTTGGCTGAATCGAATCAACTCGCGTGAGTGCTCGAGTCCGACTGCGTCGCTCCGCTCCCCTCGCTGACGACGCGGGCCCATCAGTCGGTCGCTCATCCCTCATCTTCTTCACGCGGTTCAAGCGCCATGCCAGTGTCGCAGCGGCCGAATGCGAGGTGTTGTCACGCTGCGCATTTCAGTGCATGCATCGCCACTTGGCATCACGTTGCTAACATTGCTTAGTCTAATGTTGCCACGCGTGGTCATCCTCGTTTCCTCCAGCAAGAAAAGCCATCAAAACTCCCTGCTTCACTCTCGGTCGAATAGATGACACTGACCATTCTTCCTTGTCTCTCAAGCGTATCCTCTCGTTCTTGCGCCTTTGTTCTTCTATCTTTATGCCTTATTCATCCTGCTAATTGGAGATCTTGGCATTGCTTGTAGCTTCGGAACTGCAGGGTTGTTTTTTTATCGCCCAGAGTGCGCACCGAATGCCTTCCCCGCGCCAACTTTGAGTTCGATGAGTTCATTCCATGTTTTCTTCATGTCACATTTTGTGCTAGGCTCTAAGGAGTAAAACCCTCACTTGATTCTACCATTTGTCAAACATGATTGTAGAATTTCGAATTTCCTCTTTTTCCGGCCAACACTGCTCCTTTCGGCTCCCTCTCTGGTGTGGTGAGTTTCCTTTCAATTCCTTCCGGTAGTACCCTCTCCTAGGACTATTGGAGCTAGTCCAACCATTCACTTGTGTTCATTTTGTCCAGGTTTTCGTATCTACTTTGGGTTCATCTTACCGCCGTCGGTTCACTATCGCCGGAGCTCCACCGTGTAGCTCTGACGATCCTTGAACCACTAGTAGGTCCTTTGTGCTCTATGGATGCTTAAGCATGCATTAATTTGATTAAATTGTAGTCGGGTCGGCGTAGCCACTAGGGTTCGCCGCCGGCCAAATTCTGGCCACCGCTAGAACCGTGAAGCTTTTGTGAATCCATTTTTGGTCTTAGTTCACATGGCCGTGAACCACAGCGCCGGCTAGCCACCGGCAAGTGCCCGGGAGCAGCATGCCTTGTTGTCGGACCGTCCAGCAATCACTGTAGCCAGTGGTTAAGTAAATCGTGTCGGTTTAAAGGTTAAAACACTGATTAGTTTCGTATTAATCATTACTAGTTTCACTGACGTGTGGGCCCCTATGCTGGTTAAGTGTTTGAGTAAATTGGTTGAATACATATTCTTTTAAAGGAGGCTTACATCTTATACCCTTAACCCGAGAATATGCTTTCTGAATTAGAAGACATCTTTTCCAAAATACACCTTCGCTCAGGACTGGGTCAAGTTTGACCAGGTCAGTGCCCTAACCTTGGGTCCCGCTTGTCAGCTGCTATGGCTAGATGAGGTTCGGTGTAAAAAGTATTTGATACATGTTAAAATCCCGAATTTAATTACTTTTGAACTGAGAATTGATTTAAATTTCGAAAATTCATAAGTAATTCATTATAACTCCAAAACAAGTGAACTAAATTTGGTTAATTTTAGTTTTTTCTGTACTTTAATCTGGAATAACTTTGAAGCATGTCACTATTACATAAAAATAGGATAATTAAATTAATTGTATATAAAGGGTTTTAACCTTGTAAAATTTATAGAAAATTCATATGAACTCCAAATAAACTAAAATTTTCACCTAAATTCCCTTAAAATCAGAACCACAATACTATAAATTTATCATGCATTTTTCAGCATTTTGACTTTTTGAAATTTTTCTCGGTGTTCATTTGTTATCGCTCTTTTTAGATTCTGAATTGCCCGACGCGAGTGAATATATTGTTGAGCGTCCTGATATTGAACAAGTGGAATATAAGCAAGGCAAGAATCCTCTTGCATCATTTTGATCCCAATTTTGGTAATTTAATATTTTGAAATGCAACGATAATTGCGTGCATGCTATTTTGGTATATCAATAATTTGTGAGTCTAGTTAGTTATGTCCTAATCATTGTGGCTTATCTTTAATCATTCCATACAAATATGCCTAAGTCAGATATCATGAGTTGGTATATTTATTCTTATGTGAATGCTTAGCTATGCAAGTCAATAGTTCGGTAGTTTAGTTGACAAGCTTATCTTGTCAATCATGGGAAACACTGAATCAATTTGAATTTTGTATTCTTTGTTCAGATCTTTAAAGTTGTGATTTAAGTCTAAAATTTGGTTATTAGAACATGATTTAGATCTAGACAAGTGATTGATAGTGATGGCGCCTTCGCGCACGAGATTGGGTATCATGGTAGTCTTGTCCGGATCACCAAGGACCGAACGTTGTGCCTTCGTTAATCCAAGTAACACACGTACTACCACACGCGGGGTGGGAGCCGCTTGGTTAAGTAAGACGAATGTTTTATTGAGTTGGAAAATAGGTGGTGTGTGGACATATGTGTTTGATCATATGTTCATAGGGATCCAATTGCAATCTATTATGTGCAACAAGCATAGCTCTAAATTTTTGTTCATTGGGTCGGCATTCCCAACACAACTTGCGTGCCCCGCTTAGCAGGTTCTATCAGTAGCTTGTACTAAGAGGGATCTCGTCTCGCAAGGGTGATTCAACTCAATAAGATTTTCTTGCTAAAAAATACTGAGTCTTGATTTCCCCGGCCAGCATACCTAAGGAAGTGTGCTATTATCCGGAGGCTTACGGGCTAATCAAGTCGTGTGGGTAAAGATGTACACCCCTGCAAGGTTAAAACTATTCGAATAGCCGTGTCCACGGTTACGAACAACCGCTTGGGTTCGAGACAGCAATTGTTAGATTTTCCAAACTAAAATTGGCATGGCGACAACTGGTATCGGCATGAATGGGTGTTCATGTGTGTTAGTTTGTTAAAGTGGACAGCCACTTGTATTTGTTTGATTTATGAATATATCATTGTCAATTAAATTCTTTTGGTCCAAATTTTGGTTATAAAATGGCCTTTGCAAATTAGAATGTATAGAATTAAAACTCGTCGCTTTATGAAAAAACCGATGCCAATATAACCTAACCTTTGGACAACCTCTAGCATGTATATTCTCTAATCCTTTGAATATGCTCTATCATACACTTTATTTTATTAGTTTGTGTAAGACTTGCGAGTACCTTCTGTACGAAGTGATATTAATCACTGTAACATCCCAATTTTCTGAGCTTTAAAAACCCTTTGAATAGTTAGTAGGGAGAAAATTCACCATTTGATTTTATTTGAATTTAATTCAAAAGCTTAATTATGGACTTTGAGTAACAAAATAATTTAATATGACTTTAGTCAACATCAACAATGTTCAAAACTATTTTATTTGGATTCTATGTGCTTGGATATATTTTCTAGATTTTTTTTAGAATTTTCCAAGTTCATTTGCTATTTTCTATTGCTTATTTGAATTTTCTGCTAATTTGTAAAATAGAAAGCTAGTTAAAATCTCAGATAAAGGCTTTGGGCCGAAACCCAAACCCTATTCCCTTGAGGCCTAGTCCTGTGTGGCCCAGCGCACCCACGCGCCCGCTCGCCTCCATTGACAGGTGGACCCTGCATGTCAGCTACCCTCTTTTCTCTCTTCGCGCGCGCTCAAATCAGTCCTAGCCATTGGATCGCATTTGGACGGTCAGATGAAGTTGATCCATTCGGACGGTCCAAACGTTCAAATTGATCTAAGCCGTCCGATCAAGATTGAATGGTTGGATGAAGATTCCTGTTCGGGTGGTCCGAACGTTCACCTTGTTTTGGGCCGTTCGATTAAATCTGGACGGTTACATCCTTTGGTCCAATCGTGCGCGTATGTTGGCTTTCGCTGACGAGTGGGTCCCACCGCCTTCGTTGTCCTCCTCATGTTTTCTTCTTCGCGAAGCCAGCGCCGAGTCCGCCATTGCTGTTCTTCGGAGCTTCATCCGACAATAGCGCAAACAGCCCGATTCTATGCGCCAACCTTGCCATCTAGAAGCCCTATCTGGCCCGCACCCGTTTCGGCTAAAATCGAATCCTAGATTCATCTCCATCTCCTATTTCCTTGTGCATTCGTTTCGGAACTGTTTTGATCTCCGCCACCGCACACCGCCCTAGCCCTCCCCAGACCCTATAAATATGCTCCCCGGGATCGCATAGCTACCCACACCAAAACCCCTGAAGCTGCCACACCTCTAAAAGCCTTAGCGCCACCGTAATCCATCATCTAAGGTTTTCGGCCGAGCTATTCGTTTTGTGAATTACGTCACCGCCAACGCCACCTTGTTGACATTGAGTACACCACCGTGTCCGCCGTCACCGTAGCAACCTCCAGCGACCACCCGCGTCGCTAAAGGGTCACTGGAGCTCCCGTCCGACAGAAGCCGTATCCTCTCCGCCGCTTCGAGCTCGCCGCCGACTGCCACCGTCATCCTCGCCCACCCGGAGTTGCACCCAGAGGTTCGCAAAAGTCTTGGCTACACGCTAGTATCACTAACCGCCGGTAGATCGCCGCCGTTCGCTGGAACGTTGGTTGCCGAGCGCCATCGCCGTCGATCCTACGTGTCCGCTCACGTGGCTCACCACCTCAGCTCCTTTGCGTGCATGTCTGCCCAGTTGGCGCCCGCATGTGCGCCACGTGTGTGCACACGTGGTAGCCTAAGCCGGCCCAGATCCAGTGGTTCGGTGAACCGAGTTCACCATGAACCACCCCGCTGACATGTGGGTCCCACATGTCAGAATTTCCTTTTTATTTATCTTATTCCGAAAATCCTTTGCTCATGTCATCTTTACGCAACAATCTGATTTTTCTGTTAAAGATTAATTCAGAATATTCCAATAATCCAAAATTAGTGTTTCCTTTTATATTCAAACTTCCCAGGCTCATATCTTTTGCATCCGAACTCCGATTGAGCCCATTAAAATTTCTAAATTCATATAAATTCAAGATCTATTTATTTGAGATTTTTATTTAATTTATTTGAGTTTTTTTTTTGCCTCAGGTATTTATTTGTTTTGTTTCTTTGCTTCGTTTGCGAGTAGACGTCAATACTTCGGGAGGATTTGAAGACGAAGGAGCACCCTAAGATCAAGATCAGTACCCAGATCTATTTCAAGGCAAGTTATACCTTTGATCATATTGAATCCCATTTTTTAAAATACTTTGATTCAAACTATTGCATTTACTTTAAGTATTTAATTCAATGCTTTTTGGGGTATAGTTATTATCCAATTTGTTATGTCCACTTTTGTCTATTATTATGTCTTAATCTTTTGTCACCCTAGATTGGTTCTTTATTAGTTGGTATTATCGTAGCACCAACGTGGGTTGGTTAGATACGATTAGATTGCTTAGCCATGCCACGAGTCATCATTTCATGTAAGTTGCAATTATTAACTTGACTAAGTGATTATGGAACTATGTGATAAAACTATGTGTACTATGTGCTATTACTCGTGATGGCATGTGTTGCACTTAACCAACTGGGTGGTAAAAGTTTTAGACTGAGGCAAGTGATGGATACTGTGTGACATGGTGGCTGTATGAATGAGAATATTAATCTGTGTGGCATAGTTAGAAATTGGAAGTCTTGCCTTGGTCAATTAAGGACTTAACTTTGTGCGCTATTGAACTGAGCCTTACTGTACGACCACATGCCTGATATGGGATGGGCCTAACTTAGTAAGTTATGGAATCTTGACATTGATTACTCAGGTTGTAGGTTAGGCTGTGTGAAAAGGGTGGAGGTGTGTGCTACCAAGTAGTCGCATCGCGGGACGGTTCGCCACTTCCCTGTCCAATGGTGTGTGTTGTACCAATCACTGTGTATAGGTTGGTATGGCGGTTAAGCACACTGGGAGTGTCAATGCTTGAGATGAAGTTTCTGAAACATTTTGTTATGATTAGTGCTTGCAACACTAGTTGTATCTTGTGGGTAAAGTGTACAACCTCTGCAGAGTGTTAATTAATCTATTCGAATAGCCGCGTCCGCGGTCATGGACATGCTCGGTGATTTCACACGAGGGGTAGTTTTTCATAAAGCACTTGGGAAGGGAGCTGTGTGATCTAAGTCATATGGCTATGTGAATAACTTGTTTAGGCTGTGTGTCTTTGTAAAATCAAAATGTTAAAACTATTAAATGTTTATTTGTTTTACATCATGTTTAAATCTATTACTTGTATTTAATTGCAAATGTTGCATTTCTGTAAAAGAACCATAGAAGCCATTCCTTTGGAATAAACCTGCATCTATAAAATTGCATTCTGTGGTATGACTTGCGAGTACGGTTGTGTACTCATGGTTGTTGTAAAACATGCAACAGAAGAGGAGGAGTCTTCACCTGCTTTCGAGGAGGAGTTCTACGAAGGTGCTTGATCGTTAAGGTCTTGATCCCAGTCGGTTGCCTGTGGCGGATTGATGGGATTCCGTTGGAGTTTATTTCTGTTCCGCTACTTTTTAATGCTCTGTCAGCCCTACGTTGCTTAATAAGTGTAAACTCGACTATAAGGTCAAAATGATTATTTGTTTATCAAATTACTCGTTTATGCTATTATTTCACTTGTGTGGATCGATATTCATGTATGTTGACACTGTGTGCACTAGCGTGATCCTGGACTAGTGCATTATACACAGAGAGTCCAGAATTGCATTTTTGGGTCCCGACAATCACTTCTTGTAGGTGAGGGCGAATATTATTATGACCCATCCGTTAGCGCCGACTATGGCGATGCTAACGAATGATGTTATTTCTACTTCCACTCAGTTACCTGCGGGTTTGGGCACACTCAGATGGAACTTTTGTTGTATTATATTTCTGCTGCGTACTTTTGTGTTTTTAGTTGATCGTTCGTTAGATATGTAACTTTTGTACTTAAACACTAGTATTGTAAATTGCTGTTAATAAAGAATGACTTGTGTATGACTGTGTATAATGTTGTTCAGGATATGTGTGCATTAGCCATTGATCTTGGGAGCTAATACAAGACACATATCCAGGAACTTGAAATCGGGTTCATTTTCTGTTAAGAGTTATGCCTCTAGTATAATCTCTTAATTTGGAAATGGATTCGATTTCGGCGTCCTCACATTCTCGATTACAACAATCTGCGACACTCAAATTCACCTAGCCACATGCTTTGTTTCTCGTCTACTCGACCACGCAAAAGTAGATGTGTTTTACCTGCATAAACACAGGGAGATCATAAGAAAAACGGTGCTTATATCCAGAAAATACTACCTATTTCCGAAGGCAGCGCGTAGTATAAATCAAGAATCAAGAGCAAATAGCTTTTTCTGAATAGTGTGGTCTCCGTTACAACTTACAATGAGATACAGAAGCTATTTATAAAAGCTAAAGAACAATGAGATAAGGAAACAAATATTTCCTAACTCTATTCCTCTTGGACGCACAACTGAACAGAAGAAATCTCGACTTCTGGTGGGACCCGCAAGTGAACCGTCATCCAACTCCGGTGCGAGCAAACCTGAATGCAGACGAGTGCTCCGTATGAACGCGCGACAATGCACTGGCCTCGGGTCATAGCCTCCTTGTGGATGGATCAGGGTGTCATCCGTATACGAATTATCTATTTTATTTAACTACCATATTCGATACGATACTAGTATAGTTTAGAATTTTTCATCCGATCAACGATTTCCCTCTATTCGTATTCACAATCGCATAAAAAAATATGGATATGAATATGATATAAACTTTTACCATCTAAAATGTTATTTTATCTACACTATTCGTATTCGTATTCGTATTCGTATTCGATAAAACAATATACATATTTTATTGCAGTATGACTAATTAGTTGGAAGAGTATTTTTTTAGTTTAATGTGAATTCATGTTTTTAAGTGAAATAGATAAACTAGAATGATTAAGTGCGCTATGTACGAGGATAAAGTATCATAAATATCTTGGCATTAGGTAAGTTATGAGGATATCCGAATCCAAAAAAATTGAGTAGGTATTTGATTTGTATTCGTATTCGTTCGTTACAATATTATATTTGTATTCGTATTTGATAATATTTAAATTCATATTTGTATTTATTTAGAAATTATGAATATAAAAATATCCGTATTCGATCTATGACACCCCTAGATGGGACCATGCCTCTGGCTGCATGCACACAACGGAACCCCATGGGAAGCACTTTGATGGTGGGTCCCACTTGGGAGTAGCATATCAGCATCTTGATTAAATCTCTCGTGTACACTTAGTCTTGGCCTCCGTGTACGTGTAGCAGCACACCAATATATAGCATATTGAAATTGCAGCCGATGTAATCGAGAGATGCCCCGGTAGCCTTGCAAACATGCTAGAGCCTGGATGCAGGGGGCGTATCCAGGCACATGGGTGCATCTGAGCCGTTTGATCAGAAACGTGTGGCCGAGATCGAGTGTGGGCGTGCCCTTATCCCACTTTGCGATCCCCTCTCTCCCGGCGCGGTCCTTCCTTCTCCATTCGCCCCCCACGCACACCTCCTCCAGCAGCGACTCGTGCATGGCGGCAACTCGCGCGATCGCGCCGCCTCCCACGCGCAGTGTTGCCCCTCCGTTTGCGCCTCGCGCGCCCGCCTCCCTCCAATCCGCCGCCTCCCCCCATCGCAGCTCCCAGCGCCCTCGACAGAGCTACGGTTAGGGAGAGTCGCCGCCACGCCGCCTGTCGCCGCCTCGCCTCTCGACTCCTCCAGCACCGCCGCGTTCCCCATCGCACTGCACCACACCAGTCTCAAATCCGGCCGTCCCAATGACGAAGATGAAGGGGCTGGCACCACGGCAGCTCAGATCCGGATGGGGTCGACGCTGCGACCTCAACACCATCAAGCTCAGGGTCGCCTTCACCTCCGACGACGCACCTCCACTTCACCGGCGCCTTCACCTTCGACGGCGCACCTCCACACCATCACCTCCGATGTTTTTGTTTGTTCTTGACATTTTAAGTCTCAATAAAAGATCAATATGTCCCCCATTCTATGCTCTAGAAGCAGCAATAGATTCTTATGTTCTGTGTAATGAAAATTGAGTGCATTCTGTTAGAAGTAGCACAATGTTGTCTATCTAGTGTTTGTGTTGTATGGGTGTTGAGTATTGAACATGGATTTTTCATGTTCAAGAACATAATTTTGAAGCATTTTCATGTTCAAGAACATAATTTTTCATGTTCAAGAACATAATTTTGACTCCAATCTGAAGCATTTTCAGAATCTGAAGTATAGTTTGGCTGAAATGAATTGGTAACCACCTCAGCCCTCAAATGATTCTGAAGCATTCTCAGGCACTCTATGTGAGTTTCATTCTTTTGGCTGAAACAATTTCAAATGATTCTGAAGCATTCTCAGGCACTCTCAAATGATTGAATGTGAAAATGAACTCTAGAACTCCATGACCTCATTAAGCAAAACTCTAGAACTACATGACCTCATTGTCCATGAAAACAACAATTTCTGGGATAAGATATCCCTTGGCATGATTATTCAAGTGAATCCTTTTCAATAGTTAAAGTATTCTAGTTCAATTGAAGCAACAATGAGATGACAACATATGCAAGACCTGGAAATTTTGAATATTTTATTATCCCTTCACTCATGGATAAGGTGTTCTGAAATATTAACAATTTGATTAAAATCCTCACGAGCAAATCAATAGTGCTGATTCCACAATAAGATTATGATTTCTCTGATTCTTCGCCATCAAAAATTTTTCATCTATATCTGTCCTTGGCTTGATCAGTAATTTGATTTATAATCATATCTTGTAAGCACTTTGTAGTCTGCATGGAAGTACTTTGTAAAATTATCCAAAATTTTGAAAACATCAATTTAAGTACCAAATGGAAATTTCATATTATTTCAAACGTGTGACTAGTGATTTGTGCACGTTTAGCTGTCGGGGCTTGGACAAGTAATTACCAAAAGAACAAGAAGAGCACTACTAGTCAAGATCTTTACATTGATGTACATGTACACACATACAAAAGCTAAATAATCCAGATATTGCTCAAAGTCTTGAACCTGTTGAGTTCGTGCTAGTAGTAAACAACAAGCTGAGTAATGCAATTAAGCAAATAACAAATTACAACACTTGTTTATACATTGTTGAAGTCGACTGATTTCAAGTCCACCACCACTAACCCATGCGTACAATATTCAGACACTCAACCCATTGTACCTACAGAAGTACCGAATTTCTGGGAAAATGTACATCAAATTCTTCCTATATATACATGAAGGTATGGAGATACCATCAACAAGGCTTCCAAATCGACAGACTTGAATGAATGGGTTCTAAGAATTTGATCATTTTCACTCTCCTATTTCATGAAGCACACATCTGGAGCTTCTATCTACCTATCCATCTATCACCTATTAAATGCGCCCAACCATGTGGAACTTCTTGAATCCAAAATCAAACTAAAGAAAATTCTCAGATATGCTAGTGCCCTCATCTACAAACAAAAGCATAAAAACCATCTCAATTTAAAACATTTCTATTCTATGTTACAGCCATCCATATGAATGGAAAAAAATGCATAGTGGTAGTCTGCAAATTCAACATTCAAATTCTCACATTCATAATTCAACACGAACCATTACATAGATACAACAGAGCCATTACAATCATAACTCTCTACACTCCATTTCTTGACTACTACATTACATAATTCCTAGACACATTACATAATTCTCTACACTCCATTTCTTGAAAAAAAAATTGGTGAACCTCCTTCAAGTCTGGATTCTGGGTCATTCACAACAAAATACCGGGTGATGCGTGAGAAGCCACGGTGGTAAGGGTTGGCCTGGGTGCCAGCCGGCGATTAGTAGCCGGGCGCCACTGGTGGGAGCACGGATCTGCCATGACGAGCACGGCGTAGCTGATGTAGTCGGAGTCATAGAGGATGTGGCGATGGAGGTCGCCACCGAGGCCCAGCTCGTCGATAGCCAGGCACTCGGCCACGGAGCCACGGCACCCAGCGGCGGGGTCGGCGGGGAGGAGGGTGAAGGGGAGGTGGTCGCCGCCGGACAAGGCGGACGCAGACGCGGTGGCAAGGGCGCCGAGGAGGAGGAGGAGGAATGCGAGGGCAGAAGGAGTGTAGGGGGAGGCGCTCGGTGCGGCGGCAAACCCTAGCACGGGGGAGAAATGTGCGAGAATGCATTGGGCGAGGGGGCAAAACGTGAAGTAGCCGGAAGTGGGAGCCGCGCTCGATCTCGGCTGCACGTTTTGATCGGACGGCCCAGATACATCATGTGCATATGTGCACAGATGCACCCATGTGCACTGGATACGCCCCCCCTGGATGCATGGGGAACAACGAACAAGGTGTGGTCCACCCATTGGTGCTTGTTGAATCGTTGGCCGCAGAGCGGCCTGCATGTGTTGTGAGATGAAGAATATGGGCGCAAGTACCGAGGTAGCACCAAGTTGCCTTGTGGGATGACATCGACTACCAGGTGAGGTGGGAGCGTGTGTTGGTGGGTCCCACGAGCTGACATGTGGGCTTAGGTAATGGCTGAATCTTCCCGAAGTTTTGGCTGTATTAGCGTTTTTTCGTCTCGTATTTATAGAAATAGCCGTCGTCGAGAATCAATTACAGAACTAGCCCCCTATCACACGGCCACCATACGGCAGCCGCTCCCTGTGCGCCACGCAAGCCCCTGTCGCACGGGCGCCATGCGGTGGCCCACCCGACCGCCACGTGTCCCCCCTTGCCCGATTAGGGTTTCGATTAGGGTTTGTGTTTCACCTGTGGTTGTGGAATTTTTTAAATATAGCAAACGAATTCTAAAAATTATGAAATTTTATGTGAATGCTCCTGACACGGTGTACTTTCTTGTGTAATTTGTTCTATAATTTTACTCATTCTGATTTTATCTCGCAATTTCATTTAAGTGTACTGATTTTATCCCTCCACGTGTCACCCCTTCCCCCTCCCGCACAAACGGCCCCCGTTCCGCCAAATGCTCTCTCCCCTCCCACATGGCCCCCTCCAAGGCCACCTTTTAAATCCACCCTCCCTACTCCGCTTTCTCAGACTCTCATGGTGTCCTTCTTTGCCCATGATTGCTACGTGTAGACAATGCATCCAAAATTTCTAGCTCCAACGCAGCGGCTCCTCCTTTGCTCGGCTATAAATAATGAAATCTCGCGGTCGCTCTTCGCTCATCCCAACTACGTTTCGCTTCTCGTTCTGGTGCTCGTCGCTAAGAACTCAGAGAACTTAACATAATTAATTTTTTTGGAAATTAGTATTTGGTTGCTGCTCGTCGCTCGTATTTTTTTGATAGCTTACCCCCGAAGGAAGGGCAAGTAATTTGTCAAATATTTTTGTCGTTATTACCATAATTAGTTAGTTTACTGATTATTAAATAGTTAGTTTACTGGTAATTAATTAGTTTAGTGGTAATTAGTTAGTTTACTGGTAATTAATTGGTTAGTTTAGTGATAAATAATTAGTCGTAATTAGTTTAGTGGTTATCAGTCTCGCATATTAAATTAGTGTGAATTAACTACTTGTAATTTATTTAGTGATAAATAATTAGTCGTAATTAGTTTACTGGTTATCATCCGCATATTATATTAGTGCAAATTAATTACTAGCAATTAGTTTAGCTGTAAATAGTTACTAATAATTAATTTTCGAAATTATTGGTAATTAATTAATTATTCCTATTTAATTACACCTATGTAATCCATCACTTGCATGCATTTTGTCGTATTTAATTACACATATGTACTGCGCATGTGGTTGTTGTGGCTTTAGATAATTTCGAACATGCAAGACTTGTTAGTGTTTTATGGCGATGATCTCGTATGGGCCAGACCCGATGGGTTGGACCTATCGAGATGCCAGTACAAGGTGGTCCGGGCGGAGGGGCTCGACGCGATGACTATTCACTAGCTTCGAAGCTGCATCCGGAGGGAGTTCGGCACGGAGGCAACAACGAAGAAAGTTGTGATCGAGGGGATCACCTGCATGAATCATGTGTGTGAGCTCATCAAGGTGGCTAGAAGTGTAGCATAGAGCCAGTACATGCAGATTGCCTCCCAACTTGAGGCGGCCATTTACGGAAGCCGATGGTGTATATGAATTTCGTACCCAGGGCGCGGGGCCACCTTGATGATGTTAGGGCCTCTACAAGCGGGCAAGCGCAACCCGAGCCTAAAGACAGTAGCATAGATGTGCTGCCTCGCTCGCACATAATTTTGTGCAAAATGAGGGGGTGGAATCGTGGTGGTCGGCCCGCATTGACTGCCACGAGTATCTACCAGACCAGCCTGTCGGGTTGGAGTCCGACGAGGACGTCGACCCAAGCTCGGATGGTAGCGATGATGACGCACACCAGGCTGGTGCTCCAACCGAGGGAATTGTGTCATCGGAGATGCCTTACGTGGCATCGAGACTTGATAATGTCACAGTGCGTTCACTCGTACTGCCACAAGAAGAAGGCTCTCACTTGGGGGTTTGATGGCGACACCCTCTTAGTTAGGCAGCGACTTCCCTAGCATGGAGGCCGTGCAATAAGCTATAGCACGGTACGCCTTGTCCATTAGCCGTGTATACCGAGTGCACCGGTCCAACCCAGGACATTATGCAGTGAAGTGTGTAGTGGAAGGCTGCCCTCGCAAGGTCAGCGCTCACCGAGCAAAGATCTTTAGCTCGGTATTCACAATCAAGGTGGTGACTGACCACACTTGTGAGCTTAGCGAGCCCCTGTGGCAACATCGGAACGTGACTTCCACATATGTGGTAAACCTCATCAGGCACCTAGCTGCGGCGGACGTGTTTGTCTCCCCCAAGATGCTGATGCCGGAAGTTGCCAATCAGGTTGGCTATCTAGTCAACTACAGTAAGGTCCGACGAGCCAAGCAGAAGGTCATCGAGTCCATGTACGGGACATACGAAGAGGCGTACAACCTTGTGCCGAGATTGCTTGACCAGATTGCCGAATCAAACCCTAGCACGTACATAAACAAGCTTGAGCGTGAAGATGCTGAGAGAGGGCCCAACTGCTTCATACTGGATTGGGTGTTTTGGGTTTTTGTCAGGCCATCTGGGGCTTCTAGTTCTGTTATCCCGTGAGGACGATGGATGGCACTTTCCTCACGGGGAGGTACAAGGGCACCATCGTCACCATGGTGGCGGCCGATGCGAATGACCATCTTCTCCCGGTGGCATTTACTATTGTGGAGAGCGAGAACACATCCAGTTGGTTGTGGTTCCTATCGAACATGAAGACAGTGGTGGTGGGAGACCGGCCCAACGTATGCCTTATCATAGACCACAATACTAGGTTGTTGGTGACCATTAACACCATGCAACATGGGACGCCCCCCTTACCAGTGGAACGACGTGCAATCTAGGTGGTGCATGAGGCATCTTGCATCAAACTTATTCAAGCGGTTCCGCAGTCAGGATGTCATGAAGACATTCAAAGCATTGTGTCTACAGAACCAGAGGTGGAAGTTTGACTCCATCTGGACAGACCTCGAACACCGGACTACGAGGCATACAAGGGATTCCACTCTAGAGGTACTAGAGGGAGAGCAACTTAGCAGTGCCATAAGTTTCTCGGAATGGATTAATGGGCACGCTCTTGAATTAGAGAAATAGTCCCTTCTCGATGACACAGACGGTGCAATATACGGGATTATGATGACCAATATGTCTGAGGTGTACAACAGTGTCCTCAAAGGTGTGCAGTGACTCCCTATCACCGCAATCATCGAGGAGACATGGACTCGCACTATTGGTTATTTCGTCAATAGAGCCACCGCAGCCAAGTGACAGATGGAGGAAGGCAAGCAGTGGTCCGAGAATATGCAGAGGCACATGGACCAGAAGATAGAGAAGGTCTAGATGCATGACATCCGGATGATCGATGGCTTTAGGAGGAAGTACGAGATCAGGCTTCGGTAGAAATACGTCAACAGTCATGCTAGGGGGAAAGAAAACAGGCATGCACCCTGAGTGATGTGGCGACATGCAGCTGCAATAAGCCAAAGCTCCTGCACAAGCCATGCTCGCACGTGTAGAAGGCGTGTGTGCAAATGAGGTAGATGTGTACACTGTACATCTCTGAGTACTACGACATCCAGCACCTTATTGGTACATGGAGTGCAGAGTTTCACTCGTACGCCTTGGAAATGAATTACAAGGACCTTTGGCCGGACATGGTGCAATGGGGCTCGAACAAGGACTTGAAAACAAAAGGGAAGGGGCGACGACAGACGTGGTGCTTCCAGAATGATATGGATGCCAACCAACGTACTAGTATTAGCAGCACAAACATGTGCAGGATATGCAAGACCCCTGAGAACTCAACGAAGGATTGTCCCAACAGACCGAGCTCGTTTGGTCGTTATTCGGTGTCGTAATGTAATGTTTTCTCCGCATTGTTTTCTTATGTACAACAAAATTTGTATGAGTTATGCATAATTTGCATCCTTGCTATGTTCTTCACTGTACGATCCACTTACATCCTTGCTACATTTTTCTTATGTCGCAGGAAATGGATGACTTCGAGGGGAACTGGCTATGGTGCCGCAGAGACTAGTTGCACACACCTCCGGAATAGACCTGTTCAAACGCCGGGTTGGGCCGGGTTTTGGGCTGGGCTTGAAAAGCTCGGTCAAAATGGGCAGTCTTCTACTTGACCAAAAATTCATTTTTAAATTTACATATTATTTAAATCATTTTTTGGAATAAAAAGGTATTATTTAATTCATTTCCAGGATTAAAAAAATAGATTTTCATTTTTTATTGTGTTTATTCTGGATTTTGGGCGGTAGAACTTTTTCGGTCGAATTTCGAGCCCCAAGCCCAAATTTCAGCATGATTAATCGGGCTCGGGCTGGGTCACCCATGAACAGGTCTACTCCAGAGACTTCGAGGGAAAAGTATAGCATATTTGAAATATCCCACAACCTCTTCTCACTACTAGAAATCCCCGTTTTCCCTACAGTTTAAAACCTTCCCTAGTAGTGGAATTGTAATCCAAAGGAAAGTATCTATCCCTAGGGTAAGGTAAAAAAACTAGGGAACGAAATCGTTCCCTACTGTTTACATAAATTACTATTGAAAGACTATGGAGAGAGAAATAGACTATGCCATGTCAACGCCATGGTGGTAACTTTTCCTGCTCGGGTGGGCAAAACCGCAAGGAATGTATTTTTCGTTTTTGCCTCCATTTTTTTAACACCTCGCTATTTTTTTTTGCACGCTACTTTTCTTTTTAGGCACCACCAGTTTTTTTTGGCACTCTACTTCCTTGCTCACGCAGTGCCCTACCAAATTCCCCAAACTAGGCTGTTGCCTGTAGCAGCCGCTGCCCATGCATCGCCATCCTCCCCCGAGTGGTGCCACCCCCTCCCTTCTTCCTCCCCCGAGTCGCCCACCCTTCTTCCTCTTCGTCCTCCTTCAAGTCGCCGCTGCCACCCCGCTCCCCTTCTTCTCCTCCTCCCCGAGCCATCGCCGCCGGCCCCGATGCGGCAACTGCTCCCCCGACGCCGTCCCCTAGTAGATCCCTACACCTTGGCCTCCTTATCCGAGCCGCCCCTATTCCCCCTAAAAGCTAAACCTAGACGCTCAGCCGTCGGCCTCTGCACGCCCCGCCACCACTTGCCACCCCTCCTCCTGTCATTGCTCCTCACTCCCGGTGCTTCTTGCTGCCGCCGCAACTCTGCCTCCTCACTCAGGCCCGCGCCCGTCGGTCCTCTCCTCACTCTTGTGCCGCCACTGCAGACTCGTCACTTTCTTGGGTCTTTGCCACCGCCGCCTCCCCACTCCAGATGTCACTTTCTTCTGGATAGGTCTGTATGTTTTTGTTTGTGTTCTCTAACGCTCCTCTCACATGTGTTCTTCCAGGTTGGGGCTTCTAGAGAAGCATATTACTGTGCTAATGATTTATCAAGGTGTTTCGATCATAGCACACTCGATTTGATGTGATTATTCTATCTAGAGACCGACAAAATAGAATGATGATATCGATGTGATCCCCTTGCGAAAGTGGCACTTAGAAAGAAAATGCAATGTTCTACTATCTTTCTGTTTCTGTTGCATTATATTGTACGTATTTATTTAGCATAGTATCTAGATCTCTTCTTGTGTTCAATCTCTTCGTGGGTTATACATGCTTCATTAAGAAAGGTGATGTATGTTATAGAGTTTATTGTGGAGGGTAAACACTAATTTTTTGCTATGTTCTGTTGATGGAGCAGGGTGTCTGTTGTTTCTTTAGTTGGAGAAGAACCAAAAACACAAAAATGTTCATCTATTGACCATAGAAGCTTGGAAGTAAGTATGCTCATCTCCTTCCTTCATGATTGGCATGCAAATTGTTTATTGTGCACTATTGTACAGTTTTCATCGATGAAGTAGTCAGATTATATAAATATGGATATGAGTCAATGCTTTGTTTTATAAATGAGTAAGATTGTTTATCCCCACTTGTGATAAGAAAATGACTACACATGTGTGATAATCTCATGTGCGATAATCATAGGAGAGGACATTGTTATTTTGTGTGGCATACTTTTGTACGATTTCACTACTTTTCCACTGCCCCTTCTACTGGACTAATATTGTTAATATTACTTAGCCAAAAGTGAGTGGTTTTGAACAATATTAGTCATACTTGATAGTCTTGTTAATTAATCTAGACATTGACATGCAAAATTCTGGTTTCAGTTTGTTGGCGTGATGTTAGTCATGTCGATAGAAGAGCGTATTTGGATGTACAATGGATGGGATGATAATGGCTGTCATTCCCAAGAGTGGGTGCGCAACACAAATGCTTTCTTGGATCGTGCTTCTGAAGGTTTTCCTAATGCTGAAAAATTTGGAGTAGTGTGTCCGTGTTTCGTTTGTCGCAATAGGGTTAGACGGAGGAAAGACACAATGAGCATGCATCTCTGCCAAAGAGGATTTATGCCTGGGTACACTAGATGGACTGAACATGGAGAGTGCCCTGTTAGGTCGTCTAAATTAGAAGAGACTTATAGACCGCTGACTGGTTATTAGATGACATGTTGGGTGACTTTGGTGATGCAATGCAAACTGATATGCTAGAGGATGAACCAACAATAGATGCGAAGGCCTTTTATGCTATGTTGGCTGCTTCACAAGAGCAGCTCCACAATTTCACTCAAGTTTCACGCCTAACAGCTGTCACACGCTTAATGGGCATTAAGTCACGTCGCAATGTATCATCACAATGTATCTGAATGCATAGATAATCTTCTTCAGCTTATTTGTGATAATCTGGTTATATGAAGTGACTTGGAATGCTATGATTGATGAATGGTGCAATCCAGATTGGATTAGGAAATCTGAGACAAATCGTGCAAATCGATACACCACTAGATTTAAGCCTCACAAAGGTGGATCCAACTCCATTGCAATGATATGTCAAAAGTTGGTGAGTTACTAAGCTTTTTTTAATTGTGTAATGGACACTCCTTGTGTATGCATTTAATTTGGGATCCTTTTGTATGCCAAAAGTCTGAAAAAGAAGGGCGAGAAGTATCATCAATCGAGGCATAGGTTCATCCACATAGATGGCCAAATCCGTAAGATTCTAATTCACTAAACACTGAAGAAGCCACTACATGCTTGGTAATTTTATTTTGTTAGTTTACTGTGCATTTATTTTTTCTGATTTTTTGTACTTCCTCTACAATATTCCTTATGTAGTTTGCTTTATTGGACAGGAGAGGTATAAGAGGAAGTCTGCTGACCTAAATGGAGAGGGATTTGATTGGCTACACTCTCCTATGGATGCAAGAGCCTTGTATGACTGCTCTTATGGTACGCCACATGGTAAATGGGCTACATTCAATAGGATCATTAATGATAGAGAGGCCCTCATCACGTTGAAGAGTAGTGATGCCTCCTCGCTAGCTTCCAAACGTCAACATCGAGAAGAAGAGGAACGTGAGAGGAGAAGGCAAACTCGTAATGCTTGTTTAGCAAAGGATTATGCACAGACCTTGTTAGACTGGAGTAGTAGTGTGCACAATCACAATACCAACATCTAGAGGTTCATGGAGGTGCAATATGCCATTCAACATATTCGTTTTTACTTTGAATAATAGATGTTGAACTACATTTAACCTTTTTGCATTAAATCTTATGATTGCAGAATGTGGTTGAGCATACTAGAATGTCTTCTACTGCAGTTCCACCTCCCCTGCCTCTACCTCCTACATATGAAGTCTCAACCTCTCCAACTCTATCTCTTGAGGTATATAATGGTCCAATTTAATTAGGATTATGCACAAACCTTGTTAGCTTCCACCTCCTACATATGAAGTCTCAGTAGTAGCGACACATTGAATAAGATTGCTCGAGGAATGTTTGGAGGATATGTTAATGCATCTGTTAGTGCAAATGGGAACTACTCTTCTCCGCTGGATGATGATCTTGCACTATTTTAATGTCAGCCATGGTCCAATTACATGTGAAAGCATACTTTTGTTGCAAGTGGTGCATGTTGCCTTCTTTTATGGAATGACTAACATGTAAGGGTTGCATTTTGATGTATGTGAAACCTTGCTAGCTGGTCATTTGTACTTCAGTATGCATGTGTGTTGTGCACTTGTGGTGCAAGCGTGGGTGTTGTTTTTTGGACTTTCTGATAGTATGATGTTTACACTTGGATATGTTAGTGGAAATATGCCTCAAATAGTACTTGATGGTCTATTGAAATACAAGATATTGTTATGTTTATCTCCTGCATAAACTTTGTCTTGAGTGATAATGTGAATTTAGTGTCTTTTGATTGTAACCGGGCATATAAATAAGTATTTGAATAATGCATGTATATTTAGAAAAAAACAATAATTTCAGTACCCCTAGTGTTCATGTCAAACTGTAGGGGATGAATTTCGAATTAGCAATAGGAAAATAATGTTTATATAAAAATGTTCCCTAGGGCATACAAGAAATAACGTAGGGAATTTGTTAGATTCTTTCCCTAAGCTGGCAGAAAGGTAACGTAGGGAAATAATCTTTCCACGTCAGATGGCAATGCCATGTGGACGAGATTTCCTTACAGTTTAAAATCCTAGGGAACGATTCTTTTCCTAGGTTTTTCCAAAAAAACCGTAGGGAACGTTTTCTTTCCCCCACATTCTTTCCCCTAGTAGCTGTTCCCTACGAATACCACTAGGGAAACTAATTCCCTATAGTTTTTTTTGCATGTTCCCTAGTATATTACTCACTAGGGAAAATAAGGATTTCTAGTAGTGTCTAGACTGCTAATATATCTTGCTATCAAGACATGTATATCACCAAAATGTAACCCAGGATGTTTACATACAAGCACGTCTCCAGAAAGCAATATATATATATTGTATATCGATGTCTACAATGGAGTTGCAATGCAGCTTTTTTCATATATTCCAAGTCACGTGAAATCATAAAACCCTAATTTCCGAAACCTAAAATCTAAATTTTCATGTCCTAAATCTGTAATTATGGAGATAATTCCAGAACACATATAAAATTGTTAAAATAGTACACAATCAAGTCCACTGCGTGTGGAGCCTTCAAAAAAAACTTCATAATTTTTTGAGCTCATTTTCTACATTTACAAATTCGTACAATAGTAAACTTATATGAAATTGCAAGAAAATTCTGAAAGAATAAATTAATGAAAAATTTACAAAAGAAAGTAGACTATGTCGAGAGGCTCCACATAAAATTTTATAATTTTTTGAACTCATCTGCTACATTTAAAAAAATCCCTCAACCATAGCCGAAACAGAAACCCTAATCGGGGAGGTAAAATCGAGAATAAGTAAAATTATAGAAAAAATTACACAAGAAAGTACACCGTGTCAGGAGTATTCACATAAAATTTCATAATTTTTGGAACTCGTTCGCTACATTTAAAAATCTCACAGCCATAGGTGAAACCCAAACCCCGACGGCAAGGGGACATGTGGCGGCAGTGAAGCATCGACTGCAGCCGTGTGGCGAGAGCTTGCATGGTGTCAGGAGGAGCTGCCGAACGGCAGCGACCGTGTTGAGGGGCTAGTTTTGCAATTGATTTTCGACGACGGCTATTTCTGTAAATACGAGACAAAAACACGCTAATATGGCCAAAAATCCAATCCTCCCCGCTCTGTATCTTGGTCGTTGGGGCTCTGAATACAACAAATTTGACTGGCTCAATGAAATCTCTACGATGGTTTCATTTATACTAATATGCAAAGCTTCTTTTTCAATGCTTTCTAAATGCAACTTTGCTTTAAGTTTGTATAGTTCAAATGTGGGCATGTATATAATTAAATAAAATGGTAGTAGCTCTTTATCTTTATTTAATAAAGAAAGACCCATTTAAATTAGAGTTCACCTGACAATACTTAACGCGACTCAATAATTCTTTTCAGTCAAATAATATATATTCAACTGAAAATGATAAGCGTGGTTGTATCCGCATCACACTGCCATCGCAAAGAAATATAATAACCTCTTATTATAGGGGAGTTGCTAGCCGGCCTCTCAGGCTGTCCACGTCATGCGTTTTCTTCCTGGCCGTCCGATCGCGTGCAGGCGGCTTGCTCACCGTTCAATCGCAGCGTGAGCCGTCGTTGTGTAGAAGCCTCCCAAAGTCCCGAGTCCTGGCATCGTCACCATGCCCTTCGTCCGTGTAGGCCGCACCGCGCCGCCCTCTCCTCTCCTCCTGTCCCTCCGCTCCCTCCACGCCACCGCTTCCCCTTCCCCTGCACCGCCACTGTCTGCTCCCCTCTCCCCGTCGCCACCTGCGCCTTCGCCGCGGCACCACCTCCCCCTCTCCTGCCGCATGATTCGTCTTCCCTGCTTTCTCGCATGCGCTTACCGACAAAATCCTCGCCGCAAGCCAAATGTCTTTGCTTTCTAATAATTATAGTGGCATAACCCTAATTTCTTGATTCTCATCTTTTTCCTACAAATGTGTAGTCGCTTGATGGCATGCATGTTAAAATGTGTGAAGAACTAGCTCAATCCCTCAAAAGGGCATAACCCTAATTTCTTGATTCTCATCTTTTTCCTACAAATGTGCAATCGCTTGATGTGTGATCATTGTTTTATAGTGTATCATTGACTCTTGACTGGCTACAAAATGTATCCAGAGGATCTACATAGTGTGTTTCTGAAGAAAGACAACTATTTTGCTTTTAGAGATTTGCACATTAAACAGAGTCCCATCTTGGAGAAAGAAGGTTCGATTTTTAGTGAATTAATATGCACGTGTTTTGAAATTGCTCTTGTTCATGTCTGTTCTCTTAATAGGTGTCCCAATTGCCATTGTTACTGCTATTGCTGCTCCTGCAAGTATTAAGGTGGAATTTGAAGGGAATGGGGGTCATGCTAGAGCAGTGCTCATGCCCACAAGGTTAGCATCTCCACCCATTTGATTACATTCTTCTTATTGAAGTGTCTCCACATATATGTATGTTAAATGGGTGTCCTACAATGATGTTGGATTGGTGGCAGTTGTGGTGGCGTTAGCAATTGAGAAATATGTTTTGCAGTTAGGATCAATTGATACTGTTGTCACTATTGGTTCGCTTGATAAATTAGGCTTTATTTCCAAAGTCATATGCACCATTAGTTCATTCATGCTATGATATCATAATATCCGCTGATGTTATGACTTTGTGTTATTTGGGACACACCGATCAAACGGATTATCGATATTTTCACATTTTAATAATTTGCACTAGATTTAATTTTGTACCTTCCTGTTATTCTGTCCAAATATAATATAGTTTAGAATGATGTTCAACTACAGCCTTTCCATGTATGAAAACTAGAAAGCAGTTGTTATGGCCACAAAGATTGCTTTGGTTGTATTGTGTAGTTAACTGGTAGACAGTGCATTGTTAATGTGGGACATAACACCAAGAATCAGAGTAAGCATCGGAGATGTGCATTTCTAACTCTTTATAATTGAGGATACCTGTAGCCCTGTAGGTCCTGCACATAGGGAGAAATATATATCTTTTCTTTAATAAATGGAAGTCTGTTGTGTTTTAACATTCAGAAAACATTTCCCATACAAATGTTTCCTAATATATGAGCTCAACATTTAACCATTGCAGATGATCAATCATTCATGATATTTTCTTGAAAGTGTCTTACAATTCATTCTTCAATACATATATTGCCCACAAGAAAATTCATGAATAATCCTTGCTTGTTTAAGAATGAATATGAGTAACTGTGAACAATTTACATGTCCAAATTCATATCATATTATCTCAGTGACAAAATTCATGAATAATCCTTGCTTGTTTAAGAATGAATATGAGTAACTATGAACAATTTACCTAATGTCCAAATTCATATCATATTATCTCTTGTCGGATGTTTCAGAACACTCAAATTAAGTCTATGTTTTTGTTCTTCCTTACCTTTGAATGGTGTTCAGAAATAAATATCAGATCATTTTTTTTCTCCTTTTATCATTATTTTTAGTCTCCTTTTCAATGACAACTTATGGCTCCATGGAAAGGAACTCTTCAACCCATCCCCATCCCCTCTCCTTTTATGATTACTTACCTGCAAGCTTGAACGTAAATACTCCATCTATTTCGCAATACAAAAACATTTTACTCTGTTCAAAGTCATTTTGTGGCCTTAACGCAGTTGAGTGCTAGAGAGGGAAAAACATAGCTTATGATTGGGATCTTGAAGGAGCTTCATGGTGGCCAGATGGGACTACATTTCATGCATTGCGTTTGCTTTCCGAGCTCCTCCTTCCCATTTTCTTTGAATTCCTTCTCTTTGTTAGTTTGTCTTCCCCGTTTGTTCTGCAATGGTGGTTTCTGAGATATTGTTATTGGCTAAAAGGCCACTATTTTCTTCTTCCTTCTCATGCGGTTCTTACTTGATGTCTTGTGTTTCGTTGCAGGTGAGCTAGCTGTGGCTTCTTCTTGGCAACTATCTACGTTTTTATGCAATTGCATACTCCTGTGAGGTGATGCCCAGTTTTCCCCATGGTTTGCTTGCCACGCCCCCTCCTCCCATCTTGCCCTCTTCCTCCTTTGCCACTATCCCCATCAAAGCTCAAACATCATCATCCACTCCCTCTACTTTATGCTACCATTTATGCCTGCAATGTGTTTGATAAATTGCCTAGGTAAATCATGTTCGTATATAGAGAAGTAATTAGATTGGGGTTAGTGCAGTTGTCGATAATGTCCGTACTGCCCTACTTTCTACTCATTGTTTAGTTTTTTTCAATGTAATTTTGCTAGACTTTGTCTGCCCTTTTTTCCAGTGTCCCCCTCAGTTATTATTCAGGTAATCTTGTGAAGTAAGGGTATTGTCTCATCTGTATTTGGTGTGATTTTTAGTGTGAAATGAAATTCACACGATGTTAGATTGTCTTTGCTCTCTTCATAATGATTGTTATGCTTACGCATAAGTAGCTATATGTGGAGAAAGAGCATGTGCTGATTGATATCTTTAAAAGTGTGACATTGCAACTCCAGTCATATAATAGAGCTGCATTTCATTTTGTTCTATCTTCACTATACTAGGTTGGCATAAGATTACTAGGATATTTGTTTAGTCCTGTAGACAACTGAAAATTTTCCAAATCATATAATGCATGCCCAGCACACGGTCGAACACTACAATGGCTATGTCCATGGAGCGTATCTTGTTGGTAAAATGTTCTTTCATACTCTAAATTGTTAGTTTTTTCCTTGGATATAAGGTCCTGATTATATGTGATGCTTGTTTCTTGGTATTGACTCCGCAGGCATCTTGATCAACTGCCAAAGGTATCGTTTTTCTTAGTACATAAATTTTCCCATGCACTATTACTTTTTTTTTTGTGTTGCTAACCAATAGATTTTTCTTTTCAGAAATTACTTCCACAGAATGGTTTATTTAGTTCCAACAAGCAAGAACAACGTGTAGCATTATGTTCATTACCAACACTGATGATAATAACACCAAGTGATACATTTCTAGAGTTTGAGAAGGTCTGTTTACTCTTCATATCTTCTACCATTTTCTTCATGTTGTTATCTTTCTAGCACTTCATAGGGCTTCCAGATCGCAATTTGCAATCTGTTTACTCTTCATATTTCAAATGAAACTAGCAATAACTTCTAACATTTTCTTCATACTGTTGTCTTTCCAGCACTTCATAGCGCTTCGAGATCGCACTTCGCACGATGTCTTCTCTGAGAATGACATTAAGGTGAACTTTCATACCTTGTTGATAATTTTTTCCATATTATAAAAGATATCAAAAGTCTCATGATGATTTGTAAAGCTCATGTATTTTAGGTCATAATAGCACACATATTTCTGAGGTCACATCTACTCATTTTGGACTGGTATAATTTTTTTTGTGCTGTTTTGAACATGCATGAGAGTCTCAACTTTGTTCTGTTCTCACTGAAATGACCTGTGTTACTGCATTTTCTCCCCCAGGACATGATCAGTTTAATTATGTATTACCATGTCAATAACGGTTGTACTCATTATCTCACACTACGCTATTTATGTAGTGGGATCTTTTGAGAAAGTGATGCACTTTCATCCCATAATACAAGCTGCATGAAATATTCTACCTTACTGTCTTGATGGCTTAATATTGCTTTGTGTTGAAGTACATCTCTAGTTATATACAACTCTACCCTTTTTGATGTACTATCAGTGCAGAAATGGTGACTTATTTTTATGTCATAAATATTTCATACTCAAAAGGTTCCACATTCTTTGAGCATTTTCAATCTCTAATTAGTCCAAGTAGTGTCATTGTTTGCTAACATATTGGAGTTATCACGTTTAAATTTTGTTACGCATCATCTGTCGTGCTTTTGTCGTAGAACATGGCAGGGCCTAATGGATTAGTTAGTTTGTGCATATGCCTTCCATCCACATATTTAATGTTTTATGGATGCGTCTAGGTTATGCTTTTATGTCCCTACACGTTCATTACCTTTTGTCAGCAATAACGTTTTTGAGGTTATTGTCTCCTCTGTTTTTTCATGGTTTATGCATTTATTGGGATCTGTGATCAAATTTGGCATGATACGTTGCCATCTTTACTTAGACAACAGTTTTTATACTAACGAATTTTACTTTTTTGCGCTTTTGCCGTAATCAGTATTAAATAAATCTCTACGGAATCCAAAAAAACATTTACGCTTTACAAATATTTAGCATAGCACAGGCCATCTTCGAAATTGTGAAAAGTAGTGTTCCATTGTATATCTGCATTGCATACAGCCAAAAATAATTCACTACAGACAAAAAAGTTGTACATAATTAGTATCGACTAAACAAAACAAATAGGTTACATCACATTATCTTAGCACTGCTCTATTAAATACTTACCATTGCTACATTTAAGACCACATTTATTTTGTAGGACATTTAACATGTCTTACAATTAATGCCTTAGAAGGCAAAAAGCTCAATGAAGGCTGCGGCGAAGCAAGCAGTATAACTCGGTGAAGCCCATCCATATGCCCACAGCAATCGGCTAGGGTCGTGACCTAGTTCTCCACGATCCTTGAAGTAAGCCTTGTTGGTGGCGATTCCTTCACTACCTTGATTCGTCAAAGCAAGCGTGAGTACACTGCATTACTATAAGTCATACCACAGAAATGCAATTATACATGTAGGCTTATTCCAAAGGAATGGCATTCTGTGGTTATTTTGCAGAAATGCAACATTTGCAATTGAATACAAATAATAGATTGAAAACCAAGTAAAACAAATAGATAATCATAATTTAACAATTTGATTTCACAAAGACACACACAGCCTAAACAGATTATTCACATAGCCATATGATTTAGATCACACAGCCCTTCCCACACGCTTTTATGAAGATCTACCCCTAGTGTGAAATCCCGAGCATTGTCCATGATCATGACGCTGCTATTGAATAGATTAGATTACACTCTGCGAGTTTGTACACTTTACCCACAAGATACAATTAGTGTTGCAAGTACTAATCGTAACAAAGCATTTAAATTCATCTTACTATGCTAGGCCCGTCCCATAACAGGGCATGTAGTAAATGAGAGGGCTCGGTTCAATGGCGCACATGGTGAGGTCCTTAATTGACCAAGGCAAGACTACCACAATCCCTATGCACACAAACTTATCACGCCCATGCACACAGCTCCACCAAAATAGCACCTGACTTATCACGCCCATGCACACAGCTCCACCAAAATAGCACACCCACCATATCACCACAGTATCCACCACTTGCCTCGGTCTAAATCATTTCCCACCCGATTGGTTTTAAGTGCGACACATGCTTTACAACACATAGTGCACACGGCTTTTATCACATAGTTGCATATTCACTTAATCAATTTAATATCGCAATCTACATGACAAATGATTCGTGGCATGGCTAAGCAATCTAATCGTACTAACCAACCCACGTTGGTGCTACAATATTACCAACTAAATATCAACTAGGGTGACAAAGAATTCAGACATAGCAATTAACAAGGAGGCATAACAATTTGGAATTTACATCTACACCCAAAAGCATTTAAATAATTACTTGAAATAAAATACAGTAATTTGAAATAAAATACTTTTAGCAAACTGGGAATCAAGATGGTCAAGGGTATAGCTTGCCTCGCTAGCAATGATGATCTTGTTTAGACTTTAATCTTATATTTCCTTGATCTTGACTCCTTCTTGGTCAACACTTCTCACAATGTCGGCGTCTACTACGCAACAAGCAAATAAACTAAATAAATAATGAAAGCAACAACTCCAAATAAATAAATAATTATCTCGAGATAACTGGATATTGAATTTGAGATGAATTTAGGAATTGAATGAACTCAATCGGAGTTGGATTCAAAAGATCTGAGCTTTGGAAGATCTCATGAAATGATGAAATTATGAGAGAAAAGAATATTCAAAGAATATCCTTTCGGATTAAATAATTGAATAGAATTAGAGAATTATAAGTGGGGTCCACTGGTAAGCGAAAGAGATCAAAGGTAGTGAATGACATGTGAGACCAATTGGATTTCAGAAATTCAATTAATCTCCGAAAAAGGAACAGTGGATGACGGGTGGAACCCACTGAATAATTGAATTTCTAGAATTACTACAATTCTAGAAATAAGGTAAAGGGAAAGACAAATGGGCCATTGGTCAATAGACCAAGTCCATGGGCTAGGGTTTGGTGCATGGTGAACTGAGTTCACGGAGTAGGGTCTGACAAGGTGGGGGACCACGAGTAAATGACTCGGCTCATAGTGAGCTCAGTCTACCCGGGTATGGCTCAGGGTTAGGTTTACATCTAGGGTTTGATAGGTCTGGCTGACGTACGGGGTCCACCAGGCATAGGGTAGGTTCATGGTAAATTAGGTTTATGGAATAGTGCACTAACGTGCGGGGCCAGCTTGACATGGAATAGGTTCACGGTGAACCAAGGCTACATAGTTGGTTTAGGGTTAGGGTCATGAGTATACCACGTGGGCGGCTTAGGTGGCGCAAGGTGGCGGCTATGGAGGACAACGAGTTGAGGTGGCGGCTGGCTAGGCAAGTGACGTGGCATGGCATTGAGCAGAGGGCACTGGCATGGTCCTGATTCGGACCTGGAGAGCACAACCCGATCGTCGCGAGAGACAAACGAGAGAGGGGTCATGGTCCAACACGTAGGGGATACAAGTGAGGGGGCAGCTATGTCGTCTCGAATCGGCGTCAATGGCGACGGCGGCGATCGGTTTGGATCCAATGAGGACACGCCGCGGGTGGGGTGCTATTCTAGAGACAGAGAGAGAGGGGCACGCCTTTCTTGCCAAATCTTGCACATGGTCACAGGAGATGGTAAGCAATTGGAAGAAAGAATTATCACAAGGAAAGATGATCTTTGGCCTCACGTCAATGCAGGAACCAACATAAGAGTATATACACACGAAACAAATAGAGGTATCAATCAATGACATGAACATGAGCAGGGGCATGGGCACGATAGCTCACCAAGCTCGCCGGCCATGGCGGACGAGGGGAATATCGGCAATGGTGGTGTAGGGGCGTCCAGGACCACGGCAGGGCGGCGTCGCTTCGGCACGCGGCTCAGGCGAGGTCGGGTGGTCGAGCACGGCTCGGCAAGCGCCGCGGACGGCGGAGAAACGAAAGTGGCGGTCGCGTCGGGTTGAATAGGATGGCGCTTCGGCGGCAGCGGCAGCGGCCACGGGTCCGAAGATATCCCGGGTGGCGCGGGGATCTCAAGGGCGGCACCGACGAAGACGGAGGGCTCCGAATCGGCGGCGGCGAGAGCTCTGAACAGATTGGGGCGAGGGAACCGATGAGATCGAGCAGCGAAGAGAGAGGACGGTTCACCGCAACGCACATGATGCGAACTCGGGCGGCTTCAATGGCGGCGGCGAGGCGAGAAGATGATCGGCGTCGGCAGACGGGTTGCTCGGGGGCTTTGGGTCTTTGCGCGAATCGGTGGAGGGGACCGAGGCGTCACGGAATCCCAAAGGCGGCGTCGGGCGGAAGCGAACGCTTCGAAGTGCCCGCTCGAGGAAGACGGCAAAGGGCGGCGGCGCTTAGCGGCGTCTGGCGATGCGGCGGCATCACTAAGCGAGTCGGCGCGGATCGAGAGGCGTTTACTTATGGCGCCTGGCGTGCGCAGCGGACGCGGACGCCAAGCGGCGGAGGTCGCGCGAAGTCGCCGCGGCATCGAGAATGGCGGTGGCGGTTGCGCGCTGCGAGTGGCGCGGCGCTCTTAGTCGGGCGGCAGTGCGGAGGGGCCGGTCGTCGGCGCTAGAACAACGCGAGGCAAGCGGCGATCTGGGCTGGGCGTGGCGCCGGGAGGCGATCTCCAAGGCGACGCAGCAAAGTGCGATCTTGGAAGAAGCGATGGCTCGGGAGTTGAGCCGGCGAGGCCCTGGGCGGCGTTAGGGTTCCAATGACAAGTCGGGCCGAGCAATGATGCGGGCGAGGAGACGTGGGAAAGGCCGCAATTGGGCGGATGAGGATGAGGTGAGGTGGGCTGAACCAATTCGCCCACAAGAAGATTGGAATAAAGATTGAATTTCCGATTTAAGGAATGGATGGAAATTCAAAAGAGGTCAAATAAATTGCAAATAAATTCAGAAAAATCCAAGAAAATACACAAAAATTCCTTGCAGCACAAGGAACCCAACTAAAACTGATTTTCTTTAAATTGATGTTTAGATTAGTCAAATTAAATATTTTAAGTTTAAGAAATTCCCAGTTAAGCTTTATTAATTCAAATAAAATTGGTGAAATTTTCCAGAGACCTAAACTACTTAAAAGATTTTTGAAAAGTCAAATTTTGGGACGTTACAGTGCTACCGTTGTGATATAAGCCTTTTGCTCCAAGACCGCTCTTACAAGAAATGCGACTCCACTTACGTTATTTTATTTGCTGCTACACCCTTTTGCTATCTATAACCGTGCATGTCTTACTCGCAATAGCGTGGTTGTTTATACGACAAATCTCATACTACTATCTGTATTATAGCTATGCTAGACCAAAAAAAATTTGTTACCCATGTAATAACTATGTCTTCATCTTGATTTTTAAGAGACCATGCTTCTATATAGTATGAATTACCTAACAATTCTATACATAATTAGGTCTATGCTATCATTGTGTATAACCATAGTGAAAAATCCTATTCAGCTTTCCATTAAGCAACAACATCTTTCTGGATTTCATGCTGTTCAGCTTTCCATTAGGCAATAGCATCTTTCTGGATTTCATGCTGATAACACCCGCTTTGTTTTGCACGGCATTAGAACATAACAGCTCCTATAGACAGACCAATCAAAAAAAGGGTGATGCTAGTGAAGGCGTGCTCGATTGGAAATTTGGAATGTGCACACAGGTAGGTGACCAAATGTGCGCACATGTAGGTGCACTTGACAACAGGGATAACAAATGATTAATGGTGTGATTAGTACAATTAAATGATTAATACAGAAAATTAAAGGTGCGTAGGAAATCATGATAGTAAAACTAATGTGGGCCTCCATGATAAAATTTAATGGATGGAAAAGGGTTAGTCCCTTAAATCCTTAGTGGTGACGCGATTATTAGTAATTAATTGGTAATTATGGTATTAAATACTGGCATTATAAGAAACAAATCTGAGCCATGCGATGCGCATGATCCAATGTTAGGTTTGTTTTGTGTACACAAACATGGGGTAGATGTAGTAGAAAAACGGCTCTCAGTTGTAATTTCTATTTATGATTAATTTGCACAGTTATAAATGGTGTAGATCTTCTCCTTTTATCTCGATTAATGAGAATTTTTAGGAATTTTCTTTTTCTGATTTAAGAATTATTGAAGGATTTTTTTTAGACCTCTAGGGCGAAAGAGATACCTTGAATATCACCCGTTGTTTGTGGATATATAGATACAATATTTTGTTTGGAACACTGTAATCAGAACACACCGGAGACCAAAGCAGCGTTTCATGTGCCGATCTTGTTAGAATTACAACAGGGTTATTAAGAGCATTGCAGCAGCAAATAAAGATTTACAAGAAATAAGGTGGCACCAGAAGTAGTACCGGTAGTGGTGGAAGAAGCACTAACCTGGGCCTCTTGTATGTACCAGCGGCAGATGCAGCCTCTTAGATTGTCTCTTCACTTTGTTATAGTCCAATCATTTTTCTTTAGCAAAAGCTAGAGCATCTTAAGGCTGCTCCCAGTGCTCCACCTTGATCAGTATCTTAAGGGTGCTATGTAGGCAAAGTGCTGAGATGGCAGTAGATTAAATGAGGTGAGAGATTGTTACAGTATCTAAATAAGAGACTGCTCTGGCTCGAAGTCATAGACAAGAAAATTAACTCATTTCCATCTTGTACACACCATCTCTTTGAGATTCTACATCTAATTAATTAAAAGGACATAAGATACTACACCATAAGAAACTATGCATTGGGAAGATAGTATCCTAACACTCCTCATGCACTAAGAAACTGCATTAAGATATTGTCCATTGAGAGCAGCCTAAATGGCATTTTTGCACTTCGCTTGCTTCCAAGAGACACTTTTGAAGCTTCCAAAATACTATTAGCGTATCAACTGGTCTATCCCAAAGATTACTAGTTCGCGAACCTTTTTAGGGCATCTGTTAGGGCCGTTGACACTTTGGATTGGGCGCTTGGCTATGGGATCAAAGTGGAGTGCCCGACGCTAATAAAACATCAACGAAATGGATCCGCGTGTCATATATTCAGAAGAGAGAGTTGGCAGAGCCAGGCCTCAGTCTATACCCAAGCCCGAAGCCTAAGATTAAAAGTCCGTGACAACATCTCATACTAAATATGAGTTTAGCCCAAAAACAATTGGTCTAGTCTGCGGTTTGGACAGTGGCTGGCCGCTGGCCGCCTCTGTATGTAAGTGTTAAAATAGAGAGAAAACGATGTAGCCAGTTCCAATGAGGGCAAATGCCCTGAGGTTTGGAACACATAAACTTTTATCGATTCCTACGGGAATTGAACAGATCTCAATGAAATTCCTGTGAAATACATGTGTTCCTAACGGAACCTGATTGTGCGATTGGAATGTTTAAACACTTTCGTGGAAACTACACGAGTACTACTAGATATGCCGGTTGAGGGCCAACTGCCAGCCGTGTAGGATCCAGCCAGCCAGCCAGCCAGCCCCGCCCTCGCGGCCTAACACGCGTGGCCGTTCCCTGTCCGTCGGCGCTGGATGCACTGTCGACACTCTATCGACACACGGTCACACCTCGCCCTCCGTCCGCGGAAAAAACGCGCGCAGCCGGACGGACAGCGGCTAACCGTGTTCGGGGTGAAAACGACGGCAAACTCGTGATCAAGAACAGTGGGAGACACACAAACAGAAATGCTACGATAGTAGGGGAGGGAAAAGATTCGACGAGTTTGAGACTTTGAGGTCTACGTGTGTCAAATCTTCTTTTTTATACACGCTACCAAGGAAAAGATTTGACGAGTTTGATTTACGTTACTGTCGAATATTTCTCCAATTTTTTCTTTCTTTTTTGCTGCATCTGCGAGTGGTAGATCTAAGCTATTCATCCAACAGTTCAAGGGAAAAAGAAAATAGACTTTTGTGGCGTTCGTCTACGAAGAAGGTGTTTCTCGCTTTTTTTTTTTACTTTGTTTATCGATCTCAGCCGTAAACGGTCTTGATGGCTGCTGTTATTAGGGTAATAACACTGTATTTACGTCCGGACGGTCCGGACGTTTTTTACGTAATGGTGACTTTTCCAAGCTGCTCCACAAGCGAGTGATTTCATTAGTACTTCGCTGTCATACCGCTGCGCATTGCCTGACCACCGGCTGCTGGGGAGGTTAGGCTCGGAAAGCCACCTAGTGACTAGTGAACCGTTCAAGGGCAGATGCATGAATCTCTAGGCAGATCCAACAGTGAGTACGGTGTTTTTGTTTTGTAGTGCTCTTTAGTCTTACACAGCACGTGTGTACACCTTTTTTGTACAGTAATCTTTATAATTTGTTATCTTCTATTTGTAAGATTGTACACTAAATTATGCCTTGTAACTCAACATACTCGGAAATGCATCTAAAAACTAAAATCTATCAACTGACTTTTTAACAAATTACCACCACCAAGTTATATAAGTTATCATCTACAATTTCAATAAGTCACCATCCTAAGCTCAAAATTACCATCGTTTTCTGTTTTATAAAAAAGTTAACAACTTACCATCAGTTATAACTCCATCAGCATGTCGTCGATCACAAACGTGTTGCCGAAGTAGCCGCATAGGCCGTTGCAACCGTTGTCCGGGGATGTCGCAACCGTTGTCCGGGAATGTTACAACCATAGTCCTAGGATGTTATGACCGTTGTTCGGGGATGTTGCAAGTGTTGCATCTGTAGAAAAAAAAATGTTGCATACGGTTTATGACGATGTTGCAATTTTTTTCCAACACCTTTTTCTCCAGATGCTTTGTTTTGATTTGTGATGTTGCAACCGTTGTCCGGTGATATTGCAACCATTGTCTGGTGATGTTGCAACTGTTATCCAGAGATGTTGCAACCATTGTCCTATGATGTTGCAACCGTTGTCCGGAGATGTTGCAACCGTGTCCGGAGGATGTTGCATGCAGCGGTATACTTCTGCCCCTTTTACTTGTGTTAATCTTGGTCGGATAAATTAAAGCCGGGCATTTACCTTTGCGATGTATACGCACATACGTGAATCAGTGTGTGGTGATGTGATGCACGCATGTACGATGAGAAAATTTTGTGATAATGCACCGCTTTTCTCCTCTCCTACAGACACGGTAGCACTTACACTAGTACTAACATATAGTAACCGTAGCAGCCCATAGCAGCAGGCCAGCTACTACCACTACTCTACTCGTTGTTGTTTTCTGAAGCGACTGGTAGTGTCAGTTATGCAAAGCCAGCATGCTAGCACATTGCAATGGGGGAGTACTACTAATATACCACACCAAACCCAAAAAAAAATCGGACCGTACGGGTGGGAGGTCCCACCCGTACGTCCGATACCTAGTGCTGCCCCAGTTATTATCATACCAATTGTAGCTAAACATGTTTCCTCGATTCGAACACTGGATCTCTATTTGATCTATACGCGAGAGATTTCCTGCTTTCTTCTTCGCTATGGTCCTGCCTGTCATTGTTCACCTGCAATCTCCGTCGTTCCATTTTCCTTCGCAGGTGTGGGTTCATTCGCGGCATCTGTGGCGTCTTCGCAGCCAAGCGTTTGGCCGTCGCGTGTCTACTTCCGTGCCAACGCGTCCCCAGTCTTTGCGTCCAGGTCGCTCTTCACGAGGCGCCATGCCTGCGTTGTTGCTTGGCTGTTCGTTGCCCATGCCTTGCGCACAACGCCACCTGTAAGTGTCACGAACCATCTCGCTGCCTCCGTCCGCACTGGTTGTGTCGCCTTGGCTGCATCATAGCGCTTCCTTCCGCTGCGACCGGACGCATTGTCCTTCTCGACTACGAGGCGCTTCTTGGCTCCGAGAGGTAGCCGCGGCCTGGTTTCTCCTACCCAAGTGTGTAGGCGCCCCGTCCTCCCCAAGTGCGTCGGCGCACCATCCTCCCCGATTGCGCTGCCCCCGTTCCCCATTTGTGCCTCCCAGTTCTCCTTGTTACCAAGAGGGTGAGTTCTTCCCCTTTCTTACATAAATCAGCCTACAAAGGATCAATTACTTTCAGTTGTGCTTAGATCAGATGATTCAAAAGGATTTGATCTTCTTAAAAAAATAGAATATTTTTCCCTAATTGGTAAATCATATTTTAAAAACAATGTTTGGTCATATGGTTGCGCACCGTCCTCCCCGACTGCGCTGCCCCCATTCCCATTTGTGCCTCCCGGTTCTCCTCCCTACCAAGAGGGTGAGTGCTTCTCCTTTCTTGCGTAAATCATCCTACAAAGGATCTATTGCTTTCAGTTGTGCTTAGATCAAATGATTCAGAAGGATTTGAGCTTCTTCAAAAAAGACTATTTTTTTCCTAATTGGTCAATCAGAATTCAAAAAAAAAATGTTTGGTCACATGGTCGGATTTTTTTTTTTGCACAGCTGCCAAGTATGTGCATCCAATGGGTCTTCAAGGTGATCCCATGGAGGTTGTACTATTCGGCAACATTAGGAACTAAAAAAGGAATTTCAACAGATCATTGGGACGTTAGGAGATTTATACAGCTGGAGCTTGCTTCTCCCAGTGTTTGCAAGTGCTTTCTTACCATGCACATTTAGTTTTCATTTCTACTTTTATCATGTCCGTGTCCTTTACTTCGTATTACTTTAACACCGGTTTCGTTGAGTGTTGGTTATTATAATGATGTTGCTTCCATGGCAGATGAAGCCCAATAGGAAATAGGTAGGTTTAAGGAATCTCACTTTATGGCCTCCTGTTTAGAAACGGCTTCTGATATGAATTGCCAACAAAAAAAGTAAGCTTCTTGGCATAAAATCAGAGGGCCCATGTTATAGGAAGAAATTTCACAAATCCATGTTCTTTTAAAAGTATGTGCTATTGCAAAATCACAAGTGCATATACACATTCTTATGGATGAGCTTCCTTATTAGATTGTTGTATCTGTTGATAACCTTTCTTTACAAATTCATGTATATTTCTAGCAGTATGTTCTTCTCATCCATATGCTTTGACCATCTATGCGTTGATTAGGTATGCATGATTGCAGCCTTATCATGCATCACTGAAGCCTTTTTTTTTTGTTCTATGTCAGATTATTGTACATTCAAAAGACACACAACATACTCAATGCTGAAGGAACCTACAAAATTATGAGAAGGTTGCCGCATGTTCCCAATGTAGAGGTATGTATCTCCAGTCCAGCAAATATTCTCTTATGGAGCGTTGATGATGATATATATTGCTAACGGACCAGATTTTCATCTCTTTTTTTTTTGCTTTATTTGGTTTATCTAATTCCCTAATCCATTTTATTTTTTGCTCAGATAGTAGAGTAGGCTAAATACCCTGACCTGACCAATCGGCCTGCAGCTCTTGAACTTGCCGCAATTAGCTAATATTTTGTAATTCTGAGTTACATGGAGATGACAGCTGCATTGAATAGAAATTTACTTGCCTCCACCGGGCCATGAGGATGTTGCTCGACTGCTCCTACCAATTACAAAAGGCCTCATGTGCTTCCAACGAGGTTGCACACTACTCTTTTGTTTATTCATCATTGATTCATTATTTAATCATGTTTTTCCTTCACAGGTATTGCATTGCGCTTTTTAGAAAGAACAATTGTGCTAGCTGATTTGAATTTATGATGCCCATAAATAGCCAGGAGTTAAATTTAGCTGATTGCTTTTAGGATTACACAAGTGCAATGCGCTAGAGTACTTTTATTTATACCACACTACAATTGCATTGGTTGTATGCTGGATTAAAAAATTGTAAAAGTTGTCATGTGCTTTCGTTAGACATCAAACGTGAAAAATGGTTTTGGGCTCACATCAATAGGGACATTTATTTATGTCTGGTTGTTAGATTGCCCTGGATTATCTCTATTGTAACTTTTTAGCGAACCTCTTTTAACTAATATTCAAGATTTCCAAAACTGAGGTGACCATGATAGGTACTCCTTGTTTCTCATCTTTCCAGATTTTTCACAAGGTTATATATATTTTAGCTTATGTTTTTCCTCTTGTTATCCTCTTTCCTTTTCCCCATATTTTCATGACAATATTTGTTTGAGATATCTAGCTCCCTGCATTCCTAATTGCATTGTTCGCCCTGTTTCTAAACCTATATTCCTAATTACCATAGTTACTGTAGGTGATTAACTACTATATATGTTCATTGATTTGATTGACATGCATGTAAGAGAAACTGAAAGCACATATTTCTTCAGAGATGCTTGCTAATGAACATAACTACTCTAATTTATCTTTATTAATCTTTTTACCTATGGACCATTTGGGTACATGTCAATGTCCAACACAAACTCATAGATTGTTGGGTTCACAGATGCAAGCTTCATCGAGAGAAACTAGAATAAAATAGAATCAAAACACAGTAAAATAGTGAGGACTTAGTTTCTACAATGTATATTTGGCTTCCTTACGGTGTTCTTTATTTACCTACCACTATTGGAGAACCGATCTTTACTGTCTACTGTCGGGGTTTTATTTTCCCGACGGGCGTGTAGTGAACCGACAGTAATGATTTAGCTACCGTCGGTTTGGATGTACCGACAAGGATGCAAGCAGTTTTCCTGACGGTTTGATATATAACCGTCAGGAAAATGAGCATTCGCGTTGGTTTACGCGTACCCATAGGAATTTAGCAGACGTGCCCCATTTTTTGTTGCCACGCCCCATATTTGGTCGCTATCATTCACGTCGGTTTATGTGTACCCACAGGAATTTTGTTGGCACGCCCCATTGTACCGTTTGTTATTGTTCATCCAAATTAAATGTTTGGGCAAAAATTTGTAGAGAGGTGGTAACTTTGAAAATTTTATGGTAGGTAGAGAACCTCATGAGATGGACAATTAAATTTGATTCACCTCATTTGGAAATAAAATGAATTTCTTATGATTTTTCAAAGTGATGAAAGTAGTGCACAAGTCATTTGTAAAATAAGATTTTCAGAGATAGTAACATGTTCAAAATCTATTCTACTTTAAAGTATACTAATAGATTAATCCAACAAAATTGATTTTACTGAAAATGGAGTTACAGAGAAATACTTATGCATTTTTGAGGTTAAAGCAATTTTTAGTGCAACAATAATACTAAACCTAAAGCAATTTTGCTAATACTAATTTTTGTAACCGAAACATGGTTCAAACCATTTTTATATTAAATTACATTTAAAAAGGAAATTAACTAAATTTGAATCATCTAAAAAGGAGTTAAAATGAATTACTTATGCAATTTTGAAGTTTAACACCATTTACAGTACACAATTAATTGATTTGCGGATTTTCCTTTAAACCCTAAGCTCAAAACGTATGGACCGTTGAGATCTAATCGGACGGCTCACGCGAATGGCTACGTCAGGCGATCCGAACGGCCAAAGTGATCTAGGCGGTTGAATCAAAATCGGACGGCCCAAACGAGATGGATGTTCGGACGGTCCGAACGACCAAATAGATCTAGACCGTTGAATCAAAATTGGACGGTCCAAACAAAGGAGACGTTCGGTGGTCCGAACGTTCAAACCAATCTGAATCGACCACCGAACGTTCAAACCAATCTGAATCGTTGATCTCAAAATGGACGGTCCAGAGGGATTACCAAGCACTTAACGACTGGACCCACAAGTAAGTGACACATTAACACGTTAAGACAGTCATTAAATGCTAATCATTACCAGTTAACGTTAATGAGGAAGCTACAGTGCATGTCCGCGTACGAGAATGGGAACTTTGTCCCGCGTTTGCCGGCTCATGGCGATTCTTCTGCCACTATGAGCCATCCAGGATCGGGATAGGTGCGCAATAGCCATGCGCACCTAATGGAGGTGATCTCAGCAGCTAAGGTTGACTACACCGGCGGCTAGCCAGAGAGGAGCGGTGGCGTTCAATACGGCAAACACATAAACAACACAAGAGCTCCGCAGCGTTCAATCTAGCGGGTGCCTCAGCATCTAGGGGCTACTAGGAGGTCACCTGAGTGCCGAAGAGGAGTAGAGATGACCGGAGGTAGCTTGTCAACGTTGTGGTTCACGGCGGCGGTGAGCTTCAACGTGGAGGGGCTACAAAGGCAACCAGGAGGACAATGATTGGTCAAGGAAGCTTAAGGGAGGTCCATAGATGGTGTACAAGCAAGAAATTGAGCAATAGCTTACCACACCGGAGATGGAGAAGATGACTAGGGTTTCGGCTAAAAATGGGAACAAGATCTAAAATCCAGTGATCTTGTCATGCATTGATAAAATTGGTTGAGGGGTTTTGCTCAGTGGCCTACAGCATGTAAAGTGACGTGCTAGAGTGATGATAATACTCACCGGTGTTGAAGATGCACGGTGAGGTCACTCGGGGGTGCGCTCTGGAGCTTCAGAGAGCACGAAGATGAACCGTGAGCTACAAGCAACCACATGAGCTCAAGTTAGCTGAAATGGACACGGCATTGATCATGGAGCAGAGAGGGACCACGCGGTTGATCTTACTGGAGTAGAGAGCGAAGGAGAGCTCCTCTTTCCTCAGCCACCGAAAGGAAAGATGGAGAAATGGGAGGGGGTGCGAGGGGTTTTATCCCGTGTGAGTGACGACAATGGAGGCGGTGTGAAACAGAGGAGCTCTAGGATAGGCCATGGAGGACGGTGTGGTCACGGCATCAACGGAGCAGGGCAGAGCGTCGCGGCTGCGTGTCAAAGGAGCTCTGCGAGCGTGCCAGCGAGAGGTTGAAGCCGCACCTGACAAGTGGGGCCCAGTTGGCAGTGACTCAAGGCGGTGAGAGCTGGAGTGTGGCTCTGAACATCACATTGAATCAGGACGGTCCGATTGCATTTGAATGGCCCAGATTGAGTGGGGCGTGCGGATGGTCTGAACGGCCCAACTCACAGGAACCCTATAATTGAAATCCAACGGTCACTCAAAAGATGCGCGCTTTAAGTTTGGCCCGATAAAATGCGCATCGTTCGATTTAGATCTACGGCCCAGATTGCATGGCGCGTTCGAGTGGTCTGAACGGCACACTAGATCTAATCCGTTGAGTTTAAATCTAACGGTCCAGAGGTGGGGCGCGCTTAGGTTTTAAAACCAAAGGAAATGGCACGTCCGATCGAGATTCAATGGTGTGGATTATGTGGCGCGTTCGGATGGCCCGAACGGCCCAATGGATCTGGATGGTCCATTAGGAAGTCAACGGTGGAGATTGCGTGGAGCATTCGATGGTCCGAACGTCTCAACGCATTTCGCTCGTTCGCTTCAAATCGAACGGCTCACGTGCACAGGAGGTTGAATTGAGCCCTAACGTGACGGGGTCGGTCCGATTGGCACTTGGTTGACTCTAACCAACGTGGTGTGAATCGCTACAGTACCAAGGGCTTTGCTGGGTCTATTTGGTTGACTAGAACCAAAATCAAACTTTAAAAGTTTGACCCGAGGTTTATAAATATGAAATAAATTTATAAAAATACGAAATTTTTCAGAGAGGCTACTGGGATGATATAGATCCCAAATAAATTTTAAAATACTACTGTGCACAATTTAAATACCGAGTTTAAAAATTCTAGACCGAGTAGGTTTGATTAATAAACAAAGATTTTTCTTAGGGTCAAGATAATTTCTAAACATTTGATAAAAATTATGTTAATTTGTGATAATTAATCTAGTATTTGATTAAATTAGTTTCCAAGGTTCATTTCTTAACATTTGCCTTGCATTTTCTTTTGGAGTTACATTTCAAGTTTTAAATTCGATTGGAATTTGAATTTTTCAATTGTACTAATTATGCAATGCTCCAAAATGACATGTATGCTTATGAAATGCAGATAAATACTATTTATTAAAACTGAGGCTATTACAGTTTTTGCTTGTAAACAACCCTAGGAAATAATTTAATCAAATACTACATTAATTATCTTGAATTAAAATATTTCTTGTCAAATTTATAGAAATCAATTTGACCTTGACAAATTTGTGTGTGTTGTGTGAAAAAAGAAATGATCTGTGTGTGTTGGGTGTGACGGGGTGGGTTCCTGTCCAGGTTCTCCACTCCGAGGAGCATCGGTAAGTTTTCTCTTTGTCGATGACTCCGACACAACGTATGGTTTTGTAACACCCTGGTTTTTAGAGTCTTTTTGAAAATTTCAAAATAAAAGAGAACCATTTGGTTTTGTTGAAGCCTAAAGTTTAATATGAGATTTTGGAATGTTTTCAAATGACTAATTCAAACTTCAACTAATTCCCAGCTGGTTTGTTCGGGTTTGTTGGAGTTGTTTGAGCTCTGGAGTTGTCCTCCCCCTCCTCTGTCCAGACCTCCCCTGTGTTTGGACCTCCCTCCTTGTCCAGACCTTCCTTCGGTTCTAACCTTCCCTTGGGTCACGACCACCCCCGAGACGTTCCAAGCTCAGGTTTGTGTTTCAAACTTCCTTGATTTTCGAAATTCAAGTTCGGGTTGAACTTCTCCCTTCTGGACCTCTCCCTCTTGTTTAACTTTCTTTCCTTGCTCGAGCTTAGAGGACCTCCTTTGATTTCATCTTGACCGTCAAGACCTCCTTTGATTTCATCTTGATCGTCAAGATCTCTTTTGGACCTCCTTCCTTGGATCTCCTCCGATGGATCCTTTTTCATTTGAATCCCCTCCGCCAGGACATCCTTTTCATTTGGACTTTCCCTTGAGTCCAGACCCCCCCTTCCCCTTCGTGCGGTCCGAACGTTCCCTAGCGTTGTGGAGCGTCCGATTGAGTTTGGGTGGCCGAATGAGATAAGCATTCGGGCGGTCCGAACGTTCTTATCACCTTGGTCCACCTGATCAAAATCGGACGACCCTGCTTCGCCGCGCCCTTTTTCCTTGTCCCTTGGACCTCCTCCTCCTCACGACCTCTGGTCTTTTTGCAAAGACCACCCTCTTGGTACAACCGTGTCAGACCCCTAGGTGTGGAATACTCGTGAATCTTATGTGTATGCAGTGCTAGTCCCAGGAATAAAGGCTAGCACACACATTCACAACATTTGATATCACAATCACACATTCATAATCTAAAGTAAGGTAAAAGAGAAAATCTACTTAAGTTGATACAGCAGTTATTACAAAAGGTTCACACTGTGCACTAAACCCGTGAGGCCCACATGTCATAGATTCAAGCGAAAGTGATGGTTGGAGTTAACTTAAGGCTTGGTCCCACATGTAAGCGACTAATTAGTTTTAATTAAAAAGTTAAGAACTGATTTAACCCTAAATGACGAGCTACAGTGCTACTAATTAGTTTTAATTAAAAAGTTAAGAACTGATTTCACCCTAAATGACGAGCTACAGTGCTTGTCACCGCGGTGGTGCTCACGGCTATGCTACTCGCCGATGATGTGGGGCTCGGCGAGGCGAGTGAGTGCTCAAAATGGCGTGACATTTAACCCTAAACGATTTCAAAAAATTATGAAATTTTACGTAGAGCCTCCTAACACAGTGTACTTGCTTGTGTAAATTTGTCATAATTTATTCGTCCAGGGACCACGAGAAAAAGAGAGAAATGACGACCAAGGCCAAGGCAAATTTACACAAGCAAGTACACTGTGTCAAAAGGCTCAACGTAAAATTTCATAACTTTTTGAAGTCGTTTGCTATATTTTAAAATTCAAACAAAAATCGTCAAAACCCACTTAAACCCTAACCCTAATTCCGGCTTAACTAAAGGGGGACACGTGGCGAAGTTAGGCGCTATGCCATACAGTGGTACATGTCAGCAAGAGGCCAAATATAAATATATATATATATATATATATATATATATATATATATATATATATATATATATATATATATATATATATATATATATATATATATATATATATATACATATATATACATATATATACATATATATACATATATAAGAAAATGGTATGGTACTCCTGGGAGTACGTACTCCCACATCTCATATACCACTTAAATCGTACGATGATACCTCTCTATCTATTTGAGTATACTCCAATAATGATTATAAGATACCCATTGTGGAGAGCATATTCATGTAACAAGGTAGTATTTTCTACCCGTCAAAACGGGAATATGGTTGGTACTGAATTTACAGCATCTGACCTAGTAAGAGTTTGTTGGTCCTTATATAATAACCATACGTAAAGGGTCCCACTACCTGCCATCATCTCTTACCTGCCAAGGGCCCCCTTTACCAGCCATAATAATAATCTCCTAATCTCTTAATCTCTTTCCATCATCATTCTCAATTCATTCATCTCTATCTTAATCACTCTCATCTCAATCATTGATTTAAGTTTTGGAAAACGATTTTGAATACAATACACATATTAGTGCAATATACGGTTTACATTTAAATTAACTATATTTATGTTCAAGAGAGTCGCTTGCCTTCGTAAAAGTAGGAAAGGTCGCTGTCGATGAAACTCTGGTCAACTGCTCCCTTCGGTGCTGGTTCGCCCTCTACAGCAATCGGCAACACGAATAATAATATAAGTAAATACATAGTTCGTTTTGAGTGATACACAATAGATACCTAAGTTAGTGACATCAAACTGTTAGTACAAATTAATTTAAATAAAACTTTTTTGAGATCTCTGCTAAGTTAGCGCTCCCCAACAATGCCGTTCTATGGTCTATTCACTGCCAACACTCTACAAGCTCTCAAATAAGCTGCTGATACTAATACCCACAAATGAGTCAAGCGCTAATGCTACTGATGCTTCATGTGTGCATGCACAAGATGGTTGACTAGAGATGGAAGATGGCTACTAGGGGAAGCTTCTACGAAGGTAAGGATTCACCTATTGATTAATATGCAAAGGCTTTACCTGATGAGTGGAAACTGAGATGGTTTCGGCTTAATGCCTTGCAGTGGATGGTCGGCAATGTTTGTGTTGGTGATGACAGCGGTGGTGGAGACGTGGTCGCCGACTGCGATGGATGTGGTCACCCTCTTGCTGTCCTTGGCGTCGCCGAGCTCCCCTGGTCTTCCTTCTTGGCTTCCTCCTCCCTTTGGTCTTCGGTTGGAAGGACTGGACAGAGGTGAGTGCACTGCGGGGATGAACTGGAAGATAGGGTGAACGCAATGGGAGGATGAACTGAAAGGAGGGAGGTGAATCTGGGCTTGAAATGGGGAGGCTGCGAAGAGGAGGGGGATGAATGGAGGTCTGGGGACTGGGGGAGATGGATGTGGTGGTCAGGAATCAAAAGGTGAACGTGAGAAAATGAAAAGGGGAGATAGATGGAAATGGATGGCAATGGGGGATGAACTGGTCTGGTGCTGCTTTTGAGGAGTAAGGGAGGAAGCAAGGAAAGGTTCAATGGGGATGGTCCTTGGGGATGCCGCTATGCTGATGCTCTGGACTGAGGAATAGAGAAGAGAAGAAATGCAGAGGGGAGGGGGTGCTGGGTTCAGCGAACCAAGCCGAGCCACACTACTCACTCTGGTTCTCGGACGCACGCGGTACTACTGCCATGCAACACACGGTAGCACCGTGCTGCAGTTCTACCGATCCCCACGAGCGGTACGACCCCCTCCCTTTGAAGTCCAAAATGATTCACACTGGAATTAACGTACAGCTCCACTAAACTCGGTACTACCGGGTAGCGGTAGTACCGCTGGAAGTATGCCAGTAATACCGCACGTCCCTAGCGCACGGTAGTGCGGTACTACCATCATGCAACGCGCAGTAGTTCTGCTAATCGGTTCTACCGATTTACACGAGTGGTACGACCACTTCCCTTGGAGTCTAAAAACGATACGAACTGGAGATAACGTACCGCTTTCTTAGATGCGGTAATACCAGGTAGCGGTAGTTCCGTTGGAAGCACGTCGGTATGACCGCACCGCGGTACTACCGCCATGCAACACGCGGTAGTTCCGCTAATCAGTTATACCGACTAGATCGTACCACTGCACTGATGAATGCAATTCACTAATGCACTAAAATATGAGATTGGGATGCATGATGAGATGATGCAATGGTTGCCGAGTTATTGAGAGAATGGACTGGGAAATGGGAAATGGGGGATGAATGGCTCAGAGCTTTGGAAGCTACGAAGATGAAAGCGAGAAAGGGGGGTGTTGACTACTTTGAATGCTACAATGCTCAAAAAGGTTGGTGAAATACTCTATTGTAAATGATGCAACTGCTGATTTACTTGTCTAATGAAATGGTAATGCAAATCTAAATATGACCTGATGCTACTGTTGCACCGATGAATGCAAGTGAAATCTTGCACTGAATGATGAGGTTGACATGAAAGATGAAAATGATGGTTCTACCGACTAATTATGCAATGCTCACGAAATGAACCCTAACTAAGCCAACGGGTCGATCACGAAAAAGGCTGCTTAATAACGATTTAATACTATAGCTAATTACTGGTTACTACTACGCGATTAGGCCTAAATACGTGGGTCCTCACATCCTACCCCCCTTGGAAACAAATTTTGCCCCCGAAATTTAGAAGCTCAGTTGAACAGGTCGGGGTAGACTTCGCGCAGCTCTTCCTCCCTTTCCCACGTAGCTTCTTGAACGGAGTGATTCTTCCATAGCACCTTGTAGAAGCGGATCGTCTTGTTCCTTAACTGTCGGTCTTCTGTCACTAGAATTTTCACCGGACGTTCTTCGTAAGTCAAATCATCTTGCAAGGGTATGTCGAGGTTGGTTACATGCTACGAGGGTTCTATTAGACATTTTTGAAGTTGAGAGACGTGAAATACATCATGAATCTGCGACAGCTGCGTTGGTAGTTCTGGTTTATATGCTAGGGTGCCCTTGCGCTCTAAAATCTAAAAGGGTCCCACGTAACGCGGACTCAGTTTTCCATTTAGCCCGAATCGGCGTACTTCATGCATAGGTGATGATATCTTTAGATACACATAATCTCCAACTTCGAACTGGAGGTCTTTCCTGTGCTTATCAGCATAGCTCTTTTGCCTACTCTGGGCAATCTTGAGGCGCTCTCGAATTAGTTGAATCTTCTCGTCGTTCTCCCGTACAAGTTCAGGTCCTAGTAGTGATCTTTCTCCGACTTCATACCAACAGATCGGTGATCTACACTTTTTGCCGTAGAGAGCTTCATACGGGACCATTTGAATGCTAGACTGATAGCTGTTGTTGTATGCGAACTCCGCTAGGGCTAGATATTTTTCCCATGATTCCCCGAAGTTTAGCACACACGCTCTTAGCATATCTTCTAGGATTTGATTTACCCGTTCTGTCTGCCCATCAGTTTGTGGATGATATGCCGTGCTGAAAATGAGGGTGGTGCCGAAGGCAGTATGTAAGCTCTTCCAAAAACCCGAAACAAACACTGATCCTCTATCTGATGTGATGGTCTTCGGTACTCCGTGTAGAGTAACTATTCTTTCTATATAGAGCTCATCAAGTTTATTTGTGGAGTATTTCTGATTAGTGGCAATGAAGTGGGTTGATTTGGTAAGACGATCCACTATAACCCAAATGGCATCCTTCTTTTTGAGGGTGAGAAGAAGACCTGTTATGAAATCCATACAGATATCCTCCCATTTCCATTCAGGTATTTCCAGTGGTTTTAGCAGTTCTGCGGGACGTTGGTGTTCGACTTTGACCTTTTGGCAGGTGTCGCATTGGCTTACATATTCTGCTATGGCTCGCTTTATATTGGGCCACCAAAAAGTTTCCTTTAGGTATCGATACATTTTTGTGCTGCCTGGATGGATGGTGTACTGAGTATCTTGAGCTTCACGCAGGATGGTTTCCTTAATTAGGGGTTGGTCTGGAACACAGATCCTAGTTTGCCGCCATAAGACTCCTGAGTCATCCATCCGAAACTCAGATGGTTGGCTTGACTTGATTCGTTGGATTTCTTCGGTGATGAAGGGATCTGAAAGTTGGTGCTCCTGGATTTGATCACGAAGGGTGGGATGGAATACCATTGCGGCAATGGTAGTTTCCGAAGTAGTAGTTTTCACTTCTATCTCCATTTTGGCCAAGGCTGGAATTAACTCAGGTGCGTGGCTTTCAGCAGAAAGGTGGTGGCATTGAGACTTTCTACTAAGGGCATCCGCTACCACATTAGCTTTTCCAGGGTGGTAAGTTATGGTTAGATCATAATCCTTAATTATCTCTAACCATCTTCTTTGCCTCATATTCAGTTCTTTCTGGGTAAAGATGTATTTGAGACTTTTGTGGTTGCTGTACAATGTACACTTGGACCCATATAAGTAGTGTCTCCAAACTTTCAAGGCAAACACTACGGCTCCCAGTTCAAGGTCATGAGTAGGATAACTCACCTCATGAGGCCTCAATTGTTTGGAAGCATAAGCGATGACTTTATCCTCCTGCATTAATACGCATCCCAGCCCATGCTTCGATGCGTCGCAATAAACCACGTAGTCAACTCCTTCCTCGGGGAGGGATAAGACTGGTGCAGTGGTTAAGCGTTGCTTCAGCACTTGGAAGCTCTTCTCACACATTTCTATCCATACGAACTTTGCATCTTTCTTCACGAGTTTTGTGAAGGGTGAGGTGATTTGAGAGAATCCCTTTATGAACCTCCGGTAATATCCTACGAAACCCAGGAAACTCCGGATCCCCGTAACATTCGCTGGACGTTTCCATGAGGTAACTGCTTCGATCTTGGAGGGGTCCACTTCGATTCCCCTTCCGGAGATAATGTGTCCAAGGAATGCTACTTGGTCTAGCTAGAATTCACACTTACTGAACTTGGAAAAAAGTTGGTTTTCTCTGAGGACTTCCAAGGCAACAGTGAGGTGATGCACATGTTCTTCCTCACTTTTTGAATAGATCAGGATGTCGTCAATAAAGACAACCACGAATTTATCTAAGTATTTCAAGAACAATTTATTCATTAGATTCATGAATACGGTAGGGGCATTGGTCATTCCGAATGGAACTACCGTGTATTCATGATGCCCATATCGTGAGACAAAAGCAGTCTTCTCAATGTCACTGGGGTTGACTCTGATCTGATGGTACCCAGATGTCAAGTCGATCTTCGAAAATACTTGTGCTCCTTTTAGTTGATCAAAGAGGTCATCAATTCGAGTTAGCGGGTACTTATTCTTTATAGTGACATTATTTAGTTCCCTGTAGTCTGTGCACAATCTTACTCCGCCATCCTTCTTTGGTGGAAAAAGAATCGGGGCTCCCTAGGGTGAGGTACTTTCTCGGATAAATCCTTTAGCTGAAAGTTCATCCAATTGCTTCTTAAGTTCTATTAGTTCTTCCGCATTCATTCGGTAGGGTCTCTTGGAGATTGGGGCTGTCCCAGGAATCAGGTTGATAGTGAAATCGACTTCCCTAGTTGGTGGCATGCCCGGCAGTTCGTTAGGGAATACCTCGGGGAAGTCTTTCACTACTAGTATATCTTTAAGTCCTTTTACCTGAAGATTGGCTAAGCTGGGGTTGGGTGGTTTCTGTTGAGTTCTTGCCCCAATATATTGCAGACGGGTCTCGTCGGGCTTTTTGATTGAGGCTTGCTTGGTCTCACAATCTATATTCACTCCATGGGCAGATAACCAGTCCATACCCAGGATTACTTCTGAACCCCTTAGATTGATTACAAGGAGATTTGCTAGGAACTTGGTGTTGTGAATTATGATAGCTTGATTCTTTCTAATCAACGTCACTTCTAACGCCCCAGCAGGTGTACTAACCCCCATTGGTTTCTCCAACGGTTCAGTTGCCAATTTGTGTTCAACTAGGAACTTGTGAGAAATAAAAGAGTGCATTGCTCCAAGGTCAATGAGAACAGTACCCATAGCAGGGGGAATTTTAGCTTACCTGTGATCACATCGGTAGCTTCTCCAAGTTGCTCGGCTGTCACATGAGTTAGACGCGCTGGTCCTCCTCTTCCAGCTCCTCCAGTGACTTGTTGGTTGCCCCTGGGCTGGCTCATGCGGTTGACTTGAGGTGGTGCGGGTGCAGGTAATCTGGGCACAAATGCAGGTTGTGGTGGAGTCCGAGATGTTCTCTGTGGGTGAGGGCAATCGATCTTGCAATGGCCAGGCTTTCTGCAGTTGAAACATGCTCCTGTGCCTCTCATGCAATCTTTCGTCAGGTGGCTTCCTCCACACCTTGCACACTTCAGTGCTACCGCTACTGGTTGCCCCGGAGTTGCAGGTCTCTGAAAATATGGATTGAAGGGTCTAGGCCTAGGGGGCCCATACTGAGGTGGAGGTTGCTGATGCGGGTAGGGGCGAGGTCTCTGGATATTCTGTGGACGGTGATTTGTCTTGGCCTTCTTTCTTCTTTCTTCTGTCAGATTGGAATGCTCATTTTCAAGAATTATGGCTCGGCTGACCAAGTCCTGGAATTCAGTTATCTTGTGAATGGATAGGGGCATTTTCAGATAGGGTTGCATCCCATCTAGGAATTTCTCTATCTTCTTCTCTTCGGTGTCGACGTCGGTTGGAGCGTAGCGAGAAAGATCATTGAATTGGCTCAAGTATTCAACCATCTTTTTCCCGCCTTGAGTTAGAGCTCGAAATTCTCGTTTCTTTAGCTCCATTCTCCCAGTAGGCACATGTGTCTCAGTGAAACGGATCTTGAATTCGGCCCAAGTGATGGGTTGCTCGCTGACACGGTTGCAGTTGTAGTTGAGCCACCACGTGGCTACAGGTCCGGTTAGCTGGTGCGCAGCATACCGAACTTTTTCTACATCAGAACATCTGACCGTGTCCAACTTCTTCTCCACTTCAACTAGCCAATCACTGGCGTCCAATGGATCAGTGGCCTTGGCAAAGGTGGGAGGGCGAGTCTAGAGAAAGTCACCTAGACTAACCCTGTGGGTCGGCTGTGAGGTGGTTGAGGTTACTCGGGTTAAGAGTGCTTCCATGAAGCGGTTCTGGTTCTCCTGAGCTTCATTCCTGGAGTCTTCAGCTTCCCTCTTGGAGTTCTCGAGGAATCGAAAAACTTCAGCCATTACTCCTAACGGGTCTGCGGTTCTGGTGAATGCGAGTTGACTGGCTTCTGGTAATGCTGTGGTTCTAGACTGGCCAGGTGCGGACTCATTGAGGTTTACTGGTGGATCTCTCGCTAGTGCTTCTAGCGGTGGTAAGCCCAACCGTAGTCCCAGTCCTTGATCTTCGCTTCCTTGACCTTCCATTCGGTGAGGGGAAAAGATGGTTAAGAGAGGGGTGCATTAGTTGTTACACTTGTGAGAATTAAGTAGCCGTAGCTTGAGGTGGACGAGAAATTATCGTATTTATCTGACAGAGTTACCCCATGGGCGAGTTGCATTAAGCCATACACAGATAACCAAATAACACCAAGAAACATAGAGATGCAAAAAGATCCAAATCCTATACTACTTGAGTCTCTCGTGCTCAGTCACGCTTGAGATCTCGTTCTCAAGACCGCCCAGACCACGTGTTTGGGACCGCTCAGAGCTTGCCTCTGAGTGCGACCTACACTACCCTGGATCCATGCGCCTAGGTACGCTCGAGATCCCGTTCTCGAGACCGCCCAACTACGTGTTGGGAAACGCTCAGGGCTCATTCCTGAGTACACCCAGAACTTCGCTCCTAGGTACGCCAGAGCTACACGTTCAGAGTGCCACGGACCACTCGTCCGGGAAAACTGAAGTGCAGAAGTTGGATAAGACATCTTTTTACACCATCAGCCATTAGTTTTATTTTTTAAAATAGTTACCGATTTACTTGAGGTGCTGATGGGTCATTTTGGTTATAAAGATGAAAAGATAAGGAAGCTAATGGGTATGGTCCAAACTCATCTAGAAATTGGAGAGCAGGTCCATACCAGAATCCTACCACATGCCTCTACCCCCGGCATGCAACTTAAGATCTATATTTATACCCCAACACCCATAGTCTCAAGCCACTCTATCCTAGGTCAAAAGCGAAACTGAACACCCACTAGAACAAGAAGTACAACAGGTTCTGATACAACACCACTGGTACACAAATGATGACAGCAAGTACAACAAGAGAAACTCCGAGCTAACACCAGTCTACTCCTAACTCGACACAACCGAAGGACCGCTGACTACCACTCCTCTGGGTCACTCTCCTCCCTGCCATCGTTCCCCTGACTAGGGCTAGCACCTCCACCAGCTACCTGACTACTACTAGGGTCTCCAAAATAGGTGCGGAAAGTCCCATGAATAAGGGCAGTGTCTCTGATAGGGTCTGGATGCACCGTGATGCGGGGACCACGGAACTCCGATATCAAACTATGGGGAAGGGAATAATCTAGTGGCAGAGCTGTGGTATCTCCTAAGTCTCCCTGAGGTGGTGGTGTGGGGACATGTGGATAAGGGTAAGGAGGAGAAGGGATGGGGATGAAAGGGTCGTGGAATGGGTCAGGAATAGGAACTGCTGGAGGTACTGAGTTAAAATCATCAGCTATAAAGGAGTAGAAGGTGTAAGGTGGAGATGCAGCTGAGTAAGTAGGTGGGTCAGATGGCGGAGCTGTAGGTGGAGCTGAGGGTGGAGCTGAAGGTGGTGCTGAAGGTGGTGCTGCGTAGGAACTGGACCCTAGGTCAGAAGGAGGATAAGTGGGTTGGAAAGGTGGAGCATGAAGAGTAGGGGTATGGCGGGCCTCCTGAAGAGCCTGCAAGCTATAAAACCGCTGCTGCCAAAGCTCGGAGCTCTCCTCAGCCCTAGCTAAGGCTCCCTGAGTCGAATCATACATCATGGTATTAGCCAACAACATTGTCTCGGTAGTATATCGCTGCAAGGCTGCAATGGCTGGAGGGAGTGGTGGATATGGGTAGCTAGGGGTGGTGGTAGGACCAAACTGCAAACCTGCCCCTCCAAGGGCTATGGCTGGTATACCTCCGAACTGCGAGTCCCTTAGATGATCACTAAAGTGGGCTCGGACGGCATGGATGGCCTTAAGGGATGCCTCCTGCAGTGGTCCGTAGTCGTCGGATGAACGCCACTCTGCCGTATACGTCACGTAATAATCTCGGTCCAAGGGAATCCCTGTGACTACGACTCCAACTAACGGGGTGTTGCCAAAGGTACCAATCTCCTGAAAGAAATCTGGGAAAGGTGCCCCCAAGTGATGCAGTAGTCTCCCCAACATAAGCACATGCTGCCTTCGCACTCCCTCGGGCGGAATCCTAGACCTATTCATCCTGCAGAACAGGAAAAGGTTCTATGTTAGTATGGCTGTCACTTAAAGAAAGATAAGTTTTTAACATAATAATTTTGATAAGAGGTGAGAAAGAAAATGACTTCAAGACAAGGATTAATAAGATACTTAGTGCAATATAGCAAGTAGAAGGGCATACATAGGTTATGCAACAATTTCTATCTTAATAGCGTGGCCCTAACCTATTTCTCTAATACCAACTGTGACGCCCCGTGTGATTACCCAGAGGATAATCACACTTAAGCAAACGGATTACTATTTGTCTGCCCAGTAGGACACCGCTTTGATGAATAGTAAGCCTTACCAGAGTTGACGTAGCAGAACAATAAGATAGAAACTGTCCTTTATTGAAACAGTTAACCAGGCAGGGCTAAGGTCTTACAATACACATACTAATTTCAAAACCAAAATGAGGCTATTTCCCCTCTCTTGCCTGCCACACTCAACCAGCCTCCTATTCGTCCCAAGTGTCGAATATGGTGTCCACCTCGCCCTGCTCCTCGTAGTAAGGACCATCGCCTCCTGTGGCCTCATCTGCACTTGTAAAGCCCTCGTCCCACTCAGGATAATTCCCGACCGGACTAGGATCTACAAAGGAGAATACTAACAAGGTTGAGTACAAAAGTACTCAGCAAGCATGAATAGCAAAAGAATGCACAGGATGCACTATCTCTGGTTGCTATCATAGTTTCTAAATCATCTCATTCAGAAAATAACTCATTTAAAACGCTAAGTGACAGATTTTAGTACTGAAAACACTACTAGTCACTTGGAGAGATGATAGACCCCCTGTGGTTCCCGTAGACTCCAATCCTGGAGACTGGCATGAATTCATGATTTGTTTAGCACTACGCAGGGTTTGTAATACTTTACCCATAGCCATTCCGAGCTCTCTATGAACAGGGTCCACCGCATTGCCTTAGATGCGGGTTTGAGATCAGAATACAGAATATTTTCCAGATTACGTGAATTAATTTTTCCACCCATTACTTTCCGTCGGTGTCTTGAGCGCACCCAGTCCTCCACTGAGTTTTAGCAATGTTGGCTGGGGGCAGCTTCTATCCTACACCCAACACTCCACCTTAGTGCTATAGCACCTTGGATCCCCCACTTCCGGTCTCTCCTCACGGTTCTGGGTTCCTCCATCACACACACACGCACACCTATTACTTACCCATTGTGGAGAGCATAGTCACGTAACAGGGTAGCATTTTCTACCCGTCAAAACGAGAATATGGTTGGTACTGAATTTACGGCATCTGACCAAGTAAGAGTTTGTTGGTCCTTATATAATAACCATACGTAAAGGGTCCCACTACCTGCCATCATCTCTTACCTGCCAAGGCCCCCCTTTACCAGCCATAATAATAATCTTTTAATCTCTTAATCTCTTTCCATCACCATTCTCAATTCATTCATCTCTATCTTAATCAGTCTCATCTCAATCATTGATTTAAGTTTTGGAAAACGATTTTGAATGCAATACACATATTAGTGCAATATACGGTTTACATTTAAATTAACTATGTTTATGTTCAAGAGGGACGCTTGCCTTCGTAAAAGTAGGAAAGGTCGCTGTCGATGAAACTCTGGTCAATTGCTCCCTTTGGTGCTGGTTCGCCCTCTACAGCAACCGGCAACACGAATAATAATATAAGTAAATACATAGTTGGTTTTGAGTGATACAATAGATATCGAAGTTAGTGACTTCTAACTGTTAGTACAAATTAATTTAAATAAAACTTTTTCGAGATCTCTACTGAGTTAGCGCTCCCCAACAATGCCGTTCTACGGTCTATTCACTACCAACACTCTACAAGCTCTCAAATAAGCTAGTGATTCTAATACCCACAAATGAGTCAAGCGCTAATGCTACTGATGCTTCATGTGTGCATGCACAAGATGGTTGACTGGAGACGGAAGATGGCTACTAGGGGAAGCTTCTACAAAGGTAAGGATTCACCTATTGATTAATATCCAAAGGGTTTACTGATGAGTGGAAACTGAGATGGTTTCGGGTTAATGCCTTGCAGTGGATGGTCGGCGATGTTCGTGTTGGTGATGACAGCGGTGGTGGAGACGTGGTCGCCGGCTGCGATGGATGTGGTCACCCTCTTACTGTCCCTGGTGTCGCCGAGCTCCCCTGGTCTTCCTTCTTGGCTTCCTCCTCCCTTTGGTCTTCGGTTGGGAGGACTAGATTGAGGTGAGTGCACTACAGGGATGAACTGAAAGATAGGGTGAATGCAATGGGAGGATGAACTGAAAGGAGGGAGGTAAATCTGGGCTTGAAATGGGGAGGCTGCGAAGAGGAGGGGGGATGAATGGAGGTCTGGGGACTGGGGGAGATGGATGTGGCTGGCTGTGAACTAGGTGCGGTGAACGTGAGCAAATGAAAAGGGGAGATGGATGGAAATGGATGGCAATGGGGGATGAACTAGTCTGGTGCTGCTTTTGAGGAGTAAGGGAGGAAGCAAGAAAAGGTTCAAGGGGGATGGTCCTTGGGGCTGTTGCTATGCCGATGCTCTGGACGGAGGAAGAGAGAAGAGAAGAAATGAAGAGGGGAGGGGGTGCTGGGTTCATCGAACCAAGCCGAGCCACACCGCTCACTCTGGTTCTCGGATGCACGCGGTACTACCGCCATGTAACACACGGTAGCACCGTGCTGCGGTTCTACTGATCCCCACGAGCGGTACGACCACCTCCCTTTGAAGTCCAAAATGACTCGCACCGGAATTAACGTACCGCTCCACTAAACTTGGTACTACCAGGTAGCGGTAGTACCGCTGGAAGTATGCTGGTAATACCACACCTCCCTAGCGCACGGTAGCGTGATACTACCGTCATGCAACGCACGGTAGTTCTGCTAATCGGTTCTACCGATTTACACGAGTGGTACGACCACTTCCCTTGGAGTCTAAAAACTATACGTGCTGGAGATAACGTACCGCTTTCTTAGATGCGGTAATACCATGTGGCAGTAGTTCCGCTGGAAGCACGCCGGTATGACCGCACCACGGTACTACCGCCGTGCAACACGCGGTAGTTCCGCTAATCGGTTATACCGACTAGATCCTACTGCTGCACTGATGAATGCAATTGACTAATGCACTGAAAGATGAGATTGGGATGCCTGATGAGATGATGCAATGGTTGCTTAGTTATTGAGAGAATGGACTGGGAAATGGGAAATGGGGGATGAATGGCTCAGAGCTTTGGAAGCTGCGAAGATGAAAGCGAGAAAGGGGGGTGTTGACTACTTTGAATGCTACAATGCTCAAAAAGGTTGGTGAAATATTCATTGTAAATGATGCAACTGCTGATTTACTTGTCTAATGAAATGGAAATGCAAATCTAAATATGACCTGATGCTACTATTGCACCGATGAATGCAAGTGAAATCTTGCACTGAATGATGAGGTTGACATGAAAGATGAAAATGATGGTTCTACCGACTAATTATGCAATGCTCACGAAACGAACCCTAGCTAAGCCAACAGGTCGATCACGAAAAAGGCTTCTTAATAACGATTTAATACTATAGCTAATTACTAGTTACTGCTACGCAATTAGGCCTAAATACGTGGGTTCTCACATCTGGCCTATCCATGTGGATGAGTAAGGATTTTGATCCAATCAAACAAGGCCTTAGGGTCGTGGTTTACCGGTTTATGATTTGGGGCTTCACCGGTTCCAACCATAGATTACGAGGGGCAAGCAGCGGAGGCTCATCGGTGGTACCGCTGGCTGCATGATTGGAGGAGAGTGATAGCAGGAGCGGGGAATGGATGGCGACGGCGGGTTGGAGAAATTGGGAGGGGTGGGTTGGAGAAGAAGGTTCAGATGTGACATGAATCTCAGAGCAATCCAATGGTCCAAAATCTGGAAACAAACATGCAGACTTTTGAAATAAATTGATTTAACATCTTGTAAGATCGTCATTAAAAACTTGAATAAGATGTCATGCACATTTGTTTTGTGAAATGTTTTGTGGGGAAGAGGACATGTATATTGATGAGCTTAATAAATTATGGAATCAAGTGAACCGGTCCATTTTCGACTTTTTTTTTATTGCGAGGGATCCATTTTCGAAATTGAAAAGCTACCTATGAATTTTTATGTTCTTTGTACCCCTCCGTCCATAAATACTCGATGCGTTGTGCGGTCAATTTCTGGAAACTTTGACCACTAATTTATATAAACAAATATAGATTTACTACATGAAACTAGCGTTATTGAGTCGTCTTGGAAGATACATTTTCATCGTAATACATAATTGTTTCTTATGACAAAAAATTGTAGTCAGAGTCTTGCATTACAAACTACTTCCACGTGGACGGAGGGAATTCACAAAGAAACAAAATTTCTTCGTCACAAATTTTTTACATCCTTCAAGCATGTACAATGATATGACGAGACACGTAGAACAAGAGATGATACGGAGAAAAGAGGAGCATAGATAATTGGGCCGTCTATAATGTAGTCGACTAGAACACGAGAAACAAGACACATTGTATATGGAGTAACTGTCTATAGGGACATGTCAAAAAAAACAATCAATTGTAGAAGTTATCTTTAGTGCTGTCTATAGATGATACAAAAGGATACTATAGGGGCGCAACTAGTGCTCGGATGTACGATGGGAAGATTCCCCTCGTACAGTCCGACATAACATCCGGGCATAACATTTGCAATAAAAAAAAATCTATGTGTACAACATTTGAAACTTGCAACATTTAAAACTTACTTATGAAACATTTTGATTTCACATGTGCATGGCACGGCTAGCCCGGGGCGGCGCTGCAGCAGCAGCCCGACGGTGGAGAGGTGGCGGCTCGGCTAGAGGAAAAAGAAAAGAGAGCAGCCGACCGGAGATAGCTCTGGAGATGAAGAAGGAAGGAAGAAAGAGATGAGAGAAGAGGGGGAGAGACCTGGCGAAGAAGTTGGGGGGAAGAACGGAGGAAGCAACTAGAAACGGAGGAAGCACAAAGCAAAAGTGAGAGCGTCCGATTTTTTTAAGTCCTCTGGGATGTACGCGTATTAGTATTCTTCATACTATAGACAATAGTTGTCTATGTTATTATACATACCCTTAGGACGAGTTATTAGAGGACTGCTAAACCTCCCCGTGCGGCCGTGCGTAATTCCCTGTCGCATTAAATTTCCACACGCTTACGCGCTTGCCAGCAAACGATGTCGCCACCCTCTCGCTAGATGTGTGCACAAAAAGTGTCGTCATCCGTGGGTAATTACCCCTTAATCACCCCAATAAATAAACAAAACCTTGTGTCCTCCCTTAATTAACACACTAACCATCGGAAAAACCGCACTCGCTAAACACCATGTACGTAGCACTGTATGTTCCCAGGCATGTCGTCATCGTGCGACACTGGCTTTCATTTGAATATCGTAATAGGTCGAGTACTTAGAACCCTAATTAACCGCAGCACTACTACGACGCTACTTGTATCCTGTATCCTCTATATAAAACTACGTAGCTAGCTGCAAGCTCTCCCATCGACCCCCTCCTCGCCTAGCCATGAAGCCGAGCGCCGTGCTGCTCGCCGCCGTCGTGGCGCTGCTCTTCTTCGTCGACGCCGCGCGCGGCGACGACGGCGACTGCGGAAAGTCGGACGCGGCGGCGCACGACCGGGCGCGGGCCAGGCCTCTCAAGATCGCGGCCTTCTTCTACATCCTGGTGTCCGGGGGGCTGGGGTGCTGTCTGCCGGTGCTGGGGCGGCACGTTCCGGCGCTGCGGCCCGAGGGCGACGTGTTCTTCCTGATCAAGGCGTTCGCTGCGGGGGTCATCCTCGCCACGGGGTTCATCCACATCCTGCCCGACGCGTTCGAGAACCTCACGTCGGACTGCCTCCCCGCCGGCGGGCCGTGGAAGGAGTTCCCGTTCGCCGGGTTCGGCGCCATGGTCGGCGCCATCGGCACGCTCGTCGTCGACACCGTAGCCACGGGCTACTTCACACGCCTCCACTTCAAGAAGGAGGCGGCCGACGAGGCGGGAAGCGCCGCCGTCGGGGAAGAGGAGAAGCAGGGCCAGGGCGGAGGCGACGAGGAAGTGCATCGCCACAACGGAGGGGGGCACGAGAAGCACGTGCACGTGCACGTGCACGCGACGCACGGCCACGCGCATGGGTCGACGGCGCAGGTCGCGGCCGTCGGCGGCGGCGAGGACGACAAGGAGCACAAGCTCCGGCATCGCGTCATCTCTCAGGTAGTATTTATCGTGAGCTTGCTGCACAGTTTTTGTTTTTTAACGTAACAACTATTTAACCGTGCATTAATTTACCACCGTTGCAAAAACTAAAATAAAATAAAATTGTGAAGATTACGGCCTTATTTAGTTGCCTAAACTAGAGTGTCGGAGCTTAATTCTCACAGGCCAACGAGGGCTATGGCCCCCTCAGCCTTGCTAAAAATCCATTAGGGTTTGTTAGGTTAGGGAGGGATTAGAGTCAATCCCTCCAGATTGAAAGGGATTTTAGTTTAAATTCTAAGTCAATCCGAAGAGATTGAATCGGATCACACTGTATCCAAACAAACTCTTAGTGAGGTTTGAAACTAGTCACTCGTTTTCTACACAATCCATTGTTCTTTAATGTCTAGATCTCCGTCACTGTTAAACTAAACCTCTTCCCTGCAAAAGAGCAGCGGTGAACACTAGAAGACAATCAATAAAAACAAAGTAGTGTGTATTAAAAAAAATTCTTAATAATTTTTTAAAAAAGTAGCGTATATATACGGCTAGTATTTGATTGTAAGGAAAATCCCACATAAAACGGCCGCATGACTTATAATCAGGGTTTTCTTTACCGGAATAAAAATTTTAGGGGGGGAGGGGTAAGGCCGGAAATCATAAAATTTTGGCCCCCTTTTTTTATTCAAACAAATTCGAATTTTTTTGAACAAAATTCAAACAAATTCGAATTTTTTTCAACAAAATTCATCCAAACGGAACTTTTTGGGGCCGGTTTAAGCCGAAATTTCAATCCCTGCTTATAATACGAAACAGATACTAGAAAAGAAATCAATTAATGTATCCTTATGTGGATTCTAATCTTTTGTGTCGACGATGACGACGGTGCAGGTCCTGGAGCTGGGTATCGTGGTGCACTCGGTGGTCATCGGCATCTCCCTCGGCGCATCTCAGGACCGGGACACCATTAGGCCTCTGGTGGTCGCCCTGAGCTTCCACCAGATGTTCGAGGGCATGGGGCTCGGTGGCTGCATCGTTCAGGTACATCCCAAGTACACTCGTCGCTAGTTCATGTTATGAGTGACTGTATTAATCCTTCAGTCACTAATTGTATATCGTCTTGGGCATTGACACGTTCTTCAAAGCACTGATTTGACCGTTAATATTTATTAAAACAGCAGAAAATATGCGCTATGAAAGTATATTTAGCAAATTCATGCTGACAATATTGATGGTCAATATATTCTAGGATAACCTACATTTAGCAACCATCCATGCTTATTTTAAAAGATAAAATAAAGACCAACATACCTTTCCATGTACTTACATTAGAAAGATGCTAGGTATATAACTTTGTGTGCATGGTCTCCATCAAAAGAGGGAGAAAAACCCATCTAAACAAAAACTACTTGCTTTGAAAAGGAGAGTATAATGATGCTCTGATGTGAAAGACATGGTGACTTGAGAGGTGTGAAGAGATGGAGAGAGCACTAGAGCCTGATGATATCTAGGGAAAAGATGTCTGCTACTAATGAGAAAGAACAAAGTACAGGCAGGGCACTTCGGATGGTTTGAAAACAGTCACTGCATAACATCACTGGTATGCCAAAATTGTAGGGTAGATGTTTGAGGTCAAAATATGTGTTCCTGTTAGGATTAATTTGTTCCCTGAACCCATAATGTAGTCAAGCAAAAAGTGGCTCCATTAGTTTGCATTTTTCATTTAGGCATTTGCTTGGAAAAAATGAATTATTATTCAATAGGATTTTTTAAAAAGATTTTGACGAACGTTTTTTTACATAATTCCTCAAAATCTTGATGTTCCAAAAATAGCCTCAAATATTACAACGAACAATATACACGGCGGAGCTGGCAGGTGCCATGGCCCCCTCAAGATCTAATAATTATACTGTGTTTCAATGGATTTTATTTGCTTATGTGCCATTTGGTCCCCTCGTGGAATAAACTGACGCTACATTATTCAATTTAATAGATTAAGCATGGACTAACTCGATTTGCTTCTCATGCAGGCAAAGTTCAAGGTGAGATCCATCGTAACGATGATCCTTTTCTTCTGCCTGACGACGCCGGCCGGCATCGTCATCGGCGCCCTCATATCGAAAGCGTACAACGAGAATAGCCCGACGGCGCTGGTCGTGGAGGGCCTCCTCAACTCCGTCGCGGCGGGGATCCTTGTGTACATGGCCCTCGTCGACCTCCTCGCCGAGGACTTCATGAGCCCCAAGGTGCAGAGCAGGGGGAAGCTGCAGCTCGGGATCAACGTGTCCATGCTGGTCGGCGCCGGCCTCATGTCCATGCTGGCCAAATGGGCGTAGTCAAAAATTTTCTCTATGAAAATTGAGTTCAATTGTCTTGACTCTTGAGGTAGAAATGGGTGAATTATATCAATCACAGAGTGACAAAAAATGTTGTTTTACTTTCTTCTCAATTATATCAAGCGGTGGCGGAGCTTGAGCGATGTCTCAATGGGGCGCAGCTGTGTGTGGATGCATCGTGCTTCGTCCACTGACTCAACGCCTTGTCTAGTTGTTTTGTGGCCTGCGGTTCACCAGCGCAATGTTAGCTATAATCTTGACTTAATTGGTTTTTGCATGTAGCATTAGTGTTTATTTGCATGTAATGGCATCATTATGGCTAGAAACGATTGGCCGTGGAGTTAGTGGTGTAGTTAGTGGCTGCATGTAACGGAAGCATTAGTAGCTGTTTTATTGTTTGTATATTTATAGTGTCCCTTGAACATAATAAAAGGAGAGAGAACACTAGAAAATGTTGTGAAGTTTGGGCAGCACCAAACACTCTATTGTCATTTGTTCATCTCCTCCATAGTATGCTCGTGTGTGTGTGTGTGTGTTCAGGCATTTTCGCGTGCGTAATAGCCGGCGAAGCCAACAATTGGTATCAGAGCTTCGTACTCTCCTGCTTGTGAAGATGTCGCGCGACGGCTCGGAGCCTCCATCACGTACCAGGACCTACGTCGAGGACGGCGGGAGCAGCGGCGGCGCTGGCCGCGCACTGGTGGTACTATCGGTGAGGGAGGGAGCTGTGACCCTCTAATTCCCCATGCTCACGGAGAGCCATTACAGGGTGTAGGCGATGAAGATGAAGATCATCATGCGTGCGCAAAGAGTATGGGTGGCAGTGGAGGGCAAAGAATTGGTCGATGAGAAGAAAGACCAGATGGCTCTCGCCATCATAGTCCAAGCCGTGCCGGCGGCTGTTGTGATGGCCATATCCGAGAAGGAGACGACAAAGGAGGCTTGGGACGCACTCAAGGAGATGCACATCGATGAAGAACGTGTCAAGAAGGCGTGTGTTCAAACTCTCAAGAGGGAGTTTGAACGCATCTACATAGGGGACTCGGAGAAAATCACTGAGTTTGCCTTGAAGCTCACCACCATAGTCAACGAGATACATGCTCTTGGTACCAAGGTGGAGGAGAGCGTTGTCGCGGAGAAGCTCGTACGCTCCATCCCCGACAAATTCCTACCGATTGTCGGCACCATTGAGCAATGGGGGTGATGTATCGGCGACGTCGGTGATGGAGGCCATCGAACGCTTGAGGGCGTACGAGGAGAGCTTGAAGGGGCAGCGGCGCGACAAGGAAGAAGGAGGGCACCTACTGCTCACGCGCGCCGAGTGGGAGGCCAAAGCCGCTGAAGAGAAGATGAGTGGCGAGGACTCCAACAGCGGTACAAAGAAGAATGGCGGGTGCGGCGGTGGCCATGGCCATGGCCAAGATGGCGACAAGAAGAAGCACTACGGAAAGTTCGACAAGTAAAAGATCAAGTGCTTCGATTATTGGGAGTTCGGCCATTTCGCATCCGAGTGTGATGAGCCGAAGAAAGGACGGCTGTCAAGGGCGAATCCACCGGGTGGGCTTCATCAGGCTGAAGCCCACCCTCCACCGACGGCCGAACCCTCCCTCCCCTAGTTCAACCTCCACGCCATGGTCAGGCGCAGATGGGGAAGAAGAACAACCGAAGAAGAAGATGCTTGCTGAGTTGCTGGAGTGGAGGCCCGAAGCAGCGAAGCCCAGCGGCCAGGCCCAACCCACATCCCCCACTGCCATCGGTCCCACACGGCAATCCCTATTGTCTGTTGAATCAAGCAATCAATCGAGTGAATCCTGAAATCCCAAAAATCCCCAATCGAGCACCTGAGGGGGAGGGGGCCAAAGGGAGCGCCACCGCGACGCCGCGTCGCCGCCGGTCCAGCCGGAGCTCGAGCCGGAGCCGAGGAGGAGGGGCCGACCGAGGAGGCGAGGGGCGGCCGACACTGCCGCCCGAGGAGCGGAGCTGCGGAGGGGGCCAGAGCCGAGGAGGGCCGGCCGAGGAGGCGAGGGGGGCGGGCTGTAACCGAGGAGGAGCCACGCCGTTGCTGGGCCGGCCGCCGCCACCGAGGAGGCTCCTCGGCTGGATCCTGGATCTAGGCACCTCTGGAGTGGAGCTGCTCCACTCTTCAAGACTTGAAGAGTTGAAGTCTTCAGCAGTTCAGTATATTAATTGATTTGTTGACTGCTTCCAATTGCTAACTCCCAACTGGTATATACTACTATACTAGTTACTTGTTAATCATTAGTTATTAGTCAACTACCCATTTGTTATTTGTTAATTGTTAGTAAGTTTGATATAGTGTGGTAATATGTGTATATATACTCAATTAGCCATTAATTCATTATTCATATGTTTGCAATAATGGAGAAACGAACTTTGCGTAATTATTTCACAAACAATTCAAGTAGCACTCCCCCAACCGGTGAGAGCGTAACTCAACCAAAGAAGCCTCAACTAGAATTTAATCCGAATGAAATTATTGCCGATCCGGCGCATCGCATACCAATAGAAGGTTTTGCAAATGAAATTAGAGATGAAGTGAGGAGGACATATTTGTTAAATGGTCCAACTTGAGCAATTGGACATGCCTTTCCGAAGACATTGGATGGCAAAGTGCGAAGATCCTTTTAAGAATCATGGTTTAGTAAGTTTGATTGGTTAGAATATAATATGGAAAAGGATGCCGCTTTTTGTTTCTATTGTTTTCTTTTCAAGAAACAGTCACAACCCAACACATTTGGTAATGATATATTTACAAAAGTTGGGTTCTCTCGTTGGAAGACGACTATAGATGCTTTCAATAAATATGTTGGTGGTCCAAATAGATGCATTTTCCATTAGCGAGGTACCTTTATTGTATTTCTTTTTTTTTCTTTTGCTTTTATTCATGTATAAAACTATGAATTTGATTGCACAAGAATATAAGACTATATTTGTTACAAATTAGTTTAGTCATTCGAGACTTTGAGCGGTTGAGCCTACCCTCATTTTTCATCCTGGATTCGCCACTGACGGTTGTATCTCACCAACGTCCAAGAGGACGACGAGCCGGCTCTCCTAATGGCTGTGGCATGCGAGCATACCGTGGACGTCGTCATGCTGAAGAAAGAAGAAGAGGAGGAGTGGCTCGCATGCACCAAGAAGAGGGACCAAGGCGGCGACTCCTTCGGCAAGGAAGTATATAACGGCAGTTATTAGTGGGTGCATCAGCTGGAAAGTGGAAACGTACAAGGCCATAGTGGCATAGTTAGTATTTCATTGTAACGGCATAGTTACTAGTTGCCTCTTTGCATGTCTCTCTCATGTTGAATAAAAGGAGGAGAAAACAACCAGAAAAGAGCTACAGTAGTTTTTTTGGGAAGCACCAAACACTCTATTGTCATTTGTTCATCTCCTCCATAGTGTGCTCGTGTGTGTGTCCAGGCATTTTCGCGTGCGTAATAGCCGGCGAAGCCAACACACAAGAGCTAAAGGCAAGGAACGCATGGAGCAACAAACCACCAAGTAAAGTGATGCTTAAATCGGTGCAGAACAAGCTGCAACTGTCGTCGAGCTACCAAAACAACCAAACCTTTCTCCTTTTTTGAGAGAGAGAGAGAGAGGGAAAAAAAAGCAAACCTAATTGGCTAAATCGGTGAAGACAAGGACATTAGAGTTGGGTCCTGATGTCATGGCCCATGCCTAGCAGGGAAGAACTGATGCAGTGGGCCAAATTCAACAGGCTTGGGGGGTGCAGGGTTGACATTTAAAGGATGAGAAATGCTAGAAAACGCTATGGCATTTTTCTCTCAATCCAACAGTACAAGGAATGCACGTCTGATCAAACCACATGTCCTGTTCACACTACTACAAAACAGGATATACTGGATGCCTCATCACAGACGGTTTGTTTGGAACCATCTATGTTGTAATTATCACAGACGGTTCGTGTGTGATAATTACGTATCACAGACGGTTCTTAACAAAAACTGTCAGTGATAATCGTGCATTAAATTCACGGCCGTCCCAACCGAGGCACCCCCTCCCTGTTTGAGCTGCCACCCCTTGTAATAGCCCGAAATTTGGGCTTATTTTCAAAAATATAAAAATGTGAACTTTTTAAAACTTTTGATGGATTTTATTTATAATTGCTTTTCTGGATTTCATTTGCAAGACTTTTTGTCTAATACAGAAATCTAAACATCAAATTCTAGATGTACAACAAAGGACTAAAAGAAATTAAAAGAAAAGATGGTGATTATAAATCTAAACCTAATATATTTGTACTATCAATAAACAGGAAAATCAATCAAAGTATGTATTACAAATTTCTTCACATCAAATAATAAAAGTGCTTACAAAGAGAAAGTATAAAAGATTTTTTGCGAATTATGCAGAGAACATAAAACCCTATAAAAATTTGAAAACAAATATACACTATGTAATAACCCTCTCCTAAAATTTTCATAATTTTCGGACTAATATTTCAATGTTTGGAAAATTACCTAAGTACTAAGCCTTTTTAGGAAAATCTGGAAAACTTATTTCTCATCTCTTCCATTGACCAGCCGGCCCCACATGGCAGGCATCTTCCTCCATGCACCATGCGCCATTGCCAAGATCGCTCCCTCATGGAGACGCAGCGAAGATCTGGCGCTAACGCAGCCTCGCCTCGCCCGGTTTGTTCGGCCACCATTGGGTTTCCTGTGGGCATAATCTAAGGCTAAACATGGTCTAATGACATTAACCCTAGCTCAATCATGAACACATAACATAATCTTTAGAGCGGAAGCATGATTCACTAACCCGAACCTAGAGATGCCATAAGGTTGTAGATGCGTCGGAGTAGAAGCCGGTTGGCGGATGCAGAGGTGGTGCGGCCGAGAGCGACGATAAACAAGGTGACGGCAAGCAGCCTTCGGTCTTCGCGATCGTAGAGGTGGCGGCGGTGTTGCGGTCTTCGCTCACCGTAGCGCCCGTGAGAGATCAGGTGTGTATGGGACTTCGTAGCCTAGAACCAGTCATATCCAAAGCCTGCCGAGTCCCCTAATTATATGGCGCTGAGTGAATGGGACCGAAACCAACTTGTTGGTTATGCCCCCGATCAGGGCACGTAGTGGGGCGTGCCCCCTTGAATCTCGGACGCAGTTAGCTGAGATCAATCCAACATTCCCCTCACCTTCGACCACATCGTCCGCTGCCTCAAGCCATACCCTGTCTAGCCTTAATGGCCCGGTCGCCTCATCCATACCCTCAACGCTTGCCCATGCTTGTGCGTCACGCACTGAAGACACCGCCGGCCTCCTCGCGAGTGCTCCGCCGCTTGGCTATATAAGCCGCCCCGGAGCTCTCTGGACATCCTTTACCTCGCCATCCACCATCCTAGCATTCCTCCATCAATCTCCACTCCTCTCCGGGTCCAACCTGAGCTCCAAGCTTGTGCTCCGAGTGCCATGGCCGCCAAGACCGCCACGCCGCCTCCTAGCCCTTCGGCCAATCCGGTGAACTCCGGCCACCGCAGACCGCGTCACGCTACACCCTACGTCCCCAGGAACCTAACCCCTCAAACAATTCCGGAATTCATCCACCAAGGAGCCGCGCGTACCCTTCTTCCTCGGTTTCGGCCAAAGTCGCCTCCACCGCCGCCACTTCCTCTCTGGCAATCCCCGGATCAATTCCTTCCTCTGTGAGCATCTTATAGTCACCCTTTACCATCCCCAATCACTCACTTGCTCTCTCCTCCTCCTTAGGTCACTGCCACCGTTGAAGCACCCACGCCGCCATCGGTCCACGCCGACAGACCGACTCCGCCACCGCGTCTCCCTCCAACCACTCTGTCGTGCTCCAAGTATCCCATGGATGCCCATGCTCCCTCTAGTTTGCTCCCTACTCCATCCTACGTCGTCGCCCCCTTTTCACCTCCATGGCCGACCGCCGCATGGTCTCGCCGCGCCGCTGCAGTGTGTCTCTAGCCCGGCCAAGAACCCCCCTAGCCTCCTTGACACTCGGGCATTCCATTTTGCCTAATCCCGCCGCCTCGCCGCCGCCCTTCTTGGCGACAAACACCGCCTAATCCGCCGATCCTTCCTCAGAGTCGCCTGCCTCGATGTTCTGAACTTGAACTGGTAATAAGAACCACCTGTAGGAGGCTTTAGAACTGCTAACTAATCATGTGATTGTCATTTAATCCACTCAAATGCATTAACAAAAACTGAAGCTAGGATTTGAACAAAGTTACCTATAGAACTTCAGTTTAGAGTGATTCCCTGTTGTAGGTTTTATGAACAGAAATGTGGTAGATAGAAATCTGAAATTTCAGTTGGCTAATAAACCTTTGTAATGGTTGTTAAATCACCTAAAGTGCTTAACAAATGAATGTTGGGACTTAGTAAGAAGTCTAGTTAACAACCACACATAATTTCTCAAATTAAACTGTATGAACAGAGAAGATGTTAGATGAAAACCTGATATGACAATAGGTTAGTGACCTTCTAATACAAGTGCGGAGAAAGTCTTTGCTCAATTAGTACTTTAGCTAAGTGTTGTAATTAGTTCTTTAATCACTGAAATGACTTAACAAATCTAAAGTTTGAGTTTGTAAGAGGTTTAGTTAGTAGCACTACAGACCAAGGATTCTCTTCTGTAAAGATTCAGGGACAGAAAAGAAAATCTGAATAGAATTAGATTTGACAAGTGAACTCATAACATTGCTAATACAGGTAGTATGAAAGGCTATTGATTCATTTTATTTCTGCGCTTGTTTCCAACAGCACAACTCAAGCTAAAGAGAAATATTGATATGTACATCCAAAACCAACAGTGAACACCTAATGGTTTAGCAAACTAATTTATCAAAGAAAGCTTGATTAAGCAAAGGACCATAGCATAAGAAAAATCTGAAAAACAACAAGTAACATGCTAATGAAAGCTTCAAAAATCCGGACCACATGACAATAGCTAGAGCCCAGTAGTGAAAAATGGTTAACAGTGCTTAGCAGCCATTTTACAACCAAACAAATAGTAAACCATTATGTGGATAAAAGAATTGGTTAAATAACTAAATGATCTAGAGAATACCCTAACTAGGCCAAGGTTTAATAAGATGAATGTACAGAAGGGAAAACCTGAATAAGGCAGTAAGCTAATGCCTTTTTCATGTACAAGTATTTAGAAGATACGTTAATTTAGTTAGGCAACATTTAATCTAGAAGAGTAAAACTAATCATGAGTCACATATCTATTATAGTGGCCTCGATGACATGTAGGTCCTAGACTATGGATGTAGTACTGACAACAATGAAATCAAGTTAGTTAATGATTAACTAAAATAATCATAAGAGCATATAAGACGACTGATTTTGACTGTATGATCATCGTGGATGTATATATAGAATGCTTGGAGAGAGTGTTTGTGAGTACTAGGTCGCCTGTTAAGGAAAACAACATCACCTAAGCTTTAGGTGTCGTCCGTTCTCATCCGTCCCTAGTGACCAGATGATTGGTGATCCGAAAGCTGATATGAGAGTATTACCTAACCAGGTAATCCCTCCCACCTAGGTAGCTAGTGAGGAATGTTCCTGTGAACATTCTTTCTTCGTGGGATTTATCTACTTTTGTTGATAGTATTTCCTTCATCCGCTTCCTTGGTTATACTTTGGTCTGAAGTATTTTCTTCATTAGCTCCAGATGAGTGTCTTAATCTCATCTGAATCACTCCCTTCGTTCAAGACGCCGATAAATATGTTTAGCCTTATTTGAAGTGTTTTATTTGGTTTGAATATGTTTTTATTGGATTTCATTTGGTCATTTTCAGACGCTCTTGGATTTAATCGTAATCTGTGTAGTTAGACTCTGCTGCTGTGATGGGACAACACTCCCAACGGGATTGAGATTATCAGAACATTAAACAGGATCAAGGTTATCTGAACAACATAAGCAAGAGCAAGGCAAGCACCCCCCCTTTGATCATGTTGATCCCAGTATTTTAATTATTGTACTTTGTTTTGCAAATCATATTATGCATGCATGTATTTCTTGTATGAAAATGCTATTATCGAAAAATCGGTAGTTGTAAATCCTACTTGCTGCATATGTCTCCTTGAAATATTGATCCCTTACTGTTGTAACCTTTAGAATATGGGTTAGACAATAGATAATGTCAACTGGGAATTTTTTAGTACAATTGTCGTACAACTGCAACTAGAGCAATAGAATTTCCGAAAATTGATTAAAGGACAATATGTTAAATTGTGAGTTTGGGATTATTTTGGAAAATGTCCAGAGGAGTTACCTCTGTTATATTTATGAAAATGACATGAAAACTTTAGTCTTTAGACATGGGCGAGTTATATTGTATTCTGAAATAGTGATGATTGTAACTTACTAGTAGATAGGGTGGAGATCTCGCCCGTAGTCGATTAAGGACTGAAGCCAGCAAATCCGGGACTAAGACCTAATCGTACAACCATATGTGCTAGGGTAGGGTAGCCGTAGCTAACTACGTTATCAAAATCTTAGCCTTGCATGACAGTAGGCAGAAGTAGGGCGCACATTACCAGGAAATCGGTAATGCCGACCCAACTGCGGATGCCTCACTGCGATGGGTTTCTATCCGGACGAAGTGAGGGACTTGCTCAACAGGGACTGTCCGGCGAGTAAGGCTCCTCATCCGATGTGTTACATTATTACTACCAGTGTTATTATTATTATTTTCCCCGACGGATGAGGATAATGATTCGTAGTGCTAGTGCAGGGTTAGGACTAGATAATGTAAAGGCTGCGTCGCGAACTCTAGGCTGCTTACCTTCGGCAGTGAGCAGCGTTATAGAGATATTCCAGGCAACTGGAGTACCGCGTACTATGGGTAAAGTTGTACACCTCTGTAGAGTGATAAACTATTCGAATAGCCGCGCTCGCGGTCATGAGCATGCTTAATGCGGCTGGTATGGCGGTAGCTTTGTTTTTCAAAACTGTTTTGTTACAAATGATCGGGATAATGACATGGGGTTTTTCATTTGTTGAGTTAACTGCCATTTCTATGGCTTTGTTGCTATGTCTACAGTGGATTGTCATTTCTATGACTGATTTGCTATTTCTATAGCAAGACTGCCATTTCTATGGTTGAACATGAACTTGTTAGTGCCATTTCTATGGCGGAATATTGATTATATTTTTGCTTACAACCGTGTAGGGTTGTGAGTGTTTGTTGTTACTTGATCGCCATTTTACTTATCATCTCTGTACTTACTTTTCATAAACCGCTTTTTCAAATACCGTTGCAAACTATTACTTATGTTTATTGCAAATAAACTTGGCTTTGAGCAAAAGAACTTGTAAGATAGAGCCATACATTTGACAGCCTTGCATCCAGTATAACATTTGTGGTACACTACAAGTCTTGCTAAGTACACAAGTACTCAATCTTGCTATTGTTGTTGGTTTAGAATTTGCAGATGAGCCTCGCCGCATTTATTTGAGTTCTTTGCACCTAGCACCGAGGGTTCGGTGACGGGTCTACTTAGGCCTTGTTCCTTGTCGGTTGCCTGAGGGATCGGATGGGCACACCGTTGGACTTTTGCTACTACTACTATGTCTTCCGCTGCTATTTATCTTTCTCTGATGACTGCTTTTATTTGGCCGATTGGCCGTTGTTGTAATAACTATTGTAAAATCTTAAGTAGAATATCCCTTTTGCTTTACTTTAGTATGTGATTGTATAGATATGATGCCAAATGTTGTGAATGTGTGTGCTAGCTTTTAATCCTGGGACTAGCACAATATACACATAAGACCCATGGGTATTCCATGCCTAGGGGTCTGACACCCCTGCTGCCTCCTCCCCATTACGCCACCTCAGAGGAGTCACAGCCAGAGGAGGAAGGGAAGGAAGGAGGCAGGGAGGAGAAGGAAAGGTGGAACAAAGGAGTAGGAAGGAGGAAGAAAGAGAGGATCGAAGGAAAGGAGGAAGGGAAGAGAATGAAAGGAGGAAGAAAGACAGGAGGATTTCGGAGGATATTTGGGATCTTCGTCATGAGCTTGAATAGTAATGATCTGTAATTCTTTATATTTGCCGTAGGTTAATCGCTATTCAATTTGCAGTATGTTTGGTCAATAGGAAGAGTAGTTGCGTGCATTAATCTAATTTAACACTAATTTGTTACGTGTGTAGCATAGATGGACCGAAGCTGGATGTACGTTGAGAACCATGTGAGTGAAGAATACATTGATGGCGTGTCTGCTTTTAGAAGAGCTACCGAGCAGGATATGTTGAAGAAGGGGATAAATTTTATATATTGTCCATGCATTGATTGCGACAATCTGAAGATGTTTACCAACCCAGCGCAGATTGAAGCATACTTGATTCGAAGGGGTTTCAAAGAGGAGTATACATGTTGGACCAGTCATGGTGAAGAACAGATTATACTAGAAGGTAGTAACATCGTCGAGGAAGACAACGATATGCCGGATGTAGACTGTGCTTTTGATGAGGTTAGGTCGCACGATGGCAATCTGGATCAGATGCTACGTGATGCAGAATGGAACTATAGTGAGAGAGAGTTTGGTAAATTCGAGGGCTTAATGGAGAACTCGGGGGAATCTTTGTTCACTGGCTGCAAGCTAGAATACACAAGGTTATCATCCGTGCTTGAACTGCTGAAATTGAAGGAAAGCAATGGTTGGTTCGACAAGAGTTTCACGGTGTTGTTATGTCTCCTAGCAGACATCCTTTCGAAGGAAGACGTGTTGCCTAGAACCACCTACCAAGCCATGAAGGTTCTTTATCCATTGGGAATGGAAGTAGAAAGAATACATGCATGTATGTCCGGTGTGCAACGCATCCCGATACAAAAGTGTAAGAATCAAATAGATGACAGTGAGGGAATCGAGGTAAAGAAAGGACCTCCTGCTAAGGTGGCGTGGTATCTGCCTATAATTCCCCGTTTAAAGCGGTTTTTGGTGAATCGGAAGGACGCAAGATTGCTGTGTTGGCATTTGGATGAGCGTAAGAAGGATGGAAAGATAAGACACACAGTTGATTCTGTCCAGTGGAGAAACTAAAATAGGAGTTTCGAAGACTTCGGTGCGAAACTGAGGAATATAAGGATTGGGTTGAGTACAAATGGAATGAATCCTTTCGGTAACATGAGCAGCCGACATAGCACTTGGCCTATGAATCTATATATGTACAACCTTCCTCCTTGGCTGTGTATGAAGCAGAAGTACATTTTCATGCCACTACTTATCCAAGGGCCGAAGCAACCTAGGAACGATATTGATATATACCTAGCACCATTGTTGGAAGATTTTATGACGCTATGGAATGAAGAGGTACAGGTATGGGATGTGTGCAAACGAGAGAACTTCACTTTATGCACCATGTTGTTCTGCACCATCAGTAATTTTCTTGCCCTTAGTAACCTGTCGGGGTTCAGTACAAAAGGAGCCAAAGCCTGTCCGCAATGCTTAGATGGTACCGAGAGTGTGTGGTTGAACAACTCGCACAAAACTATGTACATGCGTCACGGTAACTTGAATAGCAATTATTGGAACCTCACAATGATCAAAGGTCAAATTGAACAACTGTTCTTTCATATGGACCTTAAGTGAGATTTTTGACTCTTTTCTAGAAATTGAAGCTTCCTTGCTTTCTTTTGCCTTATCTCACTCGCCTATGCTGATCTAAAGCCAACTTGGTCATTTGCATTGCATTCTCTTGCTTTTGGACCAAATTGTGCGCCCTTTGCGCGAAAACGTTGAGTATTTTCGTTTTCAAACCTCAAACTTACATTTTTGGGAAATTGCTGATGTGTTCATCAAGGAGAGATTGTGGATATCATGGGGATATGCTCACGATCTTAGGATGATGATACAATTGACAATGGTATTGAGGGTTTATCGAAACATGTGTTTTCAGCAAAGTTCAGTTGTTGTTAGGCTTTAGGCGGTCAAACCGGCCAAGGCTTAGGCCATGTGGCCGGTGGTTAGACCGGCCATGGGCGGCAGTTTGACCGGTCAGAAAGGTGTTTTTGAATTTTGAGTCGAGCCAAAAATAAAGCGTGTAGGCAAGAGAGGAGATTCTTCTATACTTGGTCTCATAATTTTTGGAGCTTCAAGTCAAAAGTTCTTTTCGTTTGAAATTTCCAAAAAGGTTTTGGATTTCCAGGGAGGAATTCTGGCTAAGTCCCCTTGCTGGGCGATCAGACCGGCCGTGGGTGGCAGTCTAACCGGTTTTGCCCTATTCGCTAGCCACCTTGGCGTTGATGTTTGTAAGTTAGGTCACTTTATGGGTTTTAGTGCATATGTATTGCATGATGCATGTTTTGACTAATGTGGGTCAAGTTGCGAAGAACTTGTTCCCAAAATCGATTTCTTGGTCTATTGTTGTGCAGGGATCTTAGAGGTCAACGATGGTCAATGACGAGGATGATCCCGACTAGGCTTGGAGAGCTGAGGTTCATAACGATCGAGGATGCCAAGTGAAGTCAGTGGAGCATAAAATGGACAAAAATGGCCGAACGGGATGTTTGGTGCGACGAGTTGCATCAAGCGGTGTAGGGGTTGGTACAAGTGCCATGGTGGTTTGACGGGAGCCGGATGGGAGAGACTTACCGACATGAAGAGAGTCGTTGATCAACCTACACGTGGCGAAGTATACGATTGCTTCATGAAGATTGGACTCGGCCTTTGGAGAAGGATCGAGAAGGGGTATTTTGGTAACTTCACTAAAATACCGCCTTGATAGCTTTGGGCTAAATCGCGGTGCAAGACGGCGCAAGGAGAGACGGTTTAGGTCAAGAGAAGATGAAGATGGTGCTTTGAGCAGCGTGCATGAGTGAAACTCATTTGTGTGTGAGGGCTTAACGGGTGCCCATTTAGGATGTCTCTCTAGAAGCTAGCCTTCACTATAAAAGGTTAGAGTGCTGGTTGTGTACCTCACAACTCTTGTAGCCTAGAAACCCTAATTTGTGTTTTAGGGATAGGAGAGGAAAGTGGAGTAGTTAGGGTTCTTGAGAGTTGAATTGATTGTGTGCTCAAGTGTTGAGCTTCTGTCCTCTATGCTGGAGTGGTTGTAAACCAACATCAATCTTGAATCAATCCAAGTAAGATTTCCTCAAGATGAATGTATTATTGTTCTTGCTCTCTATTTGGTGACTTTTGGATTTTTGGTGATTCTTTGTTTTTCCTTTGGTTCCGGGCTGGGATCTTACTTGTTGTGATATGCGGGAATGCATCTAGGATCATCTCTTACCCACGAGCAAGTTTTGGGATCAAAGTTTGATTTTACTTGGTTCTTGTGCCCTCCTTCCCTCATCTATGAAATTTATGCAACCTTGGCTTTGATCTTCACGATCGTCGATTGAAATAGGTCCCTGACCTTCTTCATAAGTTGTGGTTGAAATTTAATGAGATTTGGATCACCGAATCAAAAGTTGAGCTGATTTGTGATTTTGAGTTTGTGCTGATTTTATTGTTCATCAGGCTAGAGGTTAGACCACCCCTGGTGAGAGGTCAGACCGCTAGGCCAAAGGTCAGAATGCCCATGTTGAGAGGTTTGACCGCTCAACTCATTGTGAATTGAGTTTTTGGTGATTTTGTTTGTTTTGCTTCGGGGTTTCGATTGGATTCTATACAAGTCTTCCGCTATGCTTGTACATTGATCTTCATATCTCTCATAGTTGTTGGAGTGGAAAATGTGTTGAATCCGATCAAGGTGAAAAAGAGATTGTGCTCCTATTCACCCCTTCTAGTCGTCGTTTTGGCCCAATTGTTTCAAAGATCCCATTCACAAAATCAATCAATCTCCTGCCACGAGAGCTCGACCTCATCTCAAGAGACTATAAAAGTTGGTGTGCAACAGGGGCGGAGCCAGCGCCGGCCCACGCCTCGGGCCGGCCCAGCATATGTTAGCCCACACCTTAGATTCACACAGTGAAATTTTTCCATTTAGCTAGCATTTTTTGGCTGGGCCTCAGGCCATTGCCCCAGAGGCCCGAGGCCCAGCTCCGCCCTTGGTGTGCAATTGAGTTTCTAATGGATCACGCCCAGAGATTAGATCTGTGGTGATGCAAGTGCCATATAAGCGATGCAAAGTGGTAGAGAATCAGGGATATTTATTGCTACCACGATAATTGGCGACTCAATGCGAGGGAAGCATGTAAGCATGGTGAACTTCTTCCAAACCAGTAATATCATGTGAAAGCCACCATGAGCACCATTTGAGGATGGGCAAGGTATTTCTTCTTGCCATTGGAAGATGTGTGATGGAGACGAAGCAGTAGTGTGAGGCAGGACCTATTTATAGGAAAAGGATAAAAAGCTATTACGGAGGGGCCAAACACCCAACGGGTACAAGTCTAACGGCTATTTTTACGAAAGGGTCAAGAGAAGTCCAATGGCTAATGCAGTAATAATACCCAGCAGAAGCAAAGCCTCTCTCGACAAATCAACCAACTGGGCGCTGTACACTTTGGGGGGACCGCCCGGGGTATTTAGCTCGTAGTGCTTAGCCATCCACTTACTCTAGCATCACAAACCAAATATCTCGCGCCTCGGTATAACATGTACCTCCTAGGAGCAGTACGCATACACCCCACAAAACCATGCATCAATTCCATACAAGATTACAATACCAAGTCTTAAATGTTACATCCAAAAGACATACATATAGTAGAGTTATTATAAAAGGGGCCGATCGGCCAAAAGACAAGGTAAACAAAGGTAGCAGTGGAAGCATAAGCCATAAGACGGCGATAAACAAAAGTCAACCGGTTTGCTCTTACTCACAAGGCAACCGACCGGGCCGCCAAGCTAGTCGTCCTGAACGAAGTCGGTCTCACAATAGTTAACCCCTTGGGGGTCAACCTCCTCTGCAATAATTAAGCAATGCAACTGAGTACAAAAACGTACTCGCAAGACTTACGAGTAACAAGCCTATACATAGCTACATGCAAGCTGAATCAAAGGAGAATGCTATAAGGTTCATTTGACGCATAAAGCAATTTATCATTTGCAATAATGTAATAGATTGAAGGTAATTTAACAAATCTGTTTTTATTTGATTAAATAACAGCGAGACAACATTTATAAACATAATTAACATCCTAGAGATGACTTCCCAACAGCCACTACAACATAACACGAATTACCCATTCGTACCACCTGATTTCAAATTTTATCGAAAATGTTGTAGTCTAATTCTTGCACAACCTAACCAAGCATGTCCATAACCTAGGATGAGGCTATTCGAATAGTTTATACCCTACAGGGGTATACAACTGTACTCACACGCCAGACCGCCTTTTCGCCATGCAATAGAGCACACTTCCTTAGGTATGCCGGCAAGGCTAAGTCCTACGAGACATTTCCAATATAATGTATTAACTACGAGTCACCCATATGGGAATGGAATCCCCCATACATTGTGACGGAGTCACTGGCAGAGAGATAACTTACCGATGCTCCTTGAGGTGGAGAACCTACCCGGAACTCACCACCGCACACCCAAAACACACAGATCATTTCCTTTTTCACACAACACACCCAACCTCCTGCGACTCGGAGCTAACACATGCCAAAGTACTAAGTCAAGAGGGGTTCCCAATACCCTCGTGCGGAATGCACGCAATAACACTTGGATCAGTGATACAAGTAATTCCGTCCTTGTTGAATCGGGCACCAAGCACACACCCAAAAGCACACCATTCAACCAATGTGTCCAAGTCTAAAATATTTTATTTTCTATTTTAGTTTCTCAATTACAATACATACATGGGTACCCTGACCCAAGTAATTTAAAGTGATGATATAACGACCATTGCCAAAGTGATGATCCCCATTCTACCTTGCTAAGCATCGCTAAGCGACATCAACCCGTACACTACAAGTAAAGTGACTAGAGCCCATCCATCGAGCTCTATATCACAACGGATATAAACCTAGGCTCAATGGTAGAGGATAAACATTTACCTACAGTTTATGCAACTATAGGATCAACAACTCGAGCGATAACTTAAACATCAAAATACAGTATGCATACATACACTTGCAAACAACATAATAGAATTTGAAAGTAATGGGATCAACATGATCAAATGGAAACAACTGCTTGCCTTGTTGGATATATTCAACTTGCTACAGAGAATTACTCTCGTATACAATAGAATCGTCGGAACCTATCGAAAGAATCAAGAAGAATAATAAGAACGAATAACACCGAGAATACTCAAAAATTCAAAGTCATCCAAAAATCATGAAATTTTCACAGAACGTAGAGAATGATTTTAAATGAATTTAGAAATAAGAATCAATTGATTTGGATGTTGCACGCAAAAGTTATTGCCAAAACAAAATCAGCTTTCTAAGTAAATGCTGAAAAATACCTCTCTGTTACTGTTCATCCAAAATTAAATTTTTGTCACAAATTTCCAGAGAGGTGGTGAACATGAAAATTTTATGGTAGACAGAACACCATATGAGATGAACAATGTAATTTTATTCACCTCATTTGGAGCTAAGATGAATTTCTTATGATTTTTCAAAGTCATGAAAGTAGTGCATCAACCATATGTAAAATAAGATTTTTAGAGATAGTAACATGCTCAAAACCTATTCTACATTAAATTACACTAACAAAGTAATCCAACAAAATTGAGTTCACTCCAATTGGAGCTACAGAGAAATACTTATGCATTTTTCAAGTTAAATAATTTTTTAGTGCAACAATAATACTAAACCTAAAGTAATTTTGCTAACACTAATTTCTAGAACATAATCATTGTCCAAACCATTTTTATATTGAAGTATATTTAAAAAGGGAACTAAAAAAATTTGATTCATCAAATTTGGAGTTAAAATGAATCACTTATGTAATTTTGAAGTTTAACCAATTTTCAGTACACCAATAATTCATTTCAGAAAATATAAAAGCCTTAACTACTTTTTATACTCATAGCCGGCTAGCCACAGCGACCAACAGGTGGGACCCGGGCGAGGGCGTAAATGTACAATACGCCTTTAGCTTGTAAAAGCGTAAACTCAATCTAAGAAAATAAGAAATACGCTTTCCTTTACAAGAAAGCGTACGATGCCAATTACACCAACACTTAACCGACTACATGGGCCCACATGACAGTGTAACCGAACGGCAAATAACACTGGATCTACACAAAAATCAGCGATTAAGACAACGTTTAATTGCTAATGACATGCTACACTAAATGCCCAAATCCGACAACGGAAAGTGCTCCCGGTGGCTGGGCTCTCCGGCCAATCGCCGATGGTAGGGACCAAGGTGGTGCGTGTGAGTGACCAAAACGGACTCCTGACACCCTTGCGCACACGATGGTGCCGGCGGCGACAGCCGAAACGGCGTGAAGCGGTGGCGCGGTGAGATTAGGTGGCGGTGCTCACGACTGGAATGGCGTTTTCGCAACCGAGTGTCGCCCCGAGCTAAAAGGCACGCGCATGAGCTACTATATGGTGCTAGGAACTCACTGAGATGACCTGGAGCTAAGGAGGTCACCGAAGTTGGGCTGGCAGCGATGGACCGCGGCGGCGCGAAGGCTTCACCAAGGAGGAGACCACCTGAGCAAAAAGAAAGGGAAATGGAGATAGAGGAGGCTTAAGTGATATATAGAGATGGGTTAAGGCGGGGTGAATTGAAGCCTAGCTCACCGGAGAGGTTGGTACGGTGAAGATAGTGCTTGCTGCCGGAGATAGAGAAGAATGCGATATCCGATGCTTCCTAAGGATAAAAAGGCCAATTAGGTTAGGGGAAAATATGGAGATGCTCTTGACGCAAAGTGACGCGAACAAAGTGGACAAAAACCCTCTGAGATGCCGGCGACGATGAGGAGCGTCTTGGCCGAAAATGGAGTTTTGGGGCTTTCTCGGTGAAGAGCTCAATTGAGCAGTGGAGAAGTTAGAGGAAGTAGAGATGGTACCGAAAAGGAGATGAGGAGGAGCTCAAGGGCTTTTTATAACAGCTAGGGCGGAGAATGCGAGAGAGGGAGCTCCATCGTAAGCTTGGTCCATGGAGCTCGGGCATGGACGCAGTGAGTGACATGGAGGCGATGGTGAGGTAACAGGAGCATGGGCGAGCGCGAACATGACGGCCAAACCGTGGGCGCCCGTCAAAAATTAGTGGTGGGCGGTCAAAGCCGACGAGCGGAGGTGGCGCGTTGGCGCACGGGTGCTGGTGAGCCCGCGTCGCACTGGAGAAGAAGCCCTGCAATGGGGGCCCACCAGTCAGAGGTACAAGAAAAGGGCTGGGTCGGTTTAGGAGAGCGAGACGGGTTTTGACCGTTAGATCAAGATCGGACGACTCATGTGATTCGGACGTTCGGACGGTCCGAATGGCCAAATCAATCCAGGCCATTGATCTGAAGTTAATTTTTCTATAAAATTCATTCAATTCTCTGATTTAGGGGTTTGACTTAGGAACTACTAGTTTGACTAGCCCCTTTAAAATATCAAATAAAATCTAAAAATTATGAAATTTTTTAGAGGAGTCACTAGGATGATATTGAACGTAGGAAAAATATTTCCAGATGTTGATCACAAGTTTTCCTTAAAAATTTTAAAAGGGTTTTGCTTCAAGTCAATTAAAGCTTTAAGTTTTTGAAATCAACAATCCATTTTTAAAGAATTTCCAGAAATTTCAAATGACAACATGATGTATGAAAAGTTTTAATTCAAATGACAACATGATGTATGAAAAGTTTTAATTTCTCCTCATTTTCATACATTTGAAACACAAACCGTGTTTTGGGATGTTACACTGTTAGACCATGTGGCTAGGTCTAGTATATTTTAGCTGATGAAAAATTAACAATGTTGGGTACTGATGTTATTTGATGCATGTGGTGTGTGTGGACATATGTCGGTCAAGTTGAGGAGAACTTGTGCTAGGAAAATATGTTGTTTTGGTCTTTGCATATGCAGGGTAACTCGGAGGCGATCATGGTCTACGGCGGGGACCTGGAGATGGCTTGGTGCGAAATCATGGTCGAGAGGGTCGAGGTTGCTGGAGGAGACAATCCATCAGATGCTTTATCATGAGATATTTTCTTGCTCTAACTGTCCTAAACTTAACATAGAAATAGAAGCTTTGACTAGACAACTTAATAATTTTGCTGAAAAAGAAAGATTGGCTCAGTCTAGTGCTTCTAAGAATCTGGTAAATGAATTTGTTAAATGCACAACTTGTCCCACTCTAGCTAAAGAAAATGAGTATCTTAAGGATACTTTAGAGAGATTTTTCTTTGGCAAGAAAAATTTGAATATGATCCTAGACAAGTCAAAAGTGAGTGTTAAAAGCATGGTCTATGATTTAATTTTGTTGAGCATGCTAAGAATAATCCTCCTAAGGTTGTTAAGCTTCTTGAACCTGAAAAATTTGAAGTAAAATCTGAACCAAAACAAACTGTTTTTAAATTGGTTGGTATTGCAAAGGACTCGTCTACCAAAGTGGGTGCTGTAAAGGTAAAAGATACAACTTCTCATCAAGACAAGTATCAATGCACTCATTGTGGTAGAAAGGGTCATTTGGTTCAATTTTGCTTTCGAAAAGCGAAGAAAGAAAAGAAAGACAGGTTAAGAAAGATTTCTCGTTCTGAAGTGGAGTTTGGTCAAGCTACTTATCATCGCTTTGCTCCCTCTAAATAATTTTCTGCAGGTTTGGGAGTTTTTGTGATAGGAGTAGTCAGACCGGCGTTGTTCACGCGGTCAGACCGGACGACGGTCAGATCGACACTTAAACGGCTGTCTAACCGGCAGTTCCCAAAAGCTAAAAGTTCTTTGTTTGTGCCTGCTGTTGCTCCTGTTTGTTGCATATCTCAGTACTGGTTACCTAAATCTTTATTCTCTAACCCTAGTACTAACATACCGATGATTGTTCGTGCTTTGTAGGCCCGTCGCAAGCGAAAACAGAACATATGGTTCATTGATATTCGGTATCATTTTCTTAGAAACCATGTGGAAAAGGGAAATGTTGTTTTGCATTTTATTGATACAGATTCTGAAGTTGCTGATATTCTCACAAAACCACTTGATTCTGCACGGTTTGCTCTTTTGCAAAGTGAGTTGGGTGTGTTGCATCCTATGAGATTATTCTGAGGGGGAGCTTGTTGTTTAAAATTTCAGAAGCTTTGCTTATTATACTTGTCAAACAATTCATCAAGTCCAAGCCATTGAAATCAAATGAGGTGTAGAGCTCTCGTTATCATATTTACTCATGTGATGTGTAGCTTTGATCATGACAAGTTATAATTATTTTGCCACATTTGAACTAAAGCATGACATGGCAAAATACTTTGACTAGATTGATTATAGTTATTACTTTGCGATGTTCATCGAAAAGGATTAACTTGATTATGAGTCTTATTTTAAATCTTGGCTATGAGGCTCGTATGTTTCTTATTGCAATCTTTTTATGTTCACTAAATTTGGCATGTTATATCTAAAAAAATGAGAAAGAGGCAATTGAAACGATATATTCTTCAAGCATACCATATATATATGGGAACATATCTAGTGCTAATGGGTAATTCAGTGCTTAGGTGCTAATGCCAATCTTGACCGTTAGATTTGGATCTTGACCGTTGGATGTAACATCCTGATTTTCCAAACCCTTTTAAATTTGTAAAATGAAATAAAACTATTTTGTTTTGATGAGAATTCATAGTTGGTTCGTTTGGAGAGGTTAAGTTTCGTGTTGTCACCTCTTCTGTATGTTGGCCAGTTCTTCCCTCAGTCTCTCTTTTGTGTTATGTTCGGTTTAGACCTCTGGGGTCTAGACCTCCTCGGTGATGAAATCGGTTTGGACCTCTTGTGTGGCCCAGACCTCCTCTTGGTTAAGGCATGCCTATATGTTTAGGCCTTCCTTCGAATTTAATTCCTTCGGACCTTCCCCTGCGGATCTTAGACCTTTGGACCTCCCCCTCCATTGGACCTCCTTACTCGCTTAACCTAGGAACTCCTGACCTCCGAAGATCTCCTTCCGAACCCTTAGGACCTCCTATATTGAGATCCTCACCGCCAGGACCTCCCATTATGGCGATCCTAGCGATTAGGACCTCCCCTTGTCGACTTAGTTCTTTAAGTGTGAGCACCCGGATTTATTAGGCTCATAATACTTAGTCATCCAATTGACCCTAGTATTATCAACCAAATAACCCCGGTCTCGAGAGATGTATACTCCCGAATGCAAGATACATACCTCACAACAAAAGAATGTATCAATTCCATACAACACATAGTACATAAGCAACAAACCGAAGTTAATATTAATATGGAATAGCTATTACAAAAGAGGCCCTTAGGCCAAATAGCAACAATTCTAAAAAGATAACAATGAAGCAAAAGTGCCATAAAGATGGCTATAACACAAAGCCAATCGGTGTGCCTTAACCCTAGGCATCTGACCGACCGCCAAGCTAGCCGTCAAGAAGCCGCAACACGAGGGACAAAAGTGAGGCTCTAGGATCTCACCCTCTCCTCTCGCAACAAAAGCCACAAAATGCCACAACCACGGGCGATGAGTACATAAAGTACTCCGCAAGACTTACGTGTAAGATAACAGACCTATAACATATGCTACATGCAAGCTTTATGTAAGTGGAGGTTGTATGTCTCATTTAGCATAAAGCAACATTTATTTGCAATAACATAATAGATTGAAGGCAATTTGGCAAAGCATTTTTAATTGTTGAAATAACAACGTGATAATACATAATAACAACAACATGAACAACCTAGAAGTGACTAACCCATTAGTCACCACAACAATAGCATGAACTCCCCGTTCATACCAACCAAGTCAAGTTTTAATTAAATGTTGTAGGCTAGTTCTCACGGGGCGTATCCGAGCGTGTCCATAACCTAGGACGAGGCTATTCAATAGTTTTATCCTGCAGGGTGTACCACTGTACCCACACGCCGACCGCCTTTCCTTTAAGCACACTTCCGGTATGCCGCACGACAGCTAAGTCCTACGAGACATTTCCAATGGACAATGCTAATTCTGAGTCGCACAACCCACGGGGAGAAGGAGACATTAGACGACCTACCCGGAAGCTAATGCTCCCCTCCCACACCACACACACATTTTATCTTTAAAACCACCAACCGAGCGACCCCAATTAACACCCTCCAAAGTACTTAGTCAAGAGGGTCCCATTTCCCCTCGTGTGGTTAGTACGCTAATATGCTCAAGACGGAGGCGCAAGTAACTCGGTCCTTAGGGACTTAGGCATACTTCCACAATCCAAAAACCGCACCATCCATCCAATATGCCCAAGTCTAAATCAATCTTTTATTTTCAGTTTTTGATTTCACAAATTAATCAAAGCACAAGTGCTGGACATATAGGAGGAATAATTATACTTGAGTGATCAAGACCATCGACTAAGTCGATGATCGCCCATTTCTACCGTTATCTAAGCGTTGCTAAGCATTTGAAATCACAACTACTAAGTGATAGGAGTTCATCCACGAACTCCAACCACAGCAAATAACCTAGGCTCATGGTAGTAAAGACATGGTATTCCTACAGATTATGCAACTATAGGATCCACTAACCATAATTAAAACAAAGTAGCAATGCATACATAGAGTTTAAACAACATAATAGACTTGCAATTATAGGATGAATCATGGTCAAACTGCTTGCCTTTACTTGCTGGAGGTGCTTAACCTGCTGCAGAGGAATACTCTCACAGTCGGTAATATCGTTGGTACCTATCGCAAGAACGAGAAAATCCAATAAAAACGACGAACGCCGAAAAAGATTCAAAATCCAAAGTCAACAAAAATCCATGAAATTTATACAGCAGGAAGACCACGATTTAAAATGAATTTAGCAACAAGAATCATTCGATTTGGATAAAGTATGAAAAGTTATGGCCAAAACAATTTCAATCGGCTGGAAATTCCAATTTAATTGATTTCGGGTACTGTTCATTGCACAATTTTCTAGGAGGTTGTTGAGTGTGAAAATTTTATGACAGGTAGAGCATGGTATTCTAAGATCAGCAAAATTGGATTTACTTCATTGGGAGTTGATTGGACATAGTTATGAACTTTTGAAGTTGGACTAATGGCAAGGTCTACAGTTGGTTTACTAGATTGTTGAGCCTATGTTAGTTTTAAGGTCCAAGTTTAAAATGGAACAAAAACCTTCTAAGTAAGTGAATTTGGTAAGGTCAAGCCTACTGTCATAAGCAAGACTTCACCCATTTATCTTTCTAACATTCATCCTATTAAAGAAGAATTGCTAAGGAGGAGAGTTTGATAACAAGATGTTCTTATCAAACTAAGATTTCCATTTGCTAGCAAAAGTGCTCACTTGACTAGTTAGTTTAATAACTATTAATTTAATTCTTGACTCATGATCCATTTTTTTAACCTTATAGATTAGATGCTAATGGCTAACAATAAAAGTTTCTAAACCATTGTATTGGTATTTGACAAAGCTCTAATTCATTGCTATTTCAATTATCCATCTAGTTATCTTTCTACCATGCGTCCTATAAAAGAAGATTACTAAGGAGAGTTGAGCTCGCATAAGACTTCCTACTGCTACTAAGATTAAGGACTTTCAATTGATTTCTATTCAGCTCGTTGTGAGTGGCTACCAACTACCTTCAAACAACCTTAACTACAAGTTTTAGCTATCATCAAGAGGTTGGTAGATTTTGAATGGTTCATTAGCTATTAAAGTTACCGACTGATTTCAGATTAATGGGCTCTTAGGTGAACTCAGAACACCTTCTAACAATGCTGGTACCTATCAAGTTATTGTTCATAATCAGACATTCTACATATTGAGAAGAATCTACTTATTAGGACTATGATTTAACCAACTTCTCACAGTTGAATTTCTTTTAAATTGGCTAATTGAATCCATAATATTTCTAACTACTTGACTGCAACGCCAAAGCCTACTGCCCAAACTGAACATCTTTTAACTCAACTTCAACTTGGTTTAAACCATTTGAGTGATCAATAAACTATTTGCATTAATACTGCTTTAACCAATTGTATAAGGATGTCACTAGCACTGACCTCATAACCGTTCTCTCTGGATAGAAATGTAACAAATAGACTCCCATCAATTTAAACTTCCAGATTTGCTAACTCATTAGAGTAACACAATTGACCCTCAACAAAAACTGGTAGACATAGACCATAGATATTTGCATGAGAGTTGTACTGACAAGCTAAAGTTTTCATCTAAACCTCATTCAATCATTACTTCAACAAGGGATTTCACATGCAGAAAAATGAGGCCATCATACATACACACACACATAGGGCACAAGGGGAAACCGAAGGCGGCGAATGGCGCTGCGGTGTGCAGAGAAGACCGGGAGGCGATGGCGACGACGAGCGGTTTGAGCGACATCAGGGCGGCCTGGCAAAAGCGAGCAGCGGCGAACTCAAGAGAACAAGGAGCTTCGTTGAGGCATTACAACAAACATCTAGAGGGCAGAGAGGAGAGGGGGGCTCGGCGAGGGACGCCGATGAAGTCGGGCCGGCGCGACAATGATGAAGCGAGCCGTGCGACGGAGGCGGATCCGGCGGCGAGGGTGCTGGAGGCGCAGATCCGGGGCGTCGAAGGGAGGGGCCGAGTGGGGGCGGACGGATCCATGGCCCGGGGCGGCGCGCCATGGACAGGAGGCCGGTAGGAGCCGGATCGGGGAGGAGAGGCACCGGGTGCTGGCCAAGGGCGGCGGACCGGAGCGAGGCGAAGGAGGGCGGCGCCGATGGGGAGGAAATCATGAAGTTGGAAGGAGGCGCAGGGGACGACGATTCCGGCGTGGTGGAGGTGGATCCGGGCCGGAGGAGAGGCGGCGCACAGGTGGAGGCGGCGGCGTTGTGGCGGCGAGCCGGCTAGAGGGAGGCGCCATGGTGTTGAGGGGAGGAGGAGGCTCGGTGGAGGCGGCCGACGGGTGTGAAGGGAGGTGGCCGGCGCCGAGCTGAGGGAGGAAGAGGCCGGCGAGTGGAGGTGGGAGGAGGTGCGGCCGTGGGGAAGCGCCATGGGCTGGCGCCATGGAGGACAGACGCCATGGGGGAGATGGAGTGGGGGAGATGGAGCTGCCTGGGGGTGAGGGGATGTGAAAGAAAGGCCAGGCAACGGCTCCATTCGGTGGGGGAATGGGAATGGAAGAGGATGGCCAGAGCAAAGGACGAGGGCAACGGCTCCATTCGGTGGAGACCAAAAAGAAAAGGGAAAAAATGGTTAGGGGGAAAAGAACCGTTGGGTAATGCCCCATAGAGAAAAGAAAAGGTGGGAGGAACCTTGACTGCTTTTTAGAAATAAACAATTAGGGGTTGTAGTAATTTTGTGGACAAGAATTGGCGGAGAGCTCCCACGGTATGGAGACAATGCGTCCTGTGTGCAGACGACCACGTGCGACGCCGAGCGGACAGCGATGCGACAGGTGCAGGGCATGGGCGCACAAAACCACGGCACTGAGGGCGGAAAAACTGACAGCAGCGAAGATTAGGGTTTCTAGCCGTCGAAGGTGACGCACGACGAGATTAAAAGCGGACGGCCAGGATTGAAACAATCTAGGCGGCCCGATCAAGGATGGATGGCCACGATAAAGAGGGGGACGATTGGTCTAGTCAGACCGGATCCAAGTGACTCGGTCGGTTCAACCGTGTTGGCTAGGTTTTGAAAAACAGACAGAGAGCCTTAAGGGATTTTATTAACCTAGCAAAATGCTCGAAAAATTCTGAAACCTTTATGGGAGGCTGAAAATACAGTGGAGTTATGTTGCAAAATTTCTATGGCTTTTCATGTATTATATGTTTCTGCAGAATTATTTCGAGCCCCTCTTTTTGATGTTTGACTGGGGTTTAAAATAGAAGTTGGAAACTTGTAGAATAATTAGAGATAGCAAGCTAACTCCCACAATTCTAAAATTTGGACTGGAGTTTTTAGCTCCAGGATAAACTTTGTATAAATTTTCCAGAGGTTTTTATGCACAGCATTTTTCTCCAGAAATTCTACAAGGGTTGTTCTAGGGTTTGACCAAGAGTTTGATGCAAGATTTCTAACCAGGAGGTTATGACTTTGGTCAATTGGAGATTTTGGTTTTTGATTTCCCATAATTCCTTTACAAGAATTACAGAATTATTCAAAAACGTCCAGATGCAAGAAAAGTTTTAATTTCTACTCATTTTCTTACATTTGAAACACAGATCCAGATTTGGGATGTTACAAAACCTACCCCCCTTACAGAAATCTCGTCCCGAGATTTGGCTCAGGCGGGGAAGGAAGATGGGTAGTCCGCATGCAGACAATTTTTCCGTTTTCAAGCAGCTTCATCCACGGAATGAATTGACCGCTGAACCTTTAGGATCTTGAAGATATGATTCATTGATCTTCGTTTAGCTTCTTCAAAGATGCGAACCTTCCTTTAAGATTCTTTATCCATTTATAATATTTTTGTTGTACTTGGATCTAATTCTCAAACTCTGTTCAGTCCAATCAATGCTTTACTTACTGGCATATTGTTCCCGGCTTGTTTCTTGTCGAGCCGGTTTTTATTTGATTTGTTTTATTGTATTGCTTCTCGTTAGGTCACGATTCTGACCCGACTTCTTGCACAACAAGAGTTTCCAACGGAGCTTCCTCTGCTGGAACACGGAGGCACTTCTTTGAACGGGGACGCATGGAACACATCATGTATCCCTTCAAGTGCAGCAGGTAATTTCAACTTATAGGCGACAGCCCCTTTCTTTGATGATGCGTAAGGATCCGCATATCGAGGAGCTAACTTACCCATAACGATTTAAACGTTGATGGCCCTTTCGGTCGACCATCGGTTTGAGGATAGTAAGTTGATCTGAAAGAAAAGACGAATTCCATAGCTTCTTGTAGACTATGCTAAAATCGAGAAGTGAGCAGAAAGCACGATCCAAACGACTGCTGCACACCATGCAAACTTACGATGCGGGATATGTAGAGATCCGTTAGAACATCTACACGAAGGTCATTTTTGACAGACTGAGAGCTTTTTGTCGGATTGGTGGTGCATGGCCGTTGTTAGTTGGTGGAGCGGTTTGTGCAGTTAATTCGGAGTGATTTGTCCGGTTACTCGGAGCGAATTGTCCGGTTAATTCCACTAACAACGGAATCTCAGCCTGCTAACTAGCTATGCAGAGTCATCCCTCCGCAGCTAGCTATCTTAGAGGGACCATGGCCTTTCTTAGTTGGTGGAGCGGTTTGTCTGGTTACTCCACTAACAAATGAAATCTTAGCCATGTTAACTAGCTACACGGAGTCATCCCTCCGTAGCTAGGTTCAAAAAGGGACTATGGCCGTTTAGGCCATGGAGTTGGAGGAAATAACAGGTATGTGATGCCCTTAGATGTATAGGGAAGGAATGGTGCCACTTTCGTCACACGATTGATGACAACCCAGATGACATCATTATTTTCTTGGGGTTTCGAGGTAGACTAGTAGATCTTGGGAAATCGGGGCGGTACCGGGTACCAACTTGATGACTCACTCGAGTTCTCGAACGGGAGGCATCCCCGGAAGATCTTCAGGAAAGACATCGACGAAGTCACACACTGCTGGAACTTCACGAATATCCAGAGCCAGCTTTGCTTTAAGAGTGAAAAGATGTGGACCTTGCGTTTCGGCGAACAAATGAACCTGCTCACCGAAGGGACTTGTGAGGTAGATAAGCTTCCTGGTGCAATCGATTTATCCCATACGCGGAGACAACCAATCCATTTCAATGGTTTGCACAGGTTTAGAGGTAATTTTTTTGGCATGGATTCCACTTCCTCAATCTCAACAGGGACATTCCGACACTTGGACTCAGCTCTCAACTCCAAACCGGGAGAGTGAATGAGCAACGAAACCAATCAAAGGAGCAAAAAGGGGACCACCAACAGCAACAAAAGACTGAGATACAAAAGGATGAGATGCTCCTGAATTTGAACAAAATGTATAGATGAAAGTCGACAAGAAGCGTACCCAACCTGACGTCAGGCGCCTCCTGTGCTTCCTTGGCGGAGGTGGAGTTGACTTGACCATGAGCAACCTTCCGATCTTGATGCTTCACAAGGCAATTGTTGGCGTAGTGCTTTTTTTTTGTCACAATAGAAGCACGTGACCTCGGCTACATTGTGGAGGCCACCTTGCTGAGACGCACGCGCACTTGGTTGACACACGGCCTGCAGAGAACGAAGGATTGCTGCAATTTTCTTAGGACAATTATTCGCATAATAGCCCTTGAGGTTGCAGAAGAAATAAGTGACGGAGGCAGTCAGACAATTTCTGGGTAGGTGGTTTTTGTCGCAGTTTGGACAAGCAGAAGTACACTGGTCGCTGTAGTGTCCTTCCTCACCATAGCGATAGCGAATAGGAAGAACTCGCGCCCTAAGGGCGAGGGACCAAGATTCATAACATTTGCCGGCGGAGGCGCTTACGGGTCGTGTCTAGACAATTGGGAGCCAGGAGATCTTTATTCGGCCAACAAGGCGGACCTAGCCCACCGTGATCTGTCTAGACATCTAGCTACGAAGAGATTGGTTAGCACGAGCCCGAAGACTAGAGGCTTAAAGAAAGCGAAAAGGAACGCCAACGACTAGGGGAATGGAACATCACCCTAACCGAAAGCTAACAAAATAGACAGTACAGAGTTAATAATAGATTGGATGATAATAAATGTAAACTAAATGAAACAAGCAGAATGAAAGAAGTTATAGAAAGCATACTAAAGAAGAAACAGAACAGCAAAGAAACAGCTCTAAAAGCTTACAAAGAGGCTCAAGAAACAGCAAGGGAAACACAAGATCAAAAGATCAACTTCCCGACACAACTAACTCGTATTGAATAAACGAGTAATCGGTTGAGAAGGCAAAAATCGGAACGCAACTCGAATTTTAATCACATTTAAAGAGCAGAATAATACCATAAAGGGTGTTAGATACTTAGCCAACTAATATCACATCTTACCCTTTTATTCCCACAAGTTTTAGTTGAATTATCCTCTCATTATCTATCCTAATTAGAAACCTTTGAGACTGCTGTCCGGAAATTTGATGCTTGCTGTCCAGATTTCGCATCCAAGCTCCTTGTCGAATCACCGACTCCAGAACTTCAAAACCTTGTAGTGGGCAGCTCACACTTCAATTTGCCAATCTCATTGGTTTTCCCAAAACAAGAATTAAACGATAACACTAGCTTTGGAGAGGAGAAGAGGGAAACAACTTTTAAAACTCAAATGAGAGTGAGATGAGATAAGAAAGCTAAGATAGGTAAGGAGTAAAACGAGAGAACATACTTAAGCTTTCAAATCTCATTTATACTTTGAAAATAGGTTTTCCAAAATATCCTAAGGACGACCAAGCTTGCGTTACTACGGTCAGAATGGCTCTGATACCAACTTTTGTGAGCACCCGGATTTATTAGGCTCATAATACTTAGTCATCCAATTGACCCTAGTATTATCAACCAAATAACCCCGGTCTCGAGAGATGTATACTCCCGAATGCAAGATACATACCTCACAACAAAAGAATGTATCAATTCCATACAACACATAGTACATAAGCAACAAACCGAAGTTAATATTAATATGGAATAGCTATTACAAAAGAGGGCCCTTAGGCCAAATAGCAACAATTCTAAAAGATAACAATGAAGCAAAAGTGCCATAAAGATGGCTATAACACAAAGCCAATCGGTGTGCCTTAACCCTAGGCATCTGACCGACCGCCAAGCTAGCCGTCAAGAAGCCGCAACACGAGGGACAAAAGTGAGGCTCTAGGATCTCACCCTCTCCTCTGCAACAAAAGCCACAAAATGCCACAACCACGGGCGATGAGTACATAAAGTACTCCGCAAGACTTACGTGTAAGATAACAGGCCTATAACATATGCTACATGCAAGCTTTATGTAAGTGGAGGTTGTATGTCTCATTTAGCATAAAGCAACATTTATTTGCAATAACATAATAGATTGAAGGCAATTTGGCAAAGCATTTTTAATTGTTGAAATAACAACGTGATAATACATAATAACAACAACATGAACAACCTAGAAGTGACTAACCCATTAGTCACCACAACAATAGCATGAACTCCCCGTTCATACCAACCAAGTCAAGTTTTAATTAAATGTTGTAGGCTAGTTCTCACGGGCGATCCGGCGTGTCCATAACCTAGGGCGAGGCTATTGAATAGTTTTATCCTGCAGGTGTACCACTGTACCCACACGCCGACCGCCTTTCCTTTAAGCACACTTCCGAAGGTATGCCGGCACGGCTAAGTCCTACGAGACATTTCCAATGGACAATGCTAATTCTGAGTCGCACAACCCACGGGGAGAAGGAGACATTAGACGACCTACCCGGAAGCTAATGCTCCCCTCCCACACCACACACACATTTTATCTTTAAAACCACCAACCGAGCGACCCCAATTAACACCCTCCAAAGTACTTAGTCAAGAGGGGTCCCATTTCCCCCTCGTGTGGTTAGTACGCAATATGCTCAGTACGGGAGGCGCAAGTAACTCGGTCCTTAGGGACTTAGGCATACTTCCACAATCCAAAAACCGCACCATCCATCCAATATGCCCAAGTCTAAATCAATCTTTTATTTTCAGTTTTTGATTTCACAAATTAATCAAAGCACAAGTGCTGGACATATAGGAGGAATAATTATACTTGAGTGATCAAGACCATCGACTAAGTCGATGATCGCCCATTTCTACCGTTATCTAAGCGTTGCTAAGCATTTGAAATCACAACTACTAAGTGATAGGAGTTCATCCACGAACTCCAACCACAGCAAATAACCTAGGCTCATGGTAGTAAAGACATGGTATTCCTACAGATTATGCAACTATAGGATCCACTAACCATAATTAAAACAAAGTAGCAATGCATACATAGAGTTTAAACAACATAATAGACTTGCAATTATAGGATGAATCATGGTCAAACTGCTTGCCTTTACTTGCTGGAGGTGCTTAACCTGCTGCAGAGGAATACTCTCACAGTCGGTAATATCGTTGGTACCTATCGCAAGAACGAGAAAATCCAATAAAAACGACGAACGCCGAAAAAGATTCAAAATCCAAAGTCAACAAAAATCCATGAAATTTATACAGCAGGAAGACCACGATTTAAAATGAATTTAGCAACAAGAATCATTCGATTTGGATAAAGTATGAAAAAGTTATGGCCAAAACAATTTCAATCGGCTGGAAATTCCAATTTAATTGATTTCGGGTACTGTTCATTGCACAATTTTCTAGGAGGTTGTTGAGTGTGAAAATTTTATGACAGGTAGAGCATGGTATTCTAAGATCAGCAAAATTGGATTTACTTCATTGGGAGTTGATTGGACATAGTTATGAACTTTTGAAGTTGGACTAATGGCAAGGTCTACAGTTGGTTTACTAGATTGTTGAGCCTATGTTAGTTTTAAGGTCCAAGTTTAAAATGGAACAAAAACCTTCTAAGTAAGTGAATTTGGTAAGGTCAAGCCTACTGTCATAAGCAAGACTTCACCCATTTATCTTTCTAACATTCATCCTATTAAAGAAGAATTGCTAAGGAGGAGAGTTTGATAACAAGATGTTCTTATCAAACTAAGATTTCCATTTGCTAGCAAAAGTGCTCACTTGACTAGTTAGTTTAATAACTATTAATTTAATTCTTGACTCATGATCCATTTTTTTAACCTTATAGATTAGATGCTAATGGCTAACAATAAAAGTTTCTAAACCATTGTATTGGTATTTGACAAAGCTCTAATTCATTGCTATTTCAATTATCCATCTAGTTATCTTTCTACCATGCGTCCTATAAAAGAAGATTACTAAGGAGAGTTGAGCTCGCATAAGACTTCCTACTGCTACTAAGATTAAGGACTTTCAATTGATTTCTATTCAGCTCGTTGTGAGTGGCTACCAACTACCTTCAAACAACCTTAACTACAAGTTTTAGCTATCATCAAGAGGTTGGTAGATTTTGAATGGTTCATTAGCTATTAAAGTTACCGACTGATTTCAGATTAATGGGCTCTTAGGTGAACTCAGAACACCTTCTAACAATGCTGGTACCTATCAAGTTATTGTTCATAATCAGACATTCTACATATTGAGAAGAATCTACTTATTAGGACTATGATTTAACCAACTTCTCACAGTTGAATTTCTTTTAAATTGGCTAATTGAATCCATAATATTTCTAACTACTTGACTGCAACGCCAAAGCCTACTGCCCAAACTGAACATCTTTTAACTCAACTTCAACTTGGTTTAAACCATTTGAGTGATCAATAAACTATTTGCATTAATACTGCTTTAACCAATTGTATAAGGATGTCACTAGCACTGACCTCATAACCGTTCTCTCTGGATAGAAATGTAACAAATAGACTCCCATCAATTTAAACTTCCAGATTTGCTAACTCATTAGAGTAACACAATTGACCCTCAACAAAAACTGGTAGACATAGACCATAGATATTTGCATGAGAGTTGTACTGACAAGCTAAAGTTTTCATCTAAACCTCATTCAATCATTACTTCAACAAGGGATTTCACATGCAGAAAAATGAGGCCATCATACATACACACACACATAGGGCACAAGGGGAAACCGAAGGCGGCGAATGGCGCTGCGGTGTGCAGAGAAGACCGGGAGGCGATGGCGACGACGAGCGGTTTGAGCGACACTGGGGCGGCGCGGCCAAGGCGAGCAGCGGCCGAACCTGAAGAGAACAAGGAGCTTCGTTGAGGCATTACAACAAACATCTAGAGGGCAGAGAGGAGGGAACCGAAGGGGCTCGAGCAGGGACGCCGATGAAGTCGGGCCGGCGCGACAGCAGTGGGGCGGAGCCGGTGCGACGGAGGCGGATCCGGCGGCGAGGGTGCTGGAGGCGCAGATCCGGGGCGTCGAAGGGAGGGGCCGAGTGGGGGCGGACGGATCCATGGCCCGGGGCGGCGCGCCATGGACAGGAGGCCGGTAGGAGCCGGATCGGGGAGGAGAGGCACCGGGGGTGGCCGGGCTGGCGGCGGCGGACCGGAGCCGAGGCAGTGGAGGGCGGCGCCGATGGGGAGGAAACTGGCGAGTTGGAAGGAGGCGCAGGGGACGACGATTCCGCGTGGTGGAGGTGGATCCGGCCGGAGGAAGCGCGACAGTGGGCGGCGGCGGCGTGGCGGGCGAGCCGGCTAGAGGGAGGCGCCATGGTGTTGAGGAGGAGGAGGCTCGGTGGAGGCGGCCGACGGTGTGAAGGAGGTGGCGGCCGAGCCGAGGAGGAAGAGGCCGCGAGTGGAGGTGGGAGGAGGTGCGGCCGTGAGGAAGCGCCATGGTGGCGCCATGGAGGACAGACGCCATGGGGAGATGGAGTGGGGAGATGGAGCTGCACAGGGGTGAGGATGTGAAAGAAAGGCCAGAACAGCGGCTCCATTCGGTGGGGAATGGGAATGGAAGAGGATGGCGGAGCAAAGGATTTAGGGCAACGGCTCCATTCGGTGGAGACCAAAAAGAAAAGGGAAAAAATGGTTAGGGGGAAAAGAACCGTTGGGTAATGCCCCATAGAGAAAAGAAAAGGTGGGAGGAACCTTGACTGCTTTTTAGAAATAAACAATTAGGGGTTGTAGTAATTTTGTGGACAAGAATTGGCGGAGAGCTCCCACGGTATGGAGACAATGCGTCCTGTGTGCAGACGACCACGTGCGACGCCGAGCGGACAGCGATGCGACAGGTGAAGGGCATGGGCGCACAAAACCACGGCACTGAGGGCGGAAAAACGACAACAGCGAAGATTAGGGTTTCTAGCCGTCGAAGGTGACGACGACGAGATTAAAAGCGACGCGAGATTGAAACAATCTAGGCGGCCCGATCAAGGATGGATGGCCACGATAAAGAGGGGGACGATTGGTCTAGTCAGACCGGATCCAAGTGACTCGGTCGGTTCAACCGTGTTGGCTAGGTTTTGAAAAACGGACAGAGAGCCTTAAGGGATTTTATTAACCTAGCAAAATGCTCGAAAAATTCTGAAACCTTTATGGGAGGCTGAAAATACAAGGAGTTATGTTGCAAAATTTCTATGGCTTTTCATGTATTATATGTTTCTGAGAATTATTTCGAGCCCTCTTTTGATGTTTGACTGGGGTTTAAAATAGAAGCTGGAAACTTGTAGAATAATTAGAGATAGCAAGCTAACTCCCACAATTCTAAAATTTGGACTGGAGTTTCTAGCTCCAGGATAAACTTTGTATAAATTTTCCAGAGGTTTTTATGCACAGCATTTTTCTCCAGAAATTCTACAAGGGTTGTTCTAGGGTTTGACCAAGAGTTTGATGCAAGATTTCTAACCAGGAGGTTATGACTTTGGTCAATTGGAGATTTTGGTTTTTGATTTCCCATAATTCCTTTACAAGAATTACAGAATTATTCAAAAACGTCCAGATGCAAGAAAAGTTTTAATTTCTACTCATTTTCTTACATTTGAAACACAGATCCAGATTTGGGATGTTACATTAAGACCTCCTCTCAAGACCTCCTTGAGCCCGTGGAACCTCCCTTCGTGAGAGCCTAACTGATAGGACCTCCCCCTTGGTGAGATCCTACCAGTCAGGACCTCCTTTTATCTTGGTTGTCAAAAAATCTTGTCGCGTGGACCTCCTCCATGTGTATCTGGACCTCCTCATGTCCAGACCTTCTCGATAATCTGGACCGTTAAGACCTCCCCCCTTGAGATCTTAACAGCCCAGACCTCCCTCCTTGAACATCTGGACCGTTAAGACCTCCCCTTGGAGATCTTAACCGTCCAGACCTCCCTTCTTTGGCAGGTCCGATCGTTAGGACCTCCTTTTGGAAATCCTAACCGTCCAGACCTCCCGTTGGGATTTGATCCTACAGCTCCAGACCTCCCTGGATCTTAGCATCTCCTAAGCCTTTCGGACCTCCTCAAAAGACCTCTCTGGCGGGTTGGGACCTCCCTCTTTGACCCAACTGTTTCTAGATTTGACTGGTCCCACCTGCCAGGCTTACCCATTCTTATTTTCCCCGCCACACTAGTACCATGAGCATTTAATGCATGTCCTGTCGCATTGAATGCAGCCATGAAAGTGGCTGCCTCCATTGAATGGGGTCATTCTGGGGTACTATTGGTGTCTTTTCTAGTCTTCTCCCGTAGCTGTACACAATGTCCTTTATCATTTTCCTTTGACATCCCCGTACCCTATTGCCTATTTTTCATGCTCGCCAAGTCATGTACGCATTGAATGGTCTTTCCACTTTCTTTGACTATATCTAGCCCCGGGAGCCCTTCATTGCCACCTTTTTCCCACATTCATCACTCTGGCTCACACTCAGTGGCTTCCTGGAGAGCCTTGCTGCCAAGAGCATCGCCAGGAGCACCTCCCTCCATCGTATTTTCACCATTGGAGGCTCAGCGGGAGCTTGGGCGTGGACCTTAACCGCCCATATTGCCTCCGACCTCCCCTTCACTCGTCGTCTCTTTCTTATAGCTGGTAAGCCTCCTTGCGTCTAATCTGTTCTTGCTCTTACCGCCACCGTAAGAGGTTATGTCCATTTCAGGACCTCTTCCTTTGGATTCTCCTCGGAACTCCATGGCTACAGCTGGAGATCACCTCCTTGGACTCTGCGCAAGTATCATCCTCTTGGTTTGTTGCTAAAGCTGCCCCTCTGGTCTTCCGTGAGGACCTTCCTCATTGGACCTTTCTCCCGTAGGTTAGGACCTCCCTCACAGAACCTCTTTTGTGTGTGGGATGCTCTTGTTGATTTAGTTTTGGAGTTTCTTTTGAAGTTCTTTTGGCTCTTTATTTGGAATTTGATTTGAGTTTGTCTCCTTTTCTTCTGTATAGAGCGCGAAGGGACTGAGGAGCTTGAGTGCACTGAAGAAGAAGACTCTCAAGACAGTGAGCAAGGCAAGTCATGCTCTTGATCATGTTGCACCCAATATTTCAATTTATTTATGTTCAGTTTCAAAGTATAATGCATGCTTATTTCTACCAAGTTATTTCAATACCTGTCTTTGAACACATAGTTACGCCTATTTCCTTCATATGGCCAACCTTGACATTGAACCAAATCTGTTGTCACCTTAGACAAAATCTGGTTGATACATTAGTGTGAACTAGGAGCAATTGAAAAACCAAATGCTTAGTCTTGCTTAGACCAAAAGTACTTGATTTGGAAAAATCTTTACCTTCATGACCAACTACTGTTAAAATGTTTTGACCATGACATTGGGGTGTCATGGGAGTATGAAAACATTACTGGGGAAGCAAAGAAAATGGAAATGGATTTAGACTTGGGTGAATTGGTTTGCTTGGTTGGTGCAAGGTTTATACACGGACTCTATCTTGGATAAGGTGGAGGTCCAGGGGTTTGTGATTGTCGCCCAAGTCAGTTGAGGACCGGTCTTTGAGCCGCCAATGCTAGGCTTATAATGGGCCATGCCAAAATCGTGCAACCACATGTCTCCAGTATGGGGTGTGGGACCTGGTCAATTAATTTGCAGAACTTCCACCGCAGTTGTTCCATTTGAGGTCTTCTATGGCCTATGGTCTTTTATGACCAATGTTTCCCACTGGTGCAAGAGGGGGCCCCGATCCTGCGGATTTGTATCCAAAGGAGGCGAAACCTTAGCAAGGAGAGGCTGTGGTGGAATAATGCATTGTAAAGGCCTTGTCATGAGCTCTAGACCTCTTACCTTTGGTAGTGAGAGGTGGCATTGACGGATGCCGGTTGAACTAGAGAAATCATGTCATGTGGGTAAAGTGCACATCCTCGGCCGAGTTAAATCTATTCAAATAGCCGTGTCCACGGTCATGGACATGCTGGCAGCGGCCACTCAGAGTTAGATATTGGTTTTGGGTTTCCAAAGAATGTTTAATAAACTGTTTTGGGATTTCTATCCCATGGGGTTTTTGGGCAGGGAGCCTTGTGACAGGAGAGTATCCTTCACCAACTTGTTGATGAATGCTATCCAACTGAAAATCAAGTTTTGAAAATGAATTTTATCTATTAAAAACCTGCCTTGGAACTTAGTAGCGGTAATTGAAAGAAACTTGGCTTTATGCAAATCAACCATATTATGCCTTCTGTTGTACATCCATGTATGCATGTCATTTTGTTACTCCACGGGTGTGAATTGCGAGCACAGTGGTAGTGCTCACTCTTGCTCATTGCAAACTTTATCGAGAAGACAACAAAGAAGTGAAGAAGAGGACCGGATCAGTAGGTTGTGCCCTCCACCATTTTGCTGTGGTATAGTGGATGGACGTCTGCTCCCACTCTTTGTAAGCTTGCTTTTGGCCCAAGGCCACCTTTTGTAAACAACTCCTTTGTTATGTTGTAAATAAAGTTTATGTCGTGGATGTTACCATTCTTGTATGTCTTTGTGAAGAGCTAGCTTGAGATCCTTGGGACTAGCTCGACACACGCTGAATCACAGAGTGATCCTCAAGTCTCACGACCTCTGCAGTCAGTCCTTGACCTCCCCGAGTTGGCCGTGGCGATGAGGATCTCCCGTGACTCCCACTTCCTCGGTGGTAATCTTGAGAGGTCCTACCAAGGCCTCAATTGGTACTCTGAGGCGTGTCCTACCCGAGCCTCGAGGGGTGCTATCGGACCTCCTGGGAGGTCCTAAGGGACGTCCTGGGAGATCCGGGAGGACCTCTCGGGTGCCCTAGGGTTGGGTCGCCACATTGGAGGTGGGAGCATGCTGGGTGTTTAATGAATGCGCATTAATGAAGGCGTATTGGAGATGGGAACATGCAAGTTGGTTAAATGGTTTGGAGGTGGGAGCCCGCATTAATCTTGGTTGTTCAATCCAGATCCAACGATCAAGATTGACATTAGCACCTTAGCACTAAATTACCCATTAGCACTATATATATATATATATATATATATATATATATATATATATATATATATATATATATATATATATATATATATTCAAGCATGCCACCTTTGAAAAGAAGTATATGCTTCAAGTATATATGCAACCATTGACAAGAAGTATGCTATAAGCATGCCACATGCTTAAGAATTGAGTGTGGAGCAATATATTGTTACATGAGACTCCTAGCTCGTCTAGATTTAAAGTTTACTTCACTTTTGGAATTTAACTTTTCATTGTGATATCTCATTGTGCTCTTTATAATCGGTTTGGTCATTGTTGAGATGTCTGTCATTAATTTAAATTGTGTAATCATTCTAAATACTTGTTTTGACATTGCTATATGGTATGTGACTTTATATGACCTAGATAGATCTACTCAAAAAGATGGCTTGGTTACTTTATTAAATCAATGCGAAGTGTCTTGGATAATCTTCAAAGCTTCTTGATTTTTACTCTCCTTGCTCCTTTGTTTTAGAATTATTCTTTCTCTGAAGTTCTTGACGATTTCATTGCCAAAGGGGGAAAAATGGGAGAAATTAAAAAAACATTTTGGAGAAATTTGCTTCCCTTGTGTTGAGGGGGAGTTTTGCTGCTGTGGTTTGTCAAAATTATTTGCTTGGCAGGTTTAAATCTTTCTTTTCGCAAATTTTTCTTTTCTTTCAAATTTCAACTCACGATTTTGAAGTATTATCAATGTATTCATCAAGAGGAAGATTGTTAGTCCATATGGCTAGATCTAGTGTATTTTAGTTGATGAATAATTGACAATGTTGGGTACTAATGTTATTTGAGGCGTGTGGCGTGTGTGGACTTATGTCGGTCAAGTTGGGGAGAACTTGTGCCAGAAAAATATGTTGTTTTGGTCTTTGCATGTGCAGGGTAACTCGGAGGTGGTCATGGTCTACGCGCGGGGACCTGGAGATGGCTTGGTGCGAAGTCATGGTCCAGATGGTCGAGGATACTGGAGGAGATGATCGAGCTCGAGTTAGGGCACATGGAGATCAAAGATGGATGATGCGTAGTGGAGCTACAGAGGTGTGATTCAGAGGCTACGACACGTGACAATTTTGGGTTGTCCAAAAAGCCCACGTATTGGGTCCTAAAACTAGTGGGCCGTATGTGAGTGATTATGTGCCAACGCTCGAGGTCCGTTAGGGGTTCTAGGATTATTGCTCACGTGTATGAGCTGTAGGGTATAAGCAGCTAGTGGTGGCTTGGTGCGACTGCGAAAAATAGATGAGGACTTCGTTCGGCGGGATAGGAGCGACGACAAGATTTTGGGCTTGAGGCCACGTTCTGGCACTACTACAGAAAACCTCATCACAGACGGTTCGGAACCATCATCACAGACGGTTTTCGAACCGTCTGAATTTGTGTGTCTGTGATAACAGGCAGTTATCATAGACGGTTTTTGAACTGTCTGTGATAAGGCACAACACAGACGGTTTTTAGTTGGAACCATCTATGAAGGCATACTATTACAGACGGTTTTAGCCAAGAACCGCCTGTGATATGTAAGATATCACAGATGGTTCTATTTACTAACCGTAATGGTCATTTACAACTCAAAATCAATTATAAAAGAATATGTTCAAGTATTGTCGCTAGAGTTACAATTGAATTACAACTACTCAAAGTGAATTACAATTGAATCAATTGTTTGAAGGTGATTCAGAGGTGTCGACGGAGTGAAACTCTCCGTCGGCGTTAATGATCTCCGTCTTGATGAAGCTACAGAGCGCCCCTCCCTCCGAGATCTCTCTCACAACAAGTGCATCTAAATCTATGTTCAAGCCATGTCCCTAGTAGGAGTAAAGTAGTAAGCATATATATTTAAATTTATAATTAGAAAATAATTATTGCGAGATTGACAAACCTTAGGATCCATCAGCTTAGCATTCATGATTTGCTGCATATGATGGCAAACATAGAATGCACATAGGTGATCTTGTTTTTGCTGGCAGCATTGCAAAAATAGAATTACATATATTGGTATAGTCAGTTCGAGACACATTATTATGAAGTATGATATAGGATTATTGTGTTGTAGCGCGTACCAAAAATCACATCCTGTGCTCCAGTGTGGCGCTCGATCCCTTGTATGCCCCTCCATCGGCAACATAGGTGATGAACGACCTACATGATTCCAAAATGTTATCCTCGGCCATTTCAAACGAAGGAAGACTACAATAGAGTTATGTATGGAGGAAATGAGCATACCTGTCGAGTATTCCTTTCAGAATTATGAAGTTGTGGTTTTTGTTGAGTAGGGAATCAAGGTATATTACTTTGTTCCTCTTTGGTATAATGACTAAAAGGATCCAGTGGTACCTACTCATGTATGTCGCTATAGTCATTAAACCTAAGTTCGTGCTACGTATAAAGTACAAATGAAATTTGTATAGCAAGTAGTGGAGCACTTACCCCTAGTTATAGGGCACCATTATGTAGTCCTTGTCGTCCTGAGCAAGCAATCCTGTCGTTATATATTTCCCGACGAAGGATACATCTTCGTTGATGGTTTGCTCAGAGACCACATGTGGGTCGAGAAAACCCACCGGTTCTTGCCATCCCCGTGTATTTTTCATCATGTGTCTATACATAAGCAATGAGTTGTAATATTTATCGGTATTACGTGAATGTAGATCTTGATTGTACACACTTATAGTGTCCAGCATCGTAGAAGCGAGGCGTCGAGGGCTTCGAGGTTGAATAGGTCGAATAAGTCATTGAAGCCCACGACAAAGTCGCCCGGCTTGTGGAAGAAATGCTCATACGTGTATCTGACGATGATTCCAGTATCGCACCCCTTCTCTTTGGTGTTCCGCATGTACCAGGCATGCAAAGCCTGACAACCTACTCCAGCGTGGGCTAATACTGTGTTGGGGGCCAACAGACTTCGAGGGAGTATTTCTCAGGCTTGGGATGTGCCTTAATGTTCTGTGATTTCGATTTGGGCTTAACGACTTGCCAGCTACGTGTCCTCCTGTGAGACAACTCAGGAACCGATAAGGTGACACGTTTTTCTTGTTCCTTCGGCGTCTTATCCATGGGAACCGATAAGGCGACATGCTTTTTTTTGTTTCTTCGGCATCTTCTCCACGGGAAACGAAGGTTGAGGTGGAGTCATCGAGGGTCCTGTTGGAGAGGCATGGTCGTGTCGAGACCGCGACACTGCAGGGTCCAGGGCGATGTCCTTCTTGGGCCACTGGATAAAAGTGTGCCAAGCATCCCCTAATGTTCTGATGTCTTCTTTCAAGCGAATCTCCAGCTAGACGGCCATGAAATTGTCATGTACCATGTCCACCTGGACCCTGGCGTAACCCTGCGCCACCTGAGCACCATGCTACACTGTCCCTTCCTGGTATGGATACACCATCCCCTGCCCAGCCTCTATAGAAATGGACCCAACCATCCTCACTTGGAGCTTGCAAGGCGTTGGCTCCTACAAAACGATATGCAATTAGCTAAGGCGTCCTATAGGTCTATCTTTGGAGCATTCCAAAGATGTACATTACCTTGATGTCATCGATAGGTAATTGGACGTCGTCATGATTAGAATTTTTCGTAGACACGACGCTACTCCGATGTTGAGGAGGACTGCTGGCTCCCAAAATAACGGGGGCAGCTTGCGACCAGTTGAGGAGTACTTGATTCAGTTGATCCTGCAATCTTGTTATCTATCCTTGAAATTTTGCAGTAAGCACCTGTTCCAACCGGTTGTCGTACTCGGCCTTAGATCTCTTTCTACTCCTATACGTGTAGTAGTCGTCTGTGAATCCATCCCTCCAAGGTATGTAAACCCCCTTGCCTCATGTGACCTGGGTGCTCCCTGTTTCCCAGGGCCTCCAATAGTATATCCTTCTCCCTGTTGGCTACGAAGGAGAGTTGGGAAGATGCGAAAGTCAATGAATGCTGCAAGAGGTCATCATGTTATTATAGACAGTATGAAGTTATGGACTTATTAACAACTAGGTAGTTCAACATATTTACCAGACGTTTGGACACTTCCTCGTCTGCCTTGTTTGTGAAAGAGATGCCGCCCAAAGACGTGGATGATGCCCTCGCTCTTAACAAGGACAGAGCACGCTCGTCTGTGATCCTAGCAAATGGCCTGGTTGCGTTCTCGTCCTCCGCTACCCATTGCACAGTTTTACCCGCGTACCCAGTGGTCTCGAGTTTGTGGGGGTGAGCGTTTTGTGCCTGGAGAGCCTTGTGCGCCGTACTTTGCTCCTGAAATTCGGCCGTCGTCTTCATCTGCACAAAGGCGTCCTATATATCCCGCGACAAGAATTTATACTTCGTGAAGGGCGTCTGACCCATGTTCACGTACTTCATGACAAGCGTGCTCTTGAAGGTCCTCCACGCGTGACACAGCACGAGCAACGCCTGCTTGGTCTGCTTCTGGGATATTGAACGAGCTTGAAAGTTCTATCCACAGCTCGCCTCTCTGTACGCTTGTTAGAGGCTTCCAATTTGGTGTGGTGATGGGGACCACTTCCCTTGCAAGTATCTCGTAGATGGTCCAGAATCTCGCCGCTGCTTTCTTCGGACTCAGAGGGACCCCAACGTCACTAACCTTCGTGATGGTCATTCGGCCCGCAGGCAATTTCGATGTTCCTTTGCCATCTCTCTTACGTACCACTTTGCTCAGAGATCCAGACGCATTCGGCGACGTCGATGACGGCGATGAAGACGGTGCAGACGCCATCTCGTTTACTTGCTATCTATATAAGTTATATACGCAATGAACTAAAATTTCAGAATTCAAAACGCTGATATTGTTATTATTCCCTAATGGACAATATCTCTTGTGATCTTTGTATAGATAGAAACTAGTGATATGAATCTTTTACATAGATAGAAACTAGAGATATGTTTGTAATCTGTAACGGCCTACTTCATTGAACCCGACACACTGAAGTGTACGATTTGCTTCATGCCATGGAGGATTGGTATGAAGCAAATCGTACACTCTTGTGTGTCGGGATCGACGAAGTAGGCTGTGTTTCACCTAAAAAACGTTTAGGATGAATGGCCAAGGAGCGACACATATATGGAAAGTCCAAATTGACATGTCTCATGTTATGGAATAATTTTTTAATTAAAATATAGCCCTTCATGATGATCGACACATATATAGCTAGCTTCCTCACTGGGTTCTTCCTTGAGCTTGATGCCATCTCCGAAAGGAGACAACTCGTCAAATTGATTGTACTCTTCCTCATCCACGATATTCTCAACTCCGACAATCATTCTTTTTCCATGAAGAACTACATGGTTATTCTTATTTGCAGGGTCCGTTATATAAAAAACTTGAACAACTTGCTTAGCTAATATGAATGGTTCGTCCTTGTATCCGACACATTTGAGGTCCATAGTAGTGACACCGTACTTGTCGACCTTCACACCTTGCGGAAGTTTAACCCAATGGCATCGAAACAGGGGGATCTTGAAAAGTACATAGTCGAGCTCCCAAATCTCCTCTATGAACCCATAGTAGGAGTTCAACCCACGTGGCCTAGTGTAGGACCGGAAAGGCGACTAGAGGGGGGGGTGAATAGACGCTTTCTCTAATTTTCGCCGATCGAACTCAACACTACTTTCACTCCAATAGTATAAAAAAATATGAAGATCAGATCTGAAAGACAATGGATGGCGCATGTTGAATCCGATCAAACCCCAACACAAAAGATCAAAAACATCTCACAACTGTAAGCACAAAATTAAACTAGTAGATGACATCCATCAGTTGCATCAATGTTGGCATTGCACTACCAATCCAACCACACAGGACACGAAGAAATTGCAGATCAAACAAACACAGAGGGGAGGAACCGGCCGCCATGTAGAAGATTTTTCTGTCTGCTCATCACGCTCCAGGCAGCCAAGATCCGATTTCTACAGCTGGATTTAAAACAGAACAATCGACACAGCAACAAGCAGCCATAGCAAAAGAGTAAAACTGAAATAAACAAAGAATAAAAAAACTGCAAGCTGCGTCTAGGAAATTTTTCAGGCAGCACAGAGACCGGCCGCTGCTCAGATCGGCCCGCAACAAAGAGACAGCCGAAAAATTCAGAGCATCAAAGATTGCAGTCAACAGGAAATAGACTGAACCAAAAGCAAATCAACTATTACTGATTGCCGCACTGTACTCCGATTTTTAGAGGGATCTCCAGGCACTGGTTTCTACCAATTTCAGATTTCACAGATAGAACTACAGGCCGAGCAGCACACAAGAGGCAAGAGGCAAAAAAAACGAAACCAAATCAAACCGACCACAACAGGGTTTTGCGGGTAAACAGCAACAATGAATCAATTGCAACAAAGACCGGCCAGATCCGGATTTTGTGGGGATTCACAGGCGCACCAAATCCGAATCAATCCACAAAAAATTCAATGCCTCACTCGCATGAACAAGAAGGCAGCCAACAAAATATCTGACGACAGGAACCGAGAAAATTGCCGCTGCCCAGATCCGGATTTTGCCTTCACAGGAATTACAGCATCAAATCAAAAGACAATCCAAATAGCTACAGCACCGATCAATCAAAATCAAAGACTGCCTTCGCATTGATGGCAGCCAAGGAAAGGAAAAAATAAATCCAAAAGGACACTTAAAATGAGCAAACAGATCAAACCGATCCTTGTACATTGAACCAAAGCAGTAAACACTCAAAATGGCGCATGATATTTTTCTGCAGGAGCACACACGGCGCCGCCCTCTAGGCTCTCGATTTTTGCTCAGGAAGGGAGCACCACCATGACCCAAACAAGCCTCCCCATTTTTTTCTTTTCTTAGTGGCTGCCCTAAACTCCAGCAACCCTGAAAATCCTATCACCTATTTCTTTTATAGGGCAACAACAAACCCTAGAAAACCTTCTAGATGATTTACCCTAATGGGCTTCCGTTAGGGCCCAACATCAACGGAACACACACGCACGCATCTCAAAGCGCCATCTTCATCGTCGATTGATCTAAACCGCTTCACCATGCGCCGACCCGTGCCGCGGTTTAGTCAAAAGGTCACCAAGATGGTAATTGGTAAAATTACCAAAATACCCCTTCTCGATCCTTTCCAAAAGATCGAGTCCATCTGTTGAAGCAATCCCATGCTTCGCCACGTGTAGGTTGATGAACGGCTCTATGTCGTCAAGTCTCTCCCGTCCGGATCCCACCCTGACCATCGAGCACTTGTAATGACTCGCGCTGATCCAACCAACAGACCCGAACCGCCTGCTTCGGTCATCCTCGTCCATTCGCGCCATGCTTGAGTCCTCTGACCTCACCCGCATCCTTGATCGTTACGGACCTCGGCTCTCCAAGCTTAGTCCCGATCCTCCTCGCCGATTGACCGTCATTGACACAAAGCCACTGCAAACAATAGACAAGCAAACACGAATCCGGGAACAAGTTCTTTACAACTTGACCCACGTTAGCCAAAACATGCAATATGCAACACATATGCATTAACAAAAATGGATATGACCTATCCCAAAAACAACTCACCACTTAAATCAATATTGAAGATAAAAGCGGTTCGGCCGATTGCGCCACGACCGACAGATCTGAAACTTTGTCGAAAATACATGAAACTTCAAACCAAAAGCCACATTGCCAATTGTTTCATCATCCTAAGATCATGGGCATACCCCCATGATATCCACACCTAGCGATATGGAACTGCTCGTGAAGCGCATCTATGCGGACACCGCAGCTTCGGATCAGGCTCTTCCTATCACCGAATGTCAGATAAAATGTGTACTCATTTATGTCGTATCCTTGCCATGTCACAATTGTAAATTTTGACCCTTTTGCCAACCATAATAGCGTATCATCACTTGATGACCTCCTAGTGAATCGCACCTTTAACCATTTGTTGAACCGATGGTTGTGCTATCTCGTGATCCAAACCTCTGACCGGTCTCGATTCTGTTGGCGTACCATGTCTTTGTGCTCGTCGATGTACGGGGACACTTGGGTCATGTGTTGCAAGACCGTGAAATGGGCTTGAGCATACGTATCCAGATCGGGAGTGATTGATTTCCTTCCGATGGTCTCGATGCCCTCCAGTCTCCCCTCATGACGAGATAGAGGTACACCTATCGATTCCACTTGAGCCATGTAGTCGACGCAGAACTCAATGACATCTTCGGTTGCATAACCATCGATGATGCTACCCTCTGGTAAAGATCGATTCTATACGTAGGACTTCAGAATTCCCATGTACCTCTCGAACGGGTACATATGACGTAGGAACACAGGGCCGTATATCTTTATCTCTTTCACAAGGTGAACAATGAGATGGACCATGATATCGAAAAATGACGGAGGGAAATACATCTCAAGATGACATAGAGTCGTCACCACCTCGTCCTACAGAGCATATAGTCCTTCGGGATCGATGACCTTTCTGAGAAATTGAGTTAAAGAAATAACACAGTCTGAAGATTGCCATTCGGACGTTGTTCGGTAAGATACTCCTAATTGCAACAGGAAGTATTTGTGTCATCAGTACATGACAATCATGGGACTTCATACCAATTAATTTCAAATCTTCCATGCAAACAGGTTTCTTAATGCTGGTGGAGTAACCGGACGTAACTTTCATACCATGCCAGCTCTGGCATAGTTCATTTCTCTCGGCCTTGGACAGAGTGTAGCAAGCTGGGGGAAGATACGATCGTCCTTTATCGGTTTCTTTCGGTGCTAACTCAGTTCTTATATTCATATCAACCAAATCACGCTGTACGTTAACACCATCCTCTGTTTTGCCACTAATGTTCAGTAAGAGACCAATTAAGCTATCACATACATTCTTCTCCATGTGCATGACGTCGATGCAGTAGCAAACTTCTAAGTGCTCCCAATAAGGTAAGTCCCAAAAAATTGACCGCTTCTTCTAGATGTTCTTCTTACGGGTCCTTAATTTATGTCCCTTCCCAAGCACAACATCGATATTCTTAACCATATCGTAGACCTCTTTCCCTCTAAAAGCCCTTGGAGCGGAACCATCCTTCTTATTTCCGTCGAATTGTTTCTTCATCTTGCGGTATGGGTGAATCCTGGGAAGGAACCTACAGTGACGCATATACACAGTTTTGCGTGAGTTGTTTAGCCATACACTCTTCGTACCATCTAAACAGTGCGGACAGGCTTTGGTTTCTTTTGTACTGAACCCTGGCAAGTTACCAAGAGTAGGAAAATCATTGATGGTGTAGAACAACATGGCGCGTAAAGTATAGTTCTCTCATTTGTATGTATCCTATACTTGTACCCCTTCGTTCCACAGTATTTGAAGATCTTCCAGCAATGGTGCTAGGTACATATCAATATTATTCCTAGGTTGTTTCGGCCCATAGATAAGTAGTGACATCAAAATGTACTTCCGCTTCATACACAGCCAAGGAGGAAGGTTGTACATACATAGATTCACAGGCCAGGTTCTATATCAGCTGCTTATGTTACCGAAAGGATTCATTCCATCTGTACTCAACCCTAACCTTATGTTCCTTGGTTCCGCACCGAACTCTTCAAAGCTCTGATCGAAGTTTCTCCATTGGGTAGAATCAGCAAGGTGTCTTAGCTTTCTATCTTTCTTACGCTCCTCCGAGTACCAATGCAGCAATCTTGCAACCTTTCGGTTCACAAATAAATGCTTTAAACGTGGGATCACAGGCAGATACCACAACATCTTAGCAGGAGGTCCTTACTTCACCTTAGTAGTATTCTTACGCTTGTATCGGGATGCTTTGCACACGGGACATACATGCATGTCTGCATACTCTTTACGGTAGAGGATACAATCGTTCGGGCATGCATGTATTCTTTCTACTTTTATTCCCAATGGACAAAGAACCATCTTCGCTTCGTAGGTGGTGCTAGGCAACATGTTTCCCTCTGGAAGGATGTCTGCCAGGAGACCTAACAACGTCGTGAAACTCTTATCAGACCAACTATTGCTTGCCTTCAATTTCAGCAGTTCAAGCACGGTTGACAACCTTATGTATTCCGGCTTGCAGCCAGAGAACAAAGGTTTCCGTGAGTTCCCTATTAAGCCCTCGAATTTAAAAAACTCTCTCTCACTGTAGTTCCCTTCTGCATCACGTAGCATCTGATCCAGATTGTCATCATGCAACCTATCCTCAGCAAAAGCACAGTCCACATCCGGCATATTGTTGACTTCCTCGGCGATGTCATCATTATTAACTTCCTGGATAATCTGCTCTTCACCGTGACTGGTCCAACATGTATACCCTTGTTTTGAAACCCCTTCGAATCAAGTGCGCTTCGATATGCGTTGGGTTGTCAAATATCTTCAGATTACCGCAATCAATGCATGGACATTACATAAATTTTATCCCCTTCTTCAACATATCCTGCTCGGCGGCTCTTCTAAAAGCAAACACGCCATTAATGCACTCTTCACTCACACGGTTTGCACCGTACATCTAATTTCGATCCATCTACGCTACGCATGTGACAAATTAGGGTTAAATTAGATTAATAAACTGCAAGTACACTTCCTATTGACCAAATATACTAAAATTAATTAGTGATTAACCTAGAGCAAATATAAAGGGTTACAGATCGTTACCCTCGGAGCTCACGTCGAAAATCCGAAATATCCTCCTCCCTTTCTTCCTAATCTCCTTCTCCTCCCTTCCTCCTTCCTTCCTCTCTGATGCTCTCTAAGGTGACGCAATGGGGAGGAGGCAGCAGGGTGGCGGCTCAAATGGGAATGGATAGGGCGGGGGGGGGACCTCTCTTTAGCCTCCTTCCTTCCCTTCTTTCTCCTCTCTAAGGTGGCGCAATGGGGAGGAGACAGCAGGGGTGGCGGCTCAAATGAGAATGGACAGGGGGTTTGTCAGGTTAGGTATTTATGATGTGGCATATCATAGACGGTTTTTATTACGAACCGTCTATGATACGTTGCTATTACAGATGGTTGTTAAGTATAACCATCTGTGATACTTCACAGAGGGTCTATGATGACTCAGACTATCATAGACGATTCTTGTTAATAACCGTCTGTAAAGTATCATGGACGTTTATATTTAAAAACCGTCTGTGATAGTGATGTATCATAGACGGTTCCAAAGGAATCATCTGTGATAAGTTCATCACAGATGGTCCAAATGAACCTTCTGTGATGAGGTGTCTCGTATAGCCTGTTTTGTAGTAGTGTGGTTGCTGCATAGGAGAGAAGCATTGTGTGGAAAAAGAAGGGCCAGCGGTGATTGCATTGTAGATGTGAATCACCGTGGTTTTGAAGGAGTAAAAAAAGTGCTTGTGGCTGTTCGACGTGACATCCTCAACTTAATAAAGAGAATTATTATGCATCTCATTAGCATGCATCATGATTTCTAGCATTTACATTATATATTGCACTTGGAAAATCTGTGAAAGAGATTAAAACATATATTGTAAATGGAACTCCAAAAGAAAGTAGGAACAGAACTTTATGAACAACTCCTGGAAATAATTTATTCAAATACTATAGTAATTATAATGAATAAATATAATTTTTTCCAAATTTATGGGACAGGGTTAAACCCTAATAAAATTCAAACACAACTTTATAACCTAACTTAAGTTTGAATTTATAATATCCAAATTATATCATGAACAGTATTATATTATAATTTTTATGGATACTAGACCTTCCCAGGAACCCCTGTGATTTATTTCACAATTTTAGGAAATTTATTTCTATTTCTAACACCTTGGTCAATGTAGGAGAAACAATTTAAATCCCAGTCAAACTGGCCTAGTACTGTTCCTCTGGTCGAACCCAAACCCCGACCCGAGCCTCTCGGCTCAGTCCAACCGCCTAGATGCACAGCCGCATGCAAGCGTTGGATTTATAATCAACGGTCCAGATCTTCCCACCTCTTCGGCAGCTCTTAACACCACTGTAAATCTTAGCCGTTCGATTAAGATCAAATGGTGCACGTTGAGCCCCGTCGCGCTAGCTCGCACACGCCTTTGAGTCGCTGACTTTCCGGGCCCACTTGTCGGTCCTGTCTTCTCCAACGAACAGCAGCGCTTCAGCAAGGCAAAGCTCCACGCGGTCGCGAATCTCTTCTACGCGCTGAACCCCGTCACTCCACCGCCCAAATTGACCTATCCTGGAGCTTCCTCTCTGTACACCGCACCCACTCCCTCATCTTCTCGGGTTAAGACCCTTCGCACCCTCTCCTTCTCCCTCACTTCTCCTCTGTTGACCGAGGAGAGGGAGGCTGGCTTGAGCTCACCTCTCAGGTAAGCTCCCACCGGGTGGTACCTTTGGATTCCATGCTCCATACCTTCCCCATTTTAACTAACTTGAGCTCCTTCGATGGCTTGTAGTTCCTAAACCATTTTCGTGCTCTCTGGAACCCTAGAGCGCGCACCCGGGAGCCTCACCTTGCCATATTCTTCTCTGGTAAGGTTCTTGTTAAATCTTGCGCGTCATGTTGTGCCATTTAGCATAATACTGGAAACCCCTCAATCAATTTCATGATTGCTTCACAGGAAGTGTCGGATTTTTGGATTTCCTTTTTGTCGGCCGCCGACATCGCCTGTCTTCTCTAGCTCAGGCTGGTAAGCCATTGTCAAATTCTTTGCACCTATGTCTGCCTCTTAGTGTCCTTAAGCTAACCCGAGCACCCATTCTGCTCCTTTTTGCTCAGAGCCTCTTATTGCTTAAAACCGTGCCACCGCCGTCGCCTTCTTTGACTCCGACGAAGCTCCGGCAATCCCCAAGCTTCCCGAGCACCTTCCTCAGCTTAGGTAACACACTAATAGTCCCTAGGACCTTGGCACATGCTTAGATAGCTATGCGAGCTTCATATGGTTGTTTCGTTTTTCTGCGTCTTGAGTAGCGCCGCTCGCCGCCGATGCAAAGCCGCACCGCCGTTGAGATTGCCACCACTGGGTGCGCAATACTATTGCGCACTGGGCATAACCTTAACACAGCGCCGCCGTGGCGCAAGACAATGGCGAGTCGTAGAAACTGCAGACGAGCGAAATTGCATTGTCAATTTCGGCGACAAGCAGTAGCAAAGAGATTAGAAGTTAATGGCAATCATTAGTAATTAAAACGTGTCTTAAACACTTTAACAAGTCACTTACTTGTGGGCCCTGAAGCACGGAAAACCAACACGTTTTGTAACTCTTAAGCACTCACTTACTTGTGGGCCCACGAATTAAAACATACCACTTCGTGTAAAGGATCAGAGCGTATAACTTGGATCGTTTTTGATCGTTGGATGCAAAATCGACGGCTCTGATTTAGTGGAGCGTTCGGACCACACCGAACGCGCCGCGAATCTGAGCCGTGCGATGTAAAATGAACGGTCGTGATTGATGGGCTGATCGGACCACCCATCGCGCCACAAATGGTGACCGTTGGATCTAAATCCAACGGCTCACAAGCCTAGCCTTTGATTCACGCGCACGCCCGCGCTGCGCGGTGGGCCGCTGGCAAAGCAGGCCCACTGTCAGTGGCAGTGGCTAGCCCATGCTCGGTGAGAAAAGTAGTAAATGAATTAGAAAATCTGGAAACGAATTATTTGTACACTGTAAAATATGTGTAACTTCAAAAAATGTATAACTAATTCATCTTAACTCCTAAATAGATGAAACCACTTCTGGTAATTTTCATTTTTGATGAAATTTATTTTAAAATTGATTTCAAACATGTCTCTGTAGCAGAGAGTATTATTATGAAAAATGATTCATAACTTATTATTTTTATAGAAAAAGGCTGATAACTTTAAAAATAGATAACTAATTCATAAAAATTGCAAATTGGGTAAACTCAACTGTTTTGAACTTGTAACAATAGTACCTAATTATCTGTGTAATCCCTGCACTCACCACTGCCCTACAAAATTTGCCCAAATAATTATAATTAATGAACAGTAACAGATTGGAATTAAATTGGAATTTCCAGCAAACTGAATTTCAAACTGCTATAACTCTCACATACTAAGTGCAAATGGAATAATTCTTTCACCTAAATTCATCTAAAATCATGAATTATCTACTGTAGAAAAATCATGCATTTTTGAGCACTTTGAATTTTTGAGTATTTCTCGATGTTTATTCGATATTATATTTATCTAGATACCGAGCCTATTGATATTGACTTATACGCTACTGAAGAAGAGCAACTGAGTTACCAGCAAGGCAAGCATCATTTGAACTTTCTTTTGCATCATATTTGATCCCAGTTTTGTTAAGATAGTGCAATGATAATTGCTTGCATGCTATTTTTGATAATGTCGCTATTTTTGTGATGTGTAGTTTAGTTATCTCCTAATTCATTGAGGTTATACTTGAATTATTCCAGTACCACATGCTTAAGTTAGAATGGTTGAAATATATTGTTCGGGTTCGCTTAGCCATGCAAGTCTAGAACCGTTAGTTGATTGTCGGGAATAACCCGACAATTATGGGATAAACACAACTATCTTTATATACTTTTATTTCAGATCTTTGTATCTGTTTTATGAGTCAAACTTGATCATTTTAAATGAGCTTTTGGTCTGGACAAGTGATGGTTAGTGATGGTGCCTTTGTGCACGAGATTGGGTAAGTGGTTGACTTGTCTGGACAATTAAGGACCGAACTTTGGTAACATCTTTGATTCAAGTAAAACTCGTGCTATCACACGCGGTGTATGGGCACCGCTTAGTTAAGTAAGGGGTTGGTATTGTTGAGTTGATGACTAGTGGTGTGAGGGCGTATACGTGTTCCATCGTATATACGTTCCATAAGGGTGCCGATTGCAATTCTTTATTGTGAGGGTGAGCCCTCTTTAAACTTTAATAATTGGGTTGGCACTTCCGGCACAACTTGCGTGCCCATTTAGTTGTAGGTGGGTAGCCTACACTTAAATGGGGTTACGTCGCGTATGGGTGAGTCAACTCAATGGTATCAACTTGCTGAAAAATACTAAGTCTTGGTTTACCCGGCCGGCATACCATAGGAAGTATACTATATTCGGAGGCATCTGGAGGCTTACGGGCTAATCAAGTCGTGTGGGTAAAGTAGTACACCCTTGCAGGGTATAAATCTATTCGAATAGCCGTGTCCACGGTTATGGACGACCACTTGAGTTACATGGTTACTATTGTTAGACTTGGAATTAAAATTGTGGTACAACTCGGTATTGTCATGAATGAGATGTTCATACTTGTTGCTACATCAAAGTGGACAGCCACTTTGTCATTTGTATGGTTCATTTGTTATTCAATTTACTACTTATTCACATGCTTTACTTCTACTTCAAATCTGATTTTGAAATGGCACTTGAAAAACTAGTATGTGTAGGTTGTAAATTGTTGCGTCTCTTTTGCAAAACTAAGCCAATATGAGCCATCTTTTGTAATAACCTCTAGCATAGTAATTTTTATTTGTGTAAGACTTGCGAGTACCTTTGTACTCAACCTGGTTGCTACAATTTCAGGTGAGGAAGTGTATGAGCCCGTTGAGTTTGTTAGCGCCGATTTTGGCGACGCTAATGAATAATGCTATCATTTAACTCCCAGTCGGTTGCCGATGGGTTATGGGGCATACCATGCTGGATCTTTTGGTTTATTTACTTGCTTCCGCTGCTACTTAATACTCTTATTTGAATTTGGCCGGTCGGCCATTTGTAATGGATGTAAACTTTAACTATTACGTTATATGTCTTTTGAACTATCTATGTATGTTGTTGTATGGATGTGATCAACGTTGTACAAGAGTATGAGCATATTGGTCGCTGATCTTGGGAGCCAATATGATTGTATACTCGCTGTTCGTGGCTTCCTATTTAACTCACTAGGTATAGTGCTTGACTTGTTGGAGAACCGACAATCATGTAGTGCTCGCAGGGGAGCAGCGCGCATGATCGTCGGGGCTTTTGTTATAGTCAGGCTTTTCACTAAGATTGAGTTAAGTTGGAATCCATTTACTTGAGGCCTTAGAGTTATGTCCTTAAGACCTTGTTTAGACTCGGTCTTACGGAGATAATCCGGGGGTCCTCACACTCGTGTTGTGAACAGAAAATCGCCTTGTGGTTTTTGGTGGCGCGTCGTCATGGGATTCAATCCAGAGTGGGGCTGGGTGCGCGAGGAGCGAGGAGCGGGGAGCAGGTGAGTGTGACGAGCGCATGCGCTGTGCTCTTCATCGTGTGGTGTTTTGGCCGAACGTGACATGAAGTAGAACACGCACGCAATTGCGGGAGGCGCTGAGGACACGCACGCTCTGCAGTAGGTGGCGCAGTGCCTTCTGGTTGTAAGATGTGTGCGAGACAAGGGTCAAACATTTTGCAAGATTGCATCTACATCAAGTTCTGTTCTTTCCAGCCTATTCGATGCGAAGAAAATTCCACAATTATTCACCCCCTCTAATTGACATTAACGATCCTACGGTACCCAATAACATACCATCACATATTGCCGTATATCTCGCTCCACCTTACAATTACTGCCAGCCGTGTAGGATCCAGACAGCCAGCCAGCCCTGCCCTCGTGGCCTAACACGCGTTGCCGTTCCCTGTTCGCTGGCGCTGGTTGCACTGTCGACACACGGTCACACCTCACCCTCCGTCCATAGGAAAGACACGCGCAGCCGTACGGACGGCGGCTAACCGTGTTCGGGGTGAAAACGACGGCGAGCTTGTGATTAGGAACAGTGGGAAACACACAAACAGTGAAACAGAAATGCAACAATGGCAGGGGAGGGAAAATATTCGACGAGTTTTGAGGTCTACGTGTGTCAAATCTTCTCCTTTTTTATACATGCTACCAAGGAAAAGATTTGACGAGTTTGAGATTTACGTTACGGTCAAATATGTCTTCATTTTTTCTTCTTTTTTCCGCGTCTGCGAGCGGTAGATCTGAGCCGTTCATCCAACAGTTCGAGAGGGGAAAAGGATAGAGACTTTTGTGGCGTTCGTCTACGAAGGTGTTTCTCGTTTTTTTTTTTTAACTTTGATTATCGATCTCAGGCGTAAACGGTCTTTGATGGCGGCAGTTATTATCATACCAATTGTAGCTGAACCTGTTTCCTCGATTCAACACTGGATAATTAATTAAGCTTGCTGGATTTTCTCATTTCATTCTTGTACTCTTTCATAGAGGGTCAAGTCTTCCGTGACTCGTGGACATTATTTGAGGTGAAAAAAAAATCCATCTCTGCTTCATAGTCCATATATGTATGAGACAATTTGATATTGGTGGGGTCATGCACCTTTTCTCCTTCTCCTGCCAGGTACAATTTGAGCCGTCCCATGTAACTTTGTAAGTCGTGCTTCGGGGACGACGGGATAACAGGGAGCTCTTAGGGCTCACTTGGGAAGTTCATTTTCAGCTAGAATTTATATAGATAATTTAAGAATTTGAACTAAAATCTCGGACTATCCATGTGGATGAGTAGTGATTTTGGCCTAATCAAACAAGGCTTAGAGTCATGGTTTACCGGTTTATGATTTTGGGGTTCACCTATTCCCAACCATAGATTACGAGGGGCAAGCAACAGAGGCTCGTCGGTGGTACCGCTGGCCACATGATTGGAGGAGAGCAAGCAGTAGCAGGACGGGGAATGGATGGTGACGACGGGTTGTAAAAATTGGAAGGGGTGGGGTGGAGAAGAAGGTTCAGATGTGACATGAATCTCAGAGCAATCCAATGGTCCAAAATGTGGAAACAAACCTGCAGACTTCTGAAATAAATTTGTTCGACATCTTGTAAAGCCGTCATTAAAAACTTGAATAAGATGTCATGCACATTTGTTTTGTGGGGAAGATGACATGTATATTGATGAGATTAATAAATTATGGAATCAAGTGAACCGGTCCATTTTCGACTTTTTTATTGTGAGGGATCCATTTTCGAAATTAAAAAGCTACCTATGAATTTTTATGTTCTTTTGTACCCCTCCGTCCACAAATACTCGATGCGTTGTGCGGTCAATTTTTTCAAACTTTGACCACTAATTTATATAAACATATATAGATTTACTACATGAAACTAGTGTTATTGATTTGTCTTGAAAGATACTTTTTCATCGTAATACATAATTGTTTCTTATGACAAAAAATGATGGTCAAAGTCTTGCATTACAAACTACTCCCACGTGGACGGAGGGAATTCGCAAAGAAACAAAATTTCTCCATCACAAATTTTTACATCCTTAGAGCATGTACAATGATGTGGCGTTAGTTATCTATAAGACTTGACACGTAGAGCACGAGATGATTTGGAGGAGAGTTAGAGGAGTATAGAGAATTAAACCATCTCTAAGGGCATCTTCAATAGTGCCACTTCAGCTGTCTAAGATTGCCACATAGGTTTTCTGGTGCAATGGAGGAGAGTGAAAGAGGAGAGAGAACGAGGTCGTCCTCTCATGTAGCAACGGACGCATCACACGAAACAAGACACTAGCGCGAAGCTTTTTGCTGTTGGAGCGCAGTCGTCGTTTATTCACGCGAAACAAAACACTTGATTCATGTGAAGTTTAAAAGCTTATGAGGCTTTAAAGAGACAGCTCAAGAGACAATGTATTAGAATAGTTGTCTCTAAAATTGTCTTAAGATGGCATGAAGGATGTTAGAGACAACCTAAAAGATAAACTATTGAACATGTCCTAATGTAGTCGACTGTAACACGAGAACCAAGATACATTGTATATGGAGTAACTGTCTATAGAGATATGTAAAAAATTAATCCACTGTAAAAGTTATCTTTAGTGCTATCTATAGACGATATAAATAGATACTATGGACAACAATTATCTATATCTTTATACATGCCCTTAGAAGAGTTACTAGAGTACTGCTAATCCTCCCCGTGCGGCCGTGCGTAATTACCTGTCGCGTTAAATTTCCACACGCTTACGCGCTTGCCAGCAAATGATGTCGCCACCCTCTCCCTAGATCTGTGCACAAAAAGTGTTGTCATCCGTGGGTAATTACCCCCAATAAATAAAGAAAACCTTGGCTCCTCCCTTAATTAACACACAACCATCGGCAAAACCGCACTCCCTTGACGCTAAACACCATGTGCGTCGCACTGTATGTTCCCAAGCATGTCGTCATCGTGCGACAGTCTGTTGGAACAAGTCTCTCACTCATGGCTCTCCCTCTCTTGGTGTTTCTCTAAAAACAATCACAACTCAGTTTTGGTGCTCAACAACCGCACCCAAATCTTGACTCATTTCTTTTATTTGGCTCTCGGTACTGACTACTGAGCAAAGCAAACAGAACTTTCAACTACATTTGATAAGCCATGCACACTTGCCAACTGACCGGTTCTCACGGTCAGGGAAACAAATTTTATTTTTGAAAAAATTCCGTTGGTGGCCGAAATAGCCGAAATTTCGGTGGGATATAAAATTGGTTTGAATTAAATTTGAATTTACAATAATCGCAAAAATTATTGCGATGTGTAGGATTCTATCCGTGGTCTCCTGCCACCAAGCTACGTTCAGCTTAGCAACTTAATACTAGTGTTTACTTCTTTTAACCCTTCAAATTCTCTCCAACTTCAAACTAACCGAATGTTTTTGAATGAATTGAAATTTTTTTGTTACCCTCCGAAAGAACCAAAATTTCGCGAAATTATGAACCTGCTCACGGCTCAACAGCCCAACTAACTCATGCCACATGGAGTCGGTCACTAACCGTAGCGCGTCATGCAAACTGCATGCACTCTTCATGCAAACTGTATGCAACAGCAACGACTATAACATGAGGTCAACTAGATAACTCTACATGCAATACGGCAGATTTGTCAAGATTAAATCCAACAGCTTTCATCTGAATCTCCTAACAGGTCGAGTAAGTAAAACCCTAATTAACCGCAGCACTACTACGACTCCTGTATCCTCTATATAAAACTACGTAGCTAGCTGCAAGCTCTCCCATCGATCCCCTCCTCGCCTAGCCATGAAGCCGAGCGCCGTGCTGCTCGCCGCCCTCGTGGCGCTGCTCTTCTTCGTCGAAGCCGCGCGCGGCGACGACGGCGACTGCGGAAAGTCGGACGCGGCGGCGCACGACTGGGCGGGGGCCAGGCCGCTCAAGATCGCGGCCTTCTTCTCCATCCTGGTGTCCGGGGGGCTGGGGTGCTGCCTGCCGATGCTGGGGCGACACGTTCCGGCGCTGCGGCCCGAGGGCGACGTGTTCTTCCTGATCAAGGCGTTCGCTGCGGGGGTCATCCTCGCCACGGTCAACCACATCCTGCCCGACGCGTTCGAGAACCTCACGTCGGACTGCCTCCCCGCCGGCGGCCCGTGGAAGGAGTTCCCGTTCGCCGGGTTCGGCGCCATGGTCGGCGCCATCGGCACGCTCGTCGTCGATACCGTAGCCACGGGCTACTTCAGACGCGTCCACTTCAAGAAGGAGGCGGCCGACGCGGCGGGAAGCGCCGCCGTCGGGGAAGAGGAGAAGTAGGACCAGGGCGGAGGGGACGAAGGTGCGCATCACCACAACGGAGGGGGGCACGTCCACGTGCACATGCACGCGACGCACGGCCACGCGCATGGGTCGACGGCGCTGGTCGCGGCCGTCGGCGGCGGCGAGGACGACAAGGAGCACAAGCTCCGGCGTCGCGTCATCTCTCAGGTAGTATTTATCGTTGTTTTTGCAACGGTGGTAAATTAATGCAAGGTTAAATAGTTGTTACGTTAAAAAACAAAAACTGTGCAGCAAGCTCACGATAAATAGTTGTTACGTTAAAAAACAAAAACTGTGCAGCAAGCTCACGATAAATAGTTGTTTCGTTAAAAAACAAAAACTGTGCAGCAAGCTCACGATAAATTTTTATAAATCAAAATAATTTAATATGATTAATTTAAACTTCAATTAAATTAAAAAATTATTTTATTTGGGTTCCTTGAGTTCCAAAGAATTGTTTGGAATTTTCTGGAAATTTTTGGAATTTATGCTATTTAATTGAGCTTGGTTTTATTTAATTAAATTTCTGAAATTCAGAAATTATTTCTTTTTCTGGAAAATCCTTTCAGGCTGAAACTTTCTTTTCCAGCTCATTTTCTTTTCTCCTTTTCTATTTCTTTTTCTCTTCCAGCCGTCCTATTCTTTTCTTTCCTTGCGCCGAAGCCCAGCCTCTCGTTCTCTTTTTTCTTTTCCCTTCTCTTTCTTCCTCTGCCAGGTGGACCTGCCCACAGTGTTCATCTTATTTTTGACTCGGTCTCCAGCTCGTGCTCGAGCCGCACGCTGCCATCATCGTCTTCAACCCGGAATCCTGCCTCCCCGGCACTATAAAAACGCCTCCCCGTGTCAAAACGTTCTCCCCGTTCTCCTCTATCAAATCCCCGATTTAGTTTCGCCGGAATCATCTTCGTCTCACCAGATTTCACCTTTGAAGCCGCCGGCCGCCACAAGTACTCCATCGCGCGTTCCGAAGTCTTCAAAGCTCCTCCAACCGCATTATCGCCACCTTTGGATTCGTCTTCCTGTGTCCTACGCCGTGCTTCCATCGCCATTCTCGAAGGATCACAAGATCATCACCGACCCCTTCTTCCTCAAAACCGGCCATCGCCACCATCATTGATCTCTCTCCTCAGTGAGTTACTCGCCTTCCCGTGCATGTCACCGCATGTTTGGGTCTCCTCTTCCGTTTTCCTCCTTTTCCCTTCTCTCTCGGTCACCGAAGTGCCTCCACCACCTTCCTCCTCCGTCACGGGTCATCTTCTCCTCGCCGCCATTCTCGCCGACCTCTAGCCGCCCCGATCGTCTCGGTGTGATCCCCTCGCCATCACCAAGCTGGTGCTCCTCTTGTCTATCTCCGAGCGCCGCTGAATCGCTAAAACCGCTGTGAGCCGAAGCCACCTTGCCGTCGCACTCGCCGCGCTGCCACCACCCAAAGAACCATCGTGCCTGTGGGATTCTGTTTTTGCCTTTGGCTAGACCAATCTCGTCGCCAATCGCCATCACTGTCGTTTGCATTGCCACCGGCCAAGTTCCTCTGCACTCTGTCCTTTTCTCTCTCTTCCACCTAGCTGGCCAAGCCTTCGCCACCTCATCTTCTTTTCCCAGGTGTCTTCTAGTCAACACATATGTTGTTGTCCTTGCGGTGCACTCTAAACCTTTTTCCATAGGCTTGGTTCACCATAAACCCAATCACTTATAAGTGGGTTCCACATGTCAGTTTTGATTTCTTTTACTTTTTTCTTTTAAATAAGAAGGAATATTCTTTTTCCTCTTTTTTTTTCTTTCCAACAAATCTTCCGAGAGTCCGTTCTCCTTCATTTGAACTCCGATTTAGTCCGTTCAAATTCCTAAATTCATCTAAAATCAAGCTCTTTATTTTAGAGTTGGTTTGTACTATTTTTGGATTTTATTTGGTTTTATTTTTAATTTATTTATACTTCGCCTGCTTTTTTCTCTCTTGTTAGACGATCTGTTTCACGGAGCAGGAGCAGAAGCAAACTTTGAAGGTCCAAGTGTGGTAACTAAGCAAAGCCAATGCCAAGGCAAGTTGTGGTCCTTTGATGATATTGAACCTATGATTTCAAAAGTATATTGTTTTATATCAACTGCATGCTATCTTTATATCAACTATTTTGGGATTAGTTAATCATCTATTTGTCATTATGCCTCCATTGAATATTTGAATACCATGAATTACTTGTCACCATAGCATGGTTAATTTTAGTTGGACATATTTGTATCACCAACATGGGTATCATATAGATGCTTAGTTACGATGGGCTTATGATCACATGTAAAATAATGTTAAATTTGACTTAATGAGATATGGAATTATGGCGGGTAGCCATTGTTATTAAAATTTGCGTACCATGACAGGGTATGTCATTGGTCTTGGTTGAACAAAAAAAAGATTTCTACTTGGGCGAGCGATCATGAAGTAAAGGGGGTGCGGTTAGCATGTTGTAGGTTTGTGGTAGACTCGTCTGAGTAACTTGTCAAGGACTTAATCTTGTGTGCCATTAAACTAGGCCTTGTCGTACAACCACATGTCTGATGGGACGGGCCTAACTTAGTAAGTTGTGGAGTTTTGACGTTGACTACTCAGATTGTGAGTTTTGTGATGGGTGGAGGTGTGGACTATTCTGAAAGTCACATCTATGGGCGGTTCGCCGTCTCCAGGTCCAACGATGTGCGTCAGACTAACGGTGAGGTTGGGGTTGATGGTATGCACATCAGGAGACTCAATTGTTGAGATGAAATTTCTGAAAGGTTTTGTTATGATTGCTCAATCGCATACTTCCGTAAGGCGAGTCATGGCAGACATGCATGATGAGTTAATTGTGTTGGGGTACGGGTAGACTACGATAGCAACAAATCAAAATTTTCTACCACGTAATCTAGGAAGCCAAGCAAGTAGATGATCATAGATCGTTACCACCAGACGCGCAGAGCAGCGGAAGAAAGGTTGGAGCGGCCTGGTCCAACGAAGAGCGTGTCGGTGTACTGGTCATAGTCGATCGTCCAGCGTCCTCGCGTGTCGATCGTCTCCTTCAGCACCTCTGCAGTTCCTTGTGAAGATTGCGGATCGTCCTCAAGCGCAACAGCAATCGCAGTAGCGCCTCTGCAGTATCCACACGTCCAGGGAAGGAACAACCATGCGCCGGTGTGCTAGCACCAAGTCGCACGGCAAGGCTCTTAGGAAGATGGCGGCTAGGGTTTTAGTGCAACAACTCAACTCACGACTTTCGTGTGTCTTATCTGTTATGTTCACCCATCCCTAAACAGCCTCATGCATCTCCTTATATAGTGCTCGTGACGGATCCTATCTGAACACGTTTGACGAATCGTATCCGTACTGGTTTGTTCCAACCCATTAAGTGTGTGACCCGTTAGGTTCATATGTAATCGGTTGTGATTTGGAAACCCTTTCTGATCACAAGTCGTTAGCGGTTCCTAGCAGGACATAACGATTCCCGAATACATACAAATTATATCGGACGAACCTTAGTGCAATATGATCTACGACCAGGTCCCCATCACTTACGACCGTGTCCTATCTCTATCTGACCGATTCAGTATTTGATCACGACGATTCGTAACTCCTTACAACCAGTTTTCACCACTCTGTGATTATGTTCGACCGATCTCTTCAGGAGGACCCCGGTTTATTAGGCTTGTAATACTTAGTCATCCATTGACCCTAGCATTACAAACATAATAATCCGTGTCATCGAATATGTATACTTCCCGAATGCGATATACACCCTTTACAAAATCATGTATCAATTCCATTCAAGACATAGAACCAAAGCACGACTAGAATAAAGACATACAATATATAGAGTTATTACAAAAGGGGTCGACCGGCCAAATACAACTAATAAAAGTAACACAGCGGAAGCAAATGCCATAAGATGGCGATAAACAAAAGAGAGCCACAAGGTTTGCCTTTAGCCCACAAGGCAACCAACCAAGTCGCCTAGCTCAATTCCCAACCACCGCACATCTTACAAAAGTAAAGCCCTTTGGACCCTACCTCCTCTGCAACAAAGTTATTAAGCAAAGCAAATGAGTACAAAAATGTACTCATAAGGCCGACGTCTTGATATATGAACTATAGTTTAACTACATGCAAGCTTTATTTGAGTGGATGAGGCTTTGGACTTATTTTAGCATAAAGCAAGTTTTCATTTGCAATATTTAAATAGGTTCCAAAGCAATTTTGCAATTCATTTTTCATTTGCAAGAAACAACGAGACAAGTAACAATAGTAACAAAAAGTAGATGACAACAACAATCCTGGAAGTGACTAACCCAATAGCCACCACAATAGTATGAACATCCATTCATACCAACCCATCAAGTTTTAATTAAATGTTGTAGTCTAGTTCTTGCACGACCTTACCAAGCATGTCCATAACCTATGACGAGGCTATTCGAATAGTTTTAACCCTGCAGGGGTGTACCAATGTACCCACACGTCAGACTGCCTTTTCGCCAAGCTATTTAGCACACTTCTAATGAATGATGCTAATTAAGAGTCGCGACAACCCGGAAGGTAGGAGACACCGGCCCAGCCGCAGCAACTGCGGGTGCTCTTTCCCTTATAAAACAGTTTTACTCACCTGCGACCCCCAAATAACACCTCCCAAAGTACTTAGCCAAGAGGGGTCCCATATCCCCCTCGTGTGGTTAGCACGCAGAAGCGCTTGGCTTAGTGACACAAGTAACTCGGTCCTTGGGGACCTGGGCACCATTCCATTCACACCCAACAATCACACCAACATCCATTATGCCCAAGTCAATAACAGTTTTGTTTGCATTTTTATTTTGTTTGTTTACAAAGTAACAAAGCACAAGAGGGACATAATGGAATAATAATTTTCAGTGTGATCAAGGTCATCGACATAATGTCAACAACTGCCCATTTCTACCGTTATCTAAGCATTTCTAAGCATTATCAACGTAACTACTAAGTGATAAGAGTCCATCCATCGAACTCTATATCACAGCAAGATAATCCTAGGCTTAGTAGTAGAGAATGAACATTTTACCTACAGGAGATGCATCTATAGGCTCAACTAATCGATAATTTAACACAAGGTAGCAATGCATGTTGGGTCGCGGGGTAGGCTACGATAGCTACAAACAAAATTTCTACCACGCAAACCAGGAAGCCAAGCAAGTAAATGATCACAGATCGTTACCACTAGACCTTGAGCGGCGGAAGAAGCGTCGGGCGGCTGGTGCGACGAAGAGTCGTCGATGTACTGGTCGTAGTCGATCGTCCAGTGTTCTCGTGAGTTGATCGTTTCCTTCAGCACCTCTGCAGTTCCTTGTGAAGATCGCGGATCGTCCTTAAGCGCGACAACGTAGAAGCGCCTCTATGGTATCCACCGTCGAGGAAGGAACAACCGTGCGCCGGTGTGCTAGCACCAAATCGCACGGGAGGCTCTCAAGAAGATGGCGGCTAGGGTTTGATGGGGCAACTCCGTCAACTCCTTTTTTTTTTCAACAGCCTCATGCATCTCCTTATATAGTGCCCGTGCCGGATCCTATCCAAACACGCTTTATGAATCATATTCGTACTGGTTTGTTCCAACCCGTTAAGTGTGTGACCCGTTAGGTTCATGTGTAGTTCGGTTGTGACTCGGAAACCCTTTCGGCCACGAGTAAATGGCGGTTCTGGCGAGGACATAACGATTCCCGAATACACACAAATTATATCGGACGAACCTTAATGCAATATGATCTCGACCGAGTCCTCATCACTTACGACCGGGTCCTATCCCTATCTGACCGATTCGTATTTGATCACGACCAACTTCGTAACTCCTTACGACTTGGTTTCGACCGATCTCGACTTGCTTGTATCTCCATCGACGGTCCGTGGTAGTCGAACTAACTTTTTCTACTCATGTATTTTTCCTTTGCCTCACGATATCTGGTTGAACTCGGGTGAGATGTTGTGTCATCCATGGACTGTTCAATGCTCTCTCGTCGAGTGTCGGATAACCTTTTGTGGTCAAACTCTTGACCACCATGGCATGGCCATGCACTTTCTTTATCCGACCACTTGAGGGCGAAGATATCTCTCATGTTATGTTAGGAGGGCAAATCCATATCCGACCAGTCACATCCCTCTGCATGTTTCATAGCATACTAAAGCTACCTTTATAACCACCCGATTCACGAGTAGCGTTTGGCAACCCCTAAGAGTGCTATTATACATGTAGGAAACCATCTTGATCTCGTGTCTAAGGATTATACATCATCATTGCTTGAGACCAACTAACGACACATAGAATCATAACAATCTCAATAGTGTCTCAAGGTGGGTCTTATCAACACTATGTTCTCTAACACGTGTCCACATTATTGATTCGATATCTCTATATCCATGACCGGTGAAACATGGTCATCAATCAATACATGTCTTTGGTCGTAGAGTCACTAGTGTTCCACCCGATGACTTTCGACCGAGGATACTTTTAGAGCGACATCATCATAAGTTAAAAGAGCTTCACCAACAAGTCACATACTCGTTAATCTTCATGGTGATGATTCATTCAAGGAACAAGATAACATATTATCAAATATTATGAACATAATGAAATATAATCATCTCTATGATTGCCTCTAGGGCATATTTCCAACAATGCATACATATAAGTGAAACAAAGTATTAGACTTTAAAGTAATGGGATATTAATGGGATATGATCAAACTACTTGTCTTGCTGTGGCTGGTCACAATGCTGCAAAGGATCACTCACGGGATCAACACTCGTCGGCACCTAATCGAAAAGGCGAAAAGAAACGATAAGAACGACGAAAATCACAAAGACAGCACAGAAAACAAACTCAAAATGCTCTGAAATTTCTACAGAAGAGAGAGGATGATTTTTAGGGAATTTATCAACAAGAACCAATTGATTTGGATTCTCAATGCAAAAGATATAAGCAAAACAATTCTGCTCAGCCCTAAAAATACCAAACTGCTACTATTTACTAATTTAATTATTTGGCAATATTTTCTAGAAAGGTGGTGCAGCTGAGATTTTTACAGTAAAACCAGCACCTCATGAGATGAATAACACCATTGAGTTCATCTCATTTGGAGCTATTATGCATGTTTTATGATCTTTCAAAGACAAGAACTTGAACAAAATTAAAATGCACAAGTAAGCTTTTTGAAAACAGTGACATGCCTAAATCCTATTCTAACATTTAGTGCATTAATAGAGGAAGCCAACAACGTTGGATTCACTCAAAAATAATCTACAGAGATTTACTTATGCATTTTACAAGTTAACTTGAATTTTTAATGTAACATTTAAGGTTAGTTTTGAAATCTATTTGCAATTCACTTTTCTGGAACCGAACTGAGCTCACAACCATTTTTAGATTAGAGCTCAGCTCAAACCAGAGCTGCAGAAATTTGAACCACCTCATTTGGATTTAAAATGAATTAGTTATGCATTTTTAAAGTTCATACCTTTTTAGCTCACAAATAAGTGTTCTCTGGAAATCCAAAAAAAAAAAACCAAAAGAACCGGGGAGGACATGAGCCATAGATCCTAGATCTAACGGCTCAAGACCTCCAGTGATCTTGCCTATCTTGGCCTTCATGAAGGTCCAGAGGTCATGGGCCGTGGATATTGGATCCAACGGTCCATGTCCTCCCAGCAACGCGCACGCGCGAGCAGAGGGGAGGTCGTGGCCGTTGATGTTATATCCAACGGACCACAACGAAAGGGGGAGGACCGGGACGGCCCAGATAAAGCGAGGGAGGTCCTCAACGGTTGAGATCTTCCAAAGGAAGATCTAAACTATCAAAATCTCCCCAAGGAAGATCTACATCGTTAGGACCTCTCGGGGGAGGTCCTAGACGGTCCAGATTTTCCAAGGGAGGACCTTAAGGGTCTAGATTGTCAGAGGAGGACCTTAGCGGTCAAGATCTACAGGGAGGTCATAAGCGGCTGAGATGACCTCGAGGAGGTCCTCTGGCGGAGGTCTTGGCTCGCTCGACCTCCGGGGAGGTCCGGGCGACTAAGACGTGAATGGGGGCGTCTGGGCGTTCAAGATCTCCTCGAGAGGAGGTCTTGGGCGGCCCAGATCGATGCCACAGCGCTCGCGCATCTTGTGCCAAGACGCGACAAGGAGTTAAGCGCCGAGACACAAGGAGGTCAGCGAGGTCTTAAATCGTGACAAAGGACAGGGTTAAAGGCATTTAAGGCTAACCCCATGATTAGCAATGATTGAGGCATTTAAAGCGGAGGATCTTTGTCCTAAAAACGACAACAGCGCTGATGTTCTTGTCCGACAAAAACCCGCGCAAAGAGGTGGTCTCGCCGCGATCACGAGACCTCGTCGGCGACATCCAATGGTACCATTGGGTCCGCAATAACCATCGCACGAATGGACCTACTCTCAGCAATGGCGGCCTAAAACGCCGACGAGCCGGAGATGGGCGACGCAAAAGCACACGGCCAAGAGCCAAACTAAAAATTAATGCTCCGCAACTTCATACATGCAGGTGCCCAGCTCTAAAGACTAACAGGAGGTTACCTGGAGGTCCCGAGGAGCTGAGGAGGTCGAGGAAGGTGAGGACCGGAGCTGGGGAAGACCAAGAGCTCCACGGCCAACTCCAACTCCAAGCTCCACTTTGGCCACCTCTGTAAATGCCCAAACTAAACAAGTTAGGACTTGGTCACAGAGGGAAATGGCACAACATGAAGCAATGAGAAGGATAGGAAAAACTCTAGGGACCCTTGTCCACCGAGGAGCTCCAAGCTCCAACAATGGCGGCCAAGGAGAGCTTCGGGTGGTTTGAGTTTACAAGCACCGAGGTGCAAGCAAGGGCGGCAATGGTGTGTAAAGGAAGCCAAGGCAACAGTGGGGAGGTTACATACCAAGGGCAAAAGAGGTCATGGACCACGGGTTAAGCTCATGGTGAGCTTAGCCCATGGGAGGTCCATGGCTCGGACAAGATGGAGGGGACAGGGTAGGTGAGTCAGAGCATGGGCTAGGGGGCGGAAAGACTGACACGCATTTAATGCGCCAGAGCCTGAGCCGTTGGACATGACAAGGCTCTGACCTTCTCCACCGCCATAGCTCTTGCACGCGAGCCCAAGCTAGGAGAAGAACAGGGCATGATCTCCACCGTTGATAAAGAGGACGGGGAGGTCCTGGCCCTCGGATGTGATTTGAGTTTGAAACGGTACGTTTAAGTGACTGGGAGGAGGTCACAGCCGCACGATTTGGATGGGGAGGTCGTGGGCTGTTGGATCTGATCCAGCGACTCGACCTCAATTAGGTGGGAGGTGCAGTGGTTTAACGACGAGGGAGGTCATGGCCATGGATCTTTGATCCAGCGGCACAAGACCTCGATGGGGTGGAGGACTAGAGGCGTTTGAAAGCGAAGGAGGTCATGGTACATTGGATTTTAATCCAGCGGCTATGACCTCAACCGAGTGGAAAGGGAGGTCTTAACAGATTGGTTTGAGAAGGAGGTCGTGATCGTTGGATTTGAATTCAGCAGTTGCGACCTCCACAAATGAAAGGAGGTCTGGTGAGCCAGGATGTGGTTGGGTTGGACCCGACTTTGCAAGCGGCTCGGCCAAGGAGCAGTCTGAAGTTTTGAATTTCACTTTTTAACAGCTGAGACTTTGCAGAATTATTTAAGATAGTAAATGAACTCCAATTTTTATGAAATTTTTGTTGGGTCACGGGTAGGCTACGATAGCTACAAACAAAAAATCTACCACGCAAACCAGGAAGCCATGCAAGTAGATGACCATAGATCGTTACCACCAGACGCACAGAACAGCGGAAGAAGGGTTGGAGCAGCCTGGTCCAACGAAGGGCGCGTCGATGTAGTGGTCGTAGTCGATCGTCTCCTCCAGCAACATCTGTGGTTCCTTGTGAAGATCGCGGATCGTCCTCAAGCGCAACAATTGTAGTAGCGCCTCTACGGTATCCACACGTCCGGGAAGGAACAACCGAGCGTCGGTGTGCGGCACCAAATCGCCGCAGTGGAGCTCTCGGGAAGATGGCGGCTAGGGTTTCGGTGGTGTTTTCACCCGCCTTCCCAACAGCCTCATGCACCTCCTTATATAGTGCTCGTGACGGATCCTATCCGAACACGTTTACGAATCGTATTCGTACTGGTTTGTTCCAACCCGTTAAGTGTGTGATCACAGCAGGTTCATGTGTAGTTCGGTTGTGACTCGGAAACCGTTTCCGATCACTAGTCGTATGTGACTCCTAGCGAACATATCGATTCGAATACACACAAATTATATCGGACGAACCTTAATGCAATATGATCTCGACTAGGTCCTCATCACTTACGACTAGGTCCTATCTTTATCGACCGATTAAGTATTTGGTCACGACCAGCTCGTAATTGCTTACGACGATTCGACCACTCTGTGACTACGTTCGACCGATCTCGACCAGCTTGTATCAGATCGACCGATCCATAGCTGTTAGTACTAAGCGACCTACTCGTGTATACTCCCTTTGCCTCACGATGTCCGGTCCAACTCGGGTGAGATGTTGTGTCATCCATGGACTATTCAATACTTTCTCGATCGAGTGTTAGATAACTTCGTGGTGAACACTTGACTACTAGTGGCAAGGCCATGCACTTTCTTTATCCGATCTGCGAGGGGCCCAGAGACATCTCTCTGTTATGTTAGGAGGGCAAATCCATATCGACCGGTCACATTCCTCTCCATGTTTGAGCATACCCGAAAGCTACCTTTATAACTACCCGATTCACGGTGTAGCGTTTGGCAACCCCTAAGAGTGCTCTTACACATGTAGGAAACCATCTTGATCTCGGGTCTAAGGATTATACATCATCATTGCTTGAGACCAACTAACGACACATAGATTCATAACAATCTCATTAGTGTCTCAATGTGGGTCTTATCCAACATCATGTTCTCTAACATGTGTCCATATTATCGGTTTGATATCTCCATATCTATGACTTGTGAAACATAGTCATCAACCAATACATATGCTAGTCTATTCATATGTGTCCACATATGTTTACGACCGAGGATCATGTAAGAATAATTATCGCGAGAATATAGAGTTTCACAACCAAGTCACATACTTGATAATAAATATTAACAATATTATTCTAGAAACAAGATAACACATTATCAATGTCATGAACATAACGAAATATAATCATCTCTATGATTGCCTCTAGGGCATATTTCCATGATCTCCCACTTGCACTAGAGTCAATCATTTTAGGTATCTAATCTGATAGCTCTTGTGTGTGCCTCATGCTTTGGTCATGTGAGAGGCTTTGTCAAGGATCGACAACATTTAAATCCGTATGAACTTTGCATATCTTAACATCTCCTCTATCCACCAATTCGCGGATAAGATGATAACGCTTTGAGTATGTGTTTGGACTTGATGGGATCTAGGCTCCTTAGCTTGAGCAATGGCTCCATTGTTGTCACAATAGAGATCCATTGGGCTCGAGGCACTCGGAACCATGCCTAATTCAGCAATGAAATTCCTTATCCAAACACCTTCTTTTGCGACTTGAAGCGCAATGTACTCGACCTCGTCGTGGAATCGACAACCGTCTCTTGCTTGGAACTTTTCGACTCCTTGCTCCTCTATTCAAAATGAATACAAAACCAGTTGTGAGCGATAATCATCTTTGTCGGTTTGAAAGCTCGCATCGGTGTAACCATTTACAACGAGCTCTTCATCACCGCCATAAACTAGGAACACATCCTTAGTCCTTCTTAAGTATTTAAGAATGTTTTTCACAGCTATCCAGTGACCTTCACCGGGATCAGCTTGGTATCTGCTCGTAACACTTAGAGCATATGATACATCTGGTCATGTACATGTCATGGCGTACATGATAGATCAATGGCGAAGCATATGGAATATCACTCATTTTGTCTCGCTCATCGGTGGTGCGAGGACACCGATTCTTATAAGATCAATGCCATGTGCCATGGGCAAGAATCCTCTCTTGGAATTTTGCATGTTGAATCGATTCAACACTTTGTCTATGTACATTTCTGGCTTAATCAATTAGCCTCTTAGATCTATCTCTATAGATCCTTATTCCCAAGATATATCTTGCATCTCCTAAATCTTTCATTGAGAAACCTTTTCTTAATGAAGATTTAACAATTCTAACATTGGAATGTCATTCCGACCAATAGTATGTCATCTACATACAAGATCGAGAATAACAAGTGCGCTCCCACTAACCTTCATGTAAACACAAGGTTCTTCTTTGTTCTTGACGAAACCAAACCTTGATCTCCTCATCAAAACGTATATTCCAACTCCGAGATGCTTGTTTCATTCCATAAATGGACTTTTGAAGTTTGCATACTTTACTAGCATTGTTTGGATCGACAAAACCTTCAGGTTGTGTCATGTACACATCCTCATCTAGGTTTCCATTAAGGAAAATTGTTTTGACATCCATTTGCCATATCTCATAGTCGAAATATGCGACAATTGCTAGAATGATCGAGCAGATTTAAGCATAAACTCTTTGGTGAGAAAGTATCATCGTAGTCAACTCCTTGAACATGTCGAAAACCTTTTGCGACTAGTCGAGCCTTATGAATGTGAGCATTTCCATCCATATCAATCTTTTTCTTATAGATCCATTTGCACTCAATGGTTTTGACACCATCAAGTTGGGGGACCGTCACAGTAACTTTTCTAATTACCTCGCCCCTTCCGTCATCTCACCCATATGGGGTTGCGCCCATACGTTCATGTGGGATGTTACCCCATTGCCGGTAGTTAGTTTACCCCGGTGAGCAACTTCACCCTTGCCTCGGTGTCCCTTTCAAGCCTTATTTACATAAGCTTGCATGATACTTTTTTTTCCACCGTGTGAAACACATTCAGGGTTTAATAATTGTACTAGGCCAAGTTGCACTTTGCAGACTTGTGGTTGCACATGTTTAACACGGAGGTCGTGACAAGATTAAGTCCTTAGGGTTATCTGGGCGGTTCATTCCACAAGCCAACCAACCATGTGCTCCCCGAGCACCCACCGCCTCACCATCCGCCCAGATAGAACTAGCAATAGGGTTTTTGAGAAGTAAACCAATTTATTTTCACAACCTTTAGCCAATGGACCACCATTGACTACCCAAAACATTTTATGTTTGAGGAAATGATGATTGAGGTATTTAATACCCCGGTACTTAAGCAAGACTAGCATGTAAGCAAAGTACAACCTATAACTAGTATTACCATATAGTTACTAGGGTGACAAGGATTAGCAGTTCAAGTTATCAAGGATGGCATATTAATTTAACTAATCAACAAGTGGGTATTTAACTACCTTAAGCTTTAACATACATTTGATAAAGAAATAAAGCATGCAATTTTGCTAATTTAAACGAATATAATTTGCATAAAATGTAGGATCAATATGGTCAAAGTATTGACTCACCTTGGTTAAAGGCTAGGGGATCTTGAAAATCTTGGTCTTGATCAACTCGAGGGTCGTCGGCGTCTTCAAATCCTAATCGCGCGAGAATACCGGAAAAAGACACAACGGCAAAGAGAGCAAATAAATAAATAAGGAACAAAAATAAACTCCAAATTAATCAAGTCCTATGCCATTAGCAAGACCTTGATTTAACAAATTTTTAGAAATTTATTTCATAATTTTTGGAGTTGAAATGGAGAAGATATGAATTTTTGAAGATTAAAGGAATTAGAAAAAGAGAATAAATCTGCGGTCTACAACACGGTCACGGTGGACCAGGGCTTATGGGCACCTTGGACCAGGCCGGTCCTTGAGAAATAGTGGCGCCGGGCCCACTTGGCAGCCATGGGAGGGAGGTTGGCAATGACATGTGGGCCTCAATCAAGTTTTATTCCCCAAATCGGTCCCAATTCCACCCAAGTCCCCATTCTATTTCTTCCTCGGGAGAAAACAGAGGAAAGGCGGAGAAGCGGCAGGGGTGGAGCGGCGCCAGCGGGCGAGGCGGCAGGCGGCGATGGGTGGCGCTTGAGTTCACCGGGCGGCGACCACAAAGGAGGCGGCGGCTCGGGAGAGGCGGCGCGGCGCGGTGGGCGCGGATGGCGGGCGGCCTGACGGGCAAAGACGGGCGCGGCGGGTGGAAGCGGCGCCGCGATGAGTCGTCTTGCCGGTGGGGAGGCGCTTCGGGAGGCAGGCGGGTGGCGGAGCGGCTTCGGGAAGGCGGACCGGCGGCGATAAGCGGTCCGTGGCGGAGAAAAAAAAGCCTGCAGGCTGCTTTCGCGGCAGGGAAGGCGAGGTGGGGCTAGCTTCCTCGGGTCTTGGGGCTCATGATGTGCCGATTCTGCGAGCGAGGCTCACCGAGCAGCGAGGCGGCGCGGCCGAGGAGAGGGCGCGCCGGCAGTGGGCTTTACGAGCTCGGGCGCGTGGAAGCTCAAGCATGGGGAGGAGGGAGCTTTATAGGGAGCCACGGCGCAGAGGAGGGCGGGGGTCGGTCGGGCCAGCGGCTTCCGCGTGGCTCGGCCTTGGCGGCGTCTTGTGCGCGTCGTCTTGAGGCAATGGCAGCGGCGTCTTGTAGCAGCGTCGCGTCTTGAGGCAGCAGCGGCGGCGTCTTGTAGCGTGCGTCTTGAGGCAGCCTTGTGGCGCGGCAGAGAGTAAGCGAGCGGCGTGCTTGGCGGCGACAAAACGGGGCGATGGCGGGAGACTTCGTGCATAGCGGCGGCGTCGTCCACAGGAGAAAGCGGCGGCGTTGACCACGGAAAGAAAAGAAAGAGGAAGGAGGGGGCACAGGAGGTAAGCTGCCAAAAGCGTCGTTACAAATCCTACCCACCTTAAGCGAATCTCGACCGAGATTGGATTGCTCAAAACGAGCAGGTAGTCTGCTTGATTGATCTTCGCGTTCCCGGTGGCTTCCTTGGTGAGTGGTGACTCCACGGGACCTTGCAAAGCGGAAGACTTGGCGTCTTGTTAAGCTTCTCGATGGCGTCGAGGATCTTGATCGGATGCTCGGATAAGTCGGATCTTCTTTGAAGGCGATGGCTTCAGCGAGCGTCTGCTCTTTAGTACTCGAGACACTTCTTGAGTTGGGAGGCGTGAAACACGTTGTGAACTTGCAGATGTTCGGTAGCTCTAGGTGATAGGCCACTTCTCCACGCTGGCGGTAATCGGAAGCGGTCCTATATATCTTGGGGCGAGCTTGCCCTTTACTTTGAATCTTGAGTTCCACGAAGTGGGGATACCTTGAGGTATCTGGCGTCTCAACTTCAAAAGTCAATTTCCTTCGACGGTTGTCGGCATAACTCTTTGTCTTGGTAGCGGCTTGAAGGCGATCTCGATTAGTCAAACTTTCTCTTGACTTGCTTGAGGTATCGGTCCAAATATATATCCTTCACTGATTCGACCAATGCGAGAGGGTTACGCATTTTCTACCATAAAGTGCTTCAAATGGGGACATTTTCAAACTCGATGATAACTGTTGTTGTATGCAAATTCGGCATCTGTAGACACTTTTCGATCTCTGGTAAATTCAAAGCACAAGCTCGAAGCTTTGTCTTCCAAAATCTGATTTGTCCTTTACATCGACCATCGATCTGCGGGTGATATGATGTCTTTGAAATCAAGGTGTGTTCCAAGGGCATCATGCAAACTAGCCAAATGTGAGGTGAATTGAGATCCTCGATCGGAGACTATCCTCTTGGGTACTCCATGTAAACACAATACTGAGCCATGTATAGCTCGGCTAACTTGTCTCCCTTGTAGGTTGTCTTTACTGGGATAAAATGGGCTACTTTGGTCAGTCTATCAACTATAACCCATACTGAGTCGCATCCGGACTTGGTTCGAGGTAAACCGGTAATGAAATCCATTCCAATTACTTCCTATTTCCACTGGGGAATTTTCAGGGGTTGAAGCAATCCTGCTGGCTTCTGATGTTCGGCCTTGATTCGTTGACATACATCACAACAGGCTACATACTCGGCGATATCTCTTTTCATGCATGGCCACCAGCACAAAATCTTCATGTCTTGATACATCTTTGTGTTGCCTGGATGTAAGGTATACACTGAGCTGTGGGCCTCTTTCAGAATCAAATCCTTGAGTTCCTTCTGGTGGGGAACAAAGAGACGTGTCTCATACCATAGAATTCCTTGTTGGTCTTCAATCATCTTGGGGGCTTTTCCTTTAGCCATGAGACGCTTGAATCTTTGGACTCCAGGATGTCCTTTTTGAGCGGTCTTGATCTGCTCTTCTAAAGTGGGATGGGCTTCTATGGCATCCGGGTTACCTTGTTCTATCAAACAAAGGTTGAGGGCTTCGAATTCCTTATAGAGCTCAGGTTGGTGCTCTTGAATCATAACATTATTGCAGTATGACTTGCGGCTTAATGCATCGGCGACTACATTAGCCTTTCGGGATGATAATGAACATCTAAGTTGTAATCCTTTATTAATTCTAACCATCTTCTTTGCGGAGGTTGAGATCGATTGGGTGAAGATGTACTTGAGACTCTTGTGGTCCGTGTAGATATTGCAATGATTTCCAATCAAATAATGTTGCCAAATCTTAAGGGCGTGCACTACTGCTGCTAACTCCAAGTCATGAGTTGGATAGTTGTCTTCATGAGGGCGAAGTTGTCTGGATGCATAAGCTAGAACTTTTCCTCCTTGCATAAGCACGCATCCAAGACCTTGGCGCGATGCATCATAATAGACTTCAAAGTCTTGGTGAATGTCTGGCAGGGTCAATACCGGTGCAGAAGTTAATTTATTCTTTAATTCTTGGAAACTTTTCTCACAAGCCTCGGTCCATTCATACTTCTTTTCCTTTTTTTAAGCGAGATGGGTCATTGGTTTGGAGAGCTTGAGAATCCTTCTATGAAGCGTCTGTAGTATCCGGCTAAACCGAGAAAACTACGGACTTCTGTTACTGATGTAGGCCATTTCCAATCCATCACGGCTTCTACCTTGGCCGGATCAACTGCTAATCCTCCTGCGGATTACTGTACTTGGTTCTGGCTTTGGCTTCGCGTGGAAACGGCCCTGGATGCTTACAAGGTCTGATGGCTTTTCTGAGAGCTGAAGTCTGCCGTGAGTGGTGTGGCTCCCAAAATTTGGAAAACACAGTGGTGACTTCGGTGTTGAGGGCACCCGTTGGCAAAGTGTCCTTCTTTGTCCTAAACTGAAACAACGAAGTAAGTTATCCGGTTGTCTTGTTGCAACTTGGTAAACCGATGCCAACTGTTGGTTCGTAACCATGTACTTGGAGTGCCAAATTAAAGCTATAAATTTTATCTTCAATTCTTTGGATCCAAGTCTCACTATTATTGGGATCCACCATGCCAAAGATAGCATAAGGTCACCCAATTGAAAGAAAGTCCAGTCATTTAACAAATCTCACATTCTATTGATTTCATAACATAATTCCCAAATCCTTCTTAGGCATAAGCTTAAATAATCCAATAGATTCTCCACTTTGATTGCATAATTTCTTTATTTCATAAATCCACAGAATCTAGTAGCAATAATCGCATCTTCAATCCGATAAATTCCAAGATCATGCTAAATTTTCATTCTATCCCTTTTTGGAATGGAATTTTTCCAAGGAATATAATCACGCAATTGCTTCTTCCAAAATTCTCGGCTAAATCCACAACATCATTCACTTGATTCCTCCAGCATATTTATCAATCATAACCCTTCGGAATGTCTTTTCACTAATCTAATACCTTCATTCAAGAACCTTCCAAAAGACTTCTGGTAATCCATAAATTCACATTTAATCCGCCAAATTATTTTATTATCATCTATCCAACAATTATTGAGTCCAACTCTAATGTCAATAAAATATCCTCGGTATAAGAATCGTACTTCAATATCATCGGTCAATAGTTAACCCTCATATATTTGAATATTCAATTAGCATGACAATTGTCTAATTTCTATAATTCAATCACCAACAATTATAGGTCTATAATCCAATATCTTAACAATAGCTTATTCTTATGATTCAATTTCCAATAATCATTCAATCCCATAATTATATTTCTATAATTCAATCAAGATTCAATTGACTCTTCCAATTTTAATGTCATAAATCAATATGAAAATCCAGTTTTCTCTGCATTCTTCTTCCTTTAATGCTCATATATCTTGATTCCAAGTTTCCAATTATCATCATAATCAACTTAAGATTCGATGAAGATCCAATCCCTCCTAATAATCAAATCGATGCTTGATTCCTATATCTTTCATGGTTGACCAAAACTTCTCTTTATGATCATTTTCCTTCTCCATAATCTGTATAACCCACCGATTTGCTATTCTTTAAACCTTTCATAAACAAGGTTTATTCACCATCGCTTTCTAGTATTCACAAGAATTTATCACGTTGACAAAGCTTAAAAATTCTCCATATCAGTCCCATTAATGATCTCCAAAAACCATCTTGCTTTATCTCATACACACCACCAAGCTCAACTAGAGTGGCTTCCATGCGACTTTACTCATTTGAACACTCTCCGTCTCGGGCGACAAGATGGGATGAGGGAAGCACGATAGGCTAGAGGAAAAAGCACACTAGGCGAGGGAGAACAAAGGAGGAAGACGGAAGCATCCTCTTGGTAGGTTGTCTTGCCAACTTAATTCATGGCGATGCTCATAGCAATTTGGAAACTTGTCCTTTGCAACCCGGCTTCTTTGGTCAGTAACAGGCGTAGGGAGCAATCCTTGGGGCAGTGATCTTGACCTTCACAAAGGAAGCACATAACTTTAAGCATCGAGCATTCACAGGTGGTGGTCCTTTTCATGATTGGGGCAATTTGCAAGGCATTGGTCCGCTTTGATGTCCTTTTCCCCATAATGTAGGGAATCGGGCACGTGTAGCAATAGTGTCTATATTGCCCACATGTAAAGCATGCTCCTCTTGTATTTAAATCGTATTGGAGGATATGATTGGGCGATGTGTCCTATCTTGCCACATCCAAGGCAAGCATTTGGCGGAGCTTGGGTTGGATAAAACTTTAGCAGTGCGGCTTGCCTCTGTTGGGGCTCTTGGTGATCTCTTTGTTGTCAATCTTTGAGGTTGGTGACGATGACTTTCCTTGTAGGTTTTCAAGATTCCACTGGGGCATTTGCTCACATGGTGTCCTAGGTTGCCGCAATGGAAACATTTAATTTCCTTGCCTTGCTTCCTCTAGGGGCATTTGTTGGCGTAGTGTCGGTATTTCGCATTAGAAGCAAGTGATAGCCTTTTGGGGTCCTTGTAGTGGCACGAGTGCCTTCACAGTATTGTTTTTTTCTCTTGGGTGATCCTTTGGGTTCTTCAAGTCGTGGGGTCAATCTTGATATCTAAGGCTTCACTTGTGGATGAGAAGGCTAGAGGTCTTGTCTGAGAAAATCGCCAACTTGGAGTTGCTGTTGGTCGTTCCATCCTGTTGGACCGGCTCTCATAGCTTGGAGACTCTGAGTCTGCTGGGCTATGGTCGGGTGCACTGGCGGTGGGGGAGATAGGTCCCGACCACGACCACAGCCACAGCCTCTTCCTGAACCTACTGCAAAAGCACCACGACTTGGGGCGGTGGCTCTCCTGGGTGCCATTTGAGGAAGCAACTTGGCTAAGAAAGAGGGGAGTTATATGAGGGTTTACAGGCCCTCTATAGAACACACAGAAGAACTTCAAACCAGCAAGGAAAAACAATACAATACAAAGCCGAGAGTGGATGCATTATATTAAGGGGGTTAAGTGTTACATAACTTTTGAACAAGGCTTATATGCCAAGCTAAGTCATGACACAGGATACAAGCACATCGTCTACAAAAGAAGGAAACAAAAGTGCTTGCAACCAAAAGACTGCTAAAGCAAGCACTGCTAGCTAACCTAGACTAACACGACGATGAAGATCTCGGGCTCGATCTCTCCCTCCTGGAGAGGCTGAAAGTAGTGGAAGGGCATTTCCACGAGAAAATCCTCGTGCATCTGGAGCAGTGAGGCGTGGCGAAGCGTCTTTGCGTCTTGGGCCGCTTGAGCAGCTACTCTGGGGTGTAGCGGGTTGGAAGATGTGAGCGTTGAACTCACCCTCTCTAGCATAGAGGAAAGCCTCCATGGTCCAAGACTCTTGATCCATAGCTTGGGTCTTTCGGCCTTTGAAGATAGGATGACGGTTGTAACCCGGGTGCACCATGAGTTGGCGGCGAATGTCCACGCTCTTCTCTGTCTACTTCATGAGAGCAAAAGTCCGGGGGCCATCGTCGGAAGGGGTAGCCATCTACAATATTTGGAAACAGGAGAAAGATCAGAACTGAGTAAAAACTCAAGTGAAGTCAAGGTAAGTAAAGAACTAAGAGAGGTGAGAAGGAGCAATAATTACACTATATTTTGTCAAAGCTTTTCTTAAGTTTTGAAAATAGGACTCAAGTCCTTAGGGCTCGACCAATCTAGCTAAGGCTCCTACAGTCGTATGCTCTGATACCAGCTCTGTCGGACCCGGATTTCACGAATCCAAATCCTCTGTGAAATCACTGTGCTATTCCCTGGATTAGTAGCTAGCACTTCACAGTACACATTGCTGAATCATTCATACAAGCGTGAACTGAAATATTAAATATTACAACCAATTGAGTGACATAGACCACGTCGGGTCGAGTTTTACAAAATGGGCCGAGCAGGCCAAATTGATTACATCACATAAAAGCAACGTAAACTACAGCGGAAGCAAAAGGCGAGGTAGGGCTCATCTCACACAGGCAAGCGACTGGGGTGACCGGTGTACGACGGATATTAACCAAGAGCTGGATAATATCGGCTGTACGCGAGTACCAACGAGTCAACTTAGACTGGGCGAGACCTAAACTACAGAAACTATACTACTCCTCGTCGTAGTCTTGTCCATCATCTCCTGGGCCATCGTAGAAAGCGTAGTCTCCGTCGTCTTCATTATCTGAAGGGTTGGGGGAGAAGCGAGGATGAGCACTATTACCGTGCTCGCGAGCCAACACACAATGCAATTATATACATGCAAGGTTTAACAAGGATGGTTCGGGTTCTTTTATTTGCGAAAGCAAGTTTTCAAATATCATAATTACAAAGTCCTATCACTTAGCATTTTTTAACAAATTGCATTTTGATAAAAAAAAAGAGCATGTGCAATAATTATAATAGTAGAGATTCCATCCGACGGAAACTCTACCAATGCATCCTTTCAATTGGGGCTGCCCCCAAAGACCACACCCACTGAGCTCGACGACTCAGGAGAAATCCAAAACAGGGCTAGGTGAGCCCTTCCACCATTTTCCATACCACCCACAAAGTTTTTGAAATAGAACTAACTCAAGTTATGATTCCCATGTTCGCCTTTGACCGTAGGCGCGGCTGTTTAAACAGTTTAGACTCTGCAGAGGTTTGTACACCTTACCCACAAGAGATAGTCATACCCGTTACCCCACATGATTCCGTAGTCATGTAGTTGGGCGGCAAATCACGATAACTTTTCTAATTACCTTGCCCTTAGTCATCTCACCCATATGGGGTTGCGCCCATCGTTCATGTGGGATGTTACCCCCTTGCCGGTAGTTAGTTTACCCCGGTGACGAGCAACTTCACCCTTGCCTCGGTGTCCCTTTCAAGCCTTATTTACATAAGCTTGCATGATACTTTTTTTCCACCGTGTGAAACACATTGAGGTTTAATAATTGTACTAGGCCAAGTTGCACTTTGCGGACTTGTGGTTGCACATGTTTAACACGGAGGTCGTGACAAGATTAAGTCCTTAGGGTTATCTGGCGGTTCATTCCACAAGCCAACCAACTATGTGCTCCCGAGCACCCACCGCCTCACCATCCGCCCAGATAGAACTAGCAATAGGGTTTTTGAGAAGTAAACCAATTTATTTTCACAACCTTTAGCCAATGGACCACCATTGACTACCCAAAACATTTTATGTTTGAGGAAATGATGATTGAGGTATTTAATACCCCGGTACTTAAGCAAGACTAGCATGTCGCTTAAGTACAACCTATAACTAGTATTACCATATAGTTACTAGGGTGACAAGGATTAACGGATTCAAGTTATCAAGGATGGCATATTAATTTAACTAATCAACAAGTGGGTATTTAACTACCTTAAGCTTTAACATACATTTGATAAAGAAATAAAGCATGCAATTTTGCTAATTTAAACGAATATAATTTGCATAAAATGTAGGATCAATATGGTCAAAGTATTGACTCGCCTTGGTTAAAGGCTAGGGGATCTTGAAAATCTTGGTCTTGATCAACTCGAGGGTCGTCGGCGCGTTTCAAATCCTAATCGCGAGAATACTGGGAAAAAGACACAACGGCAAAGAGAGCAAATAAATAAATAAGGAACAAAAATAAACTCCAAATTAATCAAGTCCTATGCCATTAGCAAGATCTTGATTTAACAAATTTTAGAAATTTATTTCATAATTTTTGGAGTTGAAATGGAGAAGATATGAATTTTGAAGATTAAAGGAATTAGAAAAGAGAATAAATGCGGTCTACAACACAGTCACGGTGGACCCAAGCTTATGGCACCTTTGGACCAGGCCGGTCCATAGAAATAGTGGCGCCACGGGCCCACTTGGCAGCCATGGGAGGGAGGTTGGCAATGACATGTGGGCCTCAATCAAGTTTTATTCCCCAAATCAGTCCCAATTCCACCCAAGTCCCCATTCTATTTCTTCCTCGGAGAAAAGCAGAGGAAGGCGGAGGGGCGGCACGGGCGGGCGGCGCGGCAGGCGGGCGGTGGGGCGGCGATGGGTGGCGCGCGAGTTCACCGGCGGCGACCACAAGGGCGGCAGCGGCTCAGAGAGGGCGGCCTTGTGGGTGGGCGCGGATGGCGGCAGCAACATGGCAAAGACGGCGCCAGCGGTGGAGCGCGCCGCGGTGAGGGCGTGCACACCGCGAGGCGCTTCGAGGTAGGCCGGCGGGTGGCGGAGCGGCTTTGGGAAGGGCGGACCGGCCGCGATGGCGGTCCGTGGCGGAGAAGAAAAAAAAAGCGCAGGCAGGCTCAGCTCGCGACGGGAAGGCGAGGAGGTGGGGGCTAGCTTCCTCGGGTCTTGGGGCTCATGATGACGCTGATTGTGCGGCGGGCTCACCGGAGCAGTGGCGAGTGCGTGGCCAAGGAGAGGCGCGCCCGGCTTGTGGGCTTTACAGGCTCGGGCGTGGAAGCTCAAGCATGGGGAGGAGGGAGCTTTATAGGGAGCCACGCCGCAGAGGACAAGGGGGTCGGTCGGGCGCGGCTTCACGTGGCTCGGTGGCGCGCGTCTTGTGGCGTCGCGTCTTGAGGCTTGTGTGGCGCGGCGAGAGTAAGCGAGGCGGCGTGCTTGGCGGCGACAAGACAGACGGCGAGCGGGAGACTTCGTGCATAAGCGGCGGCGTCGTCCACAGGAGAGGCAAGCGCGGCGTTGACCATGGGAAAGAAAAGAAAGAGGAAGGAGGGGTCTGGGAGGTAAGCCGCCAAAAGCAGTCGTTCTGATTCGCCGCTCGGACACCCCATTCCATTGTGGAGTGCCAGGTGGTGTAAGCTGTGGAACAATTCCACATTGTTTCAAATGATTACCAAACTCATGGCTTAAAAACTCACCTCCACGATCAGATCGTAAAGATTTGATTGTCTTGCCAAGTTGATTACAGACTTCATTTTGGAACTCCTTGAACTTTTCAAAGGATTCCGACTTGTGCCTCATTAAGTAGATATATCCATATCTACTACGGTCATCGGTGAAAGTAATGAAATCTTGAAAACCACCTCTAGCTGTTGTACTTATTGGTCCACACACATCGGTATGTATGAGTGCCAAGCTGGTGGACGCCCTTTCACTCTGACCAGTGAAAGGTGTCTTGGTCATCTTACCGACCAGGCAAGACTCGCATGTTTCAAATGATTCCAAATCAAATGAGTTTAGAGTTCCATCATTATGGAGCTTTTTCATGCGTTTCTCACTTATGTGACCCAAACGACAATACCAAATAAAAGTGGAATTTATTTCATTAGGCGAAGCCTTTTCAGATTAATATTATAGACCGATGCATTATCGAGATTTAAAATAAACAACCCATTCAAAAGCAGTATAGCCATAAAACACTTCATTCAAAAATATAGAACAACCATTGTTCTCTATAATGAATTTATAACCCTCTGTCATCAAACATGAGGCAGAGATAATATTTCTACTAATGGCTGGAACGTAATAACAATTATTTAATTCCATAATAAATCCTGAAGGCAAAAGTAATGGCATAATCCCGACGGCTAATGCAGCAACCTTTGCTTTATTCCCGACGCGAGGATCCATCTCGCCTCTTGCAATCATCCTACTTCTTGTTAGACTCTACATCGAATTGCAAATATGAGCAACCGATCTGGTATCAAATACCCATGAGTTAACAGAAGAGTCAGCAAGAAAAATATCTATAACATTAATACACGTAGTGGAAGTTTTAGTCCCACCATTCCTTTTACGATCGGCCGGTATTTCTTGCGGTTCCTCTTCCGATGGCCTAGTTCTTTGCGATAAAAGCATTCATTCTCTTGAGTCGGGCGGACTTAGTCTTGGGTTTAGGTTTGTCGGTTTGGATGTCATCCAAACTTTAGCCTTGCCCTTTTCTTGACCCAAGTCTTAGCCTTCTTCTTGAAGCTTGTACTCTTTTGCACCATCATCACATGATTGTTGCATTTCTTATCTTGCCCTCTGTTTGTCTTAAGCATCATATGCGATTCGGTGAGGTTCTTATCTAAGCCGTTCATATGGAAGTTCAAAATGAACTGGCCATAACTTTCAGGATGCGAAGCAAGAATTAAATCTGTAGCCAATTCTTGGCTAAGTGGAAAACCAAGTTTTTCCAAGCTCTGTGTGTAACCAACCATTTTGATTACATGAGGGCTCACCGGACCACCCTCAGCTAGCTTACATCCAAACAAATTCTTTGAGATCTCAAATCTCTCCGTTCTTGCTTGTGTCTCAAACATGCCTTTGAGCGCTACGATCATATCGTGAGCCTCTATGTTCTCAAACCGCTTCGAAGGTCTCGAGTTCATAGCGGCAAGCATGAGGCAGCTAACATCAAGGGACTCTTCACATGCCTTTTATAGGCGGTTTAATAGCAAAGCAGACATTTTACGTAGGCACTACGGAATTGGTTCTTCTAGAACATGTTCCTTTTATCTTGCTGAAAACAATTCTCGGGTTGTGGGACCAATCCATAAAATTTGTTCCATTAAGTTTTTCCCTTTCAAGTATCGAGCATAAAGCAAAAGCTGGATGTAGGTACAAAGATTGGTGCCATGATCTACAACAAAATATATGCAAAACTAAGACATATGTTCATTAAAGTAACTTCTATTAAACAATTTAATAAAGATACTCCCACTAAACACCATATCCCTCTTATGACATTTAATGATTCAAGATCCATAATCATTTAATCAACTAGTGAGCTTTGGCTTCACTGCTAGAAGACTAGTGAAAACGGTAAGCAACATTTGCTAATCATATCAACTATATGACTCTTGTTGTTGGGCAGCATCTGTATGCTTCGGCACCCAACCTTTATGCCTCAAGGTCCACAACTGTTATGATAACCTTGTTAAGTTAAACCAATGCCAGCGTGTAAGTGTCTGACACAAACCCATCTAGTCAAGGAGAGTTAATGGCACTCTGCTTTGGCAAGACCTACCATTAAAATACATGACTTTGGATGGTGCGGCATGTTTGGGAGGGCATCAATTTAACTTAATATTAAGTGAGGGAATTTTACTTCTATCATGTTAAAAGCAATTAAAGCAAAATAACATGCATAGAAATAAATGAACAGGAATGTAAAGGCATTCACAGACAATCAAATTGCATTGTGATATAGCATGACCCTTCTTCATGGTAATCTCCATCGCCATGCATCCTGTTCACCATGTCTTCGAGTGGTGGACTCCTCCAAGCACTTCCACTAAGCCATTATTTCTAATAGCACTAGTAATGAACCACAAGGAGTAAAGAAGCATCACAAGTCGACACGCAGGCCGTTATACAATTATAGACAGTCTTGGGCTGCAATTAACATGACACGCAGGTCATGAATATTACAAGCATACATGCATCTCATACATGAAACAGTATGGGTCATACTATTCACATCAATCCCTGCAAAAACAAGTTATGCACAAAATCCAATTCTAACGGATGACATGAGCACACACTACCTATAGCGTGCGGTACGAATACCCAAGACGGCGGTCCCGCTTAGCCGGTTAGCGGGCGGGGTTCGAAGGGGTAGCGCTCGAAACTTTTTCCGAAACATGAATCTTATTCACGTATCCGAGCCTTGGAAATCATCGGGTTAATCAAATTAGCCCTATTCCGAACCAATCCGATCAATGCCTTGATACGACCACATCTTGCAACAAGACTCGATGGCGGAATTCGGCCGGTAGGAGTGATATCGATCTGTAAATCGGACAAGTGCAATAAACCTTCGGTCCTTATAGCTCATACCTCCTCGTAAACCCATCTACTACCACCGAGAAACCGATCGATCTTATCGACCAGGGTCTAGGTCGTTCCATCTATATGAACAGATCTAGGTTACCAAAATCGACCAGTAATAGACCCAATCTACTACTACCACATATCAAGTATATGCGATCGATCCAGATCAAAAACTATGCAGGATGGCTCTGATACCACTGTTGGGTCACGGGTAGGCTACGATAGCTACAAACAAAAATCTACCACGCAAACCAGGAAGCCATGCAAGTAGATGATCATAGATTGTTACCACCGAGCCTTGCCAGCAATGGAAGAAGGGTTGGAGCGACTGGTCCAACGAAGGCGGCGTCGATGTAGTGGTCGTAGTCGATCGTCTCCTCCAGCAACGTCTATGGTTCCTTGTGAAGATCGCGGATCGTCCTCAAGCGCAACAATCGTAGTAGCGCCTCTACGGTATCCACACGTCCAGGGAAGGAACAACCGAACGTCGGTGTGCCAGCACCAAGTCGCACGGTGGAGCTCTCAGGAAGATGGCGGCTAGGGTTTCGGTGGTGTTTTCACCCGCCTTCCCAACAGCCTCATGCACCTCCTTATATAGTGCTCGTGACGGATCCTATCCGAACACGTTCTACGAATCGTATTCGTACTGGTTTGTTCCAACCCGTTAAGTGTGTGACCCCTGTAGGTTCATGTGTAGTTCGGTTGTGACTCGGAAACCGTTTCCGATCACTAGTCGTAGCGGCTCCTAGCGAACATATCGATTCCCGAATACACACAAATTATATCGGACGAACCTTAATGCAATATGATCTCGACTAGGTCCTCATCACTTACGACTAGGTCCTATCTTTATCTGACCGATTCAGTATTTGGTCACGACTCACTCGTAATTGCTTACGACGAGTTCGACCACTCTGTGACTACGTTCGACCAGTCTACGACCAGCTTGTATCTGTATACGACCAGTCCGTAACTTTTCGAACTAAGCGACCTACTCGTGTATACTCCCTTTGCCTCACGATGTCGGTCGAACTCCAGGTGAGATGTTGTGTCATCCATGGACTGCTCAATACTTTCTCGATCGAGTGTCGATAACTTTACGTGGTGAACACTTGACTACTAGTGGCATGGCCATGCACTTTCTTTATCCGATCTGCGAGGGCCCAGAGACATCTCTCTGTTATGTTAGGAGGGCAAATCCCATATCGACCAGTCACATTCCTCTCCATGTTTGAGCATACCCAAAGCTACCTTTATAACTACCCGATTCACGGTGTAGCATTTGGCAACCCCTAAGAGTGCTCTTACACATGTAGGAAACCATCTTGATCTCGTGTCTAAGGATTATACATCATCATTGCTTGAGACCAACTAATGACACATAGATTCATAACAATCTCAATAGTGTCTCAATGTGGGTCTTATCCAACATCATGTTCTCTAACATGTGTCCATATTATCGGTTTGATATCTCCATATCTATGACTTGTGAAACATAGTCATCAACCAATACATATGCTAGTCTATTCATATGTGTCCACATATGTTTACGACCAGGGATCGTGTAAGAATAATTATCGCAGGAATATAGAGTTTCACAACCAAGTCACATACTTGATAATAAATATTAACAATATTATTCTAGGAACAAGATAACACATTATCCAATGTCATGAACATAACGAAATATAATCATCTCTATGATTGCCTCTAGGAAATATTTCCAACAATTTTAACTGGAGCTTGCTGACATAAGGATTAACCTTACATAAAATTTCCACAGGTTTTTATGCAATGCATTTTTCTCAGAAAATTCATTAAGGTTGTTCAAAGGTTTGTTTTACCTCCAAAAATTATCAAACAAGTTTTATAACTTATGATGTTTTTCAGAGAGGTCCCACATCATCTCTAGGACCAAGGAAAGACATTTCCAAAGGTTGGCACAAGATTTGTGACAAAAGGAAAAATGAGTTTGACTTTTGGCCAACAAAAGCTTTGTGTTTTTGGATTACACAAAACTTGGACAAGAATTATATGTGAGTTTAGGAGTTTCAAGATGAGAGAAAAAGTTTTAATTTCTACACATTTAATTACATTTGAAACAAACCCTGATTATACATTTGGGATGTTACAACGACCAGCTCGTATCTCGATACGACCAGTCTATAACTGATCGAACTAAGCGACCTTCTCGTGTATTCTCCCTTTGCCTCATGATGTCTGGTTGAACTCCAGGTGAGATGTTGCGTCATCCATGAACTGTTCAATACTTTCTCGATCGAGTGTCAGATAACTTCACGTGGTCGAACACTTCGACCACTAGTGGCATGGCCATGCACTTTGTTTATCCAACCACTTCGAGGGGCCCAGAGACATCTCTCCTGTTATGTTAGGAGGGGCAAATCTCATATTCGACCAGTCACATTCCTCCGCATGTTTCATAGCAAACCCGAAAGCTACCTTTATAACTAACCAGTTACGAGTAGCGATTGGTAACCCCTAAGAGTGATATTACCCATGTAGGAAACCATGCTGATCTCAGGTCTAAGGATTATACATTACCATTGCTTGAGACCAACTAGCGACACATAGAATCATAACAATCTCAATAGTGTCTCAAGGTGGGTCAATCCAACCCCATGTTCTCTAACATGTGTCCACATTATCGATTCAGTATCCCTATACCTATGACCGGCGAAACATGGTCATCAATCAATACAATGTGCTGGTCGATAGAGTCAATAGTGTTCCGACCATTGACATTCGACCAGGGATACATTTAGAACGATATCATATAAGTTAAGAGTTTCACCAACAAGTCACATACTTGTTAATCTTCATAACCAATGATTCATTCAAGGAACAGGATAACACATTATCCAATATTATGAACAGAGCCAACAGATGGACACGACGGCATGGTGGGGAGCCTGCACACCGTCGCGTCGCATCGCTACCTTGATTTCGTGTTGATCGCACCTGAGCGTGTGACATACTTCGCTGCCGCATAGCGTTGTCATTTGCCAATCCAACGCCACCCGCCGTTGTAAGTGGGAAAGCCAACGGCCGCGACGTCCCAATAAGCGCGGAGCTGTGGCGGCGAGCAGCTGCATGTGAGCACGTCGAGATTTTTGTACTCTTGTTTGAATTTTGATGAAACTTGTTGAAATATGTTGAAACTTGCTGAAACTTCTTGAAACTTTTTTATCTGAAACTTGAGTTCCAAAATCTCAAACATATTGAACATGTTGAAACTTGCCGAAAACTACTTGAAACTTTTTTGTTTGAAACTTGAGTTCCAAAATATGAAACTGGTGTTGATCTAAACTAGTTGTGTCGATGTTAATTTTAGTTCTGTTTTTGAGTTTCTAGTTGTAGTCAGATTGCAAATTTGTTAGGCAATACCGATGTTAATTCTACTTAGCTAGTAATAGCTTGTTAGTTAGAGTCTGTTTCGGTTGAGAGACAGAATCAGACTCCATTGTCAGTCATAGTTTCAGTTTTGGAGTCCTCCTGTAGTTTTTCCGAAAATGACTCAAAAACTGTAAACGGATGGCTATAAATAACAGAGAAAAGAAACAAAAAGACTGCAATTGTTGCAGCGCCAAATACACATCTCGGTTCTAAATAGTTTCTCCAAACATTGTGTGTTCTATCTTGGTCTCAACTTGCGAAGTACTAAATTTGAAACTCGAAATCCTACTAAATTCGAAACTTGAAACTCAAATTCTGTCATTTAGTATCGAGCAGAAGCTTTCTTTACAAGGTGCAAGGCGGTCATCTTCGCAAGGAGCAAACAGAGAATACTCATGGCTGGAGGAGTGTCTTCGTCGGGAGTTGGAGATGCATCGGAGGCGAAGAAAGGCAGCCTTGTACCGATGGCTTACCTGTAGCTCACAAAGGACAATTATACAGTCTAGGCGATGAAGATGCGAGTAGTCTTGCAGTCTTAGGAGGTGTGGGAAGCCATTGAACCAGCCGGCGACGCGTTCAAGAAGGGAGGTACTGAGTATCGCAAAGATTGGTTGGCTCTGACAGCGATTTACCAAGCTATTCCAGAGAATCTCATGTTGATTCTCGCTGGAAAGGACTCGGCAAAGTTGACAAGGAAAACAATCGAAACATCGAACCTGGGACATGAGCGAGTCCGAGAGGTGAAGTTGCAAACTCTCAAAAGAGACTTTGAGGGACTAAAGATGCAAGATGATGGGTCTATTGAAGCGTTTGCTGGCCGAATTTCAGCACTGGTCAGTGGCATCTGCGAGCTTAGAGAGAAGGCGCTGGAGGAAATCGAAGTCGTCTGACGCTTTCTTCGAGCAACTCCTACACATTCATGCAACTAGTAATTTCAATTGAACAATGCGTTGATTTGAAAACACTTTCTATTGTGGATCTTGTCAGTAGGTATAAGGCATGTGATGAGAGAGTACGAAGTACCCTTGGCGATCTGAAAGAAAGTGATCACCTTATGCTTTCTCGTTCTCAATGGGAAGCCTTATCAACAGAGAGCAAAAAATCGTGTGAAACTTCCAACCATGCTGCCAAGAAGGGAAATTGGCAGAATAAGGACCGTGGGCGTAACAAGGGGAGCTGGCAAGGAGCTGGTCTAGGAGAGGCCGAACGCAGTAATCAAACCAAACCAAAGTTTGACAAGAAGATTAAATGTTACAATTGTGGAGTCTAAGATCACTTTGCATCAAAATGTCGTAGGCTGAAGAAAGACAAGGCATACAAATCAGACAAGGAGGATGATGCACATGCACTACTAATGCTTGAGACTTGCGAGCTGATGGAAAACAAGATAGAAAGCATTGAAGATGTCAAGCTGGTTGAAAAGGATGTTCAAGTCCATCTCGGGGAGTATGAGAAGGAGGTTAGCAATCACTGGTACCTTGATACAGGTGCCCACAACCATATGACCAGTTGTAGAAGTTGGTTTATAGAGTTAGATACTTCGGTCAGGGGTTTTGTACGTTTCGGTGATGGTTCTGAAGTGACTATCGGTGGTCGGGGCTCAGTTTTGATCGAAGGCCGAACCGTAGAACACAAGCTACTGACAGATGTCTGCTACATTCCGAAATTGACAAGCAACATAATTAGCTTAGGTGAGCTTGAGGAACGTGGTTGCAAGGTTGTGCTCAACAGAGGCAAGCTACGTGTGTTTGATTGGCAGGGACAGCTTCTGGTCCAAGTTAGTAGAGCAAGAAATAGGCTTTACACCCTTGAGCTTGATCTAGCACAGCTAGTATGCTTGGTAGCTTGTCTCGATGATGATGCATGGCGATGGCACGCACATTTTGGACACCTAAATTTCCAAGCTTTCTGAAAATTGGGTGAGAAAGGACTAGTTGAAGGGCTACCACCAATGAGTCACATAGAACAAATTTGTGATGGATATCTAGTTGGAAAGCAACGCTGTACACCATTCCCGTGAGAAGCAAAGTACAGGGCCACCAAAATTCTGGAGCTTGTACATGGAAACTCGTGCGGGCCAATTTCTACCCCAACCCCAGCAGGTAACAAGTACTTTCTACTATTAGTTGATCACTATAGTAGATATATGTGGCTTGTGTGCTATTGAGATCAAAGGATGAAGCATGTAAAGCTTTCAAAAAGATCAAAGTGGCAGCCGAGGTTGAAGCAGATATGAAGATGAAAGCATTCCGCACGGATCGGGAGGTGAATTCACATCAAATGAATTCACCGTGTATTGTGAGGAGAAGGGCATCAGAAGGTACTTGAATGCTCCATAGTCTCCTCAACAAAACGGAGTAGTCAAGCGAAGGAACCAGATAGTGGTCACTATGGCACGAAGCATGATGAAGAGCATGAATATGCTCAGTATATTTTGGGAAGAAGCAGTAACGACTGCAGTATATATTCTGAACCGCTCGCCAACTAAAAGTGTGGTTGGCATGACGCCATATGAAGCTTGGTGCAAACGCAAGCCGACAGTGCATCATCTATGGACTTTCGGGTGTGTTGCACATGTCAAGAAAGTTGGCGGTCATCTTGGCAAGCTTGATGATCGCAGCACTTCTATGGTGCTCATTGGCTATGAGGGTGGCTCAAATGCTTATCGTGTGTATAACTCGGCTACCAAGAAGGTCTGTGTGACACGTGATGTCATGTTTGAGGAAGAAAAGACTTGGGACTGGACTACTTCACACCAGGAAGATGAGACATCATATGATGATATGTTTGATGTTGTGTATGATTAGGTGGAAGTTGCAAGTCTAAGTGATTCAGCTCAACAGCCAGCAATTGAGCAGTTTCCAGAAGTTGAGGGAGCCTCCGAAGATGCGATCACACCAGGATTCCCAGTCACTCCCATGGTGACACCAGCATCTACAGCTTTGGTAGCCAACTTTGATTCAGCATCAACCTAGGGAGCACCAGAACGGATGCACACTTTGCATGGAATTTATGACGCAACCGAACCGGTTCAGTTTGAGTATTCAGGCCTCTGTCTGCTCGATGCAAAAGAATCGACAAACTTTCAGGATGCTAAAAAGGAGGAAGCTTGGCAATGTGCTATGAAGGAAGAGATGGAGTCAATATGCAGTAATGACACATGGAGCTTAGTGGACCTTCCTGCTGGACATCGGGCAATAGGACTCAAGTGGGTCTATAAGTTAAAAAAAAACTCAGAAGGGATGGTGGTAAAACACAAAGCACGCTTAGTCACAAAGGGATAAGCACAAAAACAAGGCATTGATTTCAAATAAGTGTTTGCTCCGGTTGCTAGAATGGAGACAGTAAGGTTATTCATTGCTCTAGCTGCTCAAGAAGGATGGCAATTGCATCACATGGACGTCAAGTCGGCATTTCTTAACGGGGAGCTAGAAGAAGAAGTATATGTGAGTCAACCTCTTGGTTTCATTGAAAAAGGGAGTGAACACAAGGTATTGAAATACACAAAGCTTTGTATGGTCTGCGACAAGCCCCTAGAGCTTGGAATTCTAAATTGGACAACACTTTGATGTCTCTTGGTTTTGAAAGAAGTCCACTTGAGTATGCCGTGTACAAGAAAGAAAGAGGCAAGAATTGTCTTCTAGTTGGTGTGTATGTGGATGATTTAGTGATTACAGGAGTTTGTGAAGAAGAGATTATGAAATTCAAGCAACAAATGAAGAAGCTATTCAAGATGAGCAATATCGGCTTATTGAGTTATTATCTTGGCATTGAAGTACATCAATCGTCAAGTGGTATCTCACTGTGCCAGGAAGCATATGCAAAGAAGATTCTTGAAAATTGTGGCATAAGTGATTGTAATCCAGTACAAACTCCGATGGAAGCGAGATTGAAATTAAGTAAGAAAACTCATCACCGGTTGTAGATCAAACCATGTATAGAAGCATTGTTGGGAGTTTGAGGTATTTAATAAACACAAGGCTAGACCTAGCTTATTTGGTTGGGATTGTGAGCCGTTACATGGAGTCCCTGACAACTGAACATATGGCTGTAGTGAAGCACATTTTGAGGTATGTCAAAGGCACACTTGATTTAGGCTGCTATTACAAGAAGGGAAAAGAAGGTGAGAAGCTGTGCTTGGTGGGTTACAGTGATAGTGATATGGCCGGAGGTATTGATAATCGGAAGATCACAACTGGAGTCGCATTCTATTTGGGTTCTAGTCTGATCAGTTGGCTATCACAGAAGGAAAAGATTGTTGCATTGTCTTCATGTGAAGCTGAGTATATAGCAGCAGCATCCGCAACATGTGAGGGTATTTGGTTGGAGCGCCTCCTTGGTGATATCTTGAACCGAAACCCTAGAGAGGTAATACTCAACATTGACAATAAGTCCGCTATCTCCTTGTGTAAGAATCCAGTACATCATGATAGAAGCAAGCATATCAATACTAGATTTCATTACATCAGGGGGTGTGTGGAAGACAGGAAAATTGTGGTTGAGTATGTTAGCACAAATGATCAGCTCGCAAATATTCTAACCAAGCCTTTGGGGAGACTAAAGTTTTTGGAGATGAGAGAAAGAATTGGCATGCAGGCTGTGAAGAAAATAACCACAACTAGTTTAGGGAGGTGAATGTTGGTCTAAACTAGTTGTGTCGATGTTAATTTTAGTTCTGCTTTTGAGTTTCTAGTTGTAGTCGGATTGCAAATTTGTTAGGCAATACCGATGTTAATTCTGCTTAGCTAGTATAGCTTGTTAGTCAGAGTCTATTTCAGTTGAGAGACAGAATCAGACTCTGTTGTCAGTCGTAGTTTCAGTTTCGAAGTCCTCCTGTAGTTTCTCCGAAAACGACTCAAAAAATGTAAGCTTCAGATGGCTATAAATAACAGAGAAACGAAACAAAAAGACTGCAATAGTTGCGGCGCCAAATACACATCTCGGTTCGAAATAGTTTCTCCAAACATTGAGTATTCTAATCCTAGTCTAAACTTGCAAAAGTACTGAATTTCAGAAACTTTAGAAACTCTGAAATTCTGTCAGATGGTGGCCTTCGTTCCAATCGATGACACCACATTGATAGCGATGGTCGACACACTATGACTTATAGACCAACACATGTATTGATTGATGATCACGTTTCACCGATCATAGATATGGGAATATCAAATCAATAGTGTGAGCATATGTTAGAGAACATGATGTTGGATTGACCCACTTTAAGACACTATTTAGATTGCTATGTTTATATGTGTCATCAGTTGGTGTCAAACAATGATGATGTATAATCCTTAGACCTGAGATCAGTATGATTTTCTACATATGTAACAGTACACTTAAGAGTTATCAAAGGCAACTTCGTAACATGGTAGTTATAAAGATAGCTTTCGGGTATGGTATGAAACATGCAAATGGATATGACTGGTCGGATATGGGATTTTCCCCTTCTAACATAATAGGAGAGATATATCTGAGCCCGATGTGCTCGGATAAAGGAAGTGCATTACCATGTCACAAGTGGTCAAAGAGTCGACCACATGAAGTTATTCATCACTAGATCGAGAAAGATTGAACAGTCTATGGATGATATATATCTCACCTGGAGTTTGATCAGATATCATGAGACAAAATGAGAATATTCAAACAAGTCGCTTAGTCCGACCAGATATGAACAGGTCGTATGGAGATACAAATTGGTCGTGAGCTCATCGTACACGATAACAAACTGGTCGTAAGGTGTTACGAACTGGTTGTGACCAGATGAAAACTAGTTGTGAGGAGTTATGAACTAGCCGTGAGTGATAAGGACATGGTTGCAGATCATATTGCAAAAGGTTTGTCCAATATTATCTATATGTGTACTCGGGAGTCGCTATGTCCTACTAGGAACCGCTACCGACTTATGGATCGAAAAGGAGTTTTCAGGTCACGACCGATTACACATGAACCTACAGGGTCACACACTTAATGGGTTGGAAGAAACTAGTTCGGATTGGATCTTTTAGGGGCTCTTTATAAGGGGACACATGGGGCTTTTGGAAAGAGATAGTACCACCCACTGAAACCCTAGTCATCACCTCCTAGAAGGCCCTGCCTGTTGGTGATATGCCCTAGAGACAATAATAGAGATGATTGTATCACGTCTATGTTTATGAGTTATACAATAAATGTTATTATGTTCTTTGGCTGAATTATCATTTATAAAGATTAACAAGTATTTGACTTGTTGGTGAAGCTCTTTAACTTATATGATGTCATTATAAATGTATCTCTGGTCGGATATCACTGGTCGGAACACTAATGACTTATCAACCAGCACATGTATTGATTGATGACCATGTTTCACCGGTCATGGATATGAGGATATCGAATCAATAATGTGAACATATGTTAGAGAACATGGTGTTGGATTGACCCACCTTGAGACACTATTGAGATTGTTATGATTTTATGTGTCATCAGTTGGTCTCAAGCAATGATGATGTATAATCATTAGACCTGAGATCATCATGATTTCCTACATATGTAATAGTATAATTACAGGTTGCCAAATGCTACTCCATAACTGGATAGTTATAAAGGTAGGTTTCGGGTATGCTATGAAACATGTGGAGGGTTGTGATTGGTCGGATATGAGATTTGCCCCTCCTAACATAAGAGGAGAGATATATCTGGGCCCCTCGATGTGATTGGATAAAGAAAGTGCATGGCCGTGTCACTAGTGGTCGAAGAGTCGACCACATGAAGTTATCTGTCACTTGATCGAGTAAGTATGGAACAGTCCATGGATGACAAAATATCTCACCTAGAGTTTAACCAGATATTGTGAGGCAAAGGGAGAATACACAAGCAGGTCGTTCAGTCTGACCAGATATGAACTGGTCGTATGGAGATACGGATTGGTCGTAAACTGGTTGAACATGATCACTAACTGGTCGTAAGGCGTTACGAACTGGTCGTGACAAAATAGTAACTGGTCGTATGGAGATACGAGCTGGTCGTAAATGATAAGGACCTGATCGCAAATCATATTGCATAAGGTTCGTCCGATATAATATTTATGTGTATCCGAGAATTGTTATGTCCTAGTAGGAACCGCTAACGTCTTGTGGTTGAAAAGGAGTTTCTGAGTCACAACCGATTACGCATGAACCTATATGGTCGCACACTTAACGGGTTGGAACAAACGAGTTCGGATAGGATCCGTTGTAAGCTCTTTATAAGGGGATGAATGGGGCTGTTGGGATGTACGAGAGTTGCTCCACTAAAACCCTAGTTGTCATCTTCCCGAAGGCCCTACCGTGCGCGTTGGTGCTAGCACACCGGTGTATGGCGTTCCATCCCTGGACGTGTGGATAATGTAGAGGCGCTGCTGCGCTGAACGAGGATGATCCACGACCTACGCAAGGAACGTGATAGGTTGCTGGAGGACACGGTCGGTGCTGAGGTCGTTGGACGATTGACTACGACTACTATATCGACGCGCTCGACATTGGATCAAGCTGCTCCAACTCTTTTTCCCTGCACCGCGCATCTAGTGGTAACGATCTATGATCTATTGTTTGCATAGCTTCCTGGTTTATGTGGTAGAATTTTTGAAATTGCTAGCCAGTGTAGCCTACCCGTATCCCTTCACTGATGTACGCGTTTGTGTTAGCACACCAGTGTATGACGTTTCACCCCTAGACGTGTGGATACCGTAGAGGCACTATTGCGGTCGCTGTTGCGCTAATCGATAACGATTCATAACATACGTAGGGAATACGAGAGACCGCTGGAAGAGACGATCGGTGGTCAAAGACATTGGACGATCAACTACTTCCACTATATCGACGCACACAACGTTTGACCATGCTGCTCCAACACTTCTCCTGCAGCACTGCGCGTCTAGTGGTAACGATCTATGATCTCTTACTCGCATAGCTTCCTGGTTTATGCGGTAAAATTTTTAATTACGTGCTGGTGTAGCCTACTCATATCCCAACACTACGGTCCCACTGGCAGAGATAAAGCATGTGGGTTGACATGTGGGGTCAAGTTGATGATGTGATAAATGACATAGCAAAACTAATGATGTGTGGCCATGTCGTTGAAAACCACCCACAAAAACGACATGAGACATGATTTGCTCTGGTTTTGCTAGTTGGGCGACGAGTTCTAAACGGTATTGGACTTCAGGGACAAAAATTAAACTACTGAAAAAGTTAAGGGACTACATATAGACTTTTTCCTTTCTTTTTCTTTGGAAGCCGCTAGCCTATAGCAGTTTTATTGAGTTTCATGAAGTTTCAGTTGCACATAAGTTTCATGAATGTTTCAGGTTTCGAGTTTGAAGTTTCAAAGCCGGTTTCAGTGTGTTCCATAAAAAGTTTCAAAAATGTTTTAGATTTCCAGTTTGATGTTTCAAGTAGATTTCAGTGTGTTTTGTGAAAGTTTCAATACAATTCATGTAGGCCAACATATAGTTTCAAGCCAGTTTCAGTAAAGTTTTAAAAAGGTTTCACGGAGCTTCAGCAAAGTTTTACCAAAAGTTTTAAAATTTGAACAAATTTCAAGCAAGTTTGAAACATGTTTCGGGATTTTTTATGACTGGATAGGAGGCTTGAAAAATCGAAACATTTTCATAACTTCAATGAAGCCTTAAGTTTCAAAACTGAAAGAAAACCAAAATGTGCATGGAACTTTAATGAAAACAAAGTTTTCACATAATTTTATGCAAGCTTCAGAGAGTTTCATGAACGCTCCATCGGCTTCCCGTGAATTCCGTGGAGTTTGAAGGAAAGTTTTAACGGGTTCACAAAATTTCTGGCAAAAACAAAGGATTTAGCAAAATTTTGGGAGAATCTGGAATTTCTTCGTTCACCTCCGGCGGACTGGCACGCACAGAAGCATGTCGCACCGCCCGCTCGCTGCTGCAACCCACCCTTGCGGTCACCTGCGGCTGCAAGCTTTCCGCCGTCGTGCTCGCCGTGTACACATCGTCCGTCGCCACCGCGTAAACTTGTTGGCAATCGCAGCCTGCCACCGCGCTCGGGCAAGCCCGCGACTACATGTTGCGCTTGGGCGCGCCCACGACCACCGCTCGATCGCCGAGCCAGTGGTCGCATTCCACGCCTGCTCCCTACCGCCCCGCCCCCGCCCGTCCCTGGCAGGTGGGCTCGACAATGAGATCCCTCGCCTGCGCTAGCGCAGCCGTGGAGAATATCGTGGGAGTGACGGAGGGAGGGGGGAGAGAGAGAGAGAGAGAGAGAGAACACGATGGATTGATTCAGTTTGAGACTTTGAGTAGCTCGAATGACCTCTAGTCCTCTAGTTTGGATAAGATCTGGGCAGCCAAGATCGTACCAGGGGACTCAATCTAATGGTCATCAGCAGTTCCGTTAAAAAGAACGAACGCTATACGGTTCAGTAGTTTTTTTTACTGAACTATGGAGGGTCTCACGACCAGCCTGAACATTTTGTAAAATCACCAAAAGCATCTTAAGGTGTACAAAGTTACAGGTGTGACTTGCAACAATTTGCTGCTTCTCTGAGATGTTGCCACATCGGTGAGCCCAAAGCTGCAGGTCGTCTGCGCACAGCGGCGTTGGGTTCACCTTGACTAACCACGTTACCATGTCTCTGTGGCATTCATCTTTCTTTTCGGGTTTGCTAATTTTCAGTCGTCTGAAATTTTCTTATCTATCAATCATCTACAATTGTACAGTACTGAGCTTAAAAATGTCTAAACAAATGGTCATAGTACTAATTTTCAGGTGGCAGCTCCAGTATCAGCATATGAACAAATGTCTGAACTTTCCAATCTTCCAGGAATCAGCACACTGTGTCACTGTCCGGTATAGCACATATAGTCAAAACAAAATAGTCACTAATCTCCATGTTACAAGATATGCTAATTATGTTCCTCAAAATCGAGTTTACGGTTTTTAACTGTAGTACTTAGCACTCTCAGAATTACATTTGAGAATTCAGATGGTCACACACACAATCTAGGCTAGTATCAATGACTATTTTCTTCTCGTAAATTAACTGATACTGCACAAGCTAACGATGTTTAAGTAGTTAATATTTGTCTACTCTCCTATGGTCAGATGCAGCAGCTCTCTGAACTCCAGCCTCCTGGTCTCAGTGTGCAACGTCCTCTTCTTGTTCGGCCAGTACGTCACCCATATCCTCCCCTTGATCTCCCACTCCATGGTCTTGCCGGCCGCGGCCACGCCCATCCTCCAGCACACGCCCTCCCCGTACTCGTCGCCGGCGAAGATCACGCCGTCGCTTCTCGTGAACGGCCTGCCGGGGTTGGTGTACCGGTTCCTGAACCATGACCTCGGCTGGAGGAGCTCCAGCTTGGGCGGCTCGCTGGAGAAGACCTCCCTGCCCCTGGCGCCGTCGTGGAGGAACCAGTTCAGAGCCGCCGTGTTGCCATGCACCGAGTGCTCGAACTTCCAGGGCTTCAGGCTCCTCGTCACTGTCTCGTGCGCCGACACGCCGATGCCCATGGACGCCGGCGCGCCCAGTGCCGTGTCGAGGCCCTTGTCGACGCCAACCTCGTGGACGGGGATGTCCGTCGACCTGCTCACAGACAGGGAGAGGATGTCTGACTGCACCAGGGGAGTGAGCTGCAGTGATATCCGCGAAGGGAAGTGCTTCTCGTTCGAGCCGTAGCCTTTCTTCGCCATCAGAGTTTCAGACACCAGCTGAATCAGGTCACACCTGCAGAATCATCAAATTAGCCATACTCACCAAGATTAGCAAATTACAGTTCTTGATCATATATCTAATATTATGTGTTCTGTTATAGTGTACAAAAATTAATGGGGAAGTGAGTTGAATGAAGGAGTGAAGGACAGAGACCTTATGTTGTCGACGTTGACTGCGACATCAATCCAGTTCTCCTTGAAGGCGACTCTATAGATGAACTGGATCACACCCTCAAGTTGCTGGTAGTTCAGGGAGAACAGCAGCTTCTCATCTTTCGGCTGATGGGACGAGTGCTCCATGATCATGGCCACGACCGGGCTGTAGAGCTGGACCTTCCACAGCCTGCTCGCGGAAAGAGCGTAGGAGAATACTGTGAAACGCGGCGTTGGTGTGCCGCCTGACCGGAGAGCCTCCATGGTCCAGTTGGTAACACCGAGGTTCAGGGACCGCATCCACTGCTCCTCGAGGTTGGACCCCAGGGCCAGCATCAGCTTCTTTGCAGCGTCCCGCATTTCTTTGTGCATCAGTTGTGCGCTGATTGTGTCGATGAATTCTCGACGGAGGCTGGGCGGAGCTTCATAGATGGAGACCAGGAGTGCAAGAGTTAGAACTGACAAGTTGAAGAACTTGCCAGAGTCTTCAGACATCTGCATGCTGGGCATCGTGAAGAACGCCTTACTGTTCGAGTCAGGCCCATACCTGAGGACCCCGCAAATGATATCAAGCACGAAATGGATAGCATCATCTGTGCTATTAACAGATTTCAGTTTGGAGTAATGGGAGCTCCAGAGTGAGATTGAATCATGGAACTCAGCACAAATGGAGAGAGACAGGTTGAGGGATTGGGTTTCAGAATGCCTGCTGATTATAAGCTTCAGAGATTGGTTTGTGGATGGAGAATTGCAGATCTGAAGAGAGTAGAATTCTCCTATCCATTGCTTGGGGAGGCTTCTGATCCACTGCCAGATGTCAGGAACAAGGCCAGAATTCATGGTTGAGGAAGAGCTAGCTCTATGGACTGGACTCCCGTCACCTCTTCCAAGAATTAAATAGAAGTACAAAAGGTAACATTAAAACCGCAAGGACTGCAGAAGTCAAATTATTACGAACAAGAAAGCAAGTTGAGGGCAAGTAAAACTCTAGTTTCCTAAGATTGCAAAGCCTCTTTATGATAATGTGTAGATTCAGTATGATCTAAATCAGTATATTGTTGAGTAGTGCAAGGGAAGCTTTGCTTGCTAATGGAGTAATGGTACGGGTACCCACCCTAGATATACTGCGAACTCTTCCCCCTAGGGTTTTTTCTATCGGCTAAAAAAAAATACCGGGAGAGGCCGGTATGGCCGGTACGGCCGATAACCAGAAAATTTCTGCCGGTCAAATTTGAGCAAAATTCAATCAAATTTGGCCAAAATTCAACCACAACCGAAATTTCAGCGCCGGTTGCTATTTCTACCGGAGGGGGCCGGTAGAACCGGTAAAACCGGTTTTCGGCCGGTTATCAAATCCCTGCTCCCCCACGGTTTGGAAAAGTAGCTTCTTTAGGAATGCATGTGCATTGGAGGAATCTTTTGGACTGTGGGTAGGACGTGGTGTAACCTAAGTTGGTGATACTTGACAGCTTACTTTTGCTTCAATAGCTGATGCATGCTGTAAAGTGTGTTAAGACGGCATTTGTCCATAGTCTTTTTCTTTAAGGAGTCCGTAATCTATTTGTAAGCAAAGAAACAAGATAATTACAGGTATTTTCAGCTTATCTTTCTGGCTGATGGAATAAACAATGTTTGAGAAACAGTGTCAATTAAGAGAAAGAATGATCTCCTAGTCAGAAGCTTGACTAAGGAGATGACTTTTGGAGCATCTAGAAGAACAGTCATATTCTGAATATCCTGCACTAAACAGAATTAAGTCATGAGCCGCGCAATTAGGTACAAGGAGTTATCGTTCTCCATACCTTTGCCATGGGAGAATAGAACCAGATCCTTCTTTCAGAGCTTATCCATTTCCATATTCCTATCCCTACATTTCAGCTTTTCGTTGAGCTGATGGGTGGGTGCGTCTGATATCATCAGGCGAGAAGTAAACTTTCTATATTCCAAAACTCCTAGATAGCTCACCAACCATGGAAATAATCACCTGAACTAATTAAAACAACTTCATTCTTCAAAACATTTCAGTATATATGTACTAGTAGATTGCATTCACTAAGTGTAATCAACAAAAAATATATCACCACTCGATGGCATATATAGCACATGCAGATGCAAAGGCCATAACAGCCAGAGGGTTGTATAGCTGTTACACAAGATAAATTGCAAAAGTTTATGAAACTATAATTAATATTTTCATCCTAAAAAAGGCTACTGGTTCCAGCTCGTGCTCCAGCCACCAGGTTTCAAAAGGACACAAGATTATATTGTTCGCAAAGGGCAGTTACTTGGAAGAGCCAAACATTGGACTTCAGATCCTGGACGGATCAACATGCGGCAATTGGCATATTAACCTAACCGGATTCAGATTCTATGTCAGGTCACTTTAGTGCAAAGCCTATGACAGATAGAATAGGATTCACATTTTATTATAGTTTTATAGTATAAAGGGCAATCCTACTCCATTGTTAATAGTCTAGATTTGAATATCACAGGGCACAAGTTTCCTATAAATCTATTATACATAGGCTTCGCAACAAAACTGTAAAGGATGATTATACTACTAAAAAAGGTTTTTTCATGCATGTGTCCAATCAAATGTAGGTGCATAGACCACATGAGGTTCTGCAAGAGCATGGCAACACATGGGATGTAAATAATGGTCAGGAACAAAAGTCGTCGACAAAGAAAATTGCAGCTTAGGTTAAGGCCAGAGAATGCAGGCCAATTGAGCACTGTATTACCAAAGGTAGTAGAACATGATTTTGGAAGGCATAGAAAAAAATCTCAATTAAATGATGAAAACTGTCTAAAGCACCAAATTGTGCCTTTTTAGTTTTTAAAATTTAACAAGCAGTCAGTTTCTTCCTTTTTTTATTATCAAAACTGTTAATAAGACTCAGAGATAGTCAGCCATAACTTATTCAACTCAACAGTATTTCAAATCTGGCTGCTATGTAAATTCAGTACTCTATCAGTGAAGGAAATTTGCGAACCAGATTACATGGAAATTCCCAATGAGTCCCCAATAGAGGTAGGCCAGGTCCGCCAGATGCAAGTTGCGGGTGGATTGGATGTCTGGTTGCTAGGGGTGAAAATGGGTCCGATGCAGGTGGATATTACTTTTTTTTTGTATGTTAACCTTTATTTTTATCCTGGAGTTGGATACGGATTTTTCGGGATACGGGCACGGGGTGGGTGCGGATCAGATTCAAATTGGTCACGGATAACTTGACGGATAATGTTCACGTAAAGAAAAGATATAACTTCATCAACGAAAGTGTCAAATTATACTACTCATTAGAGAATTATTTATCCTACTTAACAGCATAAACATAATTAAATGTAAATTCATATTATATATTAGTCAATGACTACAAAACCATAAAGGATATTAAATGATATTGATGTTTATACGATATCCACTTTGTTGATTTATCGGATATCCTATAAAATATGAATACAAATCGCATATTGTTCTTCCTATATCATAACCCATATTTCATGAGATTTTCTGAATACGGATTCGGACAATAACAGATGCGGGTTGGGACAAAAAAAAGGTACCCCAAGCAAATTTTTACCGGATACGACATCGGATCGGACAGAAATTATCTGCCCCGTTTTCATCCCCAGTGGTCCCTCTCCTGAGCTAGGCCACACTCAAGCAGAAATCGAACTTCGCTGCAAAACCAGGATCTCCCGAGCCAGGCCACACTCAAGGCAAAAATCGAGTTTATTGGATGCAGCCAAGCGCCCATGTGGGTGCATGGGGGATACAGCCATACAGGTAATCATAATTTCATAAGAATATTCAGAGAACCGCACAGCTGAGCTCAGTGACAGGTAATCATAATTTCATAAGAATATTCAGAGAACCAAGTCGCCCCATCTTCCATAAAGAAGACTAATTATAGATCAACAACACCTTTGACAGAATTACATTAGACACCCTATACTAAATAAACCACAATTAACAAGCATAATCAACTACAGAGCTGTGACAACATAATTCTTGTTGCAGCTGTTTTTTAAAGATACAATCGAGTGTTTCTTTCATGTGACTAATCACCAAGAGAACTTTCCTCACAATTACATAACCATCACAGTGATAGGACTGGGAAAAAAAACCCCCACAACATTTGATAAGTAGATAGAAACAAGCAACGCTCTAGATTTTAGGGCATCCAAAATGTTAGATGTCTATTATTACCTGTGTATTTTCCCCGTTGTATAAGGGGTTATCTGTATATATGCTACACCTATACTTATATATATATTGGTCCATTAGCCTCATAATGAATACATACGATATTCATAACATGGTATCAGAGCCACGCTAGGGTTAGAGTTTTTCTCACGTGTTTTCTCACATGACCGCCGCTGGCTTTCTCAGCCACCGGTTGCCATCCTCCCGCCGTTGCCTCTACTCTGCTTCTCCTTGCGCTCCCGATGCTTCGTCTTCACTCGGGGCAGCCTGAGATTTTCTTCTCTCGGGTTTCCAGTCGTTGTGGTTCTTCATCGAACGCCCGCTGAATACATTGTCGTGCCTTCGTGCTTCATCTTCGTCCTTCTCCGCCCGAGCCCGGTTGCGCCTCTTCTGTCGCCCAAGCCCGGTTGCGCCCCTTCTGCCACCCGAGCCCGGTTGTGCCTCTTCTGCTGAAGTTGCTCAAAGCCATGAGGGAGCCGATTCACGTCGCGACATAGCTGAGTGCTGCTCGAGCTCAGTCGCCACCTGGTTTCCCGCGCCTCCAGGGAGCCACCCGTGAGTTGAGCTACAACCGCTCGGGCCGCTCGCACCGCCGCCGCCGCTCGGGACGCTAGGGCTCGGGACACCTGCACCGCCATCGTCGCTCCACCCGGGTCCTCCGCACGAGCCGCCGCCGATTCGGCCTGCCGCGCCGCCGCCACTATCGGGGGAACCCTAGTTCCCCCGTGCGCATTTGTTCTAGCAGGCCGAGTAGGCCTCGAGCTCCTTTTATGTGAGCCGGCCCATTAAAAAAACAGTATGTAGTTCTAACTGCCGCGCCATCCAGCACCGCCAACCAATGGCTACTGTTTTCGTTCCTCGCTACCCGGTGATCTTTGATGGTCTCAATTATCGGGACTGGTTTCAACACATGAGTCTCCACATGCGTGGCCAGCTTCTTTGGGAGTATCTTACCGGCGAGTTGCCTTACCCGTCTCGCCCTGCTCCACCTGCTGAGCCTGTGCTCCCGAAGACTACTTCCGAAGACGCTCGCAAGGAGGCATCTGATGCTTTTGAGGATACTATAGAGACTTTTCAAACTAAGTGTGCTGCCTACAAGACATGGATTGATGAGCATATTCGTGGCTCTACTATTCTGGTTGCTAGTATGTAGGTGCAATTCACTGGGGATGTGGTTGGCTTGACTTCAACACAGTTGATGTGGACACATCTGCGCAACCGCTACGAGCCATCTAGTGATTCGTTGTATCTTTCTGTTGTGTGTTAGGAGCAGTCGCTGCAATAGGGACATGCCACTATGGACAAGTTCTATGCTTAATTGTTTACGGTATAGCGTCATATTGACTCTTTGGGACAGGATGTTTGCCACACGTGTCAGTGCTATCAGCGTCAGCAATCTCACCTAGAGCTTCATCGTATCTACGACTTCTTGACCCGTCTCCGTGCTGAGTATGAGCAGACTTGTGCTCAGTTGCTGGCACACCACCCTCGTGTGACCTTATTGAAGGCCCTTTCCATTGTTCGTGCTGAGGAGATTCACCTTCGTGTTGCGGGTTTGCTGTCGTCGTCGTCGTTTCTTTCGATTCTGGCAACTCCTCCAGTTTCTACACCCGCTACGTCTCCAGCTCCTGCTTCACGAGTGGTAACTTCACTAGTAACAGCTGTTGTTGGTAGGGTACACTGCACCTATTGCAATAAGGATGGACATTAGGCACAGTTCTGCTACAAGAAGAAGGATTTATATCGTGGTGGCCATCCTCCAAAGGGCACTAGCGGTTCCTCCTCTCTGAGGAGCTCTGGTACTTCTGATTCTTAGGAGTTTCTCACACTGCTACATCGCATGGCTACTTTTGCACCATCTGGTTCTGATGGTTCTACTACACAGTCTTCTAGTGAGAGACCACCTTCTACTCCTTCCTCAAGTATATCACCTTAGATTCTTGGCTCTGGTGCTTCTTTTCATATGATATCTGATTCCAACAGTCCCACTTCCATTGGTCCTTTAGCTGATCCTATCACTGTCCAACACAGCCGATGGTACCTCTCTCTCAGTCGCAGGACGAGGCACTCTTTTGAATTCCTCTTTTCATGTTTCTACTATTTCTTATGTTCCCAAACTAACCATGCAGCTCATATTTGCCGATCAGCTCACCAATCATGGTTATCATGTTATTCTCGATTCTGATTCTTGTTCTGTTCAGGATCAACGCACGGGGACTCTGGTTGGTGCTAGCCCTCGCCGCTGTGACTCACGGCGTCTCTGGGAGCTTGACTGACTTTATCTTCCTTCTGCTACCCCTGCTAGTCTTATCGCCTTCACCACCGTCGTCGCTTTTGCTGCATCCTCTACTACGTCTTTTGCTCAGTGGCATCATCATTTGAGACATCTTTGTGGGTCGCGTCTATCTTATTTATTTTTTCGTGGTCTTTTAGGGTCTGTGTGTAAGGACGCGGGGTAGGCTACGATAGCTACAAACAAAATTTTCTACCACGCAAACCAGGAAGCCAAGCAAGTAGATGATCATAGATCGTTACCACCGTGACGCCACAGAAAGCGGAAGAAGGGTTGGAGCGACTGGTCCAGCAAAAGCGTCGATGTAGTGGTCGTAGTCGATCGTCCAACGTCCAGCAAGTCGATGCAGTGGTCGTAGTCGATCGCGGATCGTCTTCAAGCACAACAATCGTAGTAGCGCCTCTACGGTATCCACACGTCCAGGGCAGGAACAACCATACGTCGGTGTGCTAGCACCAAGTCGCACGGCAGAGCTCTCAAGAAGATGGCGGTTAGGGTTTTGGTGGTGTTTTCACGCGTACCTCCCAACAGCTTCATGCATCTCCTTATATAGTGCTCGTGACGGATCCTATCCGAACACGTTTACGAATCGTATTCGTACTAGTTTGTTCCAACCCGTTAAGTGTGTGACCCTGTAGGTTCATCCGTAGTCGGTTGTGACTCGGAAACCCTTTCCGATCACTAGTCGTAACGGCTCCTAGCAGAACATAGCGATTCCCGAATACACACAAATTATATCGGACGAACCTTAATGCAATATGATCTACGACCAGGTCCTCATCACTTACGACCAGGTCCTATCTCTATACGACCAGTCCGCATGTGGTCATGACCAGTTCGTAACTCCTTACGACCAGGTTACGACCACTCTGTGATTATATTCGACCAGTTTACGACTAGCTCGTATCTCCATACGACCAGTCCGTAACTGTTCAGACTAAGCGACCTACTCGTGTATACTCCCTTTGCCTCACGATGTCTGGTTGAACTCCAGGTGAGATGTTGTGTCATCTATGGACTGTTCAATTCTTTCTCGATCGAGTGTCAGATAACTTTACGTGGTCGAACACTTCGACCACTAGTGGCACGGCCATGCACTTTCTTTATCCGATCACAATGAGGGGCCCAGAGACATCTCTCCTGTTATGTTAGGAGGGGCAAATCCCATATCCAACCAGTCACATTCCTCTCCATGTTTCACAGCATACCCAAAAGTTGCCTTTATAACTACCCAGTTACGGTGTAGCGTTTGGCAACCCTAAGAGTGCTATTACATATGTAGAAAACCATGTTGATCTCAGGTCTAAGGATTATACATCATCATTGCTTGAGACCAACTAACGACACATAGAATCATAACAATCTCAATAGTGTCTCAAGGTGGGTCTAATCCAACATCATGTTCTCTAGCATGTGTCCATATTATTGGTTTGATATCTCCATATCCATGACTCGTGAAACATAGTCATCAACCAATACATATGCTAGTCTATTCATATGTGTCCTCATATGTTTCCGACCAGGGATCGTATAAGAATAATTATCGCAGAAATATATAGTTTCACAACCAAGTCACATACTTGATAATAAATATTAGCAATATTATTCTTGGAACAATATAACATATTATCCAATGTCATGAACATAATGAAATATAATCATCTCTATGATTGCCTCTAGGGCATATTTCCAACACTGTGTCTGGTGATGCTTCTCTTAATTGTTAGGGTTGTAAGCTTGGTAAACAGCTTCAACTTCCATATCCTTCCAGTGAGTCAATGTCACAGCGTCCTTTTGATCTTGTTCATTCTGATGTATAGGGTCCGACTCCTTTCGTTTCGAAAGGAGGTCATCGATATTATATAATTTTTATTGATGACTTTTCTCAACACACATGGATATATTTTATATCATCTTGTTGTGAGGTTCTATCCATCTACAAGACCTTTGCCACCATGATCTGTACTTAGCTTGACTCTCCTATTCGTGTTTTTCGTGCTGACTCTGCTAGAGAATACTTGCCAAGAGTCCTTCGTGGTTTTCTTGCTGAGTAGGGTACTCTCTCTTAGTTTTCTTGCCTTGGTGCTCATGCCCAGAACAATGTGGCTGAACGGAAGCATCATCATCTTCTTTAGACAGCCCGTGCTCTTATATTTGCTTTTGCTGTCCCACTACAATTCTGGGCTGAGGCTGTTTCTAGTACCGCTTTCCTGATTAATATTCAGCCTTCTTCTGCTCTTCAGGGTGGGATCCCAGTTGAGCATCTCGTGGCATGACTCCTGATTATTGTAGTCTTTGCCTTTTTGGGTGTGTGTGCTATATTCTTCTTGCACCTCGTGAGCACACCAAGCTGGTCGCTCAGTCCGTGGAGTGCGTTTTTCTGGGCTATAGCGTTGAGCATAAGTGATATCGTTGTTGGGATCCTGTTCGCCGACGATGCGAGTTTCTCGGGACGTTACTTTTGATGAGTCTCGTCATTCTCCTTCCACCGCTCTAGCATCTCTTGTCGAGCCACTTTCTTTCATGATTTTTCCTGCCACCCCCATAGTCACCACACCTCCATCACAGCCTTTTGCCTCTTCAGTGCCTCCTTCACCGTCTCCTTCACCACCGCCACCCTCTCTAGAGGCTCCTCCTAGCCTTGGTCATTTTTATCCTCTCTACTACACTCGTTGTCCGTGAGTTGAGAATTCTTCTGATGCACCATCTTTTTCGGGCTCTCCTCGATATGCTCTTCGTGATCGTCAGTCTATTCGGCCTCCTGCACGCTTTTGTTTAGTGGCTCTTGCTGAACCGACTTCTTATCGTGATGCTGCTATTCATCAGAAGTGGCAGCATACGATGGAAGAGGAGATTGCTGCCCTTGAACGTACTAGCACGTGGGATCTTGTCCCTCTTCCCGCACATGTTACTCCTATTGTGTGCAAGTGGGTCTACAAGGTTAAGACCCGCTCTGATTGTTCTCTTGAGCACAACAAGGCTCGTCTCGTGGCACGTGGTTTTAAGTAGGAGTATGGTTGTGATTATGATGAGACATTTGCTCCTGTGGCTCACATGACAACCGTTCGCATTCTTCTTGCTATGGTGTCAGTTCGGACATGGTCCATTTCTCAGCTTGATGTCAAGAATGCCTTTCTCAACGGTAAGCTGCGTGAAGAGGTTTATATGCAGCCACCATCGGGGTATTCTGTTCCTGAGGGTATGGTTTGTCACCTTCACCGATCTCTTTATGGCCTCAAGCAGGCTCCTCATGCCTGGTTTGATCGTTTCTCTTATGTTGTCACTGCAGCTGGTTTCTCTACCAGTGCTTATGATCATACTCTCTTTATTCACAGTTCGCTTTGTGGTCGGACGCTTCTCTTTTTATATGTTAATGATATGATCATTACTAGAGATGATTATCAATACATCACTTTTGTGAAGGAGCATCTTAATGAGCAGTTTCTCATGTCTGATTTAAGTTCTCTTCGCTACCTTCTTGGGGTTGAGGTTATTTCTACACCTGAGGGCTCCTATCTGTCCCAAAAAAAGTATATTCAGGATCTTCATGATCGTACTTCTTTTACTGATCAGCACACCACTGAGACTCCTATAAAGCTTAATGTTCATCTTCGGTCTACTGATGGTGAGTCTCTTGCTGATTCTACTCGCTATCGTCACCTTGTTGGGAATCTTGTTTATCTAGGTGTCACTCATCCTAACATTTCATACCCTGTGCATATCTTGAGTCAGTTTGTTTCTGCTCCCACTCAGCTCCACTATATTCATCTTCTTCGTATTCTACGATATCTTTGTGGAACCATCACTCGTCGTCTGTTTTTCCATCGCTCTAGCTCTTTGCAGCTTCAGGCATATTCTGATGCCACCTAGGCTAGTGATCACTCTGATCGCCGGTCTCTCTTTACTTATCGTGTTGTTCTTGGTGGTTTTCTCATTGCTTGAAAGACTAAGAAGCAGACAACAATTTCTCATTCGAGTGCTGAGGCTATGTTGCAAGTTGTGGCTTTGTTGACTACGGAGGTTACTTAGCTACGGTGGTTACCTGAGGATTTTGGTGTTTCTGTTTCAGCACCTAGCCCTGTTTTGTCTGACAGTACAGAGGCTATTAACATTGCTACAAATCTGATGAAACATGAGCTTACTAAGTATATTGGTTACCAATTATGAAGCTTAAAAACAAACTGGTTTGCGCATCATTGATTTTGGATGTAGAAGTTATGTGAGGTAAGGTGAATGCTTACAAACCCTTTGCGGCTCAAGTTTATGATGGGAAACTACATATGAAGATCAAACCTTTCCTTATCAGATCAGGTGTACACTCAGCACTGCAGTCTGGAAGGCAACTTGTTTCTGTCACCAAGCTGCTGGTGTAGCAATACCACCGACTGTTTGTTCCATTGCACGAACACTAGTCCGATGTCAGACCACCAAAATACATTTGCTCAGGTATCAAAATCCTTTGTCCAACGAACGCGCGCCAGAGGACCATGATTGGATGAACCAGTGCTGCAAGAGAGACATTGTCAGGAAGAACGCTTGAGCTCACTGACTCACCGTATCATCAAACGGCTTCTACAAGGGCCAAGTAATTGGCGTCCATACTACACCTTTGGAGCTTTGCATGACACCGGCAGCATCAAACCTTAATATGCGTGGCTCGGATCAGACATCGCTGCCGTGAGCACCGCCGGCAAACCACCGTGCTCCGGGGTAGTCATGGCCAAACAAGAGGCCCGGCCCGGCCCAGCCTGATTAGGCCCGACAGCTATCAGGCCGGGCCAGAGTCCCGACCTAGGCATGGCACGTCAGTGCCTCAGGTCGTGTCGGGCTGGCCTGGGCACGGTTGGCCTGACGGGCCGTAGTCGGCCCGTTTAGCCCGAAAAATTCAAAAAGAATTCAGAAAAATATATAGAATTCAAAATTCCATCTCTTTTTCCTTCGTTTCTTTTCTTTTTCTTTCTCCTTTTCTAATCCCCTTCTTTCTTTTCTTTTTCTTTCTCCTTTTCTGATCCCCTTCTTTTCCTTTTCCTCCCTTTTCTGTCTTTTCTTTTCTCCCAGCCGTGTGCCCGTGCCCTTCTTTCTTCCTCTTTATCTTCATTTTCTCCTCCTTGTCTCCTCCCTCCTCCAGTCCTCCAACCGCCACCCTTTCCCCCCTGCGCGGTTGCACTGCCTCCGCCGCTTTGCGTGGCCTCCAACTCCTCTGTCCCTGCGTCCGGCCACTACCTCCACCTCCTCCTTCGTGCCCGATGGTGCCACCTCTTCTCCGCCATGACTGGTCGCCATCGCGCCACCTCCTCCTCCTTCACGTCAGCCGTACCCATCCTCCTCCACGCCAACCAACTCCGCTGTCGCCCTTGGCCCCGTCGTGTCGGGCTCGTGCCATGCCTGGCCTAGCCTGGTACTGTTTGTGCCGTGCTGGGTCGGCCCATTGTGCCAGGGTGCGGACCCAGGCTCGGGTCGGACATTCGTGCCGTGCCAACCCGTCCCAACTATAGTGTGGGCCGTCGCCGGCCGGGCCAGCGATCATCGCAGCCGCCTCGCCTACCGGACAACCCATCTGGCCATCTCTACTCCGGGGAGATGGTCTTGGTGTCGCGCATTCCGTCGAACACGTGGTGCGGGTGAGGATAGGGAAGACGTACAATAGCGTTGCTGCTGTGAAAGGAGGTCGTGCCGGAGGCGCTGCTAGCGCGGTGGAGGTGGCCATCAGCCATGGGTGCAGTGAGGTGGGCACTGGGTGTGGGATGGGGACGTGGCGGTAAGAGTTAGTGGCGGGATCAGGCATGAGTGGTGGTCTAGTGGAGGGAGGTGGCTCACATCGAGGAGGGAGTAGGGGAAGTGGAGTTTTTACTCTAGTAAGTCGTCCACCCATATCATCTGCCGTTGAAGTGTTCTAGAACATGTCGAGATGCGTATGCATAGAGAGTGAAATCTAAAATATGATGGGAAATGTGTATTATGCACTTTCCAAAATACTGATATTTTTGTGACAAAACTGGGCACATGTAATACAGCGAGAATGAGAGAGGGCAAAGGTGTATTTTGTCCGCCAATATTATACATGTGGGACACAATGCCTCCTATTATTCTCCCTCAAACCACTCTTTCTCCTTGCGAGATTGATATGTAGACTAAGAGAGTGAGATATTAATGATATATTACGAAGATCTAAAGTTATTCAATATCGTATAGCGAACTGCCCAATTATCATTTGCACTCTTCGTGCGAATATGGCTGCGATTGTTACCAACATACTGATTCTTGTCGGACGGCACCTACCTAGTTAGATGCATTAAATAACATTAATATATCTACAGGTAAGCCTAATATTAATTAGGTGTGGACAAAATTACATGGATACCCCTTGCCCTTTTGGCTATAAAAGGCATGCAACGGCAGCAGGAAAGGGACAAGGCCTGAAGCCTGTCTCCATGCGTGCGGTGTGACCGACAGTTCGTGTCCAGCAGGGAGGAAAGAAACTACTGGAAAAGGAGAGAAATACAGTCTAACAGAGAATCATGAAGATGATTATCCTCCCTATTTATTTGTGTCAATATACTGTGCTAGTGTGCTATGTGCTGTGTGAACGAACTGTGAACGTTGAATCTATGCTTGTGTACACAGTTGGCGTGGGGCCGGCGTTGCCCTCTGCCGACCCGCGCTCGACGCCGGGATTGCCTGTAGCTAGTTTCACTATTTAAAATCAGGGGAGATAAAAAAAAAACAGCGATGGAACTTCTTTTTTAAAAAAAAATATTTCGTTACGGTGGTAACCCTTTTTTTTTTCTTCTATGCATCTAATTGTACATTACGAGAATCTGTGAGGCCTAACCTTTTGCTAAAGTTCCTAACCCATCTCATATTTTTGCCTAACAAATCTATTGAAGAAACTACAAAAACCTCTCTCTCCCTCAAAAAAAAAAAAAGAAATCGCAAAAACAGCATTAGACAATTTCTTGGTATGTACAAGTTAACAGTAAAAGAGGTGGAAGTAAAACTTGCACACGGCCGAGTGGACAGTCACACGAGACCAAATAAACCGCGGGTGAACGTTAAATCGTGATGTTGCAGCGTTTCATTATTTTGCATGTTCTGATAGTTTCTCACGCAAACGGGTGCCAAACCGGATAGTAGAGCTATTGTACGTACCAAACCGGTCTATTTGCATACGTCTATTCATGATCATTTTTTTTTTGTCGAAGTTGTATTAATGATCATTGATGTTTAATGTTGTTACTTTGGGACAATAACCAGCAAGCACAAAAAAAAAATGCAACTGTTCAAAAGAGAGAAACACGAACAGCAGCGAGCATTTTTTTCCCCCCAAATCGGGAGCCTCTTCACCAAAGGTTCACAAGGACAACGACGCTACATTGGGCATTAGCGTTCTTTGTTTACTATCTGTGTGAACTGTCAGCTTGAGAAGCACATGGGCGGCAACAACCACCAGGTCAGAATCACAACCAACCAACCCGTGAAAAACACCACGGACTGTAGCACAGCAGGATGAAGCCATAAACACAAACATATGGAAGTTGATTGGAAGGGCAACGATCTGTTGCCAATGCCCCGGAAAGTCACAAGACACGTATAAGCTACACCACCTAACACGCCAGATCCCACAATCGTGTATTGTAAAATGCTGGCAACAACAAAGGGCAGGAGTAATTGGCTGTGTTATTAATACTGTGTATGTATTTACGACGCCTAATAAGCAATATATATAGAGAGTACAAAATGGAGTCCCACAATCGTGTATTGTAAAATCTGGAAACAACAAAGGGCAGGAGTAATCGGCTGTGTTATTAATGATGTGTATATATTTATGAGGCCTAATAAGCAATATGTATAGAATACAAAATGGATATTACAAGGGAATATGTCATACACATGTAAGGAAATACAAAAGAATTCATATTTGTAACATCCCAAAAATGCCTAAATGCAAAAATCCGAGATTTTTAAAACTTTTTGTGTACTTATCGGTGCCATCTTATTTTCTCCTGCATTTTCGGGAGTTAATTGATCTATGTTTTCTTACATTTCACAAGTAATGTGCAATAGAAACCTAAAATCATGAACCCTACGTAAACGCACCTTTGGTCGAATCGCCAAATGGGCAATAGTCTCGAGAAAATTGCGTCCGGGACCAAAGATCTTTAGTCCCTTGGTAACACCAACCGACTAAACGCCCCCGCCCAACGGCTCGGTGGCGAGCTTTTGCGGAGGGACATTTAGTCGGTTGGTGTTACCAACCGACTAATGTCAACCTTTAGTCCCTTGGTACTACAATCCGGGACTAAATCTTTAGTCCCTGATTGTAGTACCAACTGGACTAAAGGTTGAGATTTAGTCCCTTGGTAACACCAACCGACTAAATGTCCTTCTATTTAAACTCCTGCTTTGCGTTAAGTCACAAGAGCGGAACGCCGCCGCCGCCGGGACACGCCACGCCATTGTCACCACCGCCGAGCTGCTCATTCACTCAACCGTATTCACCGGCGTGTTCATGTAAGCTCCTGATGCTAACCTGCCGTCCATTATGAAAAATATGAAATGTGAAATTTGAATAATTTTTATATGTTATAAAATTGCCAATTAATTCATAAATGGAACTTTCATGATTTTTGTAGGCCACAATAAATTTCCAAAAATCATGAAATTTGTTTTTCCACTAAGTTACACTGTGAACAGTCCATATAAAAATTTTAAGACTATTTGGACAAAGTTGAATTTATACCTATTTTATGCTTATTTATTTAATTATTATTCCATGAATTTTGTAGGCTAAATTAATGATCCAAAAATTCTGAAAATTGTTTTGCCATCTAATTAGGCTATGAACTATCTGTACAAAAATTTTGGGATCAATCTGAAGACTTTTATTTTTCACCTTATTTAATAATTATTTAAATAAATGAAAAATGACTTTTACATGTGTTAGTTAGGTTAAGCTTTGAGGGTGTTTGATGAGATAAGTCTTATCTTATCAGATCCAACCTCTTGGGTAAAAATAATAAATATTAATTTTGTTTTAATAAATAAGTTTAATATTTAATTATTAAGTAATTAGTTAATCTCTTAATTAGCTTAATCACTTAGTTATTGTTTGCCTTTTGGATTGATTGTTGACCTAGGGTCATTCACCCTTAATGACTTTGGGCAATTTAGTTAATTATTAATTATCATTTAACTTGATGTCCCTTCTCCTTAAGCTTGCTGTTTTGCTTAATCACACAGAGTCGAACGCCGTCGTCGCCATGGGACACTCCATCATACGGGCAAGGCGAAGCTCTAGTGCAAACGTCAAATAGTGCTGATTCTTTGAAAATTCAAAATAAATTCATCTTAATTTCAAAAATTCTAAAAAATTTTGGGTAGCCTCTCTATCATGTGTACTATCCGGGAAAAATTTGAAACTTGAAATTTAATTATGTGATATGTCATATAATGCATTTATGACACGCCATTGGATGTACAATGCCGATCGCCGCCCAAAGAGTTCATTGATGGCGTGCATTATTTCTTAAGAGTGGCCGAGGCAAACAAGCGGGATGGTTTCATGTGTTTGTCCATGTGCCCTGTAAGAATTTGAAGGAATATTCGCTCAAGGAGTCTTCACTCACACTTGTTGAAGTCGGGTTTCATGCCAAACTATATTTGTTGGACCAAGCACGGAGAAACCAGGTTATAATGGAAGAAGGTGAAGAAGAACAATTGGACCCTAACGACATTATTGCTCAATACGGTGACTTCGATGATACCGCAATGGGCGAAGTCAAGAAGAGGCAAGGCGTAAGACACACTCGGCCAAGATGATGCTCTTGGTGATGTCATTCGTGATGCACAAAGAGATTGCGAAAGTGAAAAGGAGAAGGCTAAGTTTGACCGCATGCTAGAGGATCACAAGAAATTACTATACCCGTCCCGTAGAAGATGGGCAAAAAGTTGGGTACAACATCGAGTTGCTACAATGGAAGGCATGTAATGGTGTATCCGACAAGGCATTTGGGCAATTATCAAGATCCAAAAAAGATGCTTCCGAAGCCTTCAACGAATTGCTCGCCACTACGCACGAAGCAAAACAGTCGTCGCCTTTGGGATTAGAAATCCGTAAGATACATGCATGTCCTAATGATCGCATCTCAGATCGTGGCAAGGACTACGAAATTTGGATGAATGCCCGTATGCAAAGCGTCGCGTATAAGATCAAAGCGAGATGACCTCGGCGATGTTGAGGGCGAAGAACGCCCCAGAAGAAAATCCTCGCCAAGGTTATGTGGTATGCTCCTATAATACCACGCTCAAACGCGTCTGCTCATAAACAAGGACCATGCAAAGTTGTCGCGATGGCACAAAGAAGACCGTAAGGTAGACAACATGTTGAGACACCTGGCGATGGGTCCCAAAGGAGAGCAATAGACAGAGAATTCCGGAGTTTGCAGATGACGAAGAAACCTAAGGTTCGCTTTAAATGCGGATGGTATGAATCCTTTTGGGGACCAGAGCACTAGTCATAGCACTTGGCTCACACTCTATGTATCTACAACCTTCCTCCATGGTTATGCATGAAGCGGAAGTTCATTATGATGCCGGTGCTCATCCAAGGCCCGAGGCAACCCGCAACGACATCGATGTTCACCGAGGCCATTAGTTGAGGAACTCCTGCTTTTATGGAGCAAACCAGTGTGCGTGTGTGGGATGAGTACAAACAGAACACTTCGACCATGCGAGCATTGTTGTTCGTAATAATCAATGATTGGCCCGCTCTAAGTAATCTTTCGGAGATGCATAAACAAGGGATACAATGCATGCACACAATGTTTTGATGACATTGACAAGATATATTTGAAAAATGTCGAAAGGTCGTGTACCTTGGCCATCGCTTTTCTTCCTATGAATCACCAACTAAGAAAGAAAGGCAAGCATTTTAACGGTAAGGCGTAACACCAACCAAGCCTCGCATAACCGAACGGGGAGGATGTACTTGATATGGTCAAGGATGTGCAAGTAGTCTTTGGAAAGGGACAAGGCAAATAACCTGTTCGAAGATGCTAAGGGACACGCACCCATGTGGAAGAAGAAGTCCATATTTTGGGAGCTACCCTATTGGCAAGTCCTAGAGGTCCGCAACGCGATCGACGTGATGCACCGACAAAGAATCTTTGTGTGAACTCGCTAGGATTCATGGATGTGTATGGAAAGTCTAAGGATTCACTCGAAGCACGACAGACTTGCGGCAACATGATGAAAGAACGAGACAACTCAGATCCAGAGAAGATGACGATGGACGCCATTACTTAAGACCCGCTAGCTTCACTCTTAGCAAAGAAGAGAAGGAAAGCATGTTTGAATGCCTAAACAAAGATCAAGGTCCCATCTGGATTCTCCTCCAATATAAAGCGATAATAAATGTGCCGAGAAGAAATTCCTACACTTAAAGTCCCATGATCGCCACGTGCTTATGACGCAATTGCTTCCGTTGCTTTAAGAGGAATTCTACCTCCACATGTACGTCTGCCACCGTGAAGCTATGTGCATTCCTCAATGCAATTTCTCGAGGCAATCAATCCAATGGAACTAGCTACTCTACTGTAATGATGTGGTTCAATGTCTTGTCGACTTTGAGTTGGTGTTCCTCCATCCTTCTTTAATATCATGACACACCTCCTAGTTCACTGGTCAAGGAGATTAATATTCTCGGTCCCTGTTCCTACACAACATGTTCCCTTTGAGAGGTTCATGGAGTCCTGAAGAAATATGTTCACCAAATGTGCTCGGCGAAGGAAGCATCGCCAAGGGCTACGGGACGAGGAGGTCATTGAGTTCTGTGTTGACTTCATTCCCGACCTTGACCCGATTGGTGTTCTGAATCGCGACACGAGGGAGACTTAGTGGAAAGGGAACACTAGGGAAGAAAACATATATCGATGCGGGGACGATTATTTCAATAAAGCGCACTACACAGTTCTTCAAAACTCCTCCGTGGTGGAGCCGTATGTCGAGGTACACAAGGAGTTCCTACGATCCCGCTTCGAGGAAGAATGAAGCTTGGATTAGGCGTCATCACATGGAAACTTTCAGCGGTTGGTTGCGAAAAGAATGTCGTGGTGATGACAATATTGATGAGCAATCAGATTTGTTGGCTAGGCAACCATCGTGGCACATCCTCACGCATAAAGGGTACGAGATAAATGGAAATACATTTTACACGTAGCCCAAGATAAAAGGAGCACGAACCAAAACAAGGGTGTCCGCAGAGATGCCATGCACCCAAATGGAAAGAGGCAAACATATTATGGCCGATAGAGGAGATTTGGGAACTAGACTACGCACCTAATTTTAAAGTCCCTTTGTTCCAAAGGCTAATGGGTGAAGATGACCGGAGGGGGTAACAATGACAAGGAGTATGGAATGACAACAAAGGACCTCAACAATATTGGGTACAAAGACGAACCATTCGTCCTTCTTCTGCTGATGTGAATCGGTGTTCTATGTGAAAGACATGTCTACAAAACCCAAGAGAGGGAAAACGACGACAAATCAACCAATGAGCTAAAACGCCACATAGTTCTTTCAGGAAAAGAAACATCGTGGGAATTGAGGACAAGTCGGACAAGTCAAGATTATGAAAGGGATGACCGAATCCCGCCCTTCAAGCAGACCAAAGACCCAAGCATCTCGCTAAATGCCGAGGACACTCCATGGTTACGGCATGATCATAACCAAGGGTCATACGTCAAGAAGAAGTTCACCATCGTGTGCCGCTTGATATATAGTGATGTTTAATAAATAGTGTGTATTAGAGATTTTATGTAATAATTGTAACTTCAGATGTTTCTATCATATTTTTCTTGTTTTTATCGCTTCAAATGAAATTCCTATTCGATAAAAGGACACATGTGGTCACTATAAAAGTCGTTTGAAATGTCAATAAGATAAAAGGAAATGCAACTATTATTTTTAAAAAAATTATGCCTAGTATTTAATTTACTATGCATTTAACAAGAATTAGCATATTTATACAAATAAACTTAATACAAAACCCAAACTGTGAAAACTGTATGAATCGAATAGTGGGGACCTTTAGTCCCGTCCAGATACACGCTTGGGACTAAAGGTCACACACCGGGACTAAAGGTTCTCTGAAAATATGTCCTCACAAAAACCTTTAGTCCCTGTCCGTGGCACCACCCGGGACTAAAGGTCCAACCTTTAGTCCCGTCCCAGACATCGCCGGGACTAAAGGTCTTTAGTCCCGGTTGGTATACCGCCGGGACTAAAGGTCCCCTCAAGATTAAGCAACAAAGGCTTCTTCCTTCTTCCACCCCTTCCGTCTCCTCGCCGCCTCTCCTCGCGCCAAATCGGCTCCAGCTTCGCGCCCGGCCTCCTCCTTCCTCCCGTGGCGCCCCACTCCCGCCACCACCTCCACTCGGCTCCTCCCTCCGCCGCTCCAGCTCGCCCCGGCTCCTCCCTCCGCCGCTCCAGCTCGCCCCGGCTCCTCCCTCCGCCGCTCCAGCCTCCAGTTCCTGCTCAGGTCCCGCCCTCCAGTTCCACGCTTTCGATATGTCGACGATGTACCATAGGTCCTCATTGTACAGGATTTTGATGATGTTCCTTGATTTTTATTATGCACGATTCTTGATTCATTAATTATCTAACATTTTTTTTACTACCGTCCCGATTTATTCTAAGCATTTATATGTATGGTGTATATCACTCCACCACCGGTCACAAATGCGGTTTGACAAGTATGGCCTAACTACATAGCATAGCACAATGTTTAATTAGATAGTCCTCTTGACAATAGTTGATACGAACTAAATAAGGTTCGACAATTTAGACCTAACTATAGCACGCAAGTAGCACAAATGTTTATCTCCCATTTATCGAGAAGAATTGTTACGGCGTGTGTATGTTTGTAGGATTCTTGCAGAATTCCAGCGTTCTAAATGGAACCTGTCATGTACAATGGGTTTACATCAGCTGTCTATAGTCTCTGTCACGTAAGATTTAAGCTAATGTGGATGAAAGAGAATAAAGAGAGAGAAATGTACTGTCTACAATCCTATAGCTGACTGTAGCACCAGAGTCCGCAAAATAGTCCTCGAGAATACTCCTATTACCGTACAAAATAGTCCACACACTATCAGAAAACAGGAAATCCCTCGCGGCCTTTTTTCTGACAGCCCGCAAAGAACGTGGTATGATCGGTTTCACTTCTAAGATTAAGCTCTAGTGGGCAGTTTGCCACCTTTTATGAACGGTATTCTCTTGACATTCTAGATTGTCTTGGAAGCCGATGGTTATCAACCATATCCGATATCTCCGTGAGAAAGGGTTGAGATCATTTATTTTTGGGTTTAGTTCAAAGAACACTTGCTCTCATGAATTGCCATGCATGTGTTTGGTTGAATAAGGCATGTTTGGGTGGTCAATGATTGTTCTTTACATACGCTTCAAAATTTCATGAAATTTTAAGATGTTCACCATGTTTATCGCTAACGAGCCTAACGAGTCGAGTTTCGAAGTTTTTAACGAGCCGAGCCGAAGCTCGGTTTTTGCTCGTTATCTTAACGAGCCGAAGCGAGCCGAGCTCGCTTTTCTTAACGAGCCTTAACGAGTCGAGCCGAGCCGAGCCGAGTCACTCGTTATCCACCCCTACCGATCACGAATCGCTCTAACGCCCTACACATATATTTGCGTAAATGGCCGAATTAATGACAACATGGACGATGCCATGATGGATATTATCAACAATGACGCCTTACAAGGTGCCCAATTCAAGGTGATGACAACAATCAAGAAGTAGATGACGGAGTCAAGATTTTGCCGATTATGAAGATGAGCAAGACAATGTCAAGCGAGGTCTATCTACAATCTCTTATGTATACATGAAATTCGAATAATTTCATTTGTCGATAAATATATTTATTTAAATCTTTGTGTTTCTACATTCGTAGCCCTCGGATCGACGACAACAACGGGAAGAGTAGAAATGTACGAGGTCCAAGAAGCCGTTGGAGGGTCGGTTCATTCTCTCGAATTCGAGGAGGATACAGCAAAGTACTTGGACCACATGCACGTAAATTTGTCACCCTTGTGGGTACCTTTGTAAGGGACAGATCCCGATCAATGCTCGTGAATGGAAGCAAAAGAAAGTTGCTCCTCATATTAGTTTTGTCTCCGATCGTGACAAGGCACTAGTTTGGCAAGATGTCCTTCAACATTTCGCCGATCTGTAAGATGAAGCTTTGAAGGAGAGAGTTAGGAACTGGCTATGAAGAAGATGGCCACACAATTCCAAAGTTGAAGAAGAAATTGTACAACACATTTATCAAGAAGAACGACGCCAGATTTCAACACTAAGGCCTACGTCAAGTTGAGGCCGTTTTGGGATGAGTTTGTGCAGTTCAAGACATCGGAAGAGGGTGAGGCACGGTGAGAAGGAACCAACAGAATGCCCGACAAAAGAAATACCACCATCACTTGGGATCGGTGGCTCTGAGTGCCATTCCTAAGTGGGAAAGAATGGAACGGAGATTCTTGCCAAGGATCGAACTGAATCAATCAACTGCCCGAAGCGCCAAGTATTGGTTTTTCGGTCATGGGGAAGCCTCGACCTAGAGACCTGAAAGATAGTGTATGGCGAAAACTCCAAAGAGCAAAGCAGAAAGATTTGCTTATGTTCGAGGCTTGGTGAGAGTGGCAGTGTGGCCAACGAGATAAGGATGAGCCGACATACGCCTGGAGAGTATCAACACGGTGGGCGAACAAGAGGCTATGGGGAGGTGTCGTGGGAGCATGCCTTCCTAAAGACAAAGCCACCTATAGAAGCCGCCAGAGAAAGAAGTACGAGGAGGCAGAGCGGATGCGCAGGATGGAGGAAATGGTTCTTGAGTCACGGAAGTGGCTCGTGAAGCAAGAGAGCGAGAAAAGCACTTGAAGCCAAAATGAATGAGGAAATCAAAAGGCAAGTGCAGATAGCAAGAAGTTCCATCCAAAGGCAAAGCGCATCGAGCCGGAGTCAACATCACTTCTAATCAGCTTGAAAAGGGCTATGCGCTTCCACGGAGGTGCCAAGTGATTCAACATGACGCAGGTCAAGCGCTTCCCGTGGATGACATCACCGATCCTCTCACGACATGTGAGCCGCACATTCCGAGGGGAATGCCACACCATGGTGGCTATCGGTGTTGTATCTCGTGACGACCCTACGAAGACACCAAGATGCCATGGGGCATTAATACCTCCCGGATATGCTAGCGCCTCGGTGGATAGAGTTGTGAAAGGTAATAGCAATGTGCCTCTTGACATTGAAGGAGGTGATGGGGAGAAGACTTTAGGAGAAGCGGAGAAGACATTCATATGTTGGCACAAGCGCTATATCATTATTCCTAGGGCGCCACCTCCTCCTCCTCAACAACCTAACCCTAGGTGCGGATGAAAGTGAACGAAACATTTTTTCACTAATTATGTATTGGCTTAAATAACGGTTTACTCATACCACGTTGTTTTCACAAAGCAGAACCTCCCCAACCTAAGTCCAATTATCCATTCACCACCGTCACAAGTGTTGCGGGCGATGACAATGAAGTGGAAGACACGGTGCATCCCCACCGCCCCACAATGGCTCCAACGCCGACACCGGCCGCTCCATCGCCTCCACGGCGGGCTCCAACGCCGCCATCGCCCCATTGCCTCCACGGCGGGCTCCAACGCCGACACCGCCGCCCCTCGCCAAAGAAGAGGCGCACCCCACAAACGGTTAAGCGTGCCCCACCGTCGCCAAGAAGAAAGCCTTAGGGAGAACACCACTATTTCTAAGACGATTTAAACTTTCCTATGAGAAGATCGCCGAGGAAATAGATGCTTCAAAGGAAAACAGATGTGGGCGGTTTCTTGAAAGTCAAGGCTAAAAGTGAAGCAAAGCGAAACCACGAGAAGCCGTGATTCTTCAGACGCCCGTAAGTTCTAAGGCAAAGGGTGGACGCCACCGTAAAAAGTTACATCATGCTCGTAAGGATTCGCCACTATCGGACTATGACCGCACTCTCACCAAGTCAATTGAGGAGGCGAAGAAGAAAGAGAAGAGAGCACGGAAGGGTGTTGCACACTCGGGAACAATCACAACAATCGCTGCCCCGCTAGTTATTGGGAATGAATATGGTTCAAACACTAACGCATAGAATAGATATCCGAAATGTGCATTTGGATCAACTTGATGAATTTTTCATGAAACCGGTCTAAGCATTTCCCAATGCTCGTGGAGCACACATCAAAAGTGCTCCGGAAGTTGATCATTGGAAGAAGGAATATGTATATGGCAAGAGTCTATACAACCCTGAGAAGCTCATGGAACTTCGTACGCAAATGTACTTGTTAAACGAGTGGTACATGGCGGCGTCGCAGAAAAGCGGATGACTATATTTGCGCCAAAATTAGAAACCATCATTACTTCCGGCGATGACATTATAATGGTTCGCTTTAATGAGTTACACCACTATGCCACATGAACGCTCTAGACAAATCTCTCATCACCGCTTTTGTCTCAGACGTGATTCTTTCTTTTAATAATCTCACTCTAGCATATGTATATGTATAAGTAATTATCCTCACACTAGCTAGCATGTCTATACATATGCAGAGACATGATGAGAGACCTCACACGAGAAACGACAAGAACATTGGTTTCATTGATCCATATATCGTATTCAAGGACCCAAACACTCCCTACGATCAATGGAGACCTCAAACGGAGAGGAATTTCCTGAGGTTCTTGATCAACCAAAAGAACAAAAGATTTATACTCTTCCCTACAACTTTGGGTGAGTGTTGTTATCGTGTGCACATTTTACTTTACTTACTCAATCCAACATAAAGATATATATGTTGACTCTATAAACAAATGCAATTTTCATCGATAATCGATTGTCTTCGATCTCTCGACGGTCATTTGCTAATCTATGACTCGTTGAGAAAACCGCAGAAGATTACCAAGATATGATAGACATTATCCAGGTAACTTCGATCTTTAAATATTTATTCCTGCTCTTTAACTCGCAATAGTTAATTAACGATCCAATTATTGGGCGGGGTTTGGGCTTGGTTCGTTCACTACACCGTCCGGATCCGAAAGCACCACTTCCCGATCCACACCGACCGGTGTAAGTTGTACTAGCTCCCATCTTTACCTTATCATGCTTCACCACGCCACGGATGACGAGAGTAATCTTTTATATCGCATGGATTCTACTACAGCCACCGTGCAACAATTTGTGTGGATACTACGCTTATGAGTTCCTCACGGTGTATGCAAAAGAACCCATCTACAGATGCGTAAAGTACGTAATAAGTATATATAATAAATCCATTTTATTTATTTGTTGCTATTAAATAAATCTTATGTATATTAATACTTCTTTCGCTTAATGCAAATTGAAGGAGATATGGTTGAAGGAACAGTGTTGGATATGGACCGCCTCAAAGGAATTCAAGAGACAATCGCAGATTTCTTAATGAGCATGTCCTCAAGCCCGACACCGAAGTTCTACTTTAACCCAGATGAACAATTGAAGCCAAACCAGATTTAACATTTGTATGACATTTAAGTGGAGGACAACATTTGTGTTGTAAATACCAAGGATGCATGAATAATGTTGTAAATTTTATGTGCATATATATATATATTATACATATATATAGCTCCATAATATATATAGTTTCATACTTTATTTGTGTGTAATAATGTTCCAAACTAAATTATATGTGGGCGTATACATATATTAGCAAATAAGAATACGATTTGAAAACCTAATGTAATTGTAAAACCAAAATCAATAATGAATTGAAATGGAAACAAAAAAAAAAAAAAACACCTTTAGTCCCTATTGGTAATACCATCCGGATTAAAAGGGCCAACCCTGTGGCTCAGCCAATGACCTTTTAGTCCCTTGGTATTACCAACCGACTAAAGGTCGGTTTTAGTCCCTGCCTAGGACCCAGGACTAAAGGTGAGACATTTAGTCCCGATTTCCTAGTCCCGGCTCTATAATCGGGACTAGAGGCCCTTTAGGCCCGGGACCAAAGGTCTGTTCTGTAGTAGTGAAAGGTTCACAAGGACAACGACGCTACATTGGGCATTAGCGTTTTTTGTTTACTATCTGTGTGAACTGTCGCCTTGAGAAGCACATGGGCGGCAACAACCACCGGTCGTAATCACAACCAACCAACCCGTGAAAAACACCACGATCAGAAAGTACGCCAGGATGAAGCCATAAACACAAACATATGGAAGTTGATTGGAAGGGCAACGATCTGTGCCAATGCCCCGAAAGTCACAAGACACGATAAGCTACACCATCTAACACGCCAGATCCCACAATCGTATTGTAAAATGTTGCAACAACAAAGGGCGGAGTAATTGGTCAGTTATTAATAATCATGTATGTATTTACGACGCCTAATAAGCAATATATATAGAGAGTACAAAATGGAGTCCCACAATCGTGTATTGTAAAATGATGGAAACAACAAAGGGCAGGAGTAATCGGCTGTGTTATTAATGATGTGTATATATTTATGAGGCCTAATAAGCAATATGTATAGAATACAAAATGGATATTACAAGGGAATATGTCATACACATGTAAGGAAATACAAAAGAATTCATATTTGTAACATCCCAAAAATGCCTAAATGCAAAAATACGAGATTTTTAAAACTTTTTGTGTACTTATCGGTGCCATCTTATTTTCTCCTGCATTTTCGGGAGTTAATTGATCTATGTTTTCTTCTGTCGGCACAAGTAATGTGCAATAGAAACCTAAAATCATGAACCCTAGAATCATAAATTGCGAAAGCAAAGTAAACTTAAGGCATGGCCCTTTCAAATATTGCATGAAGTAGAAATCCTAAAATCAAAACTTAATTCTCTTATTAAACAAAAGTCCAATCAGAATCCTTTAGCAAAAATCAGAATTTATCTATCGCCAAGTGACAATTTCCTAAAGTAAGTACCAGAATTTCAGCGACCCTAAAATTCTACCTCATTCCATATTTCTCAAGTTTTCCATGATCTTTTCTCTCCCTTCTACTATTCATCTCATCAATCAGCTTGAATCACCTTGAGTTACCTATGTTGCAACCGGACCAGGTCAAGGCCCAGGCTCAGCCACTGCGTTCCTTCCTCTGCCCAGGCCCACCTACAGCATCTACTCCTCTACTCTCTTCACCGGCGCTCAACAACCAGCCCCTCGCCCATGCTGCAGCCCACGTCGCCCGATCACCTGCTCGCGTCCCCATCGCACGTCTATGCCGCTATCCATTCCATGTTTGTCCCATGCCCACGCCACCATCGGTCTTGCCGACCACCAAAGTCATCAACCACCTCGAGATCGAGCAGCCGAAAGATCGACACTCTCGGGCGATCTTCGCCCTACTAGCTATAAATAGCCCATGTGTCCCCGGTGATCTCCCTTCGCCACATCCGACCACAATACACCCTCTCCCATCGTCAATTGAGTCCAAAGCACATGGTAAGACCAAGCTCCGATTTTCGGCTGTGGCGCCACCCCATCGTCGCCGGCGCTCTAGAGATTCCCATGATCCTACACCCCCATCACACTATGTTCCAGTCTACCATAAGTAAAAGCCCCTAAACTAATTCGATGTTTTGTTCACAGGAGTAGCCACCAACCTCGTTCTTCCTCCCCTCCGACCAAAAGAGCCCAAATAGTCGAATCAACCTTTTCAGTGAAGTATGCTCCAATTCATTTCTTCTGAACCATCTACCTACTCCCTTGAAGCTATCCCGAGGGTTGAATGCTACTCATTTTCCTCAGGCCATCACCGCCGCTTGGAGCTTCTCTCGCCATAGCTGTCCACTGTCGCCAGACCATCTCCAGCTAGCTTGTCCCCTCCGCGTCATACCGATACGTTCCTAGTGGCCACTAGATGGTCATGCTCACTCTAGTTGCGCGGAAGCATTGCCAGATCAAAGAATGCGTTGTAGACCCGAATTGTAGCCGAACCTCCTTCCTCCTGGAATATAGTCGAACCTCCTTCAGACCAGGTAGTCGAACCTCCAAGTAGTCGGACCTCCAAGTAGTCGAACCTCCTTCTGCCTGGAATATAGTCGAACCTCATTCCGATCAGGTAGTCGAACCTCCTTCCGCCTGGAATATAGTCGAACCTCCTTCCGACCAGGTAGTTGAACCTCCAGGTTGTCGAACCTTCAGGTAGTCGAACCTCCTTTTGCTTGGAATATAGTTGAACCTCATTTCGACCAGGTAGTCGAACCTCCTTTCGCCTGGAATATAGTCGAACCTCCTTCCGGTCAGGTAGTCGAACCTCCAGGTAGTCGAACCTCCAGGTAGTCGAGCCTTCAGGTAGTCGAACCTCCTTCCACCTGGAATGTAGTCGAACCTCCTTCCGACTAGGTTGTCGAACCTCCTTCCACCTAGAATGTAGTCGAACCTCCTTCCAACTAGGTAGTTGAACCTCCAGGTAGTAGAACCTCCTTTCGCTTGGAATGTAGTCGAACCTCCTTCCGACCAGGTAGTCGAACCTCCTTCTGCCTAGAATATAGTCAAACCTCCTTCCGACCACATTTGTCTAAGACTTCGACCACTCAGTTTTTACCACTGAATTTCGACCACTAAGTTTCGACCACAGAGTTTCAATCACTAAGTTTCAACCCCTCAGTTTCGACCACTGAGTTTCGACCACTCAGTTTTGTGATCCGAAAGCAGATCAGAGAGTCATACCTAACAAGGTAATCTCTCATCCAAGTAACCATTTAAGAATGATCCTTTAGACATTCTCCCCCTCTCCGCTGTATTCATCAACTTCCTTGGCTATACTCTAGTCTAAAGTATTTCCTTCATCAACTTCCTTTGATTATATTTCGTCTGCAGTATTTCTTTCATCAACTCCTTTGGATATACTTCATCCAAAGTATTTCCTTCATCAACTCCATTAGGTATAATTAGTTTCGCTGGGAGTACTTCTTCCTTCTAAATTGTCGTTGGATATGTTTACTTTCATTCGAAGTATTTCCTTTTGTTTGTATGTATTTGGACTTATTGGATTTTATTTGGTTGCTTTCAGTCGCTCTTAGATTTAATCGTATCCTACGTAATTAGAATCTGAAGATATAATGGAATAGCAACCCCAACCAGGACGAGGTCCAAATCAAAATTGTCAGAACATTGAACATGATGATTATCAACACGTTGAGCGAGATTATTATCAGAGTATCGAGAAAGACGAATATCAAAATATTGAGCTTTATCAGAACATTGAGCAAGGCGAGTCAATTCTTTGATCATATTGCACCTAATTTTTATAATTGTATTGCTTTAAATTATGAAATTGCATTGCTATGTTTTATACAACTATATTGGTCTAGCTCATAGTTAATGCCTTAACAATAATTGTGTATAAACTTCCAATCCTTGAACTTGAACATTATCCTTTTCGCCATAGAATTAATAGTTAATATACTAGTTAATAAGTCTGTATCTAAGTGTCATGCTTAGCCTAGCTTAGATACATTGTCATTCAGGCAGTAATTTGCCCAACATCATTAAAAACCTTTGAAAATGATATTGGGCAGTCAAGACTGGGAGCCTGTCTGGTATGTTGGAATAAAGGTTATTTTAAAAAAACAAAGAAAAACCTGAAACACAGATTTCGACTCGGGTGGCTGAAAAAAATGGCTAGTGCTGGGTACACGAGAGAGAGTTGGTATGTGGATGTACCACCCGAGTCAATTATAGACCGAATCTTGTAATGACCACTTATGTAAAAACAATACAACCACAAGTCTATAATGGGTACGACCTGGCTAACTAATTTGTTCGCCTCGGCGTGGCTTCACACTTGGTGGATGCGGGTGGATAGTCGAGGGAGAATGAAGCCATGGGAACTGCATGGCACAAATGGGAGACCTGCTCGAGGGGCACAGGAGGCCCTAAAGGAGGTGATATCTAGCAGTGTGGAGTTGCGTTGATGTGGGGACATTGTAAAGGCTTTGTGATAATCAACATAGTCGCACACTTATGAAAGTGTGTATGAGACATTATAAGTTGAATATCTCTTGTAGGTAAAGTGTGCAAACTCTGCAGAGTAAGAAAACTATCTAGATAGCTGTGCTCACGGTCAAGAGCAGTGCTGAGAACTTGCTTGAGTTAGCTTTCCTTTTTATAAAACCATTTGTGTGTGTGGAATGAAAAGGGTGGGTCGGGAGCCCTGGGATTTGAGAAAGCCTGATCGGGGATCAGTGGTAAATACGGGATAGCCTGAGCATTAAGTAGACGGAGCCACTCAATGGTATAGGAGATGAAATCTCCACTAGTACTTTACCACAAAAACTCTGATTATCAAAACTTGTGTTAGCAAAATACTAATTCTCAGGTTTTGCTACTACTTAACCTATTTCAATACATGGATTTGTGCAAAATAAAAGAACTATGAGCCTCCTCTTTGATTAGCCTTGCATGTATAATAATTGCATTATGTGTTGGTTCGCGAGTACGGTTGCTCGCTATTTACATTCTTTTAGCCAGTAAGAATTAAAAAAAAGGCTACAGGGACAATTATGAGTATTGATCAAGACTGAAGATCAAGAAGGCCAAGAACTAGATCGCGAGCCCACAGTCGATTGCCGGTGGGCATATCGTGAGGGTTCCACATGTTATTCCTTGATTCGTCTTTCGCTGCTAATCTCTGAAAGTATTTGGCCTATCCAGTCATTCTGCAAGCCAAAAAGTCGTAAGGTATATTTACGCTTTGTTTAATATTATGTGATAACGCCGCATTTTCGTGATATGTGCTTGAACCAACAATGTAACTATGTGTACTATCTACTGATCCAAAGAATGGCACAAAATAACACCGTAGGTCCCAAGTTACAAATTTGGGGTCTCACAATATTCTAACACCCTTCCTCAAACACATGGTGGATCACACACACTGAGTTTGGAGAGAAAATACAAATGTTGTGCCCTAGTCTGTGACTTCGTGAAGAAGTCAGCAATCTGTAACTTTGAGGATACAAACTGTAAAGCAAGTACTCCCTCCTGCACCAGTGAGCGAGTGTATGAAGCATCTACACCAATGTGCTTGGTGAGCTCATGCTTCATTAGGTCACGGGCAATACTAATAGCACATGTACTATTAGACAAAAGAGTCAAAGATCCCATCACAGGCACTCCAAAATATGCAAATAGCCACCTTAACCAAGTAACCTCTGCTGTCACTATAGCCATAGCTCTCAACTCAGCCTCTGCACTCGAATGGAAAACTACAGTTTGCTTCTTTGTCTTCCAGGCAATTAGGGAGGAGCCAAGAAAAACACAGTAAACAGAAGAGAACGACGATAAGAAGGATCACTAGCCCAGGTCACATCGGAGTATGTCTGAAGCTATAGTGACGTGGAGCTAGGGAAAAACAAACGATAAGGGACAGTCCCACGTAAGTAGTGAAGAACACGAAGAAGGTGACTGTAATGAAGATGGATAGGACGAGCCATGAACTGACTCAAGATATGAACATCATAAGCAATATCACGACGAGTACTCACAAGATACACCAAACTCCCAACAAGATGGCGATATCGAGTAGGATCCTCAAGAAGACCACCATCAGTGGCACGAAGCTGTAGGGATAGCTTCATGGGAGTCTCAGCAGTGTGAGTGTCAGTTAAACCAGACCGATCAAGAAGATTCTGGACATACTTCTGTAGGGAGATGTAGTATCCCTCAAGCATGGAAGAGACCTCAATCCCAAGGAAGTACAGAAGAGAACTAAGATCAATCATAAAAAACTGCTCACTGAGATGCTTCTTCACATACGTGATGAATGAGGAATCATCACTAGTGATGCGCATATCATCAACACACAGAAGAAGCAGTTTTCTACCTCGAGATGAGACATAGACAAAAAGAGTAGGATCGTGGAAACTGGCAGTGAAACCAATAGCGGTAATCACTGAGGTAAAACGCGCAAACCAGACACGAAGAGCCTGTTTGAGGCCATAAAGAGCATGACGAAGACGACAAACGTGCCCATCGGGAACAGAATATTCAGGTGGTGGTTGCATGTAGACCTCCTCATACAAAATACCAATAAGAAAAGCATTCTTAACATCCAGATGAGAGATAGACCACTGGCAAATAGAAGCAACCGCAACAAGTATACTAATAGTGGTCATATGGGCAACAGGGGCTAAAGACTCATCGTAGTCATGACCGTACTCCTATTGAAAGCTGCGAGCCACAAGACAAGACTTGTAGTGCTCAATAGTACCATTAGACCGAGTCTTAATCTTGTACACTCACTTGCATGTGATAGGACGAGCATGCACAGGTGTCGGTACAAATATCCCAAGTCTTCGTACATCGAAGAGCATCAAGCTCCTCTGTCATAGCAAGCTGCCACTCAGAATAAGGAGGGGCCTCACGATAAGAACTAGATTTAGTGATAGATGGAGCATGAGCCATCGAAGCAAATCCAAGATGACCAGGAGGTCGAAGGGACGTTCGGTCATGAAGGACGTAACAGGGAGCATCATCAGGAGGATCAGATGTGGATGCTAGTAATATACTAGGAGAGGAGACTAGTGAAGGATGAGAACACCTAGAGTAGTGAATACCAGAGAAATAAGACAGTGGTGCTGCAGGAACAAAAGGCGGTGCTGCAAGAGGTAGCACCGGAGGCAGAGGTATAAAAGGAACCACTAGAGACAGACTAGGGGAAGACTGTGATAGTGGAGAAATAGGTAAAGAGTCAGAAAAAGACAACCATGAAATCAACTCAACGGTGGAAACATGACAAGGAGTCGAATCTTAATAGAAGAAATGTCGAGATTCATCAAAGACAACGTCTCGTGAAATCCTGATTCGTCGAGCAGAAGGATCATAGTAGCGATAACCCTTATACTCAGAACTATAACCAAAAAACACGCATTTAACTAACTGAGCCGATAGTTTGGTGCGCTCACGAGGCTGCAGTAGAACAAAATAAGTACACCCAAAAACACAAAGGTGAGTGTACCAGGGGGCTCGAGAGTAGAGACGCTCTATAGGATGATACCCTCAAGAGCAGTGGAAGGCAACATATTCATGAGATATAAAGCCGTAGAAATAGCCTCAGCCCAGAACTATGGTGGAACATGAAAGGCAAGGAGAAGAGTGATGTGACGATGTTTGCGCTCAACTACCCCATTCTAAGCATGCGCACCAGGACAAAAAGACTGGTAAAGAGTGCCCTGCTCAGAAAGAAACTGTCTAAAAACGCTAGAACAGTACTCGCCAGCAGAATCACAGCGAAAAGTACAGATAGAAGAATCAAATTGAGTACGAACCATTATTGCAAAGATACGATAGATCACAAGAAACTAACCATGATTAGACATAGGAAAAATCCATGTAAAACGGGAATAATCATCAATAAAGATCACATAAAATTTATGCCTGCCTTTAGAGATAATAGGCGCAGGTCCCCATATATCTCAATGAACTAAGTCAAAAGGACAAGAAGACAAGGACTCACTAGAATGATAGGGAAGTTGTAGCTGCTTGCCCAGCTTACAACCCTAACAAAATATGGCCATGTCAATAGTAACATGTTCCATAACACCCTGACGAACTAATAAAGAAAGGCGAGACCCACACAAGTGACCTATATGATGATGCCACAGCGCAACAACTCTAGAGGTGGTAGCAACAGTGGTGGTGGAGGTAGACATAGAGGTGATAGGAGCAACTGAAGTGGATGGAAGGTGGAGGCGGTCAAGGAGGTAGAGACCCTAACGATCCCTACGGCGTCAGCCAATCCCAAGTACCGTCTTTGTCTATTGGTCTTAAACGAAACAGGAGTGAGCTGACCCACTGAGAGAAGCTACATGGAAGCTGGGGAACATGGGAAACAGCTGAAACAAAAAAAATCAGTAGACAAAAGAGTGCCCTGACAGCTAACAGACAAAAGAGTACCGTCAGTTGTTTGAACAGAGATAGAAAAAACAGAAGGTCCTACTAAAGTGAGAGATGTGGAATCTGGTGTCATGTTGAAAGAGGCACCATAATCTAAAACCCAAAAAAGTACCTAGAGGAGACATCTGAGCTAGACTAGCAGAACCTGCTGAGCTATGTGAGAGATGCTGAAGTAGAACCTGGCAGAACTGCTAAACAAAGTCACCTCGTTAAGAAGGTCTTAACGTTCTAGTCTGTCCGCCCGTCGAGGAAGGGCCTCCCTGCCCCCTTGGATCATCCGCCCCACGTGCCTTGTTTTGCTTTTTTCGCACCGTACAACTCTAGTATTCGTGCCCGAAGTTCTTGAAATAATTGCACTAAACATCTAGTTTGGTGCAAAAGCAGGAGCGAAAACAGACACCTAAGTAGGGACTGTAGTCAAAACAGAAGCCGTCGGTGTAGTCGAAGAAGGGGCAGCAAGCACAGCCAGAACAAACTGTGCTGCTAACCCGCGGTGAAACTCCTCGTGGTGAGCGACTCAGCAGTTGAGCCCTGACAGGCTCAAACTCTGGGCAAAGACGGCAGACGAAGTCATAAAGGCGAAGGCGGTCATGATCCACCTTCTGCACCTTATGACACTCCTGGCAGAGCAGAGAAGCCAACTCGTCCAGCTGGCGCCAAAGATTGGCCAGGGTTCGGAAGAAGTCATCGACAGAGGAGTCCTCTTGGCGAAACATCTCCAACTCACGCTAAAGCGAAAAGAACTGAGCGTCACTACTCTCCTGGTATCTCTTGCGCAAATACTCCCAGATCTGACGAGTGAAACGCAAACCAACAGTGTCTGTCTGGATGGAGTCGTCGACGTTGACCACTAGGATGGCTCGAACACGAGCCTCATCAGTACACCAGCGCTCAAAAGCGTCTATGCTATACTGAAAGGTCTCATCAGCAGTGTCAGCAGCAGCAGCGGCGGCCTCTATCTCCTTCTTGGCGGCCTCATCTTCTGCAGGAGGTGTAGAAATAGGCTGTCTAGGAGGTGGCTGAACTGGCAACGAAAGACAAAGTCGAGCACCAGTGACATGTCCCCAGAGGCGGAGACCATCGAGCGTGATATATATGAGTGAAGATCACAACCTATAGTTCGTCCCATGAAGTTTTGTTCTCGAGAATGTGATCGCAGCTGATAGAATGGAAACAATCGGTAGGCGGCGCGACAACCAAGGTAACGAAGTCTAATAGGCCGCGACGTGCTGTGTTTTTTTTATTTCGGAAAGTCTCTGTATTTATATAGAAACCAAATCGATTTCTATACAATGCCTCCGCTCGATCCAACCGTGAGCGTTGGCAGGGCAGCGGTGGTGGCCGTGGGACGGTGACGACTCCGACGAGCGCAAGTGCGGTGGCATCGGGGCGACGACGTCGGATGGCGGGGCATCGGCCAGCGGTGGTGACCGGGCAGGCGATAGGCAACCCGCAGGCAACGGTGTGGGGCAGCGGTGTCGGGCGACCGCAGAACAGAGTCAGCGGCGAGCAAGGCGTTGTTCTGCGGCGATCGTCGGTGTCAGCGTCGGATGGCAAGCCGTCGGGGTGGCAACGGAAGGAGCTAGGCTAGCGTCCTAGCTCTGATACCATGTTATAAATATTTTGTATGTATTCATGAGGCCCTATGGACAATATATATAGTGAGTACAAAAGTGATATTACAAAAAATATACCAGGAAATACAAAAGAGATATAAGAAAATACAAAATAATTCCTATTCTAACAAGGTGATGGTATCGTATCGGAGCCATCTCCGTTGGATGCCTGCCATTCCAAAATTCCAGATTAGTTAGGTTCGAACTGTCCGGAGCGACGATTTTCTGTGAATTGAATCCCGATTTTCGGTTCTTGAACGTTTGGATCACTAGTCAGCGTGAGGAGAGCGCAGTTACCAGTCCATAGCTGGCAAAAGCGAGTCCAAAGAGAAGGAAACCGTAGTCGAGCAACCGTCGCCGCAGGCTCATCGAGGAGCCCATGATACTCAGATGGAAGAGGGAAGGCAGCACGAAGGACAGCAGCGCGCACACTGTGCTCCCGACAAAGGAGATGTAGGACCCGAATGCAGGGATGAAGGAGGCCACCACCGCCAGGATGGTCACCACAATGATGCGGCTCGAGTGCAAGCCTAGCCATTCAGCACCACGAATGTTGTGGGAAAGCTTCTGGAAGCATCCACTTGATCTGAACCTCACCTCCACGATCTCGTGGATTGGGTGCATCATGACTGGGAATGTGAATGCTAGTGCAATGCATAGACCAACCTGTCAATAGATTTCAAACTGTTAGGACACATCACTATGACACTATCCCATTGCTGTTCAAGACTTCAAGTCCATATGATGATTGACTCAATTATTTAATTTCCCAAATCTTCTACGCAAAAATTAATCTGTACTTCATGACAATATATCTCCAAGTACCAAATAATGAGGTTGGATATTGCAACCACAAAGGCACAAACTACAAAATATCTATTTCAAGTTGACCTTGTCGCTGAGAAAAAAATAGCACGTAATACACTTCAATAAACAAACAAACCAAATAAATTAAAAGAATTGCACTAACCTTAACTGCAGCAGAAGACCAAGAATTGGGAAGATTAAGTGTTATGATGTCTTTGGTGGCCTCACCATAGGCCAAGTACCCACATACTCCAAAAAAAGCATACACAACTATAATGCCAACAACTGCTTGAGAGAGTACCCAGCGGAACTTTCTCCGTTCCGCCATTGATGCTTCCAGTGCCAAGGTCATGCTGAATCCTTCAAAGCAGAACATTGCTACCCCGAAAGTGAATGGTATTGCCCAAACTCCATTAAAAGCACTTCTATTTGCAAAGGGATGATCAAAAAGTTGAAGATCCTCTTTGATAACAATTGCCATTGCTAGGACATTGCATGCATCTGCAAATATGCTGAATGGTGAAAGAGAAGACAGTGAACGAATGAAGGAGAGCGCAATTTGAACAGGCAGGAGAATGGCAAAGATGAAGCCAGCCGGTGCCATCAACTGGCCGAAGACGGAATGGAGATTTTGGCCAATAAATATTAGGTAAGCTACAGAACCACCCGCTTGCCCAACAAGGATGAGAATTTCTGTCAAACACCGGCCTATAGTCCCGAAGCACTTTTCACCCAAATCCCCATATGTAAAGTGACCATGACAGGGTTCTTCCGTTTCTTCCTCTTCCAGTTTATCACTGCAGTCCACCTTCAGATTAAAAAAGGAAACCAAGTAAATTAAACAGCTGAAAAAGTAATAATGCTAAATCGGCGAACTGTCCAATTAAATTCCAGTTTATCTTTATAGTTCGGCACACGAAGTCCCCACTTGAAAATCCGCCCTATCCCTAAACTAGAGTATGAAAATTCTTATACTGAATGACTGCGACAATTAACCCGGTCGCTACCATAGCTTTTAGCCTTTGATTGATCACAATACGAAGATACAGCAACGACTGTTCTACCCTCCGCATTGAATCTTGCGGAGGTTTAAACACGAATGCTATCCAATTTTTCATGAACAGAACAGCACGTTCCAATCTGTATAAGTTGAATGCATTGTAGGCTGTAGGCCATAGCAATTCCGAGAATATTTGGCGAAAAGCGCATCATAAACACCGAGAATGATCAATGGTGGCCAAGCATATGGGCATCCGGTCAGGCAAAGCATCACCATGTACAGGAAAGAAACAGCCACATCACGAAAGTAAAGTGAAGGAGTGCAAGGTACTGACGAGGAGGAGCATGCAGTAGAGCGTGGCGCAGCCGGCGGCGGCGACGCCGAGGGACCCCGCGAGCCAGCCGGCGGTGCGGAAGGCGTAGGGGAGGCCGAGCACCCCCGTGCCCACGATGGACACCACCACGTTGCCCAGCGTCTGCGCCCACGTCGCCCCGCCCCCGCGGCCCCTCCCATCCTCCCGCGCCAGCAGCGGCGCCGCCCCCTCCGTCGCCGCCTTCACCTCCGCCATCCCCACCAACAACCGCGGCCGCAGCGGCAGTTGAGAGAGCTAGCGGAGCTTCGAGTAGCGAACTTGGAATTTGGAGTCGTATCTGGCGCACGAGGGAGGGAGGGGGACGGTGTTTACCAAATTGTACTTGGCGAGATCTGATGAGGGGGATTAGTAGTTGAAAAAGGTTGCGGTAAAACGAGAAGCCGCCGGGCAGGGACGCTGCCGTGGCGGTCACGGTGTTTTCTGGATTGGTCGGGGGATCGATGGATGGGGTCAAGACGTCAAGTACCCGGTGAGATTGCGATCCTCCGCCCTTCCCGTTGGATAAACAGGATTTTTTTCCTGGCGCATGTCTGTTCCATATTTACAAGAATAACCGTTGCAAGCCTTTTTTTTCTTCCATAATAACCTTCTGCCCACCGTACGGCACGCGCTCCACTCCTCACACCCGCCCTCTTGCCACACGGCTACCGTGCGGTGGGTCATCTGCCCCCGCCACACGCCCTCTCCTCTTCCTCCCGCACACACGCCCTCCCCTCCCCTCCCCTCCCGCTAGCCTTCCCTTCCCCCCTCCCGCACGGCCAACCTGCGGTGGTCCACGCAGCAGCCTAAAATACCCCCCAAAACACCGGTCTAGTTCTGCGGAGAAACAAAAAACCGTGCGGTGGCCACCTTTTCCACCGTCCGTCCTCCCTCCTCCGTACATCTGTCGTTTCGTCGCGACTGTCCCTCCTTGCCCGCGGTGCTTCTCATAGACAACGCATCTGGAATTTCTGGCGCCAACGTAGCCGCTCCTCCTTCGCTCGGCTATAAATACCGAGCTCTCACAGTCACTCTTCGCTCATCTCAATTGCGTTTCGCTTCTCGTTGTGGTGCTCGTCGCTGAGAACTCAGAAAATGTAACATAATTAATTTTTTTAGAGATTAAGTATTTGCTTCCTTCCTGCCGCTCGTCACTCGGGCTTTTTTATTGCTTTCTTCCGAAGGGCATGTAATTTCTCAGATGCTTTTGTTATTATTACCGTAGTCATGGTTAATCAATCTTAGTCATAATTAAATAGTTTAGTGGTAATTAATTAGTTGTAATTAGTTAGTCGTAATTAGTTAGTTTATCGGTAATTAATTAGTTTAGTGGTAATTAATTAGTCATAATTAATTAGTTTAGTGGTAATTAATTAGTTGTAATTAGTTAGTTTATCAACATGGCATATTAAATTAGTGGAAATGAACTACTCGTAATTTATTTAGTAGTAATTAATCACTCATAATTAGTTAATTTAGTGGTAATTAATCACTCATAATTAGTTAGTTTAGTCGTAATTAATTAGTTTAGTGGTAAATAATTAGTTGTAATTAGTTTAGTGGATATCAGCCCAACATATTAAATTAGTGGAAATTAACTACTCGTAATTTATTTAGTAGTAATTAATCAGTCGTAATTAGTTCACTAGCAATTAGTTAGGCATAACCAATTTAGTGCAAATTAGTTAGTCGTGAGTAATTAAGTGTCAATGAACGTAGTGGTAAGCACGGTAGTAATGAATTACTCGTAATTAATTTTTGAAAATTGTTGGTAATTAATTAATTATTCATATTTAATTACACATATGTAATCCATCACTTCTATGTAATTTGTCGTATTTAATTACACATATGTACTACGAATGGGGTTGTTGTGGCTTTAGGTAATTTCGAACATGTAAGACTTGGTAGTGTTTTACGGCTATGGTCTCGTACTAACCGGACTCGATGGTCTCGTACTGACCGGACTCGATAGTCTCGTACTACCCGAGCCTGAAGACGGTAGCACAGAATGTGCTGTCTTGGAGGGAAGACTCGCGCATAATTTTGTGCGAAATGAGGGGACGGAATTGTGGTAGTCGGCTTGTATTGACTGCCACGAGTATCTACCGGACCAATCTCTCGGGTTGGAGTCCGACAAGGACGTCGACCCGGCTTGGATGGTAGCGATGAGGACGCACACCAGGCTAATGGTCCAACCGGAGGAATTGTGTCATCGGAGGTGCCTTACGTGGCATCGAGACTTAATAATATCACGGTGCATTTGCTCGTATTGCCGCAAGAAGAAGGCTCCCAGTGGGGGTTTGATGCCAACACCCTCTTAGTTGGGCAGCGCTACCCTAGCAAGGTGGTCGTGCAACAAGCTATAGTACGGTACGCCTTGTCCATCAGTCGTGTGTATCGAGTGCACCGGTCCAACCCAGGATAGTACGCAGTGAAGTGCGTACTGGAAGGCTACCCTAGCAAGGTCAGCGCTTAATGAGCAAAGATCTTTGGCTCGGTCTTCGGGGTCAAGGCGATGATCGACCACACTTACGAGCTTAGCGAGCCCCTGCGGCAGCATCACAATGTGACTTCCGCATATGTGGCAAGCCTCATCAGGCACCTAGTTGCAACGGACATGTCTGTCTCCCCCCAAGATGCTGATGTCAGAAGTCATCAATGTGGTTGGTTATCCAGTCAGCTATAGCAAGGTCTGATGAGCTAAGCAGAAGGTCATCGAGTCTATGTACGAGACATAGGAAGAGGCGTACAACCTTGTGCCGAGATTGCTTGACCAGATTGCCGAATCAAACCCCGGCACGTACATAAACAAGCTTGAGAGTGAAGATGTTGACAAAGGGCCCAACTGCTTCGTACTGGACCGGCTATTCAGAGCTTTAACCCAGGCCGTTCGGGGCTTCAAGTTCTGTCGTCATGTGCTCACGATGGATGGCACTTTCCTCACAGGGAGGTACAAGGGCACCATTCTCACCGCGGTGGCGGTCGACGCGAATGACTAGTTTCTCCTGGTGGCATTTGCCATTGTGAAGAGTGAAAACACATCCAGTTGACCGTGGTTCCTAGCGAACGTGAAGAGGGCGGTCATTGGAGACTGGTACAACGTATGCCTTATCACAGACCACAATGTTGGGTTGTTGGCGGCCATCAACACCATGCAGCACGGGACGGAACCCCCTCACCAGTGGAACGACGTGCAATCCAGGTACTACATGAGGCTTCTTGTATCTAACTTGTTTACGTGGTTCCGCAGTCAGGAAGTTATGAAGAAATTCAAGGCATCATGTCTACAGAACCAGAGGCGGAAGTTTGAGTCCATATGGATAGACCTTGAACACCGGACTACAAGGCATACAAGGAAGTCCACTTCAGAGATACTGGACGGAGAGCAACCCAGCAGTGCCATAAGTTTCTTGGAGTGGATTCATGGGCGCGCTCCTAAATAGGAGAAATGATCCCTTCTCTATGACACATATGATGCGAGGTATGGGATTAGGATGACCAACATGTACGAGGTGTATAACAGCATCCTCAAAGGTGTGTGGTGCCTCCTTATCACCATGATCGTCGAGGACACATGGACTCGTACTTTTGGTTATTTTGTCAATAGAGTCACCGCAGCCAAACGACAGATAGAGGAAGACAAGCAGTAGTTCGACAACATGCAGTGGCACATGGACCAGAAGATGGAGAAGGCCCGAATGCATGACATCCGGGTGATCGATGGCCTCAGTAGAAAGTACGAGATCAAGCTTCAGCAGAAATATATCAACAGTCATGCCAGGGGGAAAGGAAATAGGCAGCACCCTGGGTGATGTGGCGACATGCACCTGGAACAAGCCGAAGCTCCTACATAAGCCATGCTGGCATGTATACAAGGCGTGTGCGCAAATGAGACAGATGACTACGTCGTACATCTCCGAGTACTATGATATGCAGCACCTTTTCAGTACATGAAGTGTAGAGTTTCACTAGTACGGCTTGGACATGAACCACAAGGATCTTTGGCCAAATAGGGTGCAATGGTGCCTAAACAAGGCCTTGAAGACAATAGAGAATGGACGACAGCAGATGCGGTACTTTCAGAATGACATGGATGCTAGCCAACGTACTAGTATTAGCCAGACAATCAAGTGCAGGATATGCAAGACCCTTGGGCACTTATTGAAGGATTGTCCCAACAGACCAAGCTCATTCGGTTGTCATTTAGTGTCGTAATTTAATGTATTGTACGCTCTATTTTGTTATGTACAGCGAAATTTCTACGATACCCAGATATGGACTCATCGGCAAACATCTACGCGAGGATGTTGCAGAAGCACAAGTGACTGCGCAGAAGTCCAAACATCTATAATACCCAGATTATTCAATAAAAGATGCTCTGGTACCACCACGGTTTCTGGTCCCTAAGTGTGTGTGTGGTGAGCTGGCGGAGATCATTCAGTCCACACACCTAGACACCTTCGTCCGAGTGTACTACACGTGCGAGCACCACCTCGTAAGCGGTTCTTTTGCACACACCGATTTTTCTCTCCCTACGTTGATTTCCATAAATTTTTAACTTCATCCACATGTAATGGTAGCCCGAGATGTGCTGCCACTTCTTCTAGTGGATTGATGGCCCAGAGATGTGTGACAGTGTGTTCACCCTATATAAGTACATGCTGAATTTCTCGATGCGGGCTGAGACCTTCGAGCGGTGAAAACCTTACGTACCGGACCCTGCTGAGGAGGCACCGGAGGAGCCTAGGACTCGCCCGATGGAGAAGGGGAATGCTCCTACTACTGAGACCGGCGATCGTCGTAGCTTCTCCCGTCGCCCGAGAGCACTCCATATCGAGGAGGTGAGTCACATACAATTTGCGTCCTAATTTTGTATTTGCCCTTTCATTCCTCTAACAACATGCAAGCGTCTAGCCCGTATTGTAGAACATGGGGGACTTCGACACACGACACCGACGTGGGGAGTCCCGAATCAAGGGGAAGAGGAAGGAGAAGGCTCCTACGACTAAGCCCGACCGCTATAGCATATCCGGTCGCTCGGGCACACTCCATATCGACAATGTGAGTTGTGTAGAATTCACATCCTTGTTAGGTTTTTCACTGTACGGTGCACTTACATCATGAAATCGCAAGATATGGATGACTTCGACACACGATACCGACATGGGGAGTCCCACGATAAGGGGAGGGGGAAGGCTCCTTTAACCGAGATCGACCAACGTCGTAGCGTATCCGGCCGCCCAGGCGCACTCCATATTGAAGACGTGAGTTATGTACAATTTACATACTTGTTATGTTTGTTATTGTACGATCCACTTACATCATGGAATCGCATGACATGGATGACTTCGACACTCGCTGCCACCGTGGGCAGCCCCGAGACAAGGGGCAGTGGCTATGGCGCCGCGAAGACTAGTTGCAGACATCATTGCATACATGACAGATAGGATATTCTTTGTTAATTTATCGGTTCAATGTGGATGATATTCTTTAATCATGTATTGTACGACAGGCTAGATAGGCTTGTGCATGAACCAACTGAGAGAAATATGTGGCATGCAGATCATATAACAACATACCATAGCCTTTAAAACACACACGAGTCGGTAGGCTACGTTACATTGTTACATGATCTGCATGCCACGTATTTCCTTCAGTTGGTTCATGTATAAGATTATCTAGCATGTGGTACAATACATGATTAAAGAACATCATCCACATCAAACTGATAAATTAACAAAGAATGTCCTATTTGATCGGGGTACATGTGATAATACCCCCTCTTCCTTCATCCCGATTGCAATAAACCCGCGCGTGTATTATGTAACGCTTGTAATGCTTGAAATATCATCAATTTTATGTATGAAAAAATACATTACAACTCCATTGGAAACCCTAATGCCCGATTATGAGTACTTTTTGTGGGAATTCATGAAACCCTAATTTTCGAAACCTAAAATCCAATTTTTCGAGAGCTAAGTCCTTAATTTTTGAGACAATTTCAGAACATATATAAAATTGTCCAAACATTACACAATCAAGTCCACTATGTAAGCAGCCTTCAAAATAAAATTCATAATTCTTGGAGCTCATTTTCTATATTTACAAATTCCTACAAATAATACACTTAAATGAAATTGTGAGAAAATTTCAAAACAAATAAAATTATGGAAAAATTACATAAGCAAGTAAACCGTATTACAAGTATTCACATACAATTTCATAATTTTTTGAACTCATTTGCAATGTTTTAAAAATCCTACAAACACCGCTGAAACCCTAATTTCTGGAAACCCTAATTTCCGGAGAGAGAGAGAGAGAGAGAGAGAGAGAGAGAGAGAGAGAGAATCCTCCATCGCACGGCAGTCTTGGGAGGAGGGCCATTGCATGGTGGCCTTGCGGGAGGGGCAACATGGCGGTGGGGAGGCTCACTGACGCGTGGTCGTCTTGTGAGCGTACATTTTTACAAATTTTAAGCAAAAATCATCATTCTTGCAAATCTGAGCGAAAATCATAATCTGACCAAAAGTTCAATAAATGGCTAGGGTCTCGTAGAATATTTTTACTTTTCTATGTGCAAATTTAACTATTTTAGATGAAATTTATGTGTTTTAAATAAATTATACATATATTCTTTGTAAGATAAGGTAGAAAAATTTTGTATGGAATCTTTCATCCACACTCCCTTCAACACGGTGAAGAATTTGATTCGAGGAGTCCAGTAGCGATGTTGGGCCTTGTGATGATGTGGAAGTGGTACTCATGCACTAGCTGTTTTGTGGCATAGATTTGAATAATGGACTGAAGGTGTTAATAGATGACAATGCCTACTAGACTATGGCTAGTTGTATCACTAATGGGGGTGTTGTGGACATCTTCGTCGAGTCAATGGCAGTTGATGTTGCCTCAAATGATGTGGGTGACAAAGAAGATGAATGAAGTAATTGGGAAGACGAGGCTGAATCTTGGCTATAGACAGATGATGATGTGGTTGTGGTAGAGAATGCTAGCAAAGAGGTGGAGGTGATACCAATCTCACCAGTTGACACACAGGGAGGATATTGCCTGTAAGCATAAATTCTATAATACATTACTTGATAGCAAAGGGAAGAGAAAACTTGAGTTAATTGAAGCAACACCCAAAGATGGAGGAAATGAGGATGATTCTAGCTCTGGCAGTGACTACCTCCCTACAGATGCTGACACCTTGGATGATGACAAGAAAGCTGTCGAGAATAGGAAAAGATACAAAGCATTCAAGAAGAAGTTCAAGTCTGGAGATTATTTTGTCCATGCTAGTGAGAACAATCAAGGCGTAACTAGAAGGGCCATTGATGAATAACAACTAGAGAAGTTTGAGAACATGCTAGATGGCAGTGACACTTCTTACCTTTCTAAGAGTGAGGAACATGACAGCTATGAGCAAGGAGGCAGTGATAGTGAGCTCCTGAGGAAGAAACCCAAGTAACCTAGATATGACAAAAAAGAAATTATCCCTACATTTAGATTGGGCATGACTTTTAGCGACAAGGATCAATTCATTCAAGCTGTTAGGAAGTATGGACTAGCTAGGATGCATGTCATTAAATTTCCCAAGAATGACAACATAAGGGTTATGGCTAAATGTGAGTGACCCAAGTGTCCTTGGTTCATCCTGTTGTCAAATAATAGCAGGACAGAAGGCTGGCAAGTTAGTAGTTTTAAGGATGAGCACACACGCCCCCAAGAAGGGACAACAACCTTGTCACCTCCCGGAGAATAGCTGAAAAGTTTGAGACTACCATCATGGCAAACCCAACCTGGAAGCTTGAGCACATGAAACAAACAGTTCAGGAACAAATGCATACTGATGTGAGCATTTCTCAGTGCAAAAGAGCTAAGTCCCTTGTCATGAAGAAGTTGTTAGACTCCAACAAAGGAGAGTATGGTAGGGTCTTTGACTACCAAATGAAACTTTTTAGGAGCAATCCAGGCATCATATATGTTAAGCTTCATCCAGGTGCCACAGAAGCAATATTTCATAGAATGTACATATGTTTTGATGCTTGCAAAAGCGGTTTCCTAACTGGGTGTATGGAAGTGATAGGTTTAGATGGTTGTTTATTCAAAGGTCCAACCGATGGTGACCTAATTTATGCAATGGGCAGAGATACAAACAACAGATGTACCCCATAGCATGGGCTATAGTAGAGAAGGAAACTAATGAATTATGAGACTGGTTCTATGGGATTTTCTTGAGACATCCAAATTGGAGATGGTGATGGATGGGTTATCATCTCAGATCAACCGAAAGTAAGTGACATCAGTGTGCTAATTTTCCCCCTCAAATTGTGACATGACCAGTACTTAACCATGTGTTTGTTACTTTGTAAAGTTGTAGGGACTCATCAATGCTATTCAGTACTGGGCACCCAAGGTTGAACATAGGATGTGTGCAAGACACATCTATGACAACTTCAGGAAAACTTACAAGGACAAAGCTTGGCAGAAAAAATTCTGGATGTGTGTCAAAGCTCCATGTCTCATTCTTTTCAACTACCATAGGGCAAAAATTTTATGAGGACATAACCTCTATTACTGCCAAAGTTAGTACACAACATGATGGTTCTAGTACTATGAACTTAGAGGCAATTGTGGCATCTTCAAGGGCAAAGTCAAGAATGAACATATCAGTGACCTCTGGTTTGTTTCTAGTCAAGCCAAAGCCCAAGAACCTGCCTTTCGAATGAAGAAAATAACTCAAACCAAGAAGAAGCCAAGTGGTAGTTCAAAGCTTGCAAAGCTTCTGGGTATGCCAAATACTCAGTGATGCTGTGATGGATTGATGCTTTCAAAACTTTTGTCTCATGTTATGTCATTGCCAAACTTCTGTCTTATGTTGTGTTATTGCCAAACTTGTGGCTTATGTTATGTTCTGTTTTGTACTGTATTTGCCAAACTTGTGTCTTATGTTCTGTTTTGTTCTGTATTTGCCAAACTTGTGCCTTTTTATGTTTTGTAATTGCCAAGCTTTTGGCATATTCGACCTCCTATGTGTGTTAACTGCCAAACTTGTATGCCTTAGAGTTGAAAGTTCAACAACATACAACACATGACAAAAACTGCAAAACTGGGAAACATTTATAACCAAGAATATTATAGGATACATTCAACTCATCTGACATTATGTAGGAGAATACAAGATCAGTTCAACAACACAACACATGATATCAACCGCAAGACTTGGATTTTCAGTTTCATAAGAGACATTGCAAGAATTTTCATGCCCTAATCATAATAGCAACTAGCATCACAACAAAACCACCAAGCATAAATAAGAACATTTTCCTTTCTTTCTCCAGCTGTGCTACCCTATGAGCGAGTCCAACTATTGAAGCTTCCAATTCCCTCAAATTTGTAGTTAGCGCTGCAACCTCTTATCCATGCCTGAACTCAACCTTACTCAACTCTTGTCTTACAATGGCAATGCTGGCTCTTAGCTCACCATTCTCCTTCCTCAACGCCCTAACAACTGTTGGGCCACGGGGTAGGCTACGATAGCTACAAATCAAAATTTCTACCACGCAAACCAAGAAGCCAAGCAAGTAGATAAATCAAAATTTCTATGCTTCGGCACCCAACCTTTATGCCCCAAGGTCCACAACTGTTATGATAACCTTGTTAAGTTAAACCAATGCCAGCGTGTAAGTGTCTGACACAAACCCATCTAGTCAAGTAGAGTTAATGGCACTCTGCTTTGGCAAGACCTACCATTAAAATACATGACTTTGGATGGTGTAGCATATTTGGGAGGGCATCAATTTAACTTAATATTATGTGAGGGAATTTTACTTCTACCATGTCAAAAGCATTTAAAGCAAAAAAAACATGTATAGAAATAAATGAACAGGAATATAAAGGCATTCACAGACAATCAAATTGCATTGTGATATAGTATGACCCTTCTCCATGGTGATCCCCATCACCATGCATCCTGTTCGCCGTGTCTCCGAGTGGTCGACTTCTCCAAGCACTCCCACTAAGTCATTACTCCTAATAACGCTAGTAATGAATTACAAGGAGTAAAGAAGCATCACAAGTCGACACGCAGGCCGTTATACAAAAATATAGACAGCCTTGGGCTACAATAAACATGACACGTAGGTCATGAAAATGACATACATACATGCATCTCATACATGAACCATTATGGGTCATACTATTCACATTAATCCCTGCAAAAACAAGTTATGCATAGAATCCAATTCTATCGGACGACATGAACACATACCACCTAAAACATACGGTACGATTAGCGGCCGGCAGCGATCTCGCTAGCCGATTAGCGGCGAGGTTGAAGGCGATGCCCTTCGCCGGTCGAGCGACATGCTCGAAAACTTTTTCCGGAACACGAATCTTATTCACGTATCTGAGCCTTGGAAATCATCGGATTAATCATATTAACCTTATTCCAAATCATCCGATCATTGCCTTGATTCGACCACACACTGCGGCATACTCCGATGGCGGAATTCCGACCGGTAGGAGTGTTATGCAGAGTGGTCGTGAACAAGCACAATAAATCATCTGGTCCTTTTAGCTCATACCTCCTCATAGACCCATCTACTACCACCGAGAACTGATCGATCTTATCGACCAGGGTGTAGATCGTTCCATCTATATGAACCGATCTAGGTTATCAGACTCAACCAGTAATAAATCCAATCTACTACTACCACATATCAAGTATATGCGATCGATCCAGATCAAAAACTATGCAGGATGGCTCTGATACCACTGTTGGGCCACGGGGTAGGCTACGATAGCTACAAATCAAAATTTCTACCACGCAAACTAGGAAGCCAAGCAAATAGATGATCACAGATCGTTACCACCAGACGCGCAGAGTAGCGGAAGAAGGGTTGGAGCAGCCTGGTCCAACGTAGAGCGCGTCGATGTAGTTGTCGTAGTCGATCGTCCATCGTCCTCGCGAGTCGATCGTCTCCTCCAGCAACTTCTGTAGTTCCTTATTGTAGGATCAAGGATAACCGACTAGAGGGGGGTGAATAGGAGGTTTTTAAACTTTTTAACAATTTAACAATTTTAGCCAATTAATAACTTAGTCTAAACAAGTTACACTTCTAGCTAAGCAATTCAATCACAATAAGCAAGCTAGAAATATAAATGCGAAAATGTAAAGACTAGAAATAACCGCAAAGACACAACAATATTTTTCCCGTGGTATCGAAGACTTATCGGTCTTCACTAGTCCATGTTGAGGAAGCTTGACACCTCAAGCCGTCTCCACGAATTAAGCCTTCCCTCGATTCACTATGGTTGTTCTTCCTCTGCTCCGGAGATGGTGAACACCGAACCACTCACAAGCTTGCACCGGGCCTCTTCACAATCTTCTTGAAGAGATCACCGTGCTCAACCACCAAACCGTCTAGGAGTGTAGCAACACTCCAAGAGTAATAGATCAACAGCCTTCACTTGACGGCACTCAAGTACAAATGGATCAACTAGGAGTATGAATGCACTTGAATGTATCTCAACAAGCTCACAATGGATGTACAAGAGTGTTTTTGAGTGTTGAGTGAATGCAAAAAGCTCTCAAGGCTCTATAGATGTTAAATGTACACTAGCAGCCCTTCCTTGAGCAGTTGGGGGGGTATTTATAACCCCCACCAACAATTATGACCGTTAGGGACCAAACCCCAACTCTTCAGCGAAAATCGGAACGACCGCAGGCTAAGGAGCGGTACGACCGCACTTAAGTCAATGCACAGTTAACGGCTAGAACAGTTACTAAAAATACACAATATAGTCGTTGGAAATCCCAGTCGGAACGACCGCCAACTAAGGTGCGGTACATCCGCCTTTGCCTTGTCAGATCTTGCATTCTGGCGGTACAACCGATCGTAGGGTTTCATAAAACGCTGAGAAATACATGCGTTCTGGAATTTTCATACCGCCATATAAAAATCGGAACAACAGCAGTGCGGTTCAACCGTTTATAAGGCGCGGTACGACCGATTTCCAAAACGAGTTACTGAGCCAAAATGCACTGGTTCTGTTTTTCTTGAACCGCCTCATAAATTTCGGTACAACCGCACATCGGTACGACCGATTCTCAAGAGCGGTACGACCGATTCTCACGAGAGGTTCTGAGGCAAAATGCATCGCTTCTAGTTTTCTTGAACCGCAAACTAAAAAACGGAATGACCACAATATGGTAGTACCGCTCAAAGAGCCGGTCGTTCCGCATTTGTGCTCAGTTGGCTGTTCTCTTCAAAATCCGGTACTACCGCCAAGTAAAGTCGGTCATACCGCACTGCAATAGTACAACCGCAATTATAAGCTGCGGTACTACCGATTTTGGACAGAAGCACTTAAAGCTTTCAAATTCAATTTCAAGTTCAAATTCAGATGCATGCATGATCCTAAATTGATCCATATGGTGCAAGAACATGCTATCAAGCTACTAGCCATGATCCCTCTTAATAGTACGGCATTTATCCTATAATCCAGTTTTCCAACCAAATCTCCTAAGACTGGTAAAAATACAAAAGAATCCTAGACTATTGTACCTTGTCTTTGAGCCAAAAGATCTTCATGTAGTCCATTTGCATGCAACTTTGCGTCAATACAACCACCAATGGGATTTAACCTTGTAAATACTCAATAAACACGTTAATCCCATATTCACATATTATCATTAATTACCAAAACAATTTTTAGGGGCCTAGATGCTTTCACTTGTGAAGATCACGGATCGTCCTCAAGCGCAACAGTCGCAGTAGCGCCTCTACGGTATCCACACGTCGAGGGAAGGAACAACCATGTATAGGTGTGCTAGCACCAAGTCACACGGTAGAGCTCTCAGGAAGATGACGGCTAGGGTTTCGGTGGTGATTCACGTGTCCCTCCCAACAGCCTCATGCATCTCCTTATATAGTGCTCGTGACGGATCCTATCCGAACACGTTTGTCGAATCGTATTCATACTGGTTTGTTCCAACCTATTAAGTGTGTGACCCTGTAGGTTCATGCGTAATCGGTTGTGACTCGGAAACCCTTTCCGATCACGAGTCGTAGCGGCTCCTAGCAGAACATAGCGATTCCCGAATAAACACAAATTATATCGGATGAACCTTAATGCAACGTCATCTACGACCAGGTCCTCATCACTTACGACCAAGTCTTATCTCTATACGACCAGTTCGTATTTGGTCACGACCAGTTCGTAATTCCTTACGACCAGGTTACGACCACCCTATGACTACGTTCGACCAGTCTACGACCAGCTCATATCTCCATATGACCAGTCCATAACTGTTCGAACTAAGTGACCTACTCGTGTATACTCCCTTTGCCTCACGATGTCTGGTTGAACTCCAGGTGAGATGTTGTGTTATCTATGGACTGTTCAATACTTTCTCGATCGAGTGTCGGATTACTTCACGTGGTCGAACACTTCGACTACTAGTGGCATGGCTATGCACTTTCTTTATCCGACCACAATGAGGGGCGAGACATCTCTCTGTTATGTTAGGAGGGCAAATCCATATCCGACCATCACATTCTTACGCATGTTTCATAGCATACCCGAAAGCTACCTTTATAACTACCCGATTCACGGTGTAGCATTTGGCAACCCCTAAGAGTGCTATTACATATGTAGAAAACCATGCTGATCTCAGGTCTAAGGATTATACATCAACATTGCTTGAGATCAACTAACGATACATAGAATCATAACAATCTCAATAGTGTCTCAAGGTGGGTCTAATCTAACATCATGTTATCTAACATGTGTCCATATTATTGGTTTGATATTTCCATATCCATGACCCGTGAAACATAGTCATCAACCAATACATATGCTAGTCTATTCATATGTGTCCTTATATGTTTCCGACCAGGGATCGTATAAGAATAATTATCGCAGAAATATAGAGTTTCACAATCAAGTCACAAACTTGATAATCAATATTAACAATATTATTCTTGGAACAAGATAACATTTTATCCAATATTATGAACATAAGGAAATATATTCATCTCTATAATTGCCTCTAGGGCATATTTCCAACAACAACATCATGCAAGTCTAGTAAAACCTGCCTCAAGAATATGGTTGTCAACCTTCAATTACAACTCACAAGACCAGAATTAACCGCAGAAATAAGCATGGCCTCAAAAAACCAAATTGGCAAATTAGGGAAGAAAACTTACCCGAGCTCACATGCATGTGATGTACCTCCATGCCGGGTTTGTGCCGCTCCACGATATCCACCGAGCAGCCTTCTCCTCGTAATGGCATTGGATAGTTGGAGAGTAATCAAGCGGTCACTCTCTATACAGGATCGGTGATGTGGAAACACCAGCAACTGCGCCGATGGAGATACAGTCGATGTCGCCGACCTTGAGCTTCATGAGCTAGACATGGCGCGTCCTGTAGTCGCCGCCGACCTCGAGCTCCCAGAGCTTGCCATGGTGCTGCCTCCAATCGTTGTAGACCCCTCGCCGCCTCCACAAGACCCACGGGTGATGCAACTTTTATTGCTACGTGGGTGCGAAACCCTAATTCCCTTCGCGCCAAAAGGTGTCGCCGCCGATTCCACATGCACGCTCCAAATGTCAGCATGTGCTAGATGGACACTGACGTGGCACAAAATCGTTCTAAAACGGATAAAGGGGTATCTTTTGTGTGATATTGATAGTTCGAGGACGCGTTTTAACCGATATTGTAGATGATGGACAAAAAATAAACGGACTAAAGAGTTGAGGCATGAAATATATTAGCAAGTGGTGACATCATCAGCCACACGTGGAGGCAATGGCAGGGGCAGATGTTGACAAGCCAAGCAATTGGGCGGCAAGGCGTTGGTAGTGCTGCTGGCGGGCGCACAATGATATGAGAGAAGGTGGAGGAGAAGAGTGGTCTGCCGTGGAGGAAATCGAGGTGACAAAGACTAGGGGCGCAGAAGACGCAGCAAGCGTCGGCGCCAAGGGTCGTAAAGGGTGGGTGAGGGAGGAGACGATGGCAGCTAGGGGTCCCTATTTGGTGGGGAAGGGAGGAGTTATAGCTCCTGTTTGGAACACAATAATTATTCTCAATTTTCTACTAGAACCGCGTTATTTTCCATAAAATTCATGTAAAGTTTATGCCTTCTAAATATGGCCTTATTTCACAGGATGACTAGAATGAGGAATTTAATTAAGATGTCCATGCTACATACTTGTTAATACTATTCTGGAGGCCATATCGGTTTGGCTCTTGGAACGAGACATTCCGGTACCGGCTCATATGGGCGTACCATTCCAGAGTTTAATATAATAATATATATTTATAAGTACGTATATGTTTAATTATTTGCACACCAAATTTCACCTGTAATATTATTCCAAATATATAGTAGGATCAAATATAACTTATAGTTCAATGAGTACAATAGATGATATTATCCATTCCATCGGTATTATCCGATATAACTGATATTGACCAATATCGAAGCCGGTATGACTGGTATTGACCGGTATCGATGCCGGCATGGAACACATAACTACTTTGTACCGGTTTAAGTGGCGATATAGTACATACCGCCTATATCGGTCGGTACTGGAATGGTATTGATAGGTTTGTCTTACCATTCCTCCATTGCGGGTCTAAATTAGATTTTGGCTGGACTAAGTAAAATTTGAGAAGGAAACAAAGGGAGAATCCTGACAAGCTTATGTATGGCCCGATCCTGCTTCGTGCCAGGTTGTATAGCGCTTTCAAGACTGGCCGTGATCTGGCCCCGTTGTTGCGTGGATCTAGCCTCATCAGCAGTGTCGGGGCAGTTGGATGCGACAGAAGCGTGGCCCCCATCGGTCGGATCCGGAAGGAACTGACGAGCGAAGCATCATCATTATTGTTTCCTTTCCCTTTTTAGGTACTCGATCGGAGCTGTCGCGGCCAGTTCAAACCTCGGGCTGTGCCGGATTTTGGGTCGGGTCTGAACAGGCCCAGCACTACAAAGTCAAGCCTGAGCCCAGCCGGAAGCCCGATATATGCGCATCCCCAGCCCGAGCCGGGCTCCGCCAGAAAAAATGCGGCCCGGAGCCCGAAATAAAGCATAAGCATACTTGTTTCAGATTTACAGCGGAGAATTTAATAGAAACATCAACAGAAAGAATGTGAAAAATCAGCACACAAACAATTGAACATGTAGAACGCAGATTCAGCAGATCCAATCAAACATACTTGCTAATACTTTATACCTTTTTGCCATAACCCAACATGCCACGAAGCACAAGCCGACCACGAATGCAAGGTGCGGCCTGCTACCGAACGAGCACACAGCCACGCACAGATTGGCCTCCAAGCCTCCAGGTACGAGCACAAGGATTCCTAAGAAAAACAAAAACAATAGATGGATTGAGAGGCTCCAACCACGAGAGCACAGAAATCGGGCTCCAATCAGCGGGCAAGGTGTTGTACGCGCCCCGCCGAGTTTGCATGCCCGCGCAGCCAAGCTCCCGAGGTCCACCTCACGTGCGGGAAGCGCTCTGCCGCGCAGGCCCCGAAGAGGTAGGCGGAAGCGACGAGGGAGAGCGCGAGGAGGACTATGGGGACCGGGGAGGGCAGACGCGGGAGGTGAGCGCGAGGAGGCGAAGGATTAGGCGCCGCCACGGGAGGTGAGCACGAGGGAAGGTACGGACCCAGATCCTAGTAAGCGGAGGGACACTGTTTGGCACATTTTTCTGAGTCTGCAACAGTCATTCAACGCAGAATGCTATAGTATATTTCTAGTATTTTTTGCTAATTTTCTGACCATAGAATCAATTTATATGAACTAATCTAGAAGGAAAACAATTTCTGGTAAACAAATAAAGTCTAAAAGACCAAATTATCAAATTCAGTACATTTCCGAGGTTTTATATGAAAGTCTCCAATGTGGATACCCTCTAATTTGAAAAACCGAAAAACAAGTGTTATTTGCTAAAATCTCGGACGAAAGGACTTATATTCAATAGAATAAGGACCTAACTATAATTCCTCGAAAAATCAAGGAGTAATCTGCAAACTTGCCAAAGTTGTACCCTGTCCGACGAAATCGAGTTCGACTTGAACTCGTCCCCTCCCCGTGACCCAACTAAGGTTCCCAAGCTCTAGCAATGCCGGCGTGAGGTTGTGGAGGGCGCACGGTGATGGCAACGGTAGCGCGCGGTCTAGGAGACAAAGGCACGGCAGTGATCCATCATCGGCGGGGAATGGGCGCGAAGGCGTTGGTCAGGCGACGATCTTGAAGACGACGTATGAGTCGTGGAGGCGACGGTGTGACAAGGTTGTGGAGGCGAGGTGACGTCAGTGCGAGGCTCCATCCGGTCCAAGGAAAAACATAGGTAGAGCCAAACGAACACTACAAATAATTGACAAAGCTAGATCTAGACAACGTACCAAGAAGCCTTAAGCTGATAGCGTTATCGTGCTAACGACGATCAAACACAAGAACACAGATAAGAGGAAGAACAAAATGTAGCCCCATTGCCTCCTCTCAACTTTATTCATTCGTGGCACTTCTCTGTGTATAAAATCAGCCCACTATCCCCGTTAAATAGGAGGAGGTAAGGTGGGGCAGTCGAATAACTATCCATCTGGGTCTAAACTATTACTGTAACTGCTCATGGGCCTCATGAACCTTATAAGCCTAGTTTAGGTAAAAAGTCCACACAATCGAGCTTTCTGTAAACAGGCTGATATACAGTAGCATCAACAATCAGTCAATGCTAGTGGCTCTTCATCATCCGGTCTCGTTGTAATTTTAGAGCCCTTGAGAACTGAAATACATACAAAGGCGGTCCATTACAGCGTTGTAAGGCCGAGGAGGCCGACTTGGGGGGTGTGAATAAACAGTTTTTAAAATTATTTTTGGCCAAAATCGAGTTTTTATGCGGAAATGTAAATCAAATCGGTTTGGCATAATTAAAGGCTAAATCAACTAATCTCAACTAAGTGCACCAACCACCTAAGTCTAATACAAGTTTTGCAATCCTAAGGTGACAAGCATACAATTTAATTCTATCAAAGTAAATTGCAAGAATGTAAATGATCGCAAGGAACAAACCAAACACAAGATAACACAATGATGTTTTTCGTAGTGTTTAGATAATTGCCGGTCTCCCCTAATCCATGTTGAGTAAGCCCAAATGAATTGGACTGGCTTCACAAATTAAGCCAACACCTTGAATATACTACGGTTGCTCTTCCTTCACTTCGCAGATGATGAGCACCGAACCACTCACAACGTATGGGTCTTCTCACAACCATCTTTGAGAAGATCACCAGCGATACTCCTTCAAGCCGTCTAGGTGTTGGCAAACACCAAGAGTAACAAGTCAGAGATGCTCACTTGAACGAATCAAGCACCGAAACTCGATGGATACAAAATCCACCACCTAATGTAATATATGCACAAGGATTTGCCTCTCCAAGCTCACTAAGTCCAACACATGCATATAAGAGGAGATAGGGCATGCTCTTAGATCAAGAGAGATGGAAATTGCACCAGCACCCTCTTTCAACCGACCACAAGGGATATTTATACCCCACACAAAGAAACTAGCCATTTTGGGGGAAGATGCCTGAAAAATAGGGTAGCCCAGTCTGACCTCCAACAAATAGCCGGTCAGACCGGCCTCACTTCAATAGCTATACAAACTAGTCATTACAGGCTCAACCGATGTGACAGCCCCACATAGGGATTGCTTAGAACGCCTGGAGGGTTGGTCAGACCACTCCACTAAGGAGCTTAAGCCAATCCAGAGGAAAAAAACCACCTGGAAAAAGTTGACCGCGGGGTTAGACTGGCAACACATGCTCTGTCAGACCGCTCCTCCGATCGAACTGCAGCCCATAGTCAGACCACTGAACAATACAGGTCAGACCTCCTAATGGTCAGACTGGCAACACAGCTCGGTCACACTAGCCAACACATGGCAGTCAGACCGGCCACCAAAAAATTTAGAGGAACTGATTGCATGCACTAAACACAATTTTGAAACACATTTGCAAATTATCGTGCCATGCAAACAAAGAATAAAACCATGATCCATAACAAGTTGCAAAATACATTTGACAACTATTGAATCATGACACAAGGATTAGGAACATGGACTCAAACCGTTTGCAAAGCACATTCGCAAACTAAAGTCACATGCTACAAGGATAATGCATGAACCTTAACTCTTTGCAAAACGCATTCGCAAATATCAGTAACTTGCCATAGAGAGCTAGAGCAAGCATAATGAATTCTCAACACATGACACACTCAATCTACTAGTTAAGCACCCTCTTAATAGTACGATAACCTACACTAGCAATTTGGTCTCCAAACCAAACACTGAGACCGATAAAATGACTAAGAAACACATCCTTAGCCTATGCTAGCTATACCTTTGCCTTACGCATCCCCTTGGAGTTTTTGGATGATGACTTACATCTCCTCTCCAAAATCGGGTTCTTGACTTGAGCATCAACTCAAGATGTCGATCGCTTGGGTTGATGACTTTCAACACGTTGAGTCATCCAAAGTCTTCATCATCATAGGACTTAACCTATTTTACCAACTCTTGGAAAATATTAGTCCACAGGACGATTGTTATTAATTACCAAATACTCCATTAACATATAATGACAGGTCTAGATTCTTCAAGCACTCAGACTTTCGTGTGGCCTAGTAAGGTCCAAATACTAAAAAGGAAATAGTCTATATTTCAACCCTCAACTATTGCTAGTCTGAAAAACAACTCACAACTCCAAAACCGTCTGAAATACAACCCTCAGCTAACAATACCAGGTCACATGACCCCCTTGGCCCAATCCAACACGGTTTTGCTCTAACATGGCCGTTGCATGGATTAGAGGCGGCAATTTTATGTGATGTGGATGCCACATAATTGCCGAGTCCGGCCTAGCTAGCTCCAGCTTGAGCATAGAAAAAGGCAGGGAGAGGGAGAGGAAGGAAGGCTGGTGGATGAGGAGGACGACGAGTGCAGCAGGCATCGTTGCGGCTCAACGGACTGCGGTGCCAACGCGGGAGAAGGGGACCTCAAGCGAGTGCGGAAAAGGGGATGTGTTCGTCCGGTCAGCATTGACGTTTGAGGCCGCATATAGCTCCAACGCCTGCGCATGCGAGATGTTGACCAATGTTGGCGTCCTTATGTGGCTCACGACAGTCTGGGTGCATTTGGCCTGTGAAGGGCCGAGTGAAGACACGCCATAGCCACTCGAGCTCTGTCATGAGCACCAAACTCAAAACACCGTCCCTAGTGAGCTAATCTCAAAACCGCACAGGTCGCATCGTGTTCCACCACCTCCTACATCATATATCCGAATTAATTTGAGTTTTGTGCCTACAGCTGCTCGTAATCGAATTTCTCCTTCTCCGATGCAGTCGAGCGTCTTCGCTGTGGTTCATGGCAACCGGTGAGACTCCATCTGATTCCTTTGTACAAGAGCATCACCTACTCATCCTCTATCCTTTGTCACGCTCAGATTTGCCTCTCACACACCGTAGCGTCCTCTCCTCCATGACCCGACCTCCACCGCTCCCCACCTCCGTCACCAGCCCAGCACAAGACGTCTCTCCCCAAACCACCACAGCCATAGGGTTCCCCACGTCACGAGCATTCCATTTTGGTCCTCACCTGTGCCTCGCCATCACCCTATCGTGGGCGCCGTGCCAAGGCCGCCTTCAGCCATAGCTCCCCCTCTCCCTCTGTGGTTCTCTGTTACAACTAAGGTAGGATATAGGGCTGAGATGTGGGCCCCATGGGCTCATGTACAAATATTTACTCCTTCTTATTTGCTCATGCTGTTTAATATGTCATGTAAGCTAAAACCAGTGATGTACTGGCCGTCAACTTGACAAAAACCATTTAGGGCATCTTCAATAGTTCCACTTCAGCTGTCTTTAAGGTTACCACATAAATTTTCTGGTGATGTGGAAGAGAGAGAATGAGGTTGTCCTCTCATGAAGCAACGGACGCATCACGCGAAACAAGGCATTAGCGATGAAGCTTTTTGCTGTTAGAGCGCAGTCGTCGTTTATTCATGCGAAACAAGGCACTTAATTCATGTACAGCTTAAATACTTGTGAGGCTTTAAAGAGATAGCTCAAGAGATAATGTATTAGAATAGTTGTCTCTAAAATTGTCTCAAGATAATATAGAGGGCATTAGAGACAACCTAAAAGACAAACTATTGAACATGCCCTTATGAAACCAAAATAAGGGTGAAAAGTAAATGGTTTCGGAGTTGGAGGTTGAAATTCGAACCCGGGCAATAGTTGATGGTTGAAAAAATGATTTTTTTTCCTACTAAAAACCCAGCATAGGCAGGCCCGTATCACGTGATAGCTAGTCAAGAAGCTGTAGCATGCATCAAAATCCACTCTCTATCTGTCTCTCTAAAAAAAGAGATGCAGTAGCATGCCCATTTTCATGAAACGTGAAAACAGAATAAAAATACTAACTGAACAGAAATTGGATGTGAAAACAGAATTGAAAAACCAAATTTCAAATGTATATTTTCACTGGTTTGGGTTTTTCGAGCAAGGATCTCGGGGCAAGGATTAGAGGCTCCATTTGGACAAAGTTAAACTTTGAGGATGAAAGACTTTTCTCTTAAGTGGTGCGCCTGGGTGGAAAGTGTGATCAAGAGAGGGAGTATTGGGATAAAGGTCAATGATGATCTTGGAGTTTTTTTTCAAACTCATAAGGGTCTTAGACAAGGTGATCCTTTGTCTCCTGTTCTTTTTAATCTTGTGGTGAATATGTTGGCCATCTTTATATCGAGAGCTAAAGCAGTTGGTCTTTTAACTGGAGTAGTTTCGCACTTGATTGATGAGGGGTTGTCAATTTTACAGTATGCTGATGATATGATCCTTTTCTTGAATAATGATATGGAACAGGCTAAAAATCTTAAACTTATTCTTTGTGTCTTTGAATATTTATCCGGTTTAAAGATTAATTTCCACAAGAGTGAGATTTTCTGTTTTGGTGCAGCCAAAGATGCGGAACCACAGTATACACAGTTATTTGGTTGTGAAGTGGGTGTGTTTCCTTTTAGATACTTAGGTATTCCCATTCACTTCAGAAAGTTAAGGAATAGTGATTGGAAAGGGGTTGAAGAACGGGTTGAGAAAAAGCTTAGCAGTTGGAAAGGTAAAAATATGTCGGTTGGTGGTCGCTTGGTGCTAAGCAGTTTACCTATGTTTATGTTTTCTTTTTTTTAGATTCCTAGAGCCGTTCTCAAAAGGCTAGATTTTTTTCGATCTAGATTTTTTTTTGCAGAGTGACAGTCATAAACGTAAATATAGGCTTGCTAAGTGGAGTTTAGTGTGTTCACCTAAAGAGCTTGGTGGTCTAGGAGTTCAGAACTTATATGCCAAAAATAAAGACTTGTTAGGGAAGTGGTTGTTTAAGTTGCTTAATGAAGAAGGCGTGTGGCACTCTTTACTAACAAAGAAATATTTGGGTGAGAAGAGTCTTTCACAGGTGGTTAACAAACCTGGGACGTCTCATTTTTGGTCAAGGCTTATGAAAATTAAAGATCAGTTTTTTCGCTTTGGTTCATTCCAGGTTAAGAACGGAATGCAAACTAGGTTTTGGAATGATATTTGGGTGGGAGATTCTACGCTACAAAGGCAATTCCCAATACTTTACAATGTGGTTAGGAGAAAGGAAGATTTAGTAGCTAATGTTTTGAGTTCGAATCCCTTTAATATTTCTTTTCGAAGACCTCTTGTTGGGGCTAAGTTACAAGCTTGGAATGAGCTTCATGTGAAAATTTCTAATGTCTAATTAGGCTTGCGTAAGGATGTTTTCAGATGGCATTTGAATAAGTCTGGTTTTTTTTCGGTGCAATCTTTTTATGCTGTGCTTGTCGTAGCTAAAAGGCTAGACGGTGGGTACGGAGCACCCTTCGTACCCTTTGTCTTAAAGAAGGACCGAAAGGATAGAAGGGCCAAAGACTAAATGAGTATGTGTATTGCTTGTGTAAAAATGAGAGAGATCCCCTTGTTACATGCCCATGAGACTTTATTTATAGGAGGCAAGAAGGGACATTTACCTTCTTGCCCCTAGAGGCGAGAGAGAGAGAAAGGGCATTTTAGGTACAGTTGCCCTAACATACACTATACAGACTGGATTTGCGCATGAACAACATCCTGACGTCACACCGTATTCCCGACAATCCGAGGGCGCAGGGGCACCCTTGGTGCCTGCTCGACAACTCCTCGTCTGCGTGGTCCGAGGTCGCGAGGACAGATCCCGTGATCCCGGGGGCTAGCGGACGTGTCGTCGCCCGGCCCCTCGAGTCAGGATACCCCGGAAGTTGACGGGGCGCCTTACCGACGCCTGGGCCCCGAGGCGCGGCGGCGTGTCGAAGCCGGAGCGAGAGCCCCCCGAGGCATTGGCCTCGAGGTGGGCGGCGCCTGGTCGAGCGAGCCCCCCAGGGCATTGGCCTCGAGGTGGCGCGCGTAATCGAGCCGAACCGCCCAGGCATTGGCCTCAAGGTGGCGCGCGTGTGTCGAGGCGAGCCGCCCACCGAGGCATTGGCCTCGAGGTGGGCGGCGTCTTGAGTCGAGCCGCCCACCGAGGCATTGGCCTCGAGGTGGGCGGCGTGCGAGGTCGGAGCAGAGCCGCCCCACCGAGGCATTGGCCTCGAGGTGGGCGGCGTGCGAAGTCGGAGCGGAGCCGCCCCACCGAGGCATTGGCCTCGAGGTGGGCGGCGTGTAGTGGCGGAGCGTAGGCGCCATGGCAATCACTGCTGTCCTCGAATTTTGATTATTTCTCCGGTGTGGCCGCTTGGGATGCTCCTGTTGGGGGCCTAGTACCGTCCCCCCCTTTGTCCGCTCCTGGTCAAGCGTCCTCGTGACTTGGAGGGGTGCGAAGGGTGTTTGCCCGATTGCCCGAGGGGTTGCCGCTGGGCTCGCTCCTCCGCCGAGGTTGGCGAGGGGAGGCCTCGCGCCGTCCCCGAACTTTTGCAGATAGGGCTCGGGGAGCCCTAACGCTATGTTGCGAGGGGGAGGCGAAGCCTCGCGCCGTCCCCCACACTTTTTAGATAGGGCTCCGGGGAGCCCTAACGCTATGTTGCGAGGGGGAGGCGGCCTCGCGCCGATCCCACACTTTTGAGATAGGGCTGCAGGGAGCCCTAACGCTATGTTGCGAGGGATGCGTGCCTCGCCGTCCCCACACTTTTTCAGATAGGGCTCGGGGAGCCTAGCGCTATGTTGCGGGCGAAGGCTGTGCCGCCCCCACACTTTTTCAGATAGGGCTCCGGGGAGCCCTAACGCTATGTTGCGAGGGGGAGGCGAAGCCTCGCGCCGTCCCCCACACTTTTTCAGATAGGGCTCCGGGGAGCCCTAACGCTATGTTGCGCACTCGCGCTCTTGAAGGGCACCGATGTGCACCGGGGCCATGGGCCATGCGCGGTGGCTTCGGTCATACACAGAAAAGAGCCGGGCAAAGCGCTGCGAGGTACGTAATATTTGTAAAAGCCTCCGGACAACCTTCTATGCTTGGGCTCGTTTGAGAGCCCAGAGGCTAGCGAGGGGGAGGCGAAGCCGATCGCCGTCCCCCCTTGGTATGTTTTGGTCTTGGGGCCGTGCTGTGCTAGGGTTATTTTCGCGCGCCGTCTTCGTCGAGGCAATCATGCCTGCGGATGCTTCCTGCCTGCTGCGAGGCCGAAGGCCATGTATGGTGGCCCCTTTCTTCGGAATGACTAGGTCTCTTCGCGAGCGAGCGCGAATGTGCGCAGTCTCCCCACCGAGGTGAGTCGCTCGAGGCGGGAGGCTCCCTAGTCTCCGAGGCGATGCCTCTGGAACGACTAGGGATGCGCGCTACGAGGTGTGCGCCGGGGCTCTTCGGCCATGCGCGGCGTCTTTGTTGCCACGGTGATGGGCTTATTGACGTTGCCATCTTGTGGGCTTAAACACCGAGGCCGTAGCCTGCGAGGTGTGCACCGGGGCTCTTCGGCCATGCGCGGCGTCTTTGTTGCCCGCGGTGATGGGCTTATTGCGTTGCCATCCTTGTGGGCTTAAACACCGAGGCCGTAGCCTCACGAGGTGTCGCGCCGAGCTCTTCGCCATCTTGCGGCGTCTTTGTTGCCACGGTGATGGGCTTATTGACGTTGCCATCCTTGTGGGCTTAAACACCGAGGCCGTAGCCTGCGAGGTGTGCGCCGGGGCTCTTCGGCCATGCGCGGCGTCTTTGTTGCCACGGTGATGGGCTTATTGACGTTGCCATCCTTGTGGGCTTAAACACCGAGGCCGTAGCCTGCGAGGTGTGCGCCGGGCTCTTCGGCCATGCGCGGCGTCTTTGTTGCCACGGTGATGGGCTTATTGACGTTGCCATCCTTGTGGGCTTAAACACCGAGGCCGTAGCTGCGAAGTGTCTTGTAGGGCTCTTGACCATCTTGGGCGTCTTTGTTGCCACGGTGATGGGCTTATTGACGTTGCCATCCTTGTGGGCTTTTACTGCACACTCCGGACAGCGGTTGGTTCATTTGCCATTATAGCGCTCCCATTACCTGGTGTTGCCTCAAAACTCAGCATTCAACTGCATTGCTAGAGCTAACACATGGCAGCTTGCACGTGAACATTCAAAGGGATACGTAGAACACTGCACCACTACGAAATGAGTTAAGGAATACAAGCATCCATGCATAGCAACGCTGCAACAGTCAATTTGAAAAACATATTAATGAGGATTCCCAAGTGCTCACTACGGCAACATTGCTATTAGCAACTTTGTGAATCCCAGGTCTACGAAGATGGAAACCTATGGACTGCCGTTGATATTGAAATATAGTTCAACGGGACAGTTGCTGAAACCAGCCAGTCCGCTCTAGCAACTAAACATAGTTGCCCCAAGCTGACCAAGTTGGTCCTCCACAACACGATTGAGCTACTCAGACCTATTCCAAAAGGTTATTCATGTTGCCGCCACCTAAACCATGATGCATGCACGGGGCGAAGCAACTCAAGACAAAGTAAACCATAAATCAGGATGCTCAGCGCAATGCTGCACCGCTTATGCGAGCTTCGTGCTTGGTCCCTTATCGCAGCAAGAATGTGTACTGTGACCAAAATTGCTAAAAATGAAACCGGTGTCTTGGTAGGGACAAACTGTTTGGGTATAGTTAAATGCGAACTGAGGAGGCAGCTGAGGCCCTCCGCCGACAGCGAGGTGCGGCCGAGGGGGTCCCCATGGGCCTGAAGCCGGCGTTGGTGAAGACCGGTTGGAGTCGGAGGTCTGTGCGCGTCCCTGCGCAGTGTGAGGGGGCTCCGGAGGTGCCGTCTGTGTGAGGTCTTCGAGGGTGGTGCTCGGTGGAGGGGCCTCGGGCGGGGATTCGGGGGACCCGAGGGGGGCCTCGCTGCTTTGTTGCCACGCCGGAGTGGGGCACCGGGAGGGCTTCGCTGCCCGAGGAGGACCCGAGGCGGCTGTGCTGTCGAGCCAGAGAGGGACCCGAGGGGGCCTCGGGTGGCCTTCGGACCGAGCCAAGGGTCTTGCGGGGTGGCTGGGTGGCCGCGAAGTGGCGGCGGGCCGTGAAGGGGCTCTCTGTTGCTCGGGGCTTGAGCTTGCCCGAGGCTTGTGTGCAGCAATGCCCGACCGCTTCAGCCGTGAAGGGGACCCGAAGGTGGCTGGAGGCTTCGAGGTTGGGCCGAGGCCGCGGGGAGCTCGAGGCGGTGGCTGCTTCGGGTGAGGGTGCCGGAGGGTCCAGAGCGGCCTTGGTGGAGGAGACCGGCGAACGGGACCCGTGCCACTCCGGGGGCTTTATCTTCGACTCGAGGCTGGCGGCAGGTGCTCCGGGGCCAGAGTAGACGAGGCGGGAGGCCGGTGGAGGTTGCTTCGGAAGTCCTCCGAAGGCGGCCCGAAGGTGGCGGCGGATCTCGGGTTGGTGGTGGGCTTGAGCCGGCGCGGAGGTGGGGGCTTCGAGGGCGCCTTGGGCGCGCGGCGAAGGCGGAAGTTGCCACGGCGAGGTGGCCTTCCCCCGGAGGTGCTCCGGGTCGGAGGCAAAGGGGAGGTGCTTCGAGGTGGGGGCCGGCTCCGGAGGTGGCGAAGGGGGCAACCCGAGGGGTGCTGTCGAGGCTGAGCTGCTGTCGCTTCGTGGGTCGGAGGGCGGCAAGGTGGCCCTCCGAGGGTGCTGCGAGGGGGGCCGGAGGAAGCTCCGAGGTGGCGCTCCAGAAGCTTCAGGCGGCGTTGAGCTCGAAGGGCCCGAGGCTGCGGCGGTCCAGGTGGAGAAGGGGTGGGCAGTCCCGGTACTACGCCGAAGGGGGCTCCGAGCAGAGCGGGAGGGCCTCCAGGGTAATGCTGAGGGGGTTGGGGTGCCTTCGGACAAGAGCCGAAGGTGAAGGTGGAGGTCCTGGCTGCTTCTTCCCTCGATCGAAGTTTCTGCTTCGGGCTGGCCCAGCGATGAGTAGCCAAAGGGGGTACTGGCTCAGCCTCCGGGTGTGTTCCGGGGCTTCGGCAGCGGAGGCGTCTTTAGCTGGTGACGAAGAGTCATGGGGGCTCCTCGGGTGACGAAGGGTAATGGGGGCTCCTCGGGCGACGAAGGTGGAGCCGGCCCGAGGGACTCCGGGTGCCCCGAGGTAGCTTCGGTTTTGTTTTTCTGTAGCTGAAGGCGCTGGCCGAAGGGGTCCTAGGGAATGGGGCTTCGGCTCTTCCCGTATGTAGCTTCTTGTTCGGTCCCCACGGACGGCACCAACTGTCGTAGCTAAAAGGCTAGACGGTGGGTACGGAGCACCCTCCGTACCCTTTGTCTTGAAGAAGGACCGAAAGGATAGAAGGGCCAAAGACTAAATGAGTATGTGTATTGCTTGTGTAAAAATGAGATAGATCCCCTTGTTACATGCCCATGGGACTTTATTTATAGGAGGCAAGAAGGGACATTTACCTTCTTGCCCCTAGAGGCGAGAGAGAGAGAAAGGACATTTTAGGTACAGTTGCCCTAACATACACTATACAGACTGGATTTATGCGATGAACAAGATCCTGACGTCCACACCGGTATTCCCGACGATCCGAGGGCGCTGGCACCCTTGGTGCCTCACTCACGACAAATACTGATTGGCACCATTCATGCCCCCATTAGGAATTGGTTTTGGACCATTAAAATTCCGTTAAAAGTAAAAATTTCATGTGGTATCTCAAAATAGGGATTGTATTAACCAAAGACAACCTGCTTAAGAGAAATTGGAGGGGAAGTACAAGGTGTTGTTTCTGTATTAAAGAGGAAACAATTCAACATCTTTTCTTTGAGTGCCCCTTTGCACGTATGGTATGGTGGATTGTGAAATGTGCATTTAATTTAGATACTCTAGTGAATATGGCTAACATGTTTGGGACTTGGTTAGATGGAATTCCAAAAATGCTTAAGTCACAACTCCTGGTGGGAGTTAGTGCCTTATGTTGGTCTATTTGGTTATGTCGAAATATGTTGTTTTTAACAGCAAGATTTTAACTAATCCGTTGCAAGTTATCTTATTGTGTGGATCCTAGCTGAATGCATGGGCAGTCCTGCAGAAATCAGACCAAAAGCTGATCATGTTGGCGGGAAGTCAAAGACTGGAATTTGTGGCGAAGCAATTCCTCAATTTTCGTTGGTGGAGGCTTAGCCATAGGATCTGCAATAATTGAAATTGTGACTTAAGTGTTTTTCGGCTGTAAGGCTGCTAGCTGTTATTTTATCTTGGGTGGAATGATTGTTACTTTGAATGCTTTAATAAATTAGGCTGTGTGCATCATTGATGCAGAGGCCGGGAGAGATTTCTCTCTTCCATTATCTAAAAAATTTGGACAAAGCATTTTTCAAAAACAATGATAGATGATAAATCACATATTGTGGATATCATGGGGATATGCCCATGATTTTAGGATGATGAGATAATTGACAATGGTGTTGAGGGTTTGCGGAATCACTCGTTTTCGGCGTTGCTCCAGTTCTATCAGGCCTCTGGCGGTCTAACCGGCCATGGTGGCGGTCAGACCGGCCATGCCTTGTTTGGTTTTGGTTTGGTTTAGGATCGCGGTCGAGACCGGCTAGGGTGACGGTCGGGAGCCGAGCCGATGGGCTGGTCTGACCGGCTTTGCTCGAGTGGTCGACCCGGCCACTTTGTGACTTTGGATTTTGGAGCTGGGCCAAAAATAGAGGGTGTAGGCAAGTGAGAGGGTTCTTCTGCACTTGGTCCCATAATTTTTGGAGCTTCCAGTGAAAAGTTCTATTCGATTGAAAATTCGAGAGAGGTTCGGATTTCCAAGGGTGGAATTTTGGCTAAGTCCCATTGTGCTGGTCAGACCGGCCTTTGGTTGGCGGTCAAACCGGCCAGTGGGCGGTCTGACCGCCAAGGGTGGTGGTCTAACTGGTGTTGGCTTGTTTCGTCGGCCCGCGGGGCGGCGTTTTGTGGTTGTTAGGTCAAGTTCATGGTTATCATTCCATATGTGTTGCATGATGCATGTTTTGGCTAACGTGGGTCAAGTTGTGAAGAATTTGTTCCCAGAAACGGTTTGTTGGTCTATTACTGTGCAGTGGCTTGCAGGTCTATGACGGTCAGCGGCAAGGTGGATCGGGACTAAGCTTGGAGAGCCGAGGTCTAGAACGATCAAGGATGCTAGGTGAGGTCAGAGGACTCAAGCGGGGCGCTGGATGGACAAGGATGACCGAACAGGCAGTTCGGTGTGACTTGTTGGATCAAGCGGCGCGGGAGTCGTTGCAAGTGCTCAGTGGTGCCGGTGGGATCCGGACGGGAGAGACTTGACGACATGGAGCCATTGATCAACCTACACGTGGCGAAGCAGGCGAGTGCTTCGCGCAGATAGACTCGGTCTTTTGGAGAAGGATCGAGAAGGGGTATTTTGATAATTTCACCAAATACCGCCTTGGTGACCTTTTGGCTAAACCGCGGCGCGGTCGGCGCATGGTGAAGCGGTTTAGGTCAATCGATGATGAAGACGACGCTTTGAGATGTGTGCGTGTGTTAACCCATTGTGTGTTAGGGTTTAATGGGTGCCCTAATGGAATATACCCTAGATGCTTAGTCTCCACTATAAATAGGGGTGTTGGTGGCTGCTTAGAAGTTGCTGAAGCCAAGGGAGAAGCCAGCCAACCCCATTGTGCATGCCCTATTTTGGTTTAGGGTTTTGAGGAGAAAAGAGGGGAGAGCTAGGTTCTAGGGTTTGGATTGAGAGTGTGTGCTCACGTGGTGAGCTTTGTCCTCCATGTGGAGTGGCTGTAAACAACATTTATCTTCTCAAATTAATCCAAGGAAGATTGCAACACGATGAGTTCTTATTTGTTCTTCCTCTCTATTTTGTGATTTTGGGGCTTTCTTCGATCCGCAGGTTTTTGCTTAGTTTCTTGTGTAGATCTAGCTTGCTGTGATATGTGGGAACCCATCTAGGTTCATCTTGATCATCAATCATCCACGAGCAAGCTTTTGGATCTAAGTTTTGGTTTTGCCCGGTTTTGGTAAAGAAAGGGTGATTTTCGGGGGTTTTGCTCTTGAGAGCTTTTGGTTTGATTCTTCCTATGATTGAGAGTGCTAAGATGTATGGGAGACCATCCTTAGCCATCTTGGATTGATTCCTCCCACGAAATCATCTTAATCACCGTTTTCGCATTTGGCTCGGTTTTGAAGCACCCTTCGTTCAAACTGAAAAAGATAGGAACTTTGGCATGAATCTCTACAATATTTGATTGGAATAGGTTCCTAATATCCTTAAGAAGGTGTGTCTCAAATTTCGTGGAGTTTGGCCTTACGGATCAAAAGTTAGACCGATTTGAGTTTCGGTTTTCGGGCTGTCTGTGCTGATTTTGTTGTTCATCGTCAGGCTGGCGGTCAGACCGCCCCATGGAGAGGTCAGACCGCCAATATCAGAGGTCTGACCGCTAGACAAAATATTTGACCCACCAATTTGAGAGGTTTGACCGCCCATCTATTTGCAAACTGAGTTCTTGGTTATTTTGGGTGTCTTGCTTTGGGGTTTGGATTGAATTCAATACAAGTTATCCGCTGCACTTGTACTTTGATCTTCATAGCTTCCATAGCTATTGGAGTGAATTGGTGTTGAATTCGATCTTTGTGAAAAAGTGAGCGTGCTCGTATTCACCCCCCTCTAGTCGCCTTTCCGGTCCTACAAGTGGTATTAGAGCCAAGTTTGCTCTTTTGTGATCTGTAACATCCCAATTCTGAAAATAAGGGTAAATTAAAACTTTTTATTTATCTTTAGGTTCTTGAACCTTTTCTGTAATTCTTGTAAAAGAATTATGGGAATAGAAATCAAATCCCCAATTTAAACTCCAATCAAAAACCTCCTAGATAAAAATCTTTTGTCCAACACTTGTAAATATTTTTCCTGAGTTCTAAGGAAGCCTTGTGACCCTCTGAATTTTCTCACAATTTTAGAAATTGTTTGAATATTTTGGGAGCAAGTCAAACCAAGTCAAACTAGGTCAAACCCTAGTTTGCAACCTTCTGAATTTCCTAGAAAATCCATTGCACAAAATCTTCTGGAAATTTTATGGGAGGTCAATGTGTTAGTCACCAAGCTACTATAAAATTTCATGGATTTTGGTGTTGATTTGATACTCCAATTAAATCACCAAATTCTACTGTCCAAATTTCAAAACTCAAATCAGGATCACTCGTTCCTTGCTTGAACCCGAGCCCGCTCGCCTCTTGACTTGGGCTAACCACCTAACCGCACTCGGCGGCGCGCCGGCGCTTGCATCGTGGTCGAGGATCCCCATCGCACGTCTGAAATTGCGCACTCTTCGCCAATCATTTTCGTCCCACCAAATGATGCCGATCCGACGGCTCTCGCTTCGTCGTCCTCCGCGGACCTCCCGCCGCTCTCTCTCTCATCGAGCCATGGCAGGATGGGTCGTGCGTCGCTAAGGCCACCACCGCTGTTTCAACGGGCCTCGCGACGATTGAATGCCCTGCTGCACCGCATCCGGAGGTCACCTTCCACTGCCTGCCGCCCTCCGCCTCCTTTGACCCAAAGCACCCGAGGCTCCCACTCCCGTGGCTCTCCTCCTCCTTAGCTACTTAAGCTCGTTAGCTTGCTCCCTCAGTTCCTTTACGCACTAGTGAATCCCAAACAGCACCACCACACTGGTTTCGAGCTCCTCGCCTCACTCGCCATCGCCGCCATGCCGATCTCGAGCTTGGTGAAGGCGGAACCCTGAGCTCCTCCTTCTCTGCTTAGTGTTCCTCACTCCCTCACCTCTCTCGAGCTAAGCCTCACCCCATTTGATTCACCGTGCGTGCAAGTGCTTTGGATTTGAGATTCCCATTTTCGTACCGCTCATAATTCTTCTTCTCCGTCCATGAGTAAACCTCACCGATTCCTTCCTCCAAGAAAAGATTGGACCTCGTGAGGTCCCATTTTGAGGTTGCGCCTTTCTTCAGATATCGTATGCATTCCCTCTGTCGCCATTGCCGCCGCCATCGCTCTTCGCCGCCTTGCAGCTGCTGCCCTCAAGACTCCGCGTCATCCGTAGGTTCCCATGGCTCCTCGGCTCGGCACCACAGATGAGACGCCATGGAGCTCAATCTTGTCATCACCTTTTCCCAGTAGCATAGCCGCCGCCGCCGTCATGCCATTGCTCTCGTCCCCACCGAGATGTGGGTGGTACCAGAGGGTGTGCAGAGGTATTATGCGCGACCGTAGCAACCCGCCAAGGCTACGCTGGGCTCAGATCGCCGCGATTGACACAAGATCGCCGCCGACCGCGTCGGATCTCGCTTTTATCGTTCGCTGCGTTTTGGTTCAGCCGCCGTGAGCCGTTGATCTCCAAATCTACGCCCACATCCTCCGCCGTTCGCTCGCTTGAGTTCTTCCTCGCAAGAGTTCAACGTGGACCGTTGATCTCCGATCAACGCCCACGTTGAGTTTCCTCGCGGCTTAGCGAAAGTGTCAGTTCGCTTGTTCGGGCCGTCCGATGCAGCATCAACGCCCACAAACGCCACGCCGGTTAAGTATTTAGAATTTCGAGGGCTTTATTTTCAAACCGAAAAAGGTATAAACTTTGAAAATGTATATCTTTTTCATGTTAATTCATTTTAGTTGATTCCAATTGTATTAATTCTGTTATGCTCTAAACTTTAATCTAAAAATGTTTAGAAGATTAATATGACTCCAGAAAAGCATGAAATTAGATTTTGAACCTTCTCAGCTTTATTAATTGCAATAAAATTCCTGTTAAATGGAAAATGCATAACAAATTCTATATAACTCCTTTTTAGTTAAACTCAACTCTGTTAATTCTGTTATTACCTATACTTTAATCTAAAAATACTTGTAATCATGTGTTGGTTGCAAGAATGTCCAGAATTAACTTTAACTTTGCATAGGCTTTAATTGTTTACTAGAAAACATTGCAACTTGTAAAATACATAACTAATTCTCTGTAAATGATTTTTGAGTGAATCCAAGTTTGTTGGGTTCCTCTAATAATGAACTTGCTAGGAAAAATAGTTTTGAGCATGTTACTGTTTTTAGAAAGAATAATTATGCATTATAATTTTGTTCAAGTTCTTGTCTTTGAAAAATTGTAGAAGTTGCAATGTAACTCCAAAAGGGTTGAAACCACTTCCATTAGTCTTAGAATGTCATTACCTATCTACCATAAAAATTTCATGTCCAGAAGACCCTAGAAAATATTTTGTGAACAGTAGCCCTTTTAATTTAAACTGTTATTTTTCTGGCCGAATTGAGTTGTTTTGGTCATATCTTTTGCATCAAGGATCCAAATTGATTGATTCTTGTTGCTAAATTCATGATAAATCTTTATCTTGCTGCTGTAAAAATTTCAAGTCATTCGGAGAACTTTTGCTGTTGGGTCTTGTTGCTTTTCTTTATTCTTATCGACTTTTTATCGCCTTTTCGTTAGGGTTCGACATTTGTGGTAATCCCGAGAACGATCCTCCGCAACAAAGTGACCTCAACAGCCAGGCAAGCAGTTTGACCATGATTCATCCTATATTTGCAAGTCTATTATATTGTTTAAACTCTATGTATGCATTGCTACTTTGTTTTAATTATGGTTAGTGAATCCTATAGTTGCACAATCTGTAGGAATGCCATGTCTTTACTACCTTACGCCTAGGTTACTTGCTGTGGTTTGAGCTCGTTGGATGAGCTCATATCACTTAGTAGATTGACTTAAAATGCTTAGCAATGCTTAGATAACGGTAGAAATGGGCGGTTGTCGACATTATGTCGATGACCTTGATCACACTAAAATTATTATTCCATTATGTCCATCTTGTGCTTTGTTAATTTGTAAATACAAAATCTGAAAATAAATGTGTGGATTGGACTTGGGCATATTGGATGGATGGTGTGGTTTTTGGATGTGGTGGTATGCCCGAGTCAACAAGGACCTAATTCTTGCGCCATTGATCCAAGCAATTATATGTACTAACCACGCGAGGGCATATGGAACCCTCTTGACTAAGTACTCTAGGAGGTGTTAATTATGAGCTGCTCGGTTGGTGTGTTTTAAATGAAAACGATATGTATAGTGTGGGAGGGAACATTAGCTTCCGGCTAGGTCGCCTAATGTCTCTTTCTCCCCGTGGGTTGTGCGGCTCGTAATTAGCATTATCCTTGGAAATGTCTCGAGGACTTAGCTGCACAAAGACACCTTCGAAGTGTGCGTAAAGGAAAGGCGGTGCAGCGTGTGGGTACAGTGGTACACCCTGCAGGATAAAACTATTCAATAGCCTCGCCCTAGGTTATGGACACGCTTGGTTATTTCCGTAAGAATTAGACTACAACCTTTAATTAAAATTTGACATGGGTGGTATGAACGGGGAGTTCATGCTATTGTTGTGGTGACTATTGGGTTAGTCACTTCCAGGATTGTTGTTGTCATCTACTTATTGTTATTATCGTTGTCAAACTTGATGTTTGAATGTTAAAAACAGATTTGACAACTTGCCTTTAAATGTATTACCTTATTGCAAATAAATGTTGCTTTATGTTAAATGAGACATACAACCTCCACTTACATAAAGCTTGCATGTAGCATATGTTATAGGCCTGTTATCTTACACGTAAGTCTTATGGAGTACTTTATGTACTCATCTCGCCCGTGGTTGTGGCATTTTTGTGGCTATTGTTGCAGAGGAAGGGGGTGAGTTCCAAGAGCCTCACTTTTGTGCTATGTGTTGCAGCTTCTTCGACGACTAGCTTGGCGGTCCGGTCAGATGCCTAGGGGTTAAGGCACACTGATTGGCTTTGTGTTATAGCCATCTTTATGGCACTTTTGCTTCCGCTGTTATCTTTTTAGAATTGTTGCTATTTGGCCTAAGGGCCCCTCTTTTGTAATAGCTATTCCATATTAACATTAACTTCTGGTTTGTTGCTTATGTACTATGTGTTGTATGGAATTGATACATTCTTTTGTTGTGAGGTATGTATACTGCATTCTGGGAAGTATACATCTCTCGAGACCGGGTTTATTTGGTTGATAATACTAGGGTCAATTGGATGACTAAGTATTATGAGCCTAATAAATCCGGGTGCTCACAAAAGTTGGTATCAGAGCCGTCCCGACCGTAGTAACGCAAGCTTGGTCGTCTTTAGGATATTTTGAAAACCTAATTTCAAAGTGTTAAATGAGTTTGAAAGCTTAAGTAATTCTCAGATTTTACTCCTCATCTATCTTAGCTTTCTTCTCATCTCACTCTAATTTGAGTTTTAAAAGCTGTTTTCCTCTCTTCCTTGTTAAAAGATAGTGTTATCGATTAATTGGGTTTTGGGAACTAATGAGTTGGGCAAATTGAAGTGTTAGCTGCCCTCTACAAGGTTTTGAAGTTTCCGGTTGAAGAATTCGCTTGGAGGCTTGATGCAAAATCTGGACAGCGATCGCCAATTTCCGGACAGCGAGCTCATAAGTTCTAAATAGGGTAGAAAATGAGAGGTTAATCCAACTAAAACTTGGGGAATAAAAGGGTAAGATGTGATACTAGTTAGCTAAGTATCTAACACGATTTCGCAGAATTAACATTGCTCCCTACTAGTATTAACCCTTACGTTACAGTCTGATTTTTAATCCTCTCGAGCAACTACTGCTCATTCAATACGGGTTAGTTGTATTGAGAAGTTGAGCCTTGGTTTTGATACCTTCCTTGCTGTTTTGGAGCCCTTTTAGAAGCTTTTAAAGTCTTTTACTTGCTATTTTTGGCCTTCGCTTAGGGTGATATTCCATTCCCTAGTCGATCGCTTTTTGGCTTTTTTAAAAGCTTGTTTTCGAGTCTAGTTGCTAACCAAGGTTTCTTGTAACATGATGGCTGGACGACTCAGTAGCGCCAAGGCTGGCCACTGGTCCGGACGAGGAGCTTCCTCCTCCTCACCATGGCCGAGGTTCTTCTTCAGATTGAGCGCAACCGCGCTGGATGACAGAGAGTTCTATCGACGCCATCGCCGCAACACCACCGCACTTTCCGGAGCTTCAGATCTGGGCTGTGGAATGCCCATCACCTCGTGGGGGTCTTGCTGAGTTTCTTCGCACTCACCCCTACCTTTCTCGGCCTCGAGGACTGCTCGATGCATTTATTGGCTTTCTCTCGTGGAGCGGAAGCCAGATAGCGCAGTGCCGAGCACGAGAAGGCGCTTATTTGCTTCGCACCACCGGAGGGTGCAGCTTTGTCATGGTGGGAGAGCTATCTCGCCATGCAGCCCGTGAGACCACACCGCCTCTTGGGAGGAGTTCCGTCGCCGCCTTCCGTCGGGCTCACATCCCCGCCGGCTTGATGGAGATCAAGAAGGAGTTTCTTGCGCCAAGCAAGGGCGAGCTCACCATGGAGTATGTATACGAGTTCAACCATCTAGCTCGTTATGCTCCCGAGGATGTGGCCACCGATATGGCTAAGGTGCCAAGTTCAGCGTGGCTTGTCCGAGGAGTCAAGGACAAGCTATCCATTGTCGACTTTCCTGATTTCCGCACCTTGGTCGACAAGGCCATCGTTCTTGAGCATGCGGCTCGAGAGCTTATGGATTCCGTAAGCGCAAGTGGAGACCTACAAGACTTCGAGCCCGCTTCTTCCGCCGCGCTTGACAGCCTTGGGTTCCAGCCTCGATCCTCCGCCCCGAGGTCACTCGCCTGTTTCGTCCTTCGCAGTGCGTGCCCGATCACGCGTCGCTGGTCACAGAGTGGCCCCCACAATCCGGCGGCCAATGTCACTTGTTTCTTCAGAGCTGAAGGGCCATTATGCAAATAATTGCCCTAAGAAGATCGGAGCACCCTCGCCCCAATGGAGGACGCGGCAAGGAGGTGGATCTTCGCAGACCGAAGATCGCCCCAGCCTACCAGTATGTGGGTAGTGGTCGCGTCAACGCTATCACCGCGGAGGAGGCTCAGAGACACCCGACGCCGTGCTAGGTACACTTTCGTTAACTCTCACCTCGCCATCGTCTTTGTTTGATTCAGAGCATCACATTCCTTTGTTTCGAAGTCTTTTGTCGCTGTTGGAGAGCTTTTTTTCTCTCCATTGTCGGTCCCGCTTACTCATTCGCTCTCCCGGATCGGAGTTGAGAGTCGAGCTTGAGTGTAGGGATGTCCCCATCGAGATTGAGGGAGGGATTCTCAATAATCTTATTCTCCTCAAGTCTGCGAGTCCGACGTGATTCTTGGTATGGATTGGTTGTCTCGCCATATGGGACAAATCGATTGCGCCAAGAAGTCCGCTCTCTTTCTAGTCCCTTCGGTGTTCAAGCGCTTCTTCTCGCCGGTTGCTAGGTCCACATCTCTTCGCCCTCGGTTAAGTCCGTTCTAGATATCAATGGAGTCCCAACAGTTTGTGACTTCCTTGATGTCTTTCCCACGATCTTCCAGGATGCCACCCGCTCGAGACCTCGAGTTTGTCATTGAGTTGGCTCCCTGCATCGCCTCTATCTCAAAGAGGCCTTATCGGTTGCCACCGAACGAGTTGGTGGAGTTGAAGAAGCGCTAAGTGAGCTGCAAGAGAAGGGTTTCATCCGCCTAGCTCATCCCCTTGGGGTTGTCCGCTATCTTCGTTAAGAAGAAGGATTCGGTACTTTACGATGTCGCGTTGATTACCGCCCACTTAATGAAGTGACGGTAAAGAACAAGTATCCATTGCCCCGCATTGACGATCTCTTCGATCAATTAACCGGAGCCCGAAGTTTTCTCCAAGATTGATTTGAGAGTGATATCATCGTTCAGATTCGACCGAGGATATTCAAGACGGCATTCTCTACTCGCTACGGCTTGTACGAGTACACCGTCATGTCTTTCGCTTAACCAATGCTCCTGCTTTGTTCATGAACCTCATGAATTCGGTATTCATGGAGTATTTGGATAAGTTTGTCGTGGTCTTCATCGATGATATTCTTATCTACTCCAAGAACGATGAGGAACACGCCGAGCATCCGCTTGTGTTGAGCAGCAAGCGTGAGCACCACCAGACGCTGGTTCAAAGAAGTGTGCATTCTCGTTGAAGGAAGTAGCCTTCTTAGGCCATGTTCTTTCACCGGAGGCGAGCTGCTGATCCTAGCAAGGTCGACGATGTTCTTTCCTCGAGTCCGCTTACTTGGTCACCGAGGTACGGAGTTTTCTTGGTTTAGCGGATACTATCGCCGCTTATCGAGAACTTCTAAGATCGCTGGCCGATGACGGAGTTGCTCAAAAGGACAAGAAGTTCTTGTGGTCTCGATGCTTGCATGCGAGCTTCCAAATTCTCAAGAAGCGCTTGACCACCGCCTCCCGCCCTCGTTCTTCCCGATATCCATCGGTTTCGATATTTATTGCGATGCTTCGCCGAGGCCTCGGTTGTGTCCTTATGCAAGAAGGCAAGGTAGTGGCCTATGCATCAAGGCAATTGAGACCTCATGAGCTTAACTATCCTACCCATGATTTGGAGTTGGTCATGTGATTCATGCACTTAAGATTTGGCGACATTACTTAATCCAGAATCGCTAGAAGTGTATTCGATCACAAAAGCCTCAAGTATTTGTTCACCCAACCTGACCTGAACCTCGTGCAAAGGAGGTGGTTGGAGTTGATCAAGGATTATGATATGGGTATTCACTACCATCCGTGCAAGGCTAATGTCGCTGCCGGCGCGCTTAGTCGTAAGCGCATTGCAATGCCTTGTTTCACATGGGCGCCACCTACCCTTCGGAGGATTTCCAGCGCCTCAACTTAAGTATAGTTGAGCATGGTTCCTCGCTACCTTGGTTGTGCAACCAACCTTGGTGGATCGGATCAAGTCCGCCAGCAATGGACGATGGTGTGAGCCACATCAAGGAAAATGTCAAGAACGGGACAGCCAAGTGCTTCTCCGAGGACGAGCATGGTGTTGTGAGGTTCGCAACGCCTTGTGGTTCCAAAGGTCATGGAGTTGCGGAATATGATCCTCCGCTAAGCCCATGATTCACCTTTATCCATTCATCCCGGCCACAAAGATGTATCAAGATCTCCGCCAGAGATTTTGGTGGACCCGAATGAAGAGGGAGATCGCGGTTCGTTGTCGAAAAGCGACGATGTCGTCAGAAATCAAGGCCGAAAGCATCGGCCCAGCAGATCGCTTCACCTTTTGCCTATTCCGGAGTGGAAGTGGATTCGACGGATGGATTTTATCACCGGTCTACCCAGTCGCCAAGGAAATGATGCCATTTGGGTCGCCATTGATCGGTTGACTAAAGTGGCTCATTTTCTTCCCAGAAAGACCAAGATTCGCACCGATCGCCTAGCCGAGCTCTATGTCTCTAGGATTGTGAGCTTACATGGCGATCAAGACGATCGCTTCCGATCGTGGCTCCATCTTCACTTCCCATTTCGCATAGCTCGCAAAAGGCTATGGGAACCCGTTTACCTTTAGCACGGCATTTCACCTCAAACCGATGGTCAGACCGAGAGGGTCAACCAAGTTTTGGAAGACATGCTTCGTGCTTGTGTCCTTTCCTATGGGAAGCATTGGGAGAAATGCTTACCATTCGCCGAGTTTTCTTATAACAACAGTTTTCAGGCCAGTCTCGGCATGGCACCTTTCGAGGCCTTATACGGAGAAAGTGTAGAACCCGTTGAACTGGTCAGAGACCGGTGAGAGACCTCTTTGGTCGGACTCGATCAATGAGGCCGAGCGCCAAGTCCAAATTTTATTCGTGGCTATGCGCATGACTCAATCCAGGCAAAAGAGCTATGCGGATCGCCGGCGTCGTGAGTTGAGCTTTGAGCCCAATGACTTTGTTTACCTCAAAGTCTCCCCTTTGAAGGGCCATCAGCGTTTCGGCGTCAAGGGCAAGTTAGCTCCTCGATATGTCGGTCCCTACCGCGTCATCGAGAAGAAGGGAGCTGTTGCCTATAAGTTGGAGTTGCCATCTGCACTTGAGGGGTACATGATGTTTTCCATGTGTCCCACCAAGAAGTGCCTCCGTGTTCCAACCGAGGAAGCTCCGCTGGAAACTCTCGATGTTCGTGAAGATTTGACCTATCGCGAGCACCCTGCTCGCATACTCGATGAGTCCGAACGAAGGACAAGGAATAAGACCATCAAGTTCCTTAAAGTTCAGTGGTCGAACCATTCTCGAGGATGAGGCTACTTGGGAAAGGGAAGATCGCCTCAAGCGTGGACTATCCTCTTTCTTCCTCGAGCGAGCCAAATCTCGGACGAGATTTTTGTAAGGAGGGAGGTTTTGTAACATCCCAATTCTGAAAATAAGGGTAAATTAAAACTTTTTATTTATCTTTAGGTTCTTGAACCTTTTCTGTAATTCTGTAAAAGAATTATGGGAATAGAAATCAAATCCCCAATTTAAACTCCAATCAAAAACCTCCTGGATAAAAATCTTTTGTCCAACACTTGTAAATATTTTTCCTGAGTTCTAAGGAAGCCTTGTGACCCCTCTGAATTTTCTCACAATTTTTAGAAATTGTTTGAATATTTTGGGAGCAAGTCAAACCAAGTCAAACTAGGTCAAACCCTAGTTTGCAACCTTCTGAATTTCCTAGAAAAATCCATTGCACAAAATCTTCTGGAAATTTTATGGGAGGTCAATGTGTTAGTCACCAAGCTACTATAAAATTTCATGGATTTTGGTGTTGATTTGATACTCCAATTAAATCACCAAATTCTACTGTCCAAATTTCAAAACTCAAATCGTGGATCACTCGTTCCTTGGCTTGAACCCGAGCCCGCTCGATCTCTTGACTTGGGCTAACCACCTAATCGCACTCGGCTCGGGCGCGCACTGGCGCTTGCATCAGGGTCAGAGGATCCCCATCGCACGTCCCAAATTGCGTGACTTTTCGCCAATCATTTTCTGTCCTCACCGCGATGCCGATCCGACGGCTCCTGCCGTCGTCCTCCGCGTGACCTCCCGCCGCTCTCTCTCACCGAGCCATGGCAGGGATGGGTCGTGCGTCGCTAAGGCCACCACCGCTGTTTCAACGGGCCTCTGCGACGCATTGAATGCCCTCACGGCACCGTGATCCCGAGGTCACCTCTCCACTGCCTGCCGCCGCCTCGGCCTCCTTTGACCCAAAGCACCCGAGGCTCCCACCCCGTGGCTCTCCTCCTCCTTAGCTACTTAAGCTCGTTAGCTTGCTCCCTCGTGTTCCTTTACGCACTAGTGAATCCCAGCGAGCACCCGCACCTGGTTTCGAGCTCCCTCGCCTCACTCGCCATCGCCGCTGTCAAGCATCTCGAGCTTGGTGAAGCGGTAACCCGAGCTCCTCCTTCTCTCTGCTTAGTGTTCCTCACCTCCCTCACCTCTCTCGAGCTAAGCCTCACCCCATTTGATTCACCCGCGAGCAAGTGCTGGATTTGAGATTCCCATTTTCGCCGCTCGCAATTCTTCTTCTCATGTCGGTGAGTAAACCTCACCCGATTCCTTCCTCCAAGAGCATTGGACCTCAGAGGTCCCATTTTGAGGTTGCGCCCTTTCTTCAGATATCGTATGACTTCTCCCGTTCTCGCCATTGCCGCCGCCATCGCCTTCGCCGCGGCCAGCCTGGCTGCCCTCAAGACCTCCGCGTCATCCGTAGGTTCCCATGGCTCCTCGCTCTGCACCCACAGATGAGACGCCATGCGAGCTCAATCTTGTCATCACCTTTTCCCGTAGCATAGCCGCCGCCTCGCTGTCAAGTCCGCCGCCTGGTCCCCACCGGAGATGTGGGTGGTACCAGAGGGTGTGCAGAGGTATTGCGCACCGGTAGCAACCGCCATTCCCGCTGCGTGGCTCAGATCGCGGCGATTGGCGAAGATCGCCGTCGGCGCGTCTTCGATCTCGCTTATGTCGCTCGCTGCTTTTGGTTCAGCCGCCGTGAGCCGTTGATCTCCAAATCTACGGCCCACATCCTCCGCCGTTGTCGCTGCTGAGTTCTTCCCTCGCTTGGTTCAACGTGGACCGTTGATCTCCGATCAACGCCCACGTTGAGTTTCTCGCTGGTAGCCTTGAGCGCCGTGTTCAGCTTGCTCGGGCCGTCCGATGCAGCATCAACGGCCCACAAACGCCACGCCGGTTAAGTATTTAGAATTTCGAGGGCTTTATTTTCAAACCGAAAAAGGTATAAACTTTGAAAATGTATATCTTTTTCATGTTAATTCATTTTAGTTGATTCCAATTGTATTAATTCTGTTATGCTCTAAACTTTAATCTAAAAATGTTTAGAAGATTAATATGACTCCAGAAAAGCATGAAATTAGATTTTGAACCTTCTCAGCTTTATTAATTGCAATAAAATTCCTGTTAAATGGAAAAATGCATAACAAATTCTATATAACTCCTTTTTAGTTAAACTCAACTCTGTTAATTCTGTTATTACCTATACTTTAATCTAAAAATACTTGTAATCATGTGTTGGTTGCAAGAATGTCCAGAATTAACTTTAACTTTGCATAGGCTTTAATTGTTTACTAGAAAACATTGCAACTTGTAAAATACATAACTAATTCTCTGTAAATGATTTTTGAGTGAATCCAAGTTTGTTGGGTTCCTCTAATAATGAACTTGCTAGGAAAAATAGTTTTGAGCATGTTACTGTTTTTAGAAAGAATAATTATGCATTATAATTTTGTTCAAGTTCTTGTCTTTGAAAAATTGTAGAAGTTGCAATGTAACTCCAAAAGGGTTGAAACCACTTCCATTAGTCTTAGAATGTCATTACCTATCTACCATAAAAATTTCATGTCCAGAAGACCCCTAGAAAATATTTTGTGAACAGTAGCCCTTTTTAATTTAAACTGTTATTTTTCTGGCCGAATTGAGTTGTTTTGGTCATATCTTTTGCATCAAGGATCCAAATTGATTGATTCTTGTTGCTAAATTCATGATAAATCTTTATCTTGCTGCTGTAAAAATTTCAAGTCATTCGGAGAACTTTTGCTGTTGGGTCTTGTTGCTTTTCTTTATTCTTATCGACTCTTTATCGCTTTTCGTTAGGGTTCGACATTTGTGGTAATCCCGAGAACGATCCTCCGCAACAAAGTGACCTCAACAGCCAGGCAAGCAGTTTGACCATGATTCATCCTATATTTGCAAGTCTATTATATTGTTTAAACTCTATGTATGCATTGCTACTTTGTTTTAATTATGGTTAGTGAATCCTATAGTTGCACAATCTGTAGGAATGCCATGTCTTTACTACCTTACGCCTAGGTTACTTGCTGTGGTTTGAGCTCGTTGGATGAGCTCATATCACTTAGTAGATTGCACTTAAAATGCTTAGCAATGCTTAGATAACGGTAGAAATGGGCGGTTGTCGACATTATGTCGATGACCTTGATCACACTAAAATTATTATTCCATTATGTCCATCTTGTGCTTTGTTAATTTGTAAATACAAAATCTGAAAATAAATGTGGATTGGACTTGGGCATATTGGATGGATGGTGTGGTTTTTGGATGTGGTGGTATGCCCGAGTCAACAAGGACCTAATTCTTGCGCCATTGATCCAAGCAATTATGCGTACTAACCACGCGAGGGCATATGGAACCCTCTTGACTAAGTACTCTAGGAGGTGTTAATTATGAGCTGCTCGGTTGGTGTGTTTTAAAAGAAAACGTATATGTATAGTGTGGGAGGGGAACATTAGCTTCCGGGTAGGTCGACTAATGTCTCTTTCTCCCCGTGGGTTGTGCGGCTCGTAATTAGCATTATCCTTTGGAAATGTCTCGTAGGACTTAGCTGTACAAAGACACCTTCGAAGTGTGCGAAGGAAAGGCGGTCTCGTGTGGGTACAGTGGTACACCCCGCAGGATAAAACTATTCAATAGCCTCGTCCTAGGTTATGGACACGCTTGGTTATTTCCCGTAAGAATTAGACTACAACCTTTAATTAAAATTTGACATGGGTGGTATGAACGGGGAGTTCATGCTATTGTTGTGGTGACTATTGGGTTAGTCACTTCCAGATTGTTGTTGTCATCTACTTATTGTTATTATCGTTGTCAAACTTGATGTTTGAATGTTAAAACAGATTTGACAACTTGCCTTTAAATGTATTACCTTATTGCAAATAAATGTTGCTTTATGTTAAATGAGACATACAACCTCCACTTACATAAAGCTTGCATGTAGCATATGTTATAGGCCTGTTATCTTACACGTAAGTCTTATGGAGTACTTTATGTACTCATCTCGCCTGGTTGTGGCATTTTGTGGCTATTGTTGCAGAGGAAGGGGTGAGTTCCAAGAGCCTCACTTTTGTGCTATGTGTTGCAGCTTCTTCGACGACTAGCTTGGCGGTCCCACGATGCCTAGGGTTAAGGCACACCGATTGGCTTTGTGTTATAGCCATCTTTATGGCACTTTTGCTTCACTGTTATCTTTTTAGAATTGTTGCTATTTGGCCTAAGGGCCCTCTTTTGTAATAGCTATTCCATATTAACATTAACTTCGGTTTGTTGCTTATGTACTATGTGTTGTATGGAATTGATACATTCTTTTGTTGTGAGGTATGTATACTGCATTCTGGGAAGTATACATCTCTCGAGACCGGGTTTATTTGGTTGATAATACTAGGGTCAATTGGATGACTAAGTATTATGAGCCTAATAAATCCGGGTGCTCACATGATCTTAACCGATCTTTGAGCATGGCGACAAATATGAGGACTTGTGAGCGCTTCCTTGCATCTTGTCGTAGTTCTTTTACCGGTGGTGTTGGTCGTAACAAGATATTTGAATGTATGATAAGTATAATGGTGTTTGAGGAGGAAGTCTCATGTGATATCTGTGGCAAATCCTTTTGTTTTGATTGTCCTAGTTTCAGGGATGAGTCACTTTTAGAGCCCAAGGAGAAGGAGCCCATTGGCGAATGTGCAGTAGCGATTGAGGTTGAGAATGATGAAGAGCATTTCGAGGATGATCATGATGACTCTTCCGAGGACGATCCTCTACTCAAGCTAAGCAAGGCGAGCAAAGAAAAACTCATTGATGGCTTGATTTCATATGAATACAAATTGCATGCTCTTAGGAAGAAAATGAAATTGCTAAAAAGAGAAAATGGTGATTTGTCTCATGAGCTTGCCGAATTGAAAACCTCCATGAATGTTTATGATTCATTGCATGTAGACATGGAGAACCTGAATAACTCTCTTGCATGCCTAAAAGTTGAAAATGAATTATTGAAATAAAATGCTTCTATGCCATGTGATTCTTGTATTGTCTTACATCATGAGCTTGACAATGCTAAGTTAGAAATATTCAATCTTAGATCTATGGCTAGAAATGATTGTGATTCTTGTGTAGGCATGCTTGCTGAAATTGAGAAGCTTAAATTGACTAATTCCATGCATCATAAGCAATTAGAAAATGCTAGGGCTGAGATTATTGAATTGAAGCTAGGCCTTGTAGCATGTGCTTAGAACATGAAAAATTGCTTAAGGATGGTTTAGTCTCTTGTAAGAATTGTACTTGTTTAGAAACTGAAATTGATACTTTAAACTGCATGCTTAATTCGAAAGCATCATTAATTTCTTGCACATCTTGCATTTCATTGAAGAGCAAGATTGGGTCTTTGCACAATGATATGAGCGCTAAATCATATGACTCTTGTATTTGTCTTCACTCCAAAATTGATGTTCTTAAGATTTCTCTTGCTTCTTTACACTCGGAGTTGAAGTCTTCTTGAGCCAAATGTGAGTCACTTGATGTTGGTTTTTGTGGTATCGCTTTGGATAGCTCTTCTTTGGTGAGTTCGATTCTTTCGGACTCTTCTTGTGTTGTCCAACGGATTTCAAAAGACAAATGTGCTTCTTTTTCAAATGGTACTAAATCTTCAAAAGAGAAGTACCATTGCACATTTTGTAAGAAGAATGGACACACTTTTGAGTTTTGCTTTCGCCGTCTGAAACATGAGTGTCGAGTGCGTCGTTGTACCTCTAGGAACACACATAGCCTTTCTCATGGCATGTGTGGTACTAGTGCCAGTACGAGGACGAGTCATGATGTTGATTCTTCCAAGACTTCTTCTTTGAGCCATAATAGTGCTTCGTCATCTCGGACCGTGTCTCTTAGTAGACCTTTACACCATTGCTCATTTTTTGGGAAGAATGGATATCATGTGGATTTCTACTTTCGGCGTGCAAAACATTTGCGTCGAGCTCATGCTTCTATGTCTCCTAGTGGGCATAGTCTTTCTCATGACATGCACACTAAAGAGCAAAGCACGAGGACTCGCTTTGTTGATGGCTTCTTTGACACCTTTTCTAGTGGTGTCGGACAGCATCATGGACATGGTCTGCGTGGTTCTGGTTTTGTCCCATGAGCTGCCCCGAGGCAGGATTTCTGCCGTTTTCCAAGAGGTGGACCTCGTTTTGTTCATCGAGGTACACACCCACGGCGAGGTTGTGTGAGTTCTTTTGATGCTTCTGTTGGTTCTCATCTTGGTGCCTTCAAGCAAAGCCATCGCCGCTTTCCTAGAGATGGACCTCGTTTTCCTCATCGAGTTGTCCACTCGCGGCGTGCTTTCAAGGTTGATGTTGGATCTTCTTGCATGGACCATCATTTGCATCATGCTAACTCACATAATGGTTCGACTGCCTCTGGTGGTGGTGTGTCCAAGATTTGGGTTCCCAAGTATTTGCTCTCTAACCTTTCGGGATCCAAGACTTGGATACCTTACCTTTCTCATGTGTAGGTACCAAGAACGCGGGTTGGAGAACATAGACTTAAAGATTCTGATCTTTTGCTCCATCACATGATCAGGTCACTTGATGGTTCTCTACCTCAACGATGGCCTCCAAGAGGCATGTGCTTTCACATGTCTGGTAAGCTATCCTATACCTTCATGCTCTTATCTTCATGATTATTCATACTTGGCATGTTGTGCTTGTCTTTGTGATCACCTGTACCATATTGGCATGTTTTTCTCTTATGATATCCTTCTTCATGCCTTTACCAGTACCTTGCTTATATATCCATGTATTATAGTGTTGTTCTTTGTTTCCATGGTTATGTGAGCTTGGTCTTGTCTTCATGAGCCTGTGCTATTTGTACCTGTTTTATCTTGCTCGTGTTGATGTTTGATGTATGTATCCACATGTTTACTTGATATCCATGTTAGCATACATTATTCATGTTTTGTTCTAAAATGCTTTATGCTTACATGGTTATTGTGCCTTACTGTTAATTTTGGATGCATGAGTCTTGCCATAGCTTTCACTAGCATGCTTTACTTTTGACTGTGTATATAATGGGTGATATGCTATGTGCTTGTTTGCTTGCTCCTATGCCTTATTGTGGATTAAGGATAGTTTGAGCTTTATCATATCTTGGATAGCATGTGTTGTAATTGATTTGTCTATCTCTATGCTCATGTCTTAAATTGTTGATTATATGCTTTCATGAGTTTTGGTTTATTTGCTGCTATCCTTGCTAGTCATGCGTCTTGGTACTGTTTCCCTAAATAATATCTCACTAACCCAGTACCAAGGCATAGATTTCTTCTGTCTCTTTGGTGTAGTCTTTCAGTTGAGAACAAGAACATGTGGTCCAACAAGTGGTATCACCTTAAGCTATTGGTTCTTCTTCATTTGTGCATTCATGCTGGCTATCACTTCTTGGAGACGAAGGAATTTGAGATGAGGATGATGGGTGAGTGCAACTACTTTTTGAAGCTTCAAGAAATGAATCTTCATTCATCATGACTACATCTCACTGCCAAGCAGTGTGACTCAGGTTCGAGCTTCTATACCTTACTTTTGTGTATGGTATCCCTAGTCTACCTTGCATAGCATTTGGGCTAGTTCAGTTCAGGGTAGATAGGAGGCTTTGTTCTAGCACGTGTCCATTTCTAGACACTCTTCTTCTTCCATGGTTTTCTAGGATGCACTCTTCTCACAGCCTAGGTCGAGCTTGTCTCCCAATCACTAGTCTTAGCATGTGTTTGAGCTGCCTGCAAGTTTTTTAGTGTTGGTGTTTCGCTCTCTAGCTTTTCGAGCTGTTTTCCCTAGAGATCTTGTGGAGTAGGAAGTCTTTGTGCTAGTTTGTGGAGTTCAAGGCACTTTTGGCAGGTCTCCTCATCAAACCTTTTAGACCCAACAAGGTTTGCCACCTTGAGAAGTGAGCTAGGGATAATTTATCCCTATGGGTTGGTTTGAGGGGGAGTTGGTTCGGTTCTGAACTTTCCTTGTTCATCTGAACTTTTGTGTGGACCTTTTCTGATACCTTCTTCAAGTGGTATCTTCTTCGGATCCTTTTGATCTCCTTTGATCTTTTTAGGCTTTTCAGTCTTTCGTGCATCTCATTGTATCATATTGCATCCATAATAAAAATCCAAAAAGATGCATTGTAATATAAGTTTTATCGCCCAGCCTTTTAAAATTGATGAAGCTTTGCTTATTACCTCTTGAGCTTTACTATTTCAATTCTTGCTCAAGATTGTGTTCAGTTTTTGACTTGCTAGAATTATCAAGCTTTCACATGTGCAACAATGTCTTTGCTATATGAGCTAGAACTGTTAATTAACTTGAACTGAAAATTGCAATTTGTGGATCTTTTAGCTAGTTGCACAATTAGTGATCCTTTTGTGACATTGGCCCTGTCAAAATTGCTTTGTTAGCTTTAGAACCTAAAATTGAACATCTTAGAGCTTTCAGTTCATTAAAAAAATCTAAAACAGCCCTTGTGCAAAATAAAAAATGATCTCTTTTGTGCGAAAAAACTGATCTCACCAATTCTTTCTTATGAGACAGCTTGCCATTGTACTAGGCATGAACTCAGGGGGAGTTTTGGATGATCTAGACCACTCTTTTAAGCTTTTGTTGCTTGGGATGGTCGCGGCAAAGGCTTGAGATCTAGCACATGGCTAAAAAGCAAATTGTCAAAATTGGTTGAAACTTAGAAAGGGGTTGTGGATGGCTCCTAGTCCAGGACCTTCTTTACTAAGAGAGATCTTTAATCAACTTGAATATTCATTGCAAATGAAAAACAATTGAAGATTGGGCTTTCGAGGCATTTTGAGCTAAATGATTCATTTCATAATTTTTTTCTCTAAAATGGTCTTTGCTAGCTTCTGGATCTCACAATGACATTCTGACATGGCCATTATTACTTTAGGATACCTGTTGTTGAACTTGCTAATTTTGAAGCAATGCTTAATTTAATCCAACAACTTGTGGTATCTTGAGCTCTTTAGCCTAGCTTTGCTATATATGTCTTAACATGATGTTGCTAGATGTGCCAGGCTTGATATGTCTTGAGCAATGGTAGAAATGCTAGCCTGTTCAATTGAGTAATCTCCAAAGCTTCTTTTACCTAAAAATTGAAAAATTGAAAAATGAAGCCACCCCATTGCATTTCATGCATGCTCTTTGTTTTGCTTCTTCCTTGCTTGTGCATTTGTCATCTCTGAATGAGAGGAAGGGATGATTCCTTGATGAATCCATTGTCAAAAGGGAGAAGATATAGTGAAAATGTAATGTTAATAAAGAGCTTGTTGGTTATGAGGGAGAAGTTTTGTAAGAGGGAGAAGTTAGGAGCTTTTTGGAGAGAATTGGAGAAATTAAAAATTGAAAATCTCTCTTGAAAAATGATGATCATAGTGAGGGGGAGCATTCATATTGCATTCTTTTGGTCTTATTGCCTTTTCTGAACTTGAATTGCAAATCTTGAAGCCTCACGATGATCTAAGGTCAAATAGAACAATTGTTCTTTCATATGGACCTTAAGTGAGATTTTTGTCGATTCTCTGGAATTGGAAGCTTTCTTGCTTTCTTTTGCTGTATCTCACTTGCCCATGCTATTTTGAAGCCAGTTTGGTCATTTCCATTGCTTTCTCTTGCTAATGGACCAAGTTGTGCCTTTGCGCGAAAACGTCGAGTATTTTAATTTTCAAACCTCAAACTTACATTTTTTGAGAGATTGCCAATGTGTTCATCAAGGAGGAGATTGTGGTTATCAAGGGGATATGCCAATGATCTTAGGATGATGAGACAATTGGCAATGGTGTTGAGGGTTTACGGAATCACCCATTTTCGGCGTTGCTCTAGTTCTGTCAGGCCTCTGGCGGCCTGACCGGCCATGGTGGCGGTCAGACCGGCCATGCCTTGTGTGGGTTTTCTGGTTTGGGATCGGCGGTCGACCGCCAGATGGCGGTCGACCGCCAGGTGGAGCGGTCTGACCGGCTTTGCCTGAGCGGTCAGACCGACCACTTTGTGACTTTGGATTTTGGAGCTGGGCCAAAAATAGAGGGTGTAGGCAAGTGAGAGGGTTCTTCTGCACTTGGTCCCATAATTTTTGGAACTTCTAGTGAAAAGTTCTATTCGATTGAAAATTCCAGAGAGGTTCGGATTTCCAAGAGTGGAATTTTGGCTAAGTCCCATTATGGCGGTCAGATCGGCCTTTGGTTGGCGGTCAGACCGGCCAGTGGGCGGTCCGACCGCCAAGGGTGGTGGTCTGACCAGTGTTGGCTTGTTTCGTCGGCCCGCGTGGCGGCGTTTTGTGGTTGTTAGGTCAAGTTTATGGTTATCATTGCATATGTGTTGAATGATGCATGTTTTGGCTAACGTGAGTCAAGTTGTGAAGAACTTGTTCCCGGAAACGGTTTGTTGGTCTATTGCTATGCAGGTGGCTTGCAGGTCTATGACGGTCAACGGCGAGGTGGATCGGGACTAAGCTTGGAGAGTTGAGGTCCAGAACGTTCAAGGATGCTAGGTGAGGTCAGAGGACTCAAGCGGGGCGCAGGATGGACAAGGATGACCGAACGGGCAGTTTGGTACGACTGGTTGGATCAAGCGGCGTGGGAGTCGTTGCAAGTACTCAGTGGTGCCAGTGGGATCTGGACGGGAGAGACTTGACAACATGGAGCCGTTGATCAACCTACACGCATGGCAGCGAGCGAAGTGCCAAGCAGATGGACTCGGTCTTTTGGAGAAGGATCGAGAAAGGGTATTTTGGTAATTTCACCAAATACCGCCTTGGTGACCTTTGGCTAAACCATGCGCTGCCGGCGATGGTGAAGCGGTTTAGGTCAATCGATGATGAAGACGGCGCTTTGAGATGCGTATGTGTTAACCCATTGTGTGTTAGGATTTAATGGGTGCCCTAATGGAATATACCCTAGATGCTTAGTCTCCACTATAAATAGGGGTGTTGGTGGCTGCTTAGAAGTTGCTGAAGCCAAGGGAGAAGCCAGCCAACCCCATTGTGCATGCCCTATTTTGGTTTAGGGTTTTGAGGAGAAAAGAGGGGAGAGCTAGGTTCTAGGGTTTGGATTGAGAGTGTGTGCTCACGTGGTGAGCTTTGTCCTCCATGTGGAGTGGCTGTAAACAACATTTATCTTCTCAAATCAATCCAAGGAAGATTGCAACACGATGAGTTCTTATTTGTTCTTCCTCTCTATTTTGTGATTTTGGGGCTTTCTTCGATCCGCAGGTTTTTGCTTGGTTTCTTGCGTAGATCTAGCTTGCTGTGATATGTGGGAACCCATCTAGGTTCATCTTGATCATCAATCATCCACGAGCAAGCTTTTGGATCTAAGTTTTGGTTTTGCCCGGTTTTGGTAAAGAAAGGGTGATTTTGAGGGTTTTGCTCTTGAGAGCTTTTGGTTTGATTCTCCTTGTGATTGAGAGTGCTAAGATGTATAGGAGACCATCCTTAGCCATCTTGGATTGATTCCTCCCACGAAATCTTCTCAATCACCGTTTTCGCATTTGGCTCGGTTTTCAAGCACCCTTCATTCAAACTGCAAAAGATAGGAACTTTGGCATGGATCTCTGCAATCTTTAATTGGAATAGGTTCCTAATATCCTTAAGAAGGTGTGTCTCAAATTTCGTGGAGTTTGGCCTTACGGATCAAAAGTTAGACCGATTTGAGTTTCGGTTTTCGGGCTGTCTATGCTGATTTTGCTGTTCATCATCAAGCTGGCGGTCAGACCGTCAATATCAGAGGTCTGACCGCTAGGCAAAATATTTCACCCACCAATTTGTGAGGTCTGACCGCCCATCTATTTGCAAACTGAGTTCTTGGTTATTTTGGGTGTTTTGCTTTGGGGTTTGGATTGAATTCAATACAAGTTATCCGCTGCACTTGTACTTTGATCTTCATAGCTTCCATAGCTATTGGAGTGAATTGGTGTTGAATTCGATCTTTGTGAAAAAGTGAGCGTGCTCCTATTCACCCCCCTCTAGTCGCCTTTCCGATCCTACACATATAGACTGCAGTGCAGTGACCTATTTTTTAGAAGCACTATGATTACACCCACAGAAATGCCTAAATTATACTAAATTTTTTGCAGTATTAACATTTTTTGGCATCGTATTGATAGAAATGGTGGTGTTATAAAAAATTTTTTTGGCAAAAATAGCGTCCTGTCCACACGCCGCCATGCGGAGGTGCGCTTGCCTGCCACGTCATGGCCGCGTCAAGACGTCATTGTCTGCGGTGGGTCTCCCGCCACCACCACGCTTCTGGCGATTAGGGTTAGGGTTGGGTTAGGGTTTCGGCTGATAATCCATGGATTTCATAGCATTTTTAAAATATAGCAAATTGATTCAAAAAATTATGAAATTTTATGTGAATGCTTCTCGCACGGTGTATTTTCTTGTGTAATTTTTGCCATAATTTTACTCGTTCTGATTTTACCTCGCAATTTTATTTAAGTGTACTCATTTTATTCCGCCATGTGTCACCCCTTCCCCCTCCCACACACATGCCCCCCCCTCCCGCACAGCCCCCCCTCCGGTGGCCATATTTTGAACCGTTCATCCTCCCTCCTCTGCACATTTTTTTTGTACCATAGAAATATCTTTTTTATCGTTTGGTACGTAAGAGCTAATTTTTCTATTGCATTTCAAATAACCAAAACTCCAAAGGACCGAGGATAAACCACACACCTGCACACGCAAAAGTTTGGGCACGGCACGGATCCTTCTCCACTAAGCATCCACCGCGCCAGGTGTGCTCTCGGCTCTCCTATCGAAGTCAATTCACCTCACTTCTCGCGCCCAAGCCTCGACACACAAAAGGAGGGAGGATGGATGGTTCAAAATGTGGCCACCAAAAGGGGGCCATGCGGGAGGGTGGAGAGCAGAGCTGGTGGGAGGGGGCCATGCGTGTGAGAGGGGGAAGGGGTGACACATGGCAGGATAAAATGAGTACACTTAAATGAAATTGCGAGGTAAAATCAGAACGAGTAAAATTATGAAAAAAATTACACAAGAAAGTACACCGTGTTAGCAGCATTCACGTAAAATTTCATAATTTTTTGAACTAATTTGCTATATTTAAAAAATACTATGAATTCTGTGGATTATCAGCCGAAACTCTAACCCAACCCTAACCCTAATCGCTGCGGTGGCGCCACCGCACGGCGGTCGTGAGGCACCGGCGACGTGGCGGGCACAGGGTGCCTCCGCATGGTGGCTGTGCGGGCAGGACGCTATTTTTGCCAAACAAAAATCCTAACACCATCATTTCTATCAATACGATGCCAAGAAGTGTTAACACTTCCAAAAATTTGAACTGTACTCTCCTTGGAACCATCCATGGATATAGGGAGATATACACGTACTGTTAAAACTTAAAAGTAGGACTAAGCTGGACACATACCGTTAATATCGGGACAAAGATATAACATCGGTGCTGTTACTAAGTGCATGTTCATGACTTCTATTGTGTATAACTGTCCACCTTTGCTCATGAGCTTAAACTTTTAAGTAAATTGGTTGGTGCATGAAATTTAATATGGTGGTTCAAGACCCAGCTAATGCAGTGTTTAAAAATAATATTTGCGGCCCACTTCAAGTTCACGTCTTAAGTCTGGTGGAGCCTAGACGTGAGGGAGAGTGTTGAAGTATAATTGTCCACATTTCCTCATCAGCTTAAACTTTTGTATGAACTGGTTGGTGCATGCAGCTTAATAACGCCGTGTTGTAGTATGTGTTAGTGATATGCCCTAAGAGGCACTCATGGAGATGATTGTATCACATCTATATTTTTGAATTATAGAATAAATGTTATTTTGTTCCTTGGATAAATTACCATTTATAAAGATTAGCAAGTATGTGACTTGTTGGTGAAGCTCTTTAATTATTGTATGATATCATTCTAAAAGATCTCTGGTCGGATATAGTTGGTCCGGACACCAGTGACTTATAGACCAGCATATGTATTGATTGATGGCCATGTTTCACTGGTTATAAATATGGGGATATCGAATCAATAGTGTTAGCACATGTTAGAGAACATGGCGTTGGATTGATCCACTTTGAGGCAATATTGAGATTGTTATGTTTTTATATGTCATTAGTTGGTATTAAACAATGATGATGTATAAATCCTTAGACCTGATATCGGCATGGTTTTCTACATGTGTAACAATACACTTAGGGGTTGCTAAATGCTACTCCGTAGCTGAGTAGTTATAAAGGTAGCTTTCGGGTATGCTCAGGGGCGAATCCACCGGGTGGGCTTCATCAGGCTAAAGCCCACCCTCCACCGCCGGCAGACCCCCCCCCCCCCGCGCCAGGCACCAGTTCAGAGACCGGGGCTGCCATGGCTGTACCGCCTATGGAGAAGAAGAAGACGCGACGTTGGGAAGAAATGAAGAAGAAGATGCTTGCTGGAGTGGAGGCCCGAAGCAGCGAAGCCCAGTGGCGAGGCCTAGCCCACGTCCCCCACCGCCACCGATCCCACACGGCAGTGAGCAGTCCCTGTTGAGTCAAGCAATCAATTGAATCGAGTGAATCCTGAAATCCCCAAAATGCCCAACCCGAAATCCCCAAATCGAGCACCTGAGGGGGAGGGGGGCAGCCAGAGGGAGCGTCGCCGCCGAGCACCACCGCGACATCGCTGGCGTGGGCCGATCAATGAGGCCGAGCCGGAGGAGGTGGGGCGGCGCGGCGGGCAGGAGGAGGCGAGGGGCGCGCGGGCCGACACTGCCGCCGCCGCGGCGCTTGATCAGCGCTTCTGAGGAGGCCGAGGCAGCGAGGATCGAGCCGAGGAGGAGGAGGGCTGGCCGAGGAGGCGAGGGGCGGGCGCGGAACCGGAGAGGAGGAGCCACGCCACCGCCACCACGCTGCCTGCCTCATTGGCGCTCGCTGCCGCCACTGCCCACCGAGGAGGCTCCTCGGTGCCGCCGGATCTGGCGCCTCTGAGTCTGGAGACTGAGCCGCTCACCTCCACTCTTATTCTTGAAGACTTAAGTCTTTAGCAGTTCAGTTTAATTGATTTGTTGACTGTGCCAACTCCCAACTGGTATATACTAGTTACTTGTTAGTCATTACTCATTAGTCATTAGTTAATTACTCATTTGTTATTTGTTAATTGTTAGTAAGTTTGATATATTGTGGTAATATGGTATATATATACTCAATTAGCCATTAATTCATTATTCATAGGTTTCCAATAATGGAGAAATGAACTTTGCGTAATTATTTCACAAACAATTCAAGTAGCACTCCCCCAACTGATGAGAGTGCGACTCAACCAAGGCATGAAAAATCGTAGAATGAATTTGCCTCGTGAAAGTCGTGATTCAAGCTAGCGTCTTAGTGGTATGGTTCTTTTATAGTTTTATTTTAAATGTTCATGATCATTTAAGTATAATTTGCTATTGTATCACTAATTTTTCTAATTTTGATGTACATGTTGTTACCTACTTGAAACATATTTTACATGTTTTAGAAGATGCACTTTCCATTAGCGAGGTACCTTTATTATATTTCTCTTTTTTTTGTTTTGTTTTTATTCATGTATGAAACTATGAATTTGATTGCACAAGAATACAAGACTATGTTTGTTATAAATTAGTTTAGTCATTCGAGGCTTTGAGCGGTTGAGCCTACTCTCATTTTTCATCCTAGATTCGCCACTGGGTATGCTATGAAACATGCGGAGGGATATGACTGGTCGGATATGGGATTTGCCTCCCTAACAAAACAAGAGAGATATTTCTGGGTCTCTCGATGTACTCGGATAAAGAAAGTGCATGACCGTGCCACAAATGGTCAAAGAGTCGACCACATGAAGTTATCCATCACTAGATTGAGAAAAGATCAATCATCAGGATGACATATATCTCACATAGAGTTCGATCAGATATCATGATACAAAAGGAGAATATGCAAGCAGGTGGTTTAGTCTGACCAGATACGAATTAGTCGTATGGGGATACAAACTGGTCGTGAGCTAACTGTATATGATCACAAACTGGTCGGCGAACTGGTCGTAAGGTATTACAAACTAGTCGTTGCCATATGCAAACTGGTCGTTGGTGATGAGGATCTGGTCGCGGATCATATTTCATAAGGTTCGTCCGTTTGATCTTTATATGTATTCGGGAGTCGCTATGTCCTGTTAGGAATTGCTACCAACTTGTGGATCAGAAAGGTGTTTCCGGGTTACGACCAGTTACGCATGAACCTATAGGGTGACACACTTAATGGGTTAGAACAAACTAGTTTGGATTGGATACATTAGGGGTTCTTTATAAAGGGAGGCATTGGGCTTTTGGGAGGTGTTGTCGTACCACACACGGAAACCCTAGTCACCACCTCCTCAAAGACTCTACCGTGCGCGCTGGTGCTAGCATACTAACACATGACGTTCCACCCCCTAGACATGTGGATACCGTAGATGTGCTACTACGATCGCTGCTGCACTGATCGAGGATGATCCGTGACGTATGTAGAGAACGCGATAGGCTGCTGTAGAAAACGATCGATGACCAAGGACGTTGGACGATCGACTACTTCCACTACATCGACGCGCGCGACAGTGGACCGAGCTACTATAACTCTTCTTCCGCTGCACTGCGTGTCTAGTATAACGACCTATGATCTCTTACGCACGACTTTCTAGTTTATATGGTAGAATTTCTTAATTATGTGCTAGTGTAGCCTACTCGTATTCCAACGGTTTGTACATACTAAGTGCAACCTAAGCTAGAGCTGTCAATGGGTTGTATCTGGATCGAGATGGGTCAATCGCTGAGAACTCATGTAAGTCAATAATTTTATTTACACCAGTCGAGAAAGGATAATGAACGCAATCTGGCTAGCTTGATATGGCATGACACAATTTGCGCGCAAGAAAAATGCTATTGTGGTGGTGTCCGCAGGGAAACATATCCCGCGAACGCTCGCTGGTGCCCTCTGCCCTCAGCTCCATGGTGTTCGGCCGCCAGCGGTGTCTGGGTTCGGCGGGCGTCCGGGCGACCAAGAAGACGGTCAAGGCGAGTTATATTTTGGTGGCAGCGGCCACAGCGAGTGTGGCAGAGTGGCGGTGTGAGCACGGCGGTGGTGGACAACGAAAGCACCATCGATAGTTGCAAAAGCTAGACGGGGGCAAGGCGTAAGAGACGCGCGCACTGAATCAACCGAACAAGGCAACAAACACACACCGTCACGCGACCAAGCCAGAGGCAGCGACCGTCGATCCTTCCCAATGGCCGCGCCGGCGCCGCTGCCGGTGTTGGGGCCGCAGTTCTGCGCGCAGGACGTGGTGCCGCTGACGGTGACCAAGAAGGCCTTCAGCCTCTCCAACGGCGATTTCACCGTCACCGACGCCAACGGTGCCGTCGTGCTGCGGGTCGAGGGTGCCGCCTTCAGCATCCGGCAACGCCGCGTCCTCCTCGACGCCGCCGGGCAGCCCCTCCTCTCCATGCAAAAAAAGGTACAGATACAATATGCCTGCATCGATCATCTTGCCGTGGGCCCCCCCTAGGTTCTTTGATCTGTAGACTTCCAAGAAATTCAGAAGGGTCGATGGTTCTAGAGAGAAACAAGAATCCAAGAGAGCGAAGGAAAAATAGTCATGTCAGTCTTGATCTTATCGATCGTTTTTCTCCTTATAGTGTCATGGTGAAACTGTATCTTAGCAAGTTGAATGGGCAAGGAGAGAAAGAGCCAAGATGGTCAAATTCCCAGGGGAAAAAGGAGAACTTCTTTGCAGAATCAAATTCATTCTGAACTTGAATTTCTTGGCTGGGCAGCAACTGAATCCTTTGAAATTGATGTAGTATTGATGAATTTGACCGGATTGGTGTCGGACCGGATTCTGAGAATCCAAATCCTCTGTGAAATCACTGTGCTATTCCCTGGATCAGTAGATAGCACTCACAGGTACATTGCTGAATCAACCATACAAGTCGTGAAACAACACAAATATATTATAACACAGGGTTAACACAGACCTCGTCGGGTCAAGTTTTACAAAAGGGCCGTACAAGGCCAACTAGATTACATTACAAAAGACGACAATAACTACAATGAAGCAAAAGGGGAGTAGGGCTCATCTCACACGAAAGCGATCGGGTGTCTCAGGTCTGACGGATATTAACCAAAGGACTGGTCAATATCGGTTGTACGCGGGTACCAGCGAGTCCACTTAGACTGGGGGAGATCTAAACTACAGAACTATTCTACTGCTCGTCGTATCCGTGTCCATCATCTTCTGGTCCATCGGAGTAGGCGTAGTCTCCTTCATCTTCATTATCTGGAGGGTTGAGGGGGAGAAGCGAGAATGAGCACTACTACCGTGCTCGCGAACCAACACACAATGCAATAGTATACATGCAAGGTTTAACAAGGATGGCTCAGTTCTTTCATTTGCGAAAGCAAGTTTTGCAATATTGTAATTACAAAGCCTAAGACTTAGCAGTTTTAACAAATTTGCAGTTTTGAAAAAGAGAGTAATGTGCAATAATTAGTTTAGTAGATGTTCCATCCGGCGGAACTCTACCAATGCATCCTTTCAATTGGAGCTGCCTCCAAAGACCACACCCACTGAGTTCGACGACTCAGGAGAAATCCAAAATAGGGCTAGGTGAGCCCTTCCACCATTTTCCATTCCACCCACAAAGCTTTTTGAAATAGAACTAACTCAAGTTATGATCCCCATGTCCGCCTTTGACCGTAGGCACAGCTGTTTAAACAGTTTAGACTCTGCAAAGGTTTGTACACTTTATCCACAAGAGATAGTCATACCCGTTACCCCACATGATTCCGTAGTCATGTAGTTGGGCGACCATCACAGTAACTTTTCAAACTACCTTGCCCTTTCCGTAATCTCACCCATCTGGGGTTGCGCCCATACGTTCGCGAGGGATGTTGTATCCGCAGCGTGTGGCATAGTTGGACTACCCACGATGTTGGCAACTTCACCGAGTATCGGTGTCCTGTCAAAATTTGGATGCACCGCAGCTTGCGCGCGCCATTACTCCACCAAATGAGACACATTCGGGGTTTAATAATTTTACTAAGTCAAGTTGCACTTTGCAGACTTGTGGTTGCACATGTTTAACACGGAGGTCGTGACAAGATTAAGTCCTTCTTAGGGGTATCTGGGCGGTTCATTTCACAACCCAACCAACCATGTGCTCCCCGAGCACCCACCGTCTCACCATCCGCCCAGATAGAACTAGCAATAGGGTTTTAGAGGAGTAAACCAAATTATTTTCCACACCTTTTTAGTGAATGGACCACCAATGACTACCCAAAGCATTTTTATGTTTTGAAGACATGATGATTCGGGGTATTTAATACCCCAGTACTTGAGCAAGGCTAGCATGTTGCTCAAGTACACCCCTATAACTAGTATTACCATATAATTACTAGGGTGACAAGGGTTAATGGGTTCAAGTTATCAAGGATGGCATAGTAATTATTTAAACATCAAGTGGGCATTTAACTACCTTAAGCTTTAACATACATTTGATTAAGAAATTAAAGCATGCAATTTGCTAATTTTAAAGAACATAATTTGCATAAAATGTAGGAGCAACATGATCAAAGTATTGACTCGTCTTGGTTAGAGGCAAGGTGATCGTGATAATCTTGGTCTTGATCAACTTGAGGGTCTCCGGCGTCTTCAAATCCTAAACGGGCGATTTACCAGAAAAAGGCACAACGGCAAAGAGAGCAAGTAAATACACAAGAAAACTCAAATGAACTCCAAATTAATCAAGTCCTATGCCATTAGCAAGATCTTGATTTAACGAATTTTTTTAGAAATTTATTTTGCAATTTTTGGAGTTACGATGAGGGAGAATGGAGCTTCCAAAGTTTGATTATTACAAGAAAAGATGGAAATTCAGAAAATGCACTATTCTGAAAAAACTGTTCTTGTATTTCACAAAACTGCCATTGTGAGCATGACATGGTGGGCCTCAACTGGAAGAGAGAGAGAGGGGGGGGGATTAAGCCAATGGCAGGTGGGGCCATTCAAACCAAAATTCCCCATTCCAATTTGCTTGGCCACAGAGGGGAGCAGGGGAGGGCTCGGGCGGCAAGCCACGGCCGTGCAAGCGGCAAGTGAGGGGCGGCCGGCGGGTGGTCAAGAGGGTTTCCCCCGAGGGTGGCGACTACATGGGCGGCGGCAAAGGCCGGCGAGGGGCGAAAGCAGCATGGCGGCGAAGCGGCGGTAGTAGCACACCAGTGCGGCGGCTCACGGCTTTAAGCGGCGCTTAGCGGCGGTGACGCTTAGGGAGAGCGCGGCGCACACCACCAGTGCGGGCGGCGAGATCTGCTGATGGGATGATCCGGGCGGCTCGGGATGGCCGGATTGGTCCGGTGACGGCGCCCTGGCGGGAAGATGAGGCGGCGGCCAAGCATCTCGGCGATGGGGAGGAGCAAGGAGGAGGGATGGAATCCTCGCATCACGGGCATCCGTGGCGCTGATCGGCCGGTGACGGCTCACCGAGCAGCGACGGGCGGCGAGGCACATGCCAAGAAGGAGAACAAAGGCGATGCTCGCTTGGTGGTACTTACGGAGCTCGGGCGTGGGGAGCTCGTGGGGAGGAGGCTTTATAGGGAGCAAGGCGAGAGAGAGCAACGGAGGATGCTTGGGGTCAAAGACGAGGACGAAGGCGTCTTTGTGTCCCGAGGCGGCATGGGCGCTCTGCGCGAGAAGACGGCGAGGGTGGTTGGCGCAGCGAGGACAGGTGGTGATGGGCGTGTGACGCTGCGGCTCGCCGGATGGCTCGGAGTCAAGACGACGGACGCGGAGCGGCATCGAAACACGCCCTCGGGCCGCTGACGCGAGCGCGGTGCCGGTCCATGGGCGAGGACGATGGTGACGCTGCGGTGACGCACGATGCGCGCACGGGCATCCAAGTCGCCGCCATGGTAGCGGGCGCTGGTCTGGGCGCCAGAAGCAAAGTGGATGGGGCGGCAGGGGAGTTGGCGGGTCGGTGCGGTGCAGAGGACAGGGAAGCAGGCGAGCCGGTGGCGCAGAGCAGAGGGATGGGCGGCTCGGCGCAGAGGAGCAGGCAACGCAGGGAGTGACCCTTCGGCTCTCTTTCATTCTTTTCCGCAGAGGAAGAACGGGAGGAGAGAAAAAAGGAGGAGGGTCGGCCGGCGGGGCTTGGGCAAAGGAGGAAAAACAATTTGGTGGAGATGGGCTTGGCCCAGAGGGAGAGATGGGCTGAGCCCGAGAGAGGAAGGAAGTCCATCTCAAAATTGGCCCGAGGATCCAAAAGGGAGGAGAAGAATCCAAACTGCGAAATTTGAATTTCAAATGCTACGAACATTACATTTGAAACACGCACCGAGAAGAAAAGAAGATTTTCGTAAATAGTTGCTAGTTGAATTACGGCGAAGAACGAAACCAAATTATAATTACTATTCATCCATCTGAAAACGGATGTTACAAATCCTACCCACCTTAAACGGAATCTCGACCCCGAAATTCGGGCTGCTCTGAGAACAGGGACGGGTAGTCTTGCTTCAGTTGATCTTCGCGTTCCCAAGTGGCTTCCTTGGCGGTGTGGTGACTCCACTGGACCTTGCAAAGGCGAAAGACTTGGCGTCTGGTTCGCTTCTCGATGACGTCGAGGATCTTGATCGGGTGCTCGGGATAAGTTAGATCTTACTGAAGGGCAATGGCTTCAGCGGCGTCTGCTCTTGGTACTCGAGACACTTCTTGAGCCGGAGATGTGAAACACGTTGTGAACCGACAAGTTTCTGGTAGCTCTAGGCGATAGGCAACTTCTCCACACTTAGCGGTGATGGGAGCGGGCCTATGTATCTTGGGGCGAGCTTGCCTTTCACTTTGAATCTTGAGTTCATGGCCTTTGATACTTGAGGTATCTGACATCTCCAACTTCAAAAGTCAATTTCCTTGACGGTTGTCGGCATAACTCTTTGTCTTGGTGGCTGCTTGGAGCGATCTCGATTAGTCGAACCTTCTCTTTAGCTTGCTTGAGAGTATCTGGTCCAAAAATATATCCTTCACCTGATTCTGACCTAATACAGAGGGGTTCTGTATTTTCTTCCATAAAGTGCCTCAAACGGTGACATTTTCAGACTTGACTGATAGCTATTGTTGTATGCAAACTCGGCATCTGATGAGACATTTTCGATCTCTTGTAAATTCCAAAGCACAAGCTCGAAGCATGTCTTCTAGAATTTGATTTGTCCTTTCTGTCTGACCATCAGTCTGCAGATGGTAAGCTGTGCTGAAATCAAGGTGTGTTCCAAGGGCATCATGCAAACTAGCCCAGAAATGGGAGGTGAATTGAGATCCTCGATCGGAGACTATCCTCTTGGGTACTCGTGTAAACACTGTCTGAGCCATATATAACTCAACTAACTTGTCTCCCTTATAAGTTGTCTTGACTGGGATGAAATGGGCTACTTTGGTCAATCTATCAACTATAACCCATATTGAGTCACATCCGGACCTGGTTCGGGGTAGACCGGTAATGAAATCCATTCCAACCTCTTCCCATTTCCACTGAGGGATTTGCAGGGGTTGAAGCAATCCTGCTGGCTTCTGATGTTCGGCTTTGACTCGCTGACATACATCACAACAGGCTACATACTCGGCAATATCTCTTTTCATGTGTGGCCACCAATACAAGACCTTCATGTCTTGATACATCTTGGTGCTGCCTGAGTGCAAGGTATATGCTGAGCTGTGGGCTTCTTTCAGAATCAAGTCCTTGAGTTCCTTCTGGTGGGGAACAAAGAGACGTTTCCCGTACCATAGGATTCCTTGCTGATCTTCGATCATCTTGGGGGCTTTTCCTTTTGCCATGAGATGTTTGAATTTCTGGACTCCAGAGTGTCCTTGTTGAGCGGTCTTAATCTGCTCTACTAGAGTTGGATGTGCTTCCATAGCATCTGCCGTGCCTTGTTCTATCAAATACAGGTTGAGAGCTCCAAATTCCTTATAGAGCTCAGGCTGATGCTCTTGAATCATAACATTATTGCAGTATGACTTATGGCTTAATGCATCGGCAACTACATTAGCCTTTCCGGGATGATAATGAACATCCAAGTTGTAATCCTTTATTAACTCTAACCATCTCCTTTGCCGGAGGTTGAGATCGGATTGGGTGAAAATGTATTTGAGACTCTTGTGGTCTGTGTAGATATCACAATGATTTCCAATCAAGTAATGTCGCCAAATTTTGAGGGCGTGCACTACTGCTACTAACTCCAAGTCATGAGTTAGATAATTATCGTCATGAGGACGGAGTTGTCTGGAGGCATAGGCTACAACTTTTCCTCCTTGCATAAATACGCAACCAAAACCTTGGCGTGATACATCACAGTAGACTTCAAAGTCTTGATGAATGTCTGGCAGGATCAATACTGGTGCAGAAGTTAACTTCTTCTTCAAATCTTTGGAACCACTTTTTTTTTCAAGCTTCTGTCCATTCATACGTCTTTTCTTTCTTAAGCAGATGGGTCATTGGTTTGGAAAGCTCAGAGAATCCTTCTATGAAGTATCGGTAGTATCCGGCCAAACCGAGAAAACTACGAACTTTTGCCACTGATGTAGGCTGCTTCCTCCAACCTTCCTGACTAAAACCACAACATTAATCACTTAATTCATCAAGCATTTGCATCAATTACGATCCTCCCGAATGTCTTTATATAAACCCAATATCTTTATTAAGGAACCTTCCAAAAGATCTGCTTAAAATCCAAGATCTCAAATTTAATCCACCGAATTATTTTATCACCATCTAATCGATAGTTATTTAGTCCATCCCCAATATCAGTAAGGCATACTTCCATCATATATTCTAATATCCCACAGTCAAATATTTGTATAATCCAATATCTAGCAATTATACCCTTCCATAATCCGATCAAGGCATAACTCTATAATCCAACCAAAATTTCTGATAAATCCCAACTTCTCTATTCAATCATGTTGAATTGAATCCAATGTTATCACATAACCAATTAATTCCATACTTTCTGATCCAATCCATTTTACAAAAATCAACATAAGGAATTGGTAATCCTATAATCCAATCTTCATTAATCAGGTAATCCCACCGTAACACATTTCTATAATCCATCATCCAACAATTATATCTCTATAATCCAATCATGATTCAACTAACTCTCCCCAAAATTAATTTCATGAATCATAAGAAAATCCAATTTTCTTCGCATTCTAATCTCCGCCTTTAATGCACACATATATTGATTCCAAGTTTCCAATTATGAACTTAAGATTAGATGAAGATCCAATTTCTCCTAATAATCAAATCAGTACTTTAAATTCCTATACCTTTCATGGTTGATCAAAATTTTCCTTTATGATCATTTTCTTTCTCCATAATCTATATATCCCACCAATTTGCCATTCTTTAAACCTTTCATAAACAAGGTTTATTCACCATCACTTTCTAGTATTCACAAGAATTTATCACATTGACAAAGCTTAAGAAAATTCTCCATCCCAGTCCCATTAATGATCTCCAAAAACCATCTTGCTTTATCTCATACACACCAGTTAAGCTCAACCAGATTGGCTTCCATGTGACTTTATTCATGACGATGCTCATAGCAATTTGGAAACTTGTCCTTTGCAACCCTTTGCTTTAGTCGATGCTGGCGAGGGAGCAATCCTTGGGGCAGTGATCTTGCCCTTCATGGAGGAAGCACGTAATTTTATGCGTCGGGCCTTCACTTGGCTAGTGGTCCGTATCGTAGTTGGGGCAGTTTTACAAGGCATTGGTCTGCCTGATGTCCTTTTTCTCCACAACGTGTGCAAGGCACTAGGTTCATAGGACAATCTTCTGATTGGTGATGTTCCTTCGCAAAGAGGCGATGGAGCCGGGCACGTGTAGCAATAATGTCCATATTGCCCACATGTAAAGCATGCTCCTCTTGTATTTTGTCGTATTGGAGGACATGATTGGGCGACGTGTCATGTCTTGCCACATTCAAGGCAAGCATTTGGCGGAACTTCTGGGTCAGATAAAACTTTAGTGGGTACGGCTTGTCTCTTGTTGGGGCTCTTGGTGATTTCTTTGTTGCCAAAGCTGAGGTTGGTGACGAAGACTTTCCTTGTAGGTTTTTCAAGATTCCATTGGGGGATATCTGCTGATAAGGTGCCCTATGTTGCCACAATGGAAACATTTAATTTCCTTGCCTTGCTTCCTCTGGGGGCATTTGTTGGCGTAGTGTCCGGTATTTCTGCAATAGAAGCAAGTGATAGCCTTTTGGGGTCCTCCCGGTGTAGTAGCACGGGTGTCTTCATTGTGACGGCTTTTCTTGGGTGATCCTTTGGGTTGACAGGTGGCAAAGCTCACTTTGTCGTTCTTCGCACAGCATGCAAGACGAAGCTTCTTCTTCGAGTCGCGGGGCCAATCCTCAGTTTCTAAGGCTTCACTTATGGATGAGAAGGTTAGAGGTCTTGTCCTGAGAAAATCTGCCAACTTGGAGTTGCGACTAGCTGTTCCATCCTGCTGACTGGCTCTCATAGCTTGGAGAATCTGAGTCTGTTGGGCTATGGTCGGGTGCACTGGCGGTGGGGGAGATAGGTCCCGACCACGACCACGACCACGACTACAGCCACAGCCTCTTCCTGGGCCTACTGCAAAAGCATCAAGGCTTGGGGCGGCGGCTCTCCTGGGTGCCATCTGAGGAAGTAACTCGGCTAAGAATGAGGGGAGTTATATGAGGGTTTACAGGCCCTCTATAGAACACACAGAAGAACTTCAAACCAGCGAGGAAAAACAATACAATACAAAGCCGAGAGTGGCTGCATTATATTAAGAGGGTTAGGTGTTACATGACTTTCGAGCAAAGCTTATATGCTAAGCTAGGTCATAACACAGGATACAAACACATCGTCTACAAAAGCAGGAAATGAAAGTGCTTGCAACCAAAAGACTGCTAAAGCAAGCACTGCTAGCTAACCTAGACTAACATGACGATGAAGATCTCGTGCTCGAACTCTCCCTCCTGGAGAGGCTGGATGTAGTGGAAGGGTGCTTCCAGCAGACGATCCTCGTGCATCTGGACCAGGCGGTTGCAGGCGAAGCGTGCTGCGTCTTGGACTGCTTTAGAACAGCTGCTCTAGGGTGTTGCGGGTCGGAAGATGTGAGCGTTGAACTCGCCCTCCCTTGCATAGAGAAAAACTTCCATGGTCCACGATTCTTGATCCATGGTCTGGGTCTTTCAGCCTCTGAAGATAGGATGGTGGTTGTAACCTAGGTGCACCATGAGTTGGCGAAGAATGTCCACTCGCTCATCTCTGTCTTCTTCATGAGAGCAGAAGTCCCAGGGGCCATCGGACGATGGGGTAGCCATCTACAATTTTTGAAACAGGAGAAAAGGGTTGGAACTAAGTGAAAACTCAAGTGAAGTCAAGGTAAGTGAAGAACTAAGAGTGATGAGTAGAAGCAATAAGTACGCTATGTTTTTGTCAAGGATTTTCTTAATTTTTGAAAATAAGATCCAAGTCCTTAAGGCAACGACCAATCTAACTAAGACTCTACAGTCGTATGCTCTGATACCAGCTCTGTCAGACCGAGATTCTGAGAATCCAAATCCTCTGTGAAAATCACTATGCTATTCCCTGGATCAGTAGATAGCACTCACAGGTACATTGCTGAATCAACCATACAAGTCGTGAAACAACACAAATATATTATAACACAGGGTTAACATAGACCTCGTCGGGTCGAGTTTTACAAAAGGGCCGTACAAGGCCAACTAGATTACATTACAAAAGACGACGATAACTACAGTGGAAGCAAAAGGGGAGGTAGCGCTCATCTCACACAGGCAAGCGACTGGGGTGTCCTATGTACGACAGATATTAACCAAGGACTGGTCAATATCGGTTATACGCGGGTACCAGCGAGTCCACTTAGACTGGGCGAGATCTAAACTACAGAACTATTCTACTCCTCGTCGTATCCGTGTCCATCATCTTCTGGTCCATCGGAGTAGGCGTAGTCTCCTCCATCTTCATTATCTGGAGGGTTGAGGGGGAGAAGCGAGAATGAGCACTACTACCGTGCTCGCGAGCCAACACACAATGCAATAGTATACATGCAAGGTTTAGCAAGGATGGCTCGGTTCTTTTATTTGCGAAAGCAAGTTTTGCAATATTGTAATTACAAAGCCTAAGACTTAGCAGTTTTAACAAATTTGCAGTTTTGAAAAAGAGAGTAATGTGCAATAATTAGTTTAGTAGAGGTTCCATCCGGCGGAACTCTACCAATGCATCCTTTCAATTGGAGCTGCCTCCAAAGACCACACCCGCTAAGTTCGACGACTTAGGAGAAATCCAAAATAGGGCTAGGTGAACCCTTCCACCATTTTCCATTCCACCCACAAAGCTTTTTGAAATAGAACTAACTCAAGTTATGATCCCCATGTCCGCCTTTGACCGTAGGCGCGGCTGTTTAAACAGTTTAGACTTTGCAGAGGTTTGTACACTTTACCCACAAGAGATAGTCATACCCCTTACCCCACATGATTCCGTAGTCATGTAGTTGGACGACCGTCACAGTAACTTTTCAAACTACCGTGCCCTTTCCATAATCTCACCCATCTGGGGTTGCGCCCATACGTTCGCGAGGGATGTTGTATCTGCAGCGTGTGGCATAGTTGGACTACCCACGACGCTGGCAACTTCACCGAGTATCGGTGTCCCCATCAAGCCGGATGTACCGCAGCTTGCGCGCCATTACTCCACCAAAGGAGACACATTCGTGGTTTAATAATTTTACTAAGCCAAGTTGCACTTTGCGCACTTGTGGTTGCACATGTTTAACACGGAGGTCGTGACAAGATTAAGTCCTTAGGGGTATCTGGGCGCTCATTCCACAACCCAACCAACCATGTGCTCCCGAGCACCCACCGCCTCACCATCCGCCAGATAGAACTAGCAATAGGGTTTTAGAGGAGTAAACCAAATTATTTTCCACACCTTTTAGTCAATGGACCACCAATGACTACCCAAAGCATTTTTATGTTTTGAAGACATGATGATTCGGGGTATTTAATACCCCGGTACTTGAGCAAGGCTAGCATGTCGCTCAAGTACACCCGTATAACTAGTATTACCATATAATTACTAGGGTGATAAGGGTTAATGGGTTCAAGTTATCAAGGATGGCATAGTAATTATTTAAACATCAAGTGGGCATTTAACTACCTTAAGCTTTAACATACATTTGATTAAGAAATTAAAGCATGCAATTTGCTAATTTTAAAAGAACATAATTTGCATAAAATGTAGGAGCAACATGATCAAAGTATTGACTCGCCTTGGTTAGAGGCAAGGTGATCGCGATAATCTTGGTCTTGATCAACTTGAGGGTCTCCAGCGTCTTCAAATCCTAAACGGGTGATTTACCAGAAAAAAGGCACAACGGCAAAGAGAGCAAGTAAATACACAAGAAAACTCAAATGAACTCCAAATTAATCATGTCCTATGCCATTAGCAAGATCTTGATTTAACGAATTTTTTTAGAAATTTATTTTGCAATTTTTGGAGTTACGATGAGGGAGAATGGAGCTTCCAAAGTTTGATTATTACAAGCAAAGATGGATATTCAGAAAATGCACTATTATGAAAACACCCTTCTTGTATTTCACCAAACTGCCATTGTGAGCATGACATGGTGGGCCTCAACTGGAAGAGAGAGGGGGGGGATTAAGCCAATGGCAAGTGGGGCCATTCAAACCAAAATTCCCCATTCCAATTTGCTTGGCCACGAGGGGGCGGAGGCCTTCAGCGCCTGCCCGCACGCCACGCCATGCGGCGAAGCAGCGAGGGCGGCGGCGGTGGTCAAGAGGGTTTCCCGAGGCGACTACACGGCGGCGGCAATACCAAGAGGGCGAGCGCGGCGCGGGCGGCGAAGCGGCGGCGGTAGCAAGACACCGTGCGGCGACGCTCACGGCTTTAGGCGGCGTCGAAGCGGCGACGCCAGGAGAGGGCGGCGCGCACCAGACTATCTTGCGGCGAGGATCTGCGATGGGATGATCCGGCGGCTCGGGATGGCCGGATTGGTCCGTGTTGGCGAAGCATCTCGGCGACGGGAGGAGCAAGGAGGAGGAATGGAATCTCGCATCACGGGCATCCGTGACACGGTCGGCCGGGGTGACGGCTCACCGGAGCAGCGATGGGGCGGCGAGGCGGCGCGGCCAAGAAGGAGAACGGGCGGTGATGCTCTGCTTGGTGGTACTTACCAGAGCTCGGGGCGGCGTGGAGAGCTCCAGGGGGGAGGGGAGGCTTTATAGGGAGCAAGGCGAGAGAGAGAGCAACGGGAGGATGCTTGGGGTCAAAGACGAGGACGAGCGGGCGTGCTGCGTCCCGAGGCGGCGGCATGGGGCGTCTGCGCGGAGAAGACAGGGCGAGGGTGGTTGAGCGCAGCGAGGACGGGTGGTGACGGGCAGTGACGCTGCGGCTCGCATGGATGGCTCCGGAGTCAAGACGACGGGACGCGGAGCGGCGTCCAGGGCGCGTCCTCGGGAGCTGCTGACGCGAGCGCGGTGCCGGTCCATGGGCGAGGACGACGGTGACGCTGCGGTGACGCACGGCTGCGCATGGGGGCATCCGAAAATCGCCGCCATGAGTGGGCGCTGTCCGGCGCCGCAGAGCAAAGTGGATGGGGCGGCAGGGAGTTAGCGGTCCGTCGCGAGAGGAGAGGAGGGAAGCGAAGCGGCCGTGCGGCGCAGAAAGCGAGGGATGGGCGGCTCGGCGCAGAGGAGTAGGCAACGCAGGGGAGCTGGTGACCCGCTCGGCTCTGCTGTCGCTGCTACTCGCAGGGAAGAACGGGGAGGGAGAGAAAAAGAGGAGGGCCGGGCTGGTAGGGGGGCTGGGCCAAAGGAGGGAAAACGGGCCGGGTTGGAGATAGGCTTGGCCCAGAGGGAGAGATGGGCTTAAGCCCGAGAGAGGAAGGAAGTCCATCTCAAATTTGGCTCGGGGATCCAAAAGGGAGGAGAAGAATCCAAACTGCGAAATTTGAATTTCAAATGCTACGAACATTACATTTGAAACACGCACCGAGAAGAAAAGAAGATTTTCGCAAATAGTTGCTAGTTGAATTACGGCGAAAAATGAAACCAAATTATAATTACTATTCATCCGTCTGAAAACGGATGTTACAATTGGGAAATAATAATTTTTCTCTGCCTAATCTGTGTCCTCGCTTAAATGAACTGTTTCCTGCCAAATCCGTGTCCTCGCTTCAATGAACTGTTTCCTGCCAAATCCGTGTTTGGAATGTACGAACTTCGTAGAAATCGGGAAAATTTATGTTGTTCCAAACGGGCCTAAAGGACTCTGATGGCGATTTAGATATCAATAAACCATTATTTCAATCTGAATTTGATGGCTTAGTTATACACATCACATATTCACAGATAAATGAAACATAGTGCAAAGTTGAACTCAAATAATTTCAGCTGCCAACAATAGGAATATGGTAAGATTTCTGTTGGATGGCCAATATAAGAAACTTTGTTACCGCTGCTGCTTCAATCGTTCATAATTGAAACTACAACAAGCGAATGGTAAGCTTTTTTTCTAAGGATTTTGAATTATTTCAACTCTATCATCAGCACATCCAATTTCAATCCATTTTAGAGATCGCGCACTACTGCCACTACAATAAAAGGTAATAGCTATATCTATAGACATCACTGAGAGAATAACAATTCAGCATCACTTTATCAGGTATTCAGTATGCACGACATATGGGAAGTTTTCAAAGGGGACAACACAACCGCAAGCGATTTGCTCTTCACTGTGAAGAGATCTTCAATTTTTCAACTGAAGACAGAGATGGTTGTCTTCCTTGCTGGGAACACTGCAGAGCAGGTCTGTGATTTCAAGATCAAGGGTAGCTACTTCGACAGGTCCTGCGTCTTCTATCTTGGCAACTCAAATACCATGATAGCTCAAGTAAGTACCAAAATTGGTTCTGTTTCTAATTATATTGTGGAGTTTTAGAGTTTTTTAGCTAATATATGTACCATCTGGTGCTGCAGATGAACCGTAAGTTTACTGTTTCGAATGTACTGCTCGGCAAGGACACATTTTGTGTTACCGTATTCCCGAATGTTGACTACGTGTTCATAGCATCTCTTGTTGTGATTCTTGATGAGATTCACAGTGAGGGAACAGGATCCGGCTCATGAATTAGAAACACTCTCATCCCAAGCTTCCTTAAGTCCCAAGGCTGTCAAATTATCTCAAGTTGCCGTTGTCAGTAGTGTTATCCAATCGAGGGTTGCATGTATGTTATGCTAGCAAGATGAACTGTTGAGCTATGTCTATGTTCATTAGCGCTGCTGTACAATAGTGTGTATTTACTCTTCACTTGATCGCTATTCTGCAATTGCTTACTGCAGCGAATGTTTGTTTTTTGAGATTTGGTCAGGGTAGATGTTTTTTTTTTGAAAGAGAAGTAGATGTTTGTTGAATTGTTACTAACCAAAATGTTGTCGCATACAATCAGCGCACTGTAAGTCGATCACAATTTGTGTTGAGTTCAAAACAAGAATGTAGTGACCATTTAATCTTTCAATAAAACATGGCAAGAGGCACATTTATCACTATCAAGGTCATTAGCATTCACAAGTTTAAGAGTTAAACCATCAACTTGATATTCTAAGTCCTTAGTCATAGCCATGATTTTCTTAAGCGCCTTATCTTGACTAACTACTTACTCATATGGGCCATCATATCGCATGGAAGAGAACTTCGTATGAGGGAGGTACCTCATCGGATGTGTCGATGTCGTCGTTGTTGCGTGTCATGAAGCATATGTTGGTGAAGTCCTTGCCCTTATTCTTCTCTTGGGGAGTTTCCACCTCCTTGTCTTCCTCGCTTCTGGAGTTCACATCACTCATGGAATGCTTTTCAAAAGTGATAAGGACCTAGTGAGTGACCTTCAAGAACTTGGGAGACATCAAACATGGCCTTGTTGCCTTGAGACTTCTTCCACGAGCCCTTCTCCTCCTTGTAGTTATCATTTCCCCTCAGTTTGGGACAGTTAGCCCGAATGTGTTGAGCTCATCACACTAGTAGCAAGTCACCGGACCACCCCTCTTCTTGTTCCTCATATTGTGATAGGCCTGGCCTGGGTGAATTTTCTGGCTAAGAGTGCTAACTTTAGCTCGGGAATGGACTCAAACTCCTCCTCATTGATTGCAGAAAGACAAACAAAAGAGAAACTCGAAGAGTTAGAAAAACTGCCATCATGAGATTTCTCAGCGTGATTGGCTACCTAAGTCATGCTTTCCTTCTTGGGATGATCAACTATTTTGATCTTATGGATCTTGAGCTTGCTATATAGCAACTCTAAAGTGAGATCATGCAAGTTGACATTCTCCTCGATGGCGGTAGCTTTCCTCTCACACTCCTTGGTGTTGATGGCAACCAAAAGATGGATTGAATTCTTAGATTGAGAATATTCAATGTCAACCGCTCTCAGATAGTTGAGCACCTTGTTGAAGTTAGTAAACATGTCATCAATGTTCTCTCCAAGAAGCATCTTGAATTTACTGTACTTTCGCTTGAAGTCCGTTTTGTGCACTTGCTTGATTTGGGAAGAGCCCTCATGTTAGGTCTCAAGGGTGTGCCAAATCTCGTGCGCGGTCACAAGGTGACAGATCATGTCATAATCTTGTCTACCAAGCCCGGTATATATGAGGTTCTTTGCCCTATGGTTGTTAGCCAAAATGGTCGCTGAAGCCGGCGTAGCAATCTTGGGCAAAGCGAGAGGAACTCGAACGATCTCTCTTATGGTTTGACCTTCACTCTAAAGTTAGACACCCATACAGTTCTTCTAATAGGCATAGTCGAGCCTATAGAAAACATGCAGCTTGGTGGAGTACTTTTCAGTCGCCATGTTCAGTCACCAGTTAAGATCAAGTATAAACTAACCAGGCTCTGATACCACTTGTTGAACCAAATAAGCGACTAGAGGGGGGTGAATAGGAGCGCCTCTCTTTTTCACCACCTACGATATTCAACTTGTTTATCATTCCAATAGCTATGAAGATGAAAAGCACAAGAGCACAGCGGAAGTCTTACGTTGAAACTAGAAAACCGCTAACCACCCACGGCCAATTTGACCTCTGTTGCTTGGCTGGTCAGATCATCGGTCTAACTGCTTGGAGGAGCAGTCTGACCACTGGCTACAAGAATAGCTGCCCGAAGCGATCTCCAAAAGACCTAACTTTTGATTTTGATATCCAAATCCCGGAGATTTCAAACATAGATCATCAAGAAGGTCAGGAACGTATTCCAATCGATGATTTGAACGATCGAAGCCAAGGTTCCACGAATTTCTTAAATGAGGCCAAGAAGGCACAAAAATTGGGGAAATCCAAAACTTGTGCCAAGGGCTTGCTTGTGGGTAGAAGATGGTCAAGATGACTCTAGATCAATTCCTACAAGTCCTAGCAAAATAGAGCACAACAAAAGGCTCAACCAAAACCCTTACAAGACAAAAATCCCAAAATCATCAAAGAGAGAACATGGACACGATAGAACTCATCTTTGGGACAATTTTGATTGGATTGATTATAGGAATTGTAGGTTTACAACCACTCCACCATGGAGAACAAAAGCTCACACTTGAGCACCTAATTTCTCAATCCATCTCTCTTAAACCCTAGCCTCCTATATTTCCTTCTGTCGACGATCGAGTCGTCGATCTTACGAAATAAAAAAGAGGAAAATAGCAAAGAGTTCTTGGGAGAAAATGGGACTGCTCTTTTATTGCTATGAACTGGCTATTACAAGGGGTGCCTTCGACAAGGCAGAGGACTAATCATAATTACACTGAGCGCAATGCTTGTTATGCTAATAAAATCCAATCGTCTCTTGATCTTCCGAATTGAATTGCCTTCTGCCACTTGCGTTTTTTTAAGTAGTTGACAAAGTGACGGCAGTTACTCCTGGAAGTGGCGCCTGTTGGGAAGTGACGCGTCCGGTCAGAGGGAGGCAGTGGTTGACAGAGTACCAATCGTTCTGCGGTTGTATGTTCGTGAGATACACAACCATAGGCTTAGTTGTTATCAATGTCTGGATCATGTAACGTCACGTGGTATGGACCAAATATGCCATGTGTTCCATTCATCACACGGTAAGGAATATACCTGGAGTTAGATCCGGATGCCAGTTCATTGCTTCTACGAGTGGTCATCTGGTCGAGGATTAGGTACAGGACCTCGTCTGACCAGGGTATCCTCGAAATAACATCTGGAATTCTTACGACCATAGAGGTCGTGAGCCTTAGAGGTTACGACCATGAAGACATATGGTCTTTTATTATGTATTAAAGTAATACACAGATATTTTAATCCTCGTCACCTTCACTTTCTCCAAATCACAAATTAGGGTTTCAATGCTTGAAGGTGCAAATCCTACACGCTCCTCTTCTATAGTCGAGGCTAGGTCTAGAGAGAAAACCTTATCGAGCACCCGTTAAGCACACACACAAATGGGTCTACACTCACGCACGCTTCTAAAAGTGGATGATGAACCGGGTCTCCCGAATCTGTCTCTTCGTGATCTTCATCTTCTCTTGACCTGAACTGTCTCTCCTTAAGTCATCTTGTGTGGTGGTTTCTCCAAGGTCACCAACCAGGTATTTTAGTGAAGATATCGAAATACTCCTTCTCGATCCATCTCCAAAGGCCAAGTCCAATCAACGTGAAACACTCTCATGCTTTGCCACGCGTAGGTTCATCAATGGCTCTCTTTATGTTGGCAAGTCTCTCCCATCTGGCTTCCACCGAAACCCTCATGGCACTTGCACCGACCCTCAAGCTACTTGATGCAACCCGTTACACCGAACTTCTCGTTCGGTCGTTCTTGTCCATCTTGCGACATGCTTGAATCCAACCATTTCACCCAGCATCCTCGATCGTTCTAAACCTCAGCTCTCCTAGCCTAGTCCTGATCATCCTTGTCATTGTCCATAGTTGACTCCAAGCCACTTGCACAACAATAGACCCAAAAATTGATTCCAGGCATAAGTTCCTCACAACTTGACCCGCGTTAGACAAAACATGCATCATGCAACACCTATGCACCACAACATTCACCACCTTCCTGGTGCATAACCGCCATACAGTCGATCGACCACCGCCTCGGTGGCCTAACCACCAGCCAGGTCGCTCGATCGCCACCTAGCGATCCTCATCGTCCCTTTGGTTTGATCGCCCACCGATACGGATCAACTAGTAAACTAGCTAATGCGTAGGGTGGCCCAATTTTTCATGGTGCGAACAATGGAGTTGTCCTTCTTACGGCTAGGGTTCACCCCTCCTTGACCCTTACAGTGATGAAGACAACAGCAACTCCTTTGTCCACGCAGCAATGTAGATAGATATCAAGATATTCACGCACTAATCAATCACAAGGAAAATTAGAAGCATGAACTCGAAGCCTCTCTAAACCGTGAGCAGCAAAGATCACGAATCAGACGAGTTAAACCGTGTAGATTTGGTAGGCAATCTCAAGAACGAGGTGCTCTTGCCTTCCACCAACCTCAATAAGCCCTAGATGGGAAAATCTCAATCAACACGCACGATATTGCGCCACAAAGTCACCATGACTTTTCTGTATTTCTTCTTCCAAAATTCTTCCTCCTTACAATGGGCTATACCCTGGCCTTATATTGACACTTAAGGGTGCGACCAACACACACACGACCTAATGCTGATTCTATATCTAACTTGCGTATCATACAAAGATTCTTTCCTAATACAATTATGGAAATATTGCAACCGACTCCATCTAAAAGATATGTACTATAACTTATCTACAACCGAATCGTCTCAACCCCAAGAATTCATTTAGTTCAGATCAACTGGTCATGGACCTGGTCGTGGACTTGGTCGAAGTCCTGGTCATAGGCCTAGTCGATCACCTAGTCGTAGACCTAATCGAAGACCTGGTTATAGATCTGGTTGTAGTCGATGACCTGGTTGTAAATCTGATCTTAGACCTGGTTGAAAACTGTTCTCGCCGAGTACTGTTCCCGCTAAGTATTCCTCCCGTCGAGTATTGTTCCCGTCAAGTACTGTTCCCTATGAGTACTCCTTTCGCCGAGTACTGTTCCCGACGAGTACTATTTACGACGAGTGCTCCTCCCACCGAGTACTGTTCCTGACGAGTACTGTTCTTGACGAGTACTCCTTTCACCGAGTACTGGTCGTATGCCTGATCTGGAAACTGGTCGTAGATCCCGTGAAACTGGTTGTGGACCTTGTGGAAGTGGTTGTGGACCCTGGGAAAGTGATCGTGGACCTTGGGGAAGTGGTCGTGGACCCTGGGAAAGTGATCATGGACCTTGGGGAAGTGGTCGTGGACCCTGGGAAAGTGGTCGTAGACCTTGGGGAACTGGTCGTGGATATCGTTTTCTTCTGGCTCGGCTTGCACCTGGCTTGATCAGCTTGTCTCCATGTACCTGAGCAGCATCACTTGACCTTGTAATTTCAGATTGTATTGGTGTAGCACAAGGCACAGTGGTAATGATACTCTTGGCCACATCATCCCCTCCCCCTTCAAGCAAAACCATCATTAGTTTCAGGATATTCTTCAGAAGATCCTTGCTCTTTATAACAATATCAGAGATGATCTCCTCATCTCTTTTGGGCAGCAAAGAATGAAACACGCCTCTATGCATCAATGTGAAGCGATTAGCTCTCCCTTGGTGTGTAACACTACGATCAAACTGCCAAGGACGCCCTAGCAATATGTGACAGACATGCATAGTCATAACGTCGCATTCCACCTTGTCGTCATAACCATTAATTGAAAATGGTACTGAAACTTTATGGGTAACCTTCAGCTTACCAACATTGTGAAGCCATTGCATATAGTATGGCTTAGGATGACGCCATGTGGTAAATGAGAGTGCATCAACCATATCCTTGCTGATCACATTGTTGTAACTTCCTCCATCGATCATTAGCTTGCACCATTTGCCCTTGATCATGCATTGTGTTTGAAATACACCACGTCGCTGCCCCTTCTCGACGATTAGCGTATTGTCACCATTCACCTTGTGAGCCATCAAAGTTGGACCTACTTCGGGATCACAATACACCACTTCTCGCGTTGAATCATTTGATTGTTCTGCTTCATGATCAGCATCATCGCTATCACTCTCCGATGCATATCCTTCTTGTACGAGTAGCACTTATCTTGAATTTGGACAATCTTTCTTCATGTGCCCCCTGCCCGTGCACTTGTAGCATTCAATGTCTCGTGTTCGAGCAGTGGAAGAAGCACTAGAATCAGATCTAGATGCCTCCTTGCTTGCTGTACTTACTTCCTTGGATGCTTGTTTAAGTTGTAATCCCACCGGATTAGTGGATGCTACCGACTTAGACCTGGAACCACCTTCACCATCTTACTGAATTGGACACCTCCAACTCGATGGATTGGTGCGGCCATCCTTTGGATGGTTGTCCCTCACCCATTGTTCAGCACGCTCCGCTTGGTGAAGTAGCCCTTGTACAGTGTTATACTGCATCAAATCAACACGATTTCGCACGTCGTCGTTCAGCCCTTCAAAGAAACGTGTCATGGTAGCTTCAGCGGACTCACGAACACTAATACGGATCATGAGTACTTGCATCTCTTGATAGTACTCATCCACGGACTTGGAGCCTTGATATAAATGACGTAGCTTTGTATACAACGTTCTGGTATAGTACACTGGAACAAATCTAGTCCTCATGACTTGCTTCATTCCCTCCAAAGTGTGTGGACAATCTCCTGCACAGTTTAATTGATCCCACCAAATAATAGCATATTCGGTGAACTCAATTGAAGCAACTCGAACCTTCTTTTCTTCGGAGTAGTTATGGTTGTCGAAGATTTGATTGACACGCATCTCCCACTCCAAATAAGCTTCAGGTTCAGCTTTGCCCTTGAATGCTGGTATGGTTATTTTGATTCAGCCAATACCGTTATCCTCGCGTTCCACACCACCTTCATAGTGTCCGCCATGAGTACCAGGTCGGCGGTCAAAAAAATCACGCCGTGGTGGTTGTGGATAGCCTCCACGGCCATCGGACATGTCATCATCTTCATCTCCGTAGTAATGAGCGTCGTTATGTGAATGCGCACGTCGCAACAAGTTTGGTGCTTGATGCCGGGTGCCGGCCCCTCCTAGCGGCGGTAACATCTCCTCTAAGCGACAAAGAGAAACGACCAGATTGTTGAAGCCCTCTGTGAGACGAGTGTTCAATGAATCTTGCACTTCTGTGATCCTTGCATTCACCCTATTGATGCTCCCATCGAAATCGGCACGGATGACGTCCTCTCAACGCTTGATGTGGCTGGGGATCACATTGAATCGTGCTTGTACACCGGGTGGTAGGTCATCATCGATAGGTGCTCCCAAGTCGTTGCTATGGTAGCCACTCGACCCCCTTATGATCGCTCCTGACATCCTGAAAATAGTAAGAAAAAAAATTCCGTATCGTGATCAACCACACTCTGATACCACGATGATACAGATCAACCAGTAAACTAGCTGATGCGTAGGGTGGCCCGAACTTTCACGGTGTGAACAACGGAGTTGTCCTTCTTGCGGCTAGGGTTCACCCCTCCTTGACCCTTGCGGTGATGAAGACAGCAGCAACTCCTTCGTCCACGTAGCAATGTAGATAGATATCAAGATACTCATGCACTAATCATGTAACACCTCGTTCAATCTTTAGAACTATAATTAAATTTCAAACCTTTTTATTAGGATTTAAAAAGGGATTTCAGAATTTCTCTTGAAGGGGGATTTAATCTTGGGCCAAAGACCCATAGCCTTGACCCATTAGGGCCAGCCAAAAACCCTAGATGCTATCAGAGAACGCCTGCTTACTGGTTTCCACCACATGCTACAAGATCGCTGCGTCTCATGACCTTCTCCCCTATTTCTTTGTCCAAGAAGGAGGGATGGAGAATAACGCTTCGGGTGCCACCGACCAAGGAGAAAAGAAGAAGAAGAGAAGAAGAAGAAAGGAAGAGGAGAAGGTGATTTTGTGGGAATTTGCTGGGGTTTCATCTCCCTGATCTCGATCTTCAAGGGTGACTTCTCAGTTCTTTGATGTTTGTGATTAATTCGTTTCTATGCAATTGATTTAGGGCAGTAGATTGGGTTTTTACAGCTGTTTGTGGTGCTGTAGTTTTGAAATTGATAACTTCGAAATTAGGGTTCATTGTCTCCTAAAGAATTGTGGGATTTGTCAATATCTTTCCATGAAATCTAAAATCGCATTATTTGGAGGTGTAGTTTTTGAGTTATGGTATTTGCAACCTTGCTGTCCAGAACCATTGTCAAGTTTTAGCATTCGTAGTAACATATAGATTAGAATTTGTTAATACCCGAATCAGGGATGTTTACCAACATGAATTTTGTAGGAAATTCTCTTAGTTTTCCATAATACTAAAGAACACAATTTTTGGGTCAGCCAAATGAAAGTTATAGCTGTTCTACTGCTGTTGTCTAGATTGTCTGCCAGTTTCTGACAGTGGTTTTCATCTGTTGGTTAAACTTAATTAAAGGTAGAATTAGGAAATCTCACCAACTAAACTTTTGTAGAGAATTTTGTAATATTTTCAGAGAGACTGAAAATGCCTTTTTATGATAAGTATAATTGGAGTTATGCATTTTAGAAGGCCGCTGTCCAGTTTTGGTTTACTGCTAGTTCGTCGTTATACTTGAGTAGATTAAATATTTGAACTACGGGTTTTTGGGAGTGCGGATTAGAGCATTGTGAATAGCGTTGTTTCATCTTGTCCAAAGCTTGTTTTGAGTAAATTATTTATTGTAGGCAGAGTAACTTTGGGATTGGTTTCACCTTCTTTACCTTCTAACGTGTCGCAGCGCGAAAGGCAAGTACAATTGGATTACCTTGTATGGTTGTTGTTCAATCTGGTTATATAATTATGACATGGTTAACTCTTATGAATTATGAGTATTTCTATTCTTTACATGATTCCGTTCATTGGTGATATCAAATTGTTACTATGAGAGAATGCATTCATTTCATTTCAAGCATTCATGCTTAACCCACGGGAGTGGGTATTGAGATCCCCATCATTCCAATATGGGCAACTAGATCCCCGTATGAAAGATTATTTATACGGGCCTTGGATCCCTGTATTTTAATAATGCGGGCTTGAGTGAACACCGACGGGTGTATCACTGGCTATACCGGTATATGCAGAAGACAAGTGGAAGTCATATGCATGTTTTGCATCAAATGCATAGCATTTTCATATGCATTCGATATATTGAGAATGAACTATCTTGATTCGTTGTTTCCTATAATATTCAATTGTATTTGCTGAGTCTTGGACTCACTCTTGCTTTTATTGTTTAGGTGACCGTCGAGGATGACATTCATTGGAAAAAGTAGCTCACGGATGCATAACATGTTGTTCCACCTTCCACTACCAAAATAATAGTTCCTTTACCTTCTTTGGATTTAGAAATAATTAATGTAATAATTGGTCTTTTGGGTACTTCAAATGGTTTCTTTCATAGTTTCAAATATTAGATGTTATCTCTATCTAGTTGATCGTTATCCATGATGCTTTTGATCTTTTTTGAGATGTAATAACTTTGGTTTTGATACTATTTACCTGCTGAAATCTTTATGTTTGCATTGTTACTAGAAATATTTAGTCGTTGTCTAGCTGTCATTCGTTGTTAATTTGATTAAAGAACTTGTAGTTTCAGATTTGGCTTATTAGTCTAAGTTACATCTTGACTTCCGCATAGCCAGCGTGTTATAAATCAATCACAAGAAAGATTCGAAGCACGAATTCGAAGCTTATCTAAACCGTGAGCAGCAAAGATCACGAATTAGATGAGTTGAATTGTGTAGATTCGGTAGACAATCTCAAGAACGAGGTGTTCTTGCCTTGCACCAACCTCAACGAACCCTAGATGGGAAAATCTCAATCAATACGCACGATATTGCACCACAAAGTCGCTATGACTTTTCTGTATTTCTTCTTCCAAAATTCTTCCTCCTTACAATGGGCTATACCCTGGCCTTATATTAACACCTAAGGGTGCGGCCAACACACACACACACGACCTAATGCTGATTCTATCTCTAACTCACATATCATACAAAGATTCTTTTCTAATACAGTTATGGAAATATTGCAACCGACTCCATCTAAAAGATATGTACTATAACTTATCTACAACCGAATCGTCTCAGCTCCAAGAATTCATTTAGTTCAGATCAACTGGTCGTGGACCTGGTCATAGGCCTGGTCGATCACCTAGTCGTAGACCTGATCGAAGACCTGGTCGTAGATCTGGTCGTAGTCGATGACCTGGTTGTAAATCTGATCTTAGACTAGATTGAAAACTGTTCCCACTGAGTACTCCTCCGTAGAAATCTTGCTCCCATCGAATCTTGTTCCCTACGAGTACTCTTTCCGCCGAAATCTTTATTCATCGATAAGTCTTTGCATCGACGAGTGCTCCTCCTGCCGGGTAGTGTTCCTGACGAGTACTGTTCTCAATGAGTACTCCTTTCACCGAAGTAATCGGTCGAGGGCTCGATCTGAAACCGGTCGAGATCTCGTGGAAACGGTCGAGACCTTGTGGAAGTGGTCGTGGACCCTGGGAAAGTGGTCGTGGACCTTGGGGAAGTGGTCGTGGACCATGGGAAAGTGGTCGCGGACCTCATTTTCTTCTGGCTCGGCTTGCACCTGGCTTGATCAGCTTGTCTCCATCTACCTAAGCAGCATCACTTGACCTTGTAATTTCATATTGTATTGGTGTAGCACAAGGCATAGTGGTAATGGTACTCTTGGCCACATCACCATTGGTCTAACTATTAGCCAATGGCCGGTCAGACTGCTCTAGAAATTTTCCCAAGGACTGGAAAATGCCCTCTTTGGATATTTCGGTAAAACTCTATCTAGTTTTGTTTCGAAACTCTATTTCCCATGAAACTGTGCAAACACTCATGCAAACACACCCATAAAAGTGTTTGATCACATTCCTAAATTTTTCACGTTTTCAACTCCGGACAGTCTAACCGCTGGGCCTTGGTCGATCTAACCGCCACCCCTGGGCCGACTGGACCACCTACAACCTGACAAACAACGGAAGTCTGCTAAACCGAGGGTTTCTCCCAAACATCCCGGCGCCTATGCCAATTGATCAACACACTTAGATTAAGATCATATACACATGATCTCCATAGAGAGATTCACAGGGACACAGCTTAGTTGCAAAATTTGTTGGAAAGCTACTTTCAAACTTTGATGAGCCGTGCTTCAGATGGTTGCGTAACCAGCACACGAAGGATCGCATCACAAATTCCCATTGCATTCTACTCAAGGAAGCACGACAATCTGGATGACAATATCAGCTGTGATCGATCTGACAATTTTTACGACAAACGTTACCATAGGAAACGGAAAACAACCCTATTTTGGGAAGGTCTTATTGAAGGAATACGGGTACGCTACACTAGCGCAGATTAAAAAATTTTACCGCGTAAACCAGGAAGTCATGCAAGTAAGAGATCATAGATCATTACCACTAGACACACAGTACAGCAGAAGTAGAGTTGAAGTGTCCGGTTCAATGTAGCGCGCGTTGGTCTAGTGGAAGTAGCCGATTGTCCTCTGGTCAACTGTCTCCTCCTTGCGATCGACCTGATCTGCGCCGCAGTCGCAATAGCACCTCTACCGAAGTCCACACGTCCAAGGATGGAACACCATGTGTCGGTGTGCTAGCACCAGCGTGCACAACAAGGGCTTTGAGAGGTGACGGCTAGGGTTTCGATGGGTGTGTCTCGGGTACCTCCTTCAGCCTCGCATCTCTCTTTATATAGCCTCCAATCGGATCCTTATCCGATACGAGTAGAGATCGTATCTTACTCGGAGACTATCATCTGGACCCTTATCGTCCCAACTCGTTAAGTGTGTCACTCTGTAGGTTCATGTATATTCGGCCATGGGCCAAAAACTCCTTTCTGGTCCATAAGTCGGTAGCAGTCCCTAACAGGACATAGCGACTCTCAAATATGCATAAAGATCATATTGAACGAACCTATATAGTGCTTATGTACTGATCCCTTTGCCTCACGATACCAGATCGAACTCAAGGCGGGAAGCGTGCCATCCTTTGATAGCTCAATCCTTTACTCAAACCTGTAGTGGATTACTCAGTTGTGATTAACTCCTCAACCACATTTGGCATGGCCATGTGCATGCCTAATCCAACCACATCGAGGGGCCCAGAGATATCTCTCCGTTATGTAGGAGGAGCAAATTCCATCTTGACCGCTCATATTCCTTCACATGTTTCATAGTAAACCCGAAAGCTATCTTTATGACCACTAGTTAAGGAGCGGTGTTTGGCAACCCCTAAGTAAACTATTACATATGTAGGAAACTATAACGATCTCAGGTCTAAGGATCCTACATACACTATATATGAGACCAACTGATGGTACTTAAGAATATAACAATTCCCGTAGTGTCTCTTGGTAGGTCAATCCAACATCATATTCTCTAACATGTGTTCATATTATTGATTTGATATCCTCATATCCATGATCCGTGGAACATGATTATCAATCAATACATGTGCTGATCTATAAATCATAATTGTCCCATATAATAATATAAGATCAGGGATAATTTAGAATAACATCAAAACATGAATAAAGAATTCCACGAACAAGTCACATACTTGTTGATCAATATGGAAGACATTTATTCAGAAGACAAAATAACATATTATTCAAAAGATCATAAACATAGAAGTGATACAATCATCTCCATTATCACCTCTAAGGCATATCACTAACACTTATGGTTGCAGTTACACCTATCTTTTATCCTTTTGATGATGGAGATAGATACCACGCAACACGTATAACAACGATGCAGGGAAGCTAAGTAGCTAACGCCTAAAACGCAACCATGCACCTTAATTCTGCTTCTTTCGTTTCCCTCAAGAAATTGGTAGTGTTTGGATGAGTGAACCCCATGATCCATGTACCAGTCGGTTCGGGAAAAGAAGGTGATCGTCCGTTTGGTTGGGTGAACGGAACCGAGCCATCCTGTATCAGAGCGTTCGACACAAGGGAATATGCTGGGAAGATGCCGCACCATTCCATTCGATGAAAAACACCGAACGACGTGGTCCCGAACCTCCTCGCCCATCGTGCTCTCTCTCGCAGTGTTGCGCTCACTCTCTCAGAGCTCCCCCTATCCTCTTGCACGGATCGACGGCGCCGCCCCTGGTCTCTGCGCTGCTGGCTCTCGAAGGTCCCGAAGGTGCCGCCTCTCCTCGATGTGAACTACTTGCGCTCTCGGAGATCTAGAAGGTGCCGCCCCTGCTGTGATTTTGCTGTGATTTGCCATCTCCTGGTTCTTTCCATCCCGATCTACCTCCCCTCCCTCAACCCGGTGTGAAGTTGTCACGGGATTCGAAGGTATGCCCCAAAATCTCACATATTTTCATCCGATTGGTGTCCTTTTTGGTAGATCTAGCTGGTATAGATGTTTTTATGGGAGAAAATGATAGATCCCCATTGTCCTGTGCTTCGGCATGCATAAAAAATGTTAAGTTTTCCTTGCTGTTGTTGCTTCCATTTCTAAATTTTTGTTTGCTGTTGTTGGGATATCTGTTATAGGAAAAATAGCTTGCACATGTCTAGAGGCTTTGAGTCTAAGAGAAAAATTGCTTGCACTTGAAAAATTGATTGTTCATCAACATGTGTAGTGAAATATTGGCAATGTTCATACTTATTGTTTGTGCAAGTTAACTAAAATGTGCAAATATTGCTCATTTTGCTTTGAGACTTTCGGCCATCAACTATATTTAGAAGCTTCTTGTCCCAAGCTAGGCTTCTCTCTGATAAAAACTACCAGCATCTGAAGTTTGAAGATTCAGACTGAAACATATGCTCCAATTTTATGTGTACCTAGAATGCATCAGTAGTACATAGTTGATACATATATGTTGGCTATACTTGAGACTTCCTTGATTAGTACATATTATGCTTTCATTTTTTTGAATGTATTGAATATTCATGTGAATGTATGCTTGCATAGTCAGCACTGGAATATTCGTAATATAGTTAGCATTGTTATGATCTCAGAGATGGACACGAGGAGGCTTAAAAAGAAAGTCGTTGTTTTTGTATTTGTTGCATATGTGGTCGCTTGCATGACCATTTTCTCGTCTGGTCTAGACGAGGAATAGGAGGGACCAGATACATACGCCCTATTGAGGATAGGGATAGGGTTAGAATTGATTATCTGAATAATAAAATTTGGAAGAATGAAACCACTTGTATCAACACAATTAGGCTTAAGCGAACTCCGTTCTTTCGGTTGTGTGAAGTCTTGAGAGAGCGATCCTTACTTCGTGACACTATACATGTATGTGTTGAGGAGCAAGTTGCCATGTTCTTAAACACAATTGGCCATAACTTAAGAAATAGGTTAGTTGGTGCCAATTTCACTCGGTCAGGTGAAACAGTTAGCCGATATTTTGCACGTGTCCTCCATGCCATAGGTGAGCTACGAAATGAACTTCTTAGGCCACCTTCTTTGGAGATCCCAAGCAAAATTGCCGAGAACCCAAGATGGGATCCATTCTTCAAGGTATGATATCTAACAAGTATACTTCAGGGACTATTGGGGAGCATTTGTTGGTTAATAATTTTTTTCCTATTTCTTTACCAAATAGGATTGGATTGGAGCCATTGATGGTACACATATAAGGGCTTCTGTGAGTAAGTCTATGGAGGCCGCATTTCATGGTAGGAAGTCATTTCCTACGCAAAATGTCATGGCAACCGTAGATTTCGATCTTCGTTTCACATATGTGTTGGCTGGTTGGGAGAGGACAGCACTTGATGCTACGGTGTTAGCTGATGCCATAGAGCGTGAGAATGGGCTATGCATCCCTGAAGGTAAATATCATCTTCGTAGCATTATATGTCCATACCCGATGAAAAACCAATGTCATCAATGTGTTCGTCATCTCTTAGGGAAATTCTACCTAGTGGATGCTGGATATGGAGCCAAGCTTGGCTTCATCCCACCTTTCCGTGGTGTGAGATACCACTTGAATGAGTGGGGGAACAACCCTCCCCTGAATGAAAAGGAATTGTTCAACCTTAGGCACTCCTCTCTACGAGTAAGCGTAGAGCGCGCCTTTGGATCTCTCAAGAAGAGGTTCAAAGTCCTCGATGATGCCACTCTATTCTTCCCCTTCTCAACTCAAGTTGATGTCGTCATAGCTTCCTGCATCCTGCATAACTGGGTTCTTTCTCAAGGAAGTGACCAATTCGTTCTACCGGAGACTTCTTGGACACCAAACCCTCATAGGATAGCGAGGGAGCAAGCTATTGATCATAGATCCACAGTTGACCAAAGGCAATCTCTTGCCAACGCAATGTGGGAAGCACATCAAAACTACTAGAACCATTAAATATGTAATGCATGTAATTGTGATGAGTGATATGGGAACCTATTATTTGTGATGAGTTGTACATGAACCATGTATGGACTTGTTAGAAATGTTTTATGCCGCTTCTTATTTTTCGGTGCATTCTGTGGTTCGTATGAAATGGACTCGGAACATGGGGATAACATGGGGGGTAACACTGGTGGTGGGGTTGTTTGGACAAATACAATGTCTGCATTTGTGTTGACCCACTTGGCTAATCTTGTGGCTAGTGGCAATAGAACATGCACTGGTTTCAAGAAAGTGCACCTCAACAAATGTGCTAGGGCCCTAAATGACCATCTAAAGGTGGATGTTACTAGAGATTAGGTTCAAAACCACCTGAGGAAGTGGAGAAAAATTTGGGCAAAGATAGGCAAGCTCCAAAACCTAAGTGGTGCTCTTTGGGATGAAAACACCTGCACTATCAGGCTTGAGCATGGACATTACACTAGTCATGTCAAGGTAATTTCTGTATGTTTATGTCTATCAAACTTATTTTCCTATCATACCTAATTTCAAATCTACTTTATTGTCTAGGATCACCGCGGTGATGCTGATTACTTGAACACTCCCCTTGAGCACTATCATGAGATGGCCACTATATTTGGGAATAGCATGGCTACCGAAAAGTATGCAAAGGGAGCAAATGACCCTATTGGTACAGATGTTAACGAAATCTCGGATGATGAAACACCAAAGGCTCCAACTGATGATAAAGGTAAAAGAGCTGCTGGACATGGTAGTGTCGAAGAGGTGACAATGTCCGCCACATGTGGAGGTGACTCATCAGCAAGTTAACCACCAAAGAGGGCCAAGTTATCTACTGATGATGATTTGTATTCTTTCATGACCACTGGCATAGAAAGGCTTGCTAAAGCTATTGAGAAGGCTGGTACTGTAGATACTGATGTTCTTGAAGACCTTTGGGACAATATAATGGATCTCCCGGTATTTGAGGAAGCACATCTCACGCACTATTATGCTCATTTGTGTGAGAATGTTTCTCTTGCCCTTGCATTCAACAAGTTGAGCTTGTCAAACAAGATTGTTTGGGTTGCTAGGTACATTAGTAATAATAATCTCTGAACTAGCTATACCCAATTGCAGCAGGACTTATTTTGGTGTCAAGGAGTCAACCTATGTATGCGGTTCTAAACCTATTTATGTGGTTGAAGTATGACTAGTGTGATAGTCCCTATATGTGTGGACTTCTTTTGTATGCCAATGTTAAACATCTCTGTTGTCTCTGCTTGTTTAAGAAATATATGTCTCCATTGTCATAATTCCTTTTTGAGTCAGATGTTTCCACTACTCACTGTCTTAATAATGTATCCTTGGTTCAGTTGTTCTTCAGGTTCTCTCCATTCGGAATTCTGGATGGCTATAGCCTTCTGTATATTGTGATACATCGGCAATGCATGAAACTCAGCTCTCTTGTGAATGATGGAGTAAATGCTAATAACCAAATCTGATGAGAAGGGATTCATTCTCACTTGAAAAGAAACTCAAAAACAAAAACTAAAGTAAATGCTTGTAAACAACACTGGGAAATAATTTAATCAAATACTAGATTAATTATCTTGAATTAAAATATTTTTTGTCAAATTTTTAGAAATCAGTTTGACTTTAAGAAATTTGTATGTCCTTATTTAAACCTAGTCGGTTAAGAATTTTAAATTAAGTATTTGAATCATGAACAGTAAGTTTTAAAATTTTATATGGGATCTATATCATCCTAGTAGCTTCTTTGAAAAATTTCATATTTTTATAATTTTATTTGCTATTTTTAACTCCCTAGTCAAACCTGAATCATCTGAGTTGCGCGCGAGCCGTTCGATTTGAATCGGACTGTCCAGATCGTTTCGGTCGTTCGGACCGTCGGAACGAACAACGCGATCTGGACCATTAGATCTTAATCGGGCCGTTCGGACCGTCCAAACAACTCACTCAATCAGGACCGTCGAATCGCGATCGGACGGTCCAAAATAGAATAACTTCAAAAATGTATAATTAATTCAAAGTAACTTCAAATCAAGTGAAACCAATTTTGATAATTTTATTTACTTTAATTTGGAATAGTTTTCAAACTTATCTCTATCCCAGAAATTATAGTTGTTGAAATTAATCCAAAACCGATTTTTTTTACACTACAAAATGCTTTTAATTTTGGAAATTCATAACTAATTCAAGTGAACTCCAATTGAGGTGAACCAAGTTATTTTGGTCTTATAATTTTATTTTCTACTTATCTATGTAATCCTTATATATCTCCACCACTGTTCAGTTTGATCTTAAGAAATGTATATGTCCTTATTTAAATCTAATCGGTTAAGAATTTTAAATTAAGTATTTGAATCGTGAACAGTAAGTTTTCAAAATTTATATGGGATCTATATCATCCCAGTAATTTCTCTAAAAAATTTATATTTTTATAATTTTATTTGCTATTTTTAACTCCCTAGTCAAACCTAAATCATCTTAGTTGCGCGTGAGCCGTTCGATTTGAATCGGACTGTCCAGATCGTTTCGGCCGTTCAGACCATCGGAACGACCAACGCGATCTGGACCATTCGATCTTAAACGGGCCGTCTGCATAGATTGGGCCATTCGGACCATCCGAACAGCTCACTCAATCAGGACTGTCGAATCGCGATGGGATGGTCCAAAATAGAATAACTTCAAAAATGTATAACTAATTCAAAGTAACTTCAAATCAAGTGAAACCAATTTTGATAATTTTCTTTTTAAGTGAACTTTAATTTGGAATAGGTTTCAAACTTATCTCTGTCCTAGAAATTATAGTTTTTGAAATTAATCCAAACCCGAATTTTTTTACACTACAAAATGCTTTTAACTTTGGAAATTCATAACTAATTCATGTGACCTCCCATTGAGGTGAACCAAGTTATTTTGGTCTTATAATTTTATTTTATATTTATCTATGTAATCCTTATCTCTACCACTGTTCTACAAAATTTCAGCACTTTGAATTTTACGGTATTTTTCGGTGTTTCCGAAAAATGAAAAACATTTTAAATTAATAAAATAAACTTTAATTAAATTCAATAAAAAAATAATCGGGATTGCATTCTCGAACAACTAAAATTTCACTTGCGTCACTTACGACTGCTCAAATATAGTGAGAATTGTCAGAATTACTATTTGAAGGGTAAACTCACCACCTCTAGTAAGAGGGTTACCATACCCACCTTCATCCATCAAACCAAACACCAACTTGAACCATTCAGGACCATCCTATCTAATCAACCAAACAAAATCTTGTATCGTCACGTTCAACCAACCAAACACCCTACTTGTAACATCCCATTCAACTTCATCACATCCATCCTGTACCATCCCATTCCATCCAACTTCGTTCACCCATACAAACGCAACCTAAGAAGCATACGTAGTACGTAGCTCACCTCTTAGGACACCGGAGAGAGAGAGAGAGAGAGCGTGCGCACCATCTGAAGCACACACTAGGTCGCCTCCACTGCCAGTGGTGGGCCTGTAGTTCTGCGCGCCGTACTTGGTGCCGCTGACGGTGACAAGAAGGCCACCACCATACCGCACAACGAATTCACCGTCACCGATGTCGATGGCACCGTCATGCTGCAGGCCTAGGCCCACATCCTCAGCGTCCGCCACCGTCACTACCGAGTCCTCCTCGATGCCGCCAGATGGCCCCTCCTCACCATGCAAAGAAAGGTAAAACCTTAGATGATCCATAATAATCCAGAAAGAAATAAACAGCGAGGGAGGCGAAACAAACAATGGCGGAGCCACCTAAGATGCATGGGTACAGCTGTACCCCTAAAATTTTTGCATGTAAATCCAATATACAGTATATATACCTAATATAACACACAAGCTATACAATAAATTTATGATGCCAGTAATCAATAGTCAACAACCCACCAACACAAGCTATATTTTGTGATGTCGACAGCACTAGAAACATGTAATTTATTCCATTTGATCCTTTTCTATGCCATTTAAACTTTTATGTTGGAATGTGTTATTTAAGTTTGCACCTTCATGCACACGCGGGTGTGTTTTTAGTAAAAAATTTGTAAGGTCACAGATTTATTCCAGCATCCATCTTTCTATATGTGTGCTAAGGAAGCTTACACACGAGTGTGTGGTGTGCATGTGTGGTGATGTGTGTGTGCATGTGCACCTTCTTTGTAATCGCAAAAAAAAGTTTGCACCCCCATCGTCGAAATCCTGGCTCCGCCACTGGAAACAAAGACAAAGATGCTAGCCTTGATCTAGTCGTTTGTTGTTCTTATACTAATGTCAGGGTTATAAGCAAGTTTCATCGTGTAGTAAGGTTGCATATATCCACCTATTACTACTTATGAGGTTATATCCACCTGACTCCAGATATCGGGTTTCATCCACCTAACTCTAAATCATTTGGTTCCATCTACCAGCCTCTAGACATCAGGTTTCATCCACCTGACTCTAGCATCAAGGTTCTATCCACCTGCAATTATCTCATTGCTACAACCATTTTTAAGTTGACATATTCATATGCCACATTTTTAATAAAACTAAAAAAATGTGACTTTCTTCACTATGCCCATAACCAGGGGCACGTCTATTTGAATAAATTATACACTCTGCAGAGGTTGTATAGAGACGATATGATCAACTTATAATGTCGGTGATGACACACTTCCTTAGTCGTGTGATGGAGACGATCATAACAAGACTTTTCTGATACCTAATCCTGACATTTCTCCCGCCCGGTGGGTAACCCCTCAACATTTGGACAGTAACCATTACCGAGCATTCCTAGAATGCTACCATCAGCAGGCTATATTTTCAATGAGGGACCTACCGTTCTGAGGGAAGTCAGCAACCCTTCTCCATGATAGCCATCGTATAGAGATCCAATCTACTACTACGCGGGAGTTATGCTGAAACTAAGCAAAGCACTTGGCCAGGTCGTGACCATACTTGACTTGTGGTTGCACTATTATCAGTTTAGAAGTGTGTCACATGATTCGACCGTTAATCAACTCAGGCAAGACAATCCACAAACTCAACCCTCATGCAATCCCTGCACCAGTCTCATACCATCCACTCGCCCAAGTCTCCACCATTTGACAAACATTTTTCTGTTTTCAATGGTAACCCATGTTACCACACTACGATTCATATTATAATCCAAGTTTTGTAATTGCAATGTTTGTGTCATATTCAATTCAACCATTAAGCATCTCTAAGCATGACCGTTATCCATGTTTAATTAACCAAGGGCAATCTTATTATGATAATTAGCTTAGGGTGACAAGGTAGTCATGATATCAACAATCAAGGAGGGGAATAGTAAGTAACAACATTTGGAGTAACTATGTATCAATATTTAATATAGTAATTCATAAATATGTAGGTAATACTTTAAAGCAAAAGTAATTTGCATTTGAAAAGTAGGTTCAACATGATCAATTATACTGACTTTGTTTGCTCAATAATGGATATCACTTGGTATTGATCAACTACGACGGCGGTGTCCTAAGCGTCAAAGTCTATAATCTCGAATATAACTAATATAACTAATTCAACACAGATTCAAATAAAATCTAAAAATTAAGATTTTGGTACTGTTGGATTTTTTTTTTGAATTTATATGAATTTAGAAACAAAAATCAAGTTATTTGGATTTAAAACAAGGGAGAACGAGCTCTCCAAAGATTGACCTGGGAGAAAATTCCAGAAAAAATGAAATCCCTTATAGGTGGGTCCAGTCGGATTTTCATCTTCGTTTTCAATTAATTTTCTAGAGAAAATCCTTTGTGGCTGATAAGCGGGGTTCACCTGGCTTTTAATTTTCTTTACTAATTATTTTTCTTAAGGAAAAACATTTTGTGGGTGACATGTGGGTCCAGGCGTTTTTAATTTATTTTATAATTAGTTTTATTTGGGAAAACCCTAAAGAGTAGAGACTGACAGGTGGGATCGCGGTCCACATTGACTCGGTCCACCAACGGTTCACGGGGCCAGGGGTCCCATATGTCAGTGGCTTTGGTCTTTGGACTAGGTCTACACAACGAGTTCTAAGTGTTGGGGCCCGCATATCATACACACATATGCTAAACACGGCTTAATTGGATTTTCTAATTGCCGAGGGCCCACATGTCATAGAAACATTAGTTGCTAATTAAACTGTAACTAATTACCAGTTAAACTAATCATAACTTACCGGGTGGGGTCCACACATCAGCGTCTCTCAGTTGTCTTCTCCATCCAGAATAGAGGAACAGTGTAGAACAACCATGAGCGACCTGGGCCATGCTCAGCACCGGTGGAGAAGGATTCGGCAACCACCCGCGACCCCCAAAATGGGTTGTGGGGTCTAAGGTGACCATAACATCGGCGATGGTGTAACGGGAGATGGACCGTGGCGACAGCGCGATGACAAGGACGACATCAATGCTACTGTGAACATGGGAAACTACCGCGTGATGCTAGAGACTATGAAAAGAAGGTTAAATCACTAACTACGGGCTACCACGAAGCTAAACATGCTCTCGGTTCTCATGAAGAAGCGGTGCACCGAAGCTCTCCACGGTGGCATGAGGCGGCGTGGTGAGGTGCTACGGTGACCTAGACACGGCATTGTCTAGCCTACCATGTTTGCAATGAGCTAGAATGTAAGGGGATGGAAAGACTCACCTAGAAGCTGAGTGAGGAAGGAGAACAAGTGGGCGAGTAGGGTTGTGTGCTCCGGGCCAGCCACAGGGACGAAGGTGTTCCGGTGGCTTTGGGCCACGACAAGGATGAAAAAGATGTGCATTAGAGAGAGGATGTTGAGGCGACCACGATGTGCATGACTACGGAGGTAGAAGCTCACATCAAAAGCAAAAATCAATTAGCAAACGTCGGCAGCCATAGTTGGGGAAGATGGCTCACACGGGCAAATTCCTTCTCCGCCTGAGTTGGAGAAGAGGGGCAAAGCTAGGGAAAAAGTAGAGGAGGATCGGGCTAGGGTTTTGACGCACTTCATGGGGGCTTAAATAGAGTAGAGAGGGAGAGCGGGGTGGCACGGTGTGGCACGACGTGGGCACCAGAGCGGAACGGCGGCAACGGACTCTGGCGCACGGATGGGACGAGGTCACATTGGTGCGTGAGAGGGCGAGAGGCTTGAGGAGCGGCTACAGAGCTCTAGGTGGGGGCTAACGTAGCTCTGGCTCGCGTGGCACGTGCGTACGGCACAAAGGGGGAGAGGGAGAGCGCAAGGGGGAAGAAGCACATTGTTCCTCCCTTCTTTTGGCCTAATAGATGGGGCCAAGGCCCACTCGTCAGCGAGAGCATGCGAGGGGAGAGAACTAGTTGTTGTCTTTGGGCTCGATGCTCGTCTTGGGCGGTGGCAATTGGTCCATGGGGGAGGAGGAGAAAGGAAAGGAATCCATTTCTTTCTCTCTCCCCTCTCCTCTCCCTCTCCTTGTTTTAAATTTCTAAATTGCAAGGCAAGGCTTTTGGAAATTCTTGAAATGCAACAAAAGTTTTTGAAATGCATGAAATTCATGCAAATTTTAATTTGGACCAAATTTGGGCTGTTACAAACATCTAATCCAAACCATTTTGATGTAAACAAGCTAAATTAACAAGTTCACGTACCGAACAGGTCTAGATCCTCTTTTCTTATAAAGTGGTTTTAACCCATGTGTTTCCAAATCATGTAGTACAGTCCAAATGCCTGAAAAGCCCACGTTACACTCAAGAGTAAAGACAGACACAACTCATCATGCATGTCCAATTATTCACTCCAAATTAACAACCAAACACGCAACATCTCTTTACTATCTTTACGTGCAAGGAATGGTGGCAGGAGCCCTCCACGTCGGCGTTTTTCAAAAAAAAAAAAAAAAAACCTATGGTTTCGAAGTTGCGTGGAGCTCCCGCTTCAACCGTCGTCAAACGTCGGATCGCCGTCTGATTGCCATCGCACGGTTGGAACGCCGATTAGTGAGCCCTCCATGTTCCAGAAGCCTTTAACTCATCCCTCCTCCATCGCCTAGTACCTAGAAACTTTAAAAATCCAGCACAAACACCACACTATACCCCACACCCGTGTAGTACTGTAGTAACAACTAACAACGCTCCATTAACACTGCAAAGAGTTTACCAGCTAATCAAATCTTCCATTGACACTAATTCACCCATCCGTGCCGGTTGGCTCAGAAGCACAGGATAGCATGACGCCGCGGTCTGGCCTGAGCCAACGGTACTTGCGATCCGTCGACGACGACTGCGACAACCTCCTCCTGATGGTCAGCCAGATGATCCATCGGATCCCGAGGGCCAAGAGGAAGTTGGTCTCCCTCTGCACTTCTGTACTGCGACGACAACTGGTACGACCATACCATATCAATAAAGAGAGAAGACTATCGGAATTACATCTTGTGTTATTGTTCATCTATTTTTGTTCGTATGTTCGAGTGTTTGATCATCGGCAACATAAACACAATGTACTCTCATAGTCCCAGCCCAATCCAAATTGGTGGCTGCGTGTTGAATTAATGTCAGATTGATGTGCGGATGGTGGTTTGATGTCTTCAGCGACTCTGCATGCGCCTCAACTCGAAGTCCTGCAGGAATCCAACTAAGTGCAGCTAGGGATATTAATTTTGACAGTATATTCACTTAGGGCTTGTTTGGATAGGGAAGAATTAGAATCAATTTCTTTGGATTAGGAGGGATTTTAGTTCAAATTCCGAGTCAATCTGATAGGATTGAGTCGGATCATAATGTATCCAAACAAATCCTTACGGGGAATAAACGAAAATAAGACACGGGCAAGTGGAATGCGGGCAACTTAAGGGATTTCATGGATTTTTACCTTTCACATTAGATAGATTACAAAAGTTAATCACACCACCTCCTACAACTAATACCCTAGAAAGATAAATAATTGCATCAAGGTCCCTGTAACCGCATATATAGCTACATGTACGTACACGCCGAGGTAAATGACTGAATGTTGATGCCACGCTACGTGTTATCGTCTCCAGCCAGGGCAGCTTGTTAAAAGCGTTTATGGAGCTATTCACTCAGGAAGACAGGAACAGACGCTTGCTTGATTGCATCACGACGTATCTAACAAAAAAATTTTTGAAATTTTCATAATCATTTGTATTGTGTTTTGAAGAGAATGCACGAAAATACAAGAAACGAGGATACACTAGATATGCCTTCACGAGGCTTAGACGCGTTGTTGCTATCATAACTTCACGATAGCAACTAAACACGATTTCGTCCGTTCATTATTCGCATCTAACGGTTTAAATGGACTCTACATTACCAATCATGTGCTACAGTACCGGTGGATCCGGGCCTTCGGTTTCAGATCCTGTGGTTGCAGTCCAACAACAAGAAGTGCACAGGGAATCAAAACTAACGCCCAAAACGCCACCATGCAATGCAATGCGAATGCGCCTTGCGATTCTTTCGTTTCCCGCACGAAAGAAGTATAGCAGCTCTAGCTCCTAGGACGCCAAGAGCGCTGCACCGTCCGAAGAGGTGCACACCGGAGACGAACGATCACAACGGCAGCGTCGCCGCTGCTGGTGGTGGGCCCACAGTTCTGCCCGCCGTACGTGGTGCCGCTGACGGTGACCAGGAAGATCGTCGGCGACTTCACCATCACCGACGCCAACGGTACCATCGTCCTGTGGGTCAGGGTCCACTTCTTATGCATCCCCGCTACCGCGTCGTCCTCTACGCCGCTGGCCAGACCCTCTTCTCCATGCAAAGAAACCGATCGGTGATTACCAGAGATGACAGTGATGATCTAGTCGTCTGTTTTTCTACTATTAATTTTTAGATAATGAAAGCTGCATTAAGGATACGCACAACCCATTTTATTACAGCGTTGATAGTTCCAAGATAACCAAAGAGTTTAAAAGTGACGTAAAGCCTTATAACCAAAGGATGACTGAAATTTAAGTTTAATCATTACAAATCCTGTGACTAAACTGCCACCCGTGAATGGTTAAAAGTTGCTTCACCATAAAATCCAACTTGGCGCTTCCGGTCAACACGACCTCCTTCTGGGCCGATTTCTGTAAACTTGCCCAAGCACTCATCTAGTACACACTCAAGAAGGTAACCTGTAAGGGATTAGTGATAATCTTTTTATGAAAAACCACATCATTCCAACATAACCAAATAGACTAACATAAGGCACTAGCTCCCACTAGGAGTTGTGACTTTAAATTTTTTAGAATATCGCTAGCTAATTCCCAAACATATTGGCAATACTTGTAGGAGGAGAATAAGTTAAACGCACAGTGAACAACCCACCATGCAAGCTTGGCAAAGAGACAATCAATAAACAGATGTTGAATTGTTTCTTCTTTAATAAAAAAAAAGAACATTGTTTACTTCCCCTCCAATTCTTGTGCTTTACATTGTGCAATTTATATTCCTTGTATTAAATTGCTTACATGCCTTTTGTATGAATGCTTTCATTATCAATAGTTTTATTGTTGTTGGCACACTTAGTTGAACTTAGTTGATTTAGGTTTTAATTGTACAAAACAGTTTTGATATTAGTTTCCGCTTTAGAAATCAGTTTTAGTCAAAATAATTTTTAAAACCACCTATTCACCCCCCCCTCTAGTCGGTCTCCTCGATCTTACAGCCGTGCACAGCCACCGATCAGCGAGATTTGTCCCCAACCAGCCACCGGAAGAGGTAGGGATTTCTCAAGCTGCTTCCCAATTCCTACAAAGCAATCTACGTAGCCAGGGCAAGCCTGTTGAGTGGGCTTGTTCCGATGCACTACATGGCAAAACCTCTAAAGTGCCTGGCCTAACAACCACTAAGCCATCCTGCTTTTTGAATTGGCGTTAATTCCGGCAAAACAACCGTGTCATTTGAAATTGGAATGTCCTCCAGTGTCGGTGGATCAACCGCATGGTTATCGCTGTCCACCGACCAGGATAGATGAGTTGGATGAACTCGATCAATCGCATCGCCCACCGTCATCGGAGGCGGTTTGTGAGGAGGCGGTTGAGGCCCTAGTAGGGTGACCACCCCTAACCCACCACTAGCTCCGGCCCGGTGATAACCCCACCTCACAGAGCTCTGCTGGAAAGTACCCCGCAAAGAATGGTGTCGTGGGGCGACTAGCACTCCCCCACTGTCGGCTCGGTGAACGATGAAGTGCGCCGCGACCGGTTGCTCGAGTCACCCCAAGGGTCCCGACAGGGGCCCGGTGGTCCGGAGGTTCTGGAGGCCCCCAGCCAAAGCTCGGAGGGTTCAAGGCCCCAGCGTCCGAGAGGTCAGAGGGCCAAGGGTCCTAGGGGGCCGAAGGTCCCGGAGGGTTTCCGAAGGGTCCGCTTAACCCGGAGCTGTCCGGAGGATCCCGGGGGCCCGAAGGGTCCCGAGGGTCCAGAGGTCCGAGGGGCCGGAGGAGTCACTGTACCGCTAGACTAGACGCACCAGTAGGGCGGACCAAGCCCAGGACGGTCCACCACAAGCCGAGAGCTAGTCCTAGGGTTAGGAAAGGTCCTTGTAGCCCTTACCAGCATAGGGTCCTGTAGGGGGTAAGCTTGTAATCTCATATACCTCATAGAATAAATAGCCATCTCCCCCCCCCCATTGTAAGGGGAGAGTAATTTGTATTGTTGGACTTTATTTGAAATATAAGTTCATCTACTTCCTGACATCTAGTCCCCTCTTTCGAGGACCCTTCGTGTACCGGGGGGGGGTCCCCCTTCTTTATTGTTTAGTCTTTTAGCTACGACAGTTGGCACCGTCCGTGGGGACTGGCAGGAAAGCTACGAAGCACTAACCCAATACCCTAGCATGGCCCCTCGACAAGGGCGGGCCCAAACCAGCGACCAGAAGCGGTTGATGGTCATGCCGACCACCCCAAGGTCCGAGAGAAGCCGAGCCTCAGCGGCAAGCGTGCCCCCCGCCCAGGTAGGGGTGATAATGGTTTGGGTTGGAATGGGTTAAATGGGGTGGGTTTTAATTTGCTTTGACTTTGGATGGTTAGAAACGAGTTGAGGTATCTAATGGGTTGGTGCGGATTGGATTTAAGGTGTAAACGGTTTGGTTTGGTTTGGTGTGGATTTAAAATTTTTGGGTTCCAAATGGTTTCAACCCATGAACATAACTGTGGTTTCAGTCCGTGGGTTTTCACCTCCCCTCCCCAATCCACACCTACGACAATCCTTGCCGATATGATCCCAATAATTTGCTCCCTTTCGATTCGATTCCGCCGCTTGAGCTTTTGATTCTCTCGATCTCGTGCGGAAGGTTCAAATGGTTTGGGCGACAACGCCAATCTGATCCCAATCATTCGCTCCCTTTCGATTCGATTTCACCGCTTGAGCTTTCGATTCTCTCGATCTCGTGCTCTTCTTCTCTCTCCCTCTCCCGATCCTGGTCTCATTTCCACCACTGCCGTCGAGCATAGCCGATGATGGGACCCCCAGGCGTGTCTGCTGAACGCCGGTTCTCCATCGACGGCGCCATCACCCGACGACCCCGTCGAGCTCGACGCAGAAGCGTCTGCGCTGCAAAAGAGAGCCCATGCGAGGATGCTCTAGTTCCACGCAGAGGCCGACGCTTGTGGATGGTCGTCGGTGGTCCAGAGCGCACCTCTCTTCTTGCGCCGGCAAGAAGCCGCTTCTTCCTCCTCTTCCTCCTTGGCGGCACCATCGTCGTCGCTGAAGAGGAGCGTGGTTTGCAACCTGCAAAGAGGCAAAGATTGGATGTGGCCGAGCGAAGCAAAGCGAGAGGAGGCATGGGTTGATCTTGCGAGGGAGGAGTACTACTACCTCACCGATAAGGTAGAGGATGCAATGCGCACTGTTCTTGTAATTGAGCTCTGTAGATTCTTTCAACTGCCGTATGAATTAATGGAATCGAGTAAAGTTTGTATTCTTCAATGGTGGTGTTCTTCCCTTGTCTCGCTGTTTGCCACGCTGTTCCTGTGGATCGGTGGGGGAGTTCATGGTTCCCCGTCGCCCTCCACGACACCGAGCGCACAGCTATGGCTGCGAGCTTCAAGCATGTGCACGGAGACGAGTGGGGGAGGGGAGCGGCGGAGGATGTAGAGGAGCTCGAAAGGGGCGGGAGCAGCTCGTGGTCCCCCATCATCAAGGACGACGACACCGAGCACACCGCCATGGCTACCCTTAGGCTCACGGAAATGGTTAGAAGGAACGACACATATAGGGAAATGGGCTGCAATGGTCCAGGAAATGGGGGGAAATGGGTTGAAACCCATATGAGGGAAGTGGTTTGGGTTGGATTGGGTCCAACTGACATGTGGGTTGGGTATAAGGGATTTTAAGTGGGTTGGATTGGGTTCTAAATTCTATTAAGTCACTATGGGTTAGGGTTGGGGTTGGATTGGGTTTGTCCCCATTACCAGGCCTACGCCCAAGCCTCGGAGGAGGAAGCAAATAACTTGACGCACGAGGGCACAAGCCAAGGATCATACTGAAACACTCCAGCAGGAGCTGGTGGTCCTCCGCCGAGAGTTGGCAGACCTCCAGCAGCCACCGGAGACAACCCTCATGGCCCTGCTTTGACAATTGCCACAAAACAGAGCGGAACCCACCCCTACAACCTTTCCAACCCCGCTCCGACAAGTGCCGCAGAACGGAGAGGAACCCACCCCCGCGACCCACACCCTAGTGCTCCGGGGCAACCCAAACTCCCCATTGAGCGTCAGCCTAGAGACGGCCAGATGGCCACGAGGCTTCAAGATACTGGAGGTCACGCCCTTCGAGGGGTCCACGGGCCCCTCGAAATTCCTCCCACGGTGTCACGAGGCTGCCGTCGAAGCATCCGGAGAGATGACCACCAAGGCAAAGCGTCACTCTCATGACTCAAAGGCATCGTGTTGACCTGGTTCTTCGCCATCCCCCCTCGCTCCGTGTACGTGTGGGAGCAGCTCCGGGATCTCCTCCGCAACAACTTCCAGGGGAACTACACGGAGCCAAAGGACGCGGGACACCTGTTTGCGGTGAAGCAGGCGCCAAATGAATCCCTCCGCAGCTTCTTCAGGAAGTTTGTGAAGGTCAAGTGCCAAATAAAAGGCGTCAACGAAACCAGTGTTATAAACGCAGCTACGTGTGGGCTTCAAAATGGGCCCTTGTCGGAGAGGCTGGCCCGCAAGCCCGTCTGCACAGTGACATAGCTCTTCGACAAAATGGAAGAGTATACCCGAGCGGAGGAAGACAGCGTTCGAAGAGGAGCGCCCACAACTTGTACCCCAAGTGTACCCGCTTCAAAAGAAGCGCTCAATGCTACCCCGCCTGGGGCACCCGCCAAGCCGCGAAGCAACGACTATCGGCAGAAAGGCCGGGGAGACTACCATGTGGACGGTGCACCACAACCCGAAGGGGGAAGACGCGAGTTCGGCTGGCAGGCTGGCGGGACGTGGCGAATCTGATCCGCCAACCTCGATAACTCTTGCGGAGGACCGCAGCTTTTGCGACTTCCACGGTGAAGGCGCGACACCACCAACGAATGCCACACCATCGCCGCTATGCAGACTACTACATGCTCTTGCAAGCAACCAGAGCTCGACAACAAGAGGGAACCGACAATCGGCTCCCGCACCACCGCCAAGACCCCGCATAGAAGGAGGCGGCGGAGCATCATCGAGGGTCATCAACATGATCACCGAGGATCCTCACAAGGCATGCCCTCAAAAGACAACGGCTACGCATATGTCCCAAGAACCACCACGTGGCAACGCACCCGTGTCCAGCCGCCTCGCTACTCGAGATACCCATATCCCGGGCCGAGGATGCCCGGTGTGTATTTTCGCACCAGATCCCCTCGTCATTTCGCCAACATTGCGG